>OV277694.1:0-641428 GCA_922987775.1 Agonopterix subpropinquella | reverse complement strand
ACGCAATATGACGACCCAAAATTACTTTTGGACTATAAATTGACCATTATTCTTTCAATGAAAAGATTTTAACATTTTATTTGATTTAACTCGAATTGATTTGATTTCATTTAATTTCACTCGAATTTATTTGATTCTATTTGATCTCCTCTCATCTCATCTCATTCCTTTCCTATCCTTTCCATTCTTTTTTTTTATTCATTTCATTCAGATAACTACTGGTCAGAGTTACTGCTTCAGGATCGTATCAATTTACAATTTATAATATTAAGGAAGTAAGGACAAGAGAGTAAGTCTGTGATAAGCACATACACTTAGGCACTTAAAATATTCAGCGTAGCCGCCAGCCACTGCAATTAAGGACTTTTAATTTAACTGCTGTTATAGTTCATGTACAATTATATAATATGAGTGCAGTAACTATTTTATTTTCATGACCCTTTAGCTTTTGCTAACAACTTGATAGTTGCATGATTCTATAGGTTATAACCCATATGATTTTATAGTTGTATGACACTTTAGCTTTAGATAACAACTTGATAGTTGCTTGGTTCTGTAACCCATATCATTTTATAGTAGCATGATACTTTAGCTTTTGCTAACAACTTGATAGTTGCATGGTTTTATAACACGATGATGATAAGATGATGATATCATTTTATAGTTGCATGATACTTTAGCTTTCGCTAACAACTTGATAGTTGCATGGTTCTTTAACCCATATCATTTTATAGTTGCATGATATTTAGCTTTCGCTAACAACTTGATAGTTGCATGGTTCTGTAACCCATATCATTGTATATTTGCATGACCCTTTAGCTTTCGCTAACAACTTGATAGTTGCATGGTTCTATAACACATAATTATTATCATTTAATAGTTGCATGATACTTTAGCTTTCGCTAATGACCTGATAGTTGCATGGTTCTCTAACCAATATCATTTTATAATTGCATGACCCTTTAGCTTTTGCTAACAGTTTAATAACTGCATGATCCTGTCACCATTGCATTTGCATGGGTTTGCATGGCCTTGCATGGCCTTGTATGTAACTGCATGACCTTTTTGTTTTTACTAACAACTTAGTTACTGAATAGTCCTTTAACTATTGTAGTTGCATATATTTGCATGGCTCTGCATGGCCTTGCATGGCATTGTATGTAACTGCATGACTTTCCCGTTTTTACTAACAACTTAGTTACTGAATAGTCCTTTTACTATTACAGTTGCATATTTTTGCATGACTTTGCATGGCCCTGCATATCCCCGCATGTATGATGCATCTGCTTGACCTTTTAGTTTTTACTAACAGTTTAATCACTGCATGGTCCTTTAACTACTGTAGTTTTACCTACTTCGCACTTTATACTTATCGCCTTTTAGTTAGCGTGACTCGCGCTTGGAACCTAATATTCGGTAGGTATGTATAAATACTGTATATTATACTGATACGTAGTCAAGTCAGTAACGATCGGTGCAAACGATATAGCATATTCAACAGTGTATTTAGAATTGAATTCATCTTGAATCGCTAAGTTAGACGTATGGTATAGATGTAACGGAAATTTGCAAGAAATCCCTTTTTGCCCCCTTGTTAAATAGTTGCAACTTTGCAAGTCACTCCCTTATCACAAGTCCTTAGGGATAACTAGGTACAAACAATATTGATTGTGATTGAATATCAAAATAGTTTTACACTGACATACCTATGCAGAAACCTTATGTAATCCGGTAGGTATTTGTGTTAAATTTTATGAGCATTGGCTACTGTTTTGCACCGATTTACTCACTCGTATCTATACGTACGCAGCGTTACATAATATTTATAATAAATAACACTATAATATTCAAGATGTTATTATACGCCTGTTTTCTACAATTTATAGTATTAATCATTGTAACCAGACAATTAGTAGTCTTCGTAAATATGTATCTGTCTGTTTAACCTTAACCTTAACGGCAACTGTAACCGACCGACCAACGGACCGACCGACCGACCGACCGACCGACTGACCGACCGACTGACCGACCGACCGACCGACTGACCGACCGACCGACCGACTGACCGACCGATCGACCGACTGACAGACGGACCGACTGTATCTGACCTTCAGCTTAACCTTTAAATGTACGCGAGTGCCATAGGGCACCTATCGCTACTCCGTCGAGTTATGTGTAGGTAGGTTACATAGACAGAGTCACGATTACGACACTCTTACGATTTTATGTATTCTGGGATTTCGTAAGAAAGGATTTTGTAAGATCCTCAGACGGCGTCGACTGTTAAGTCGAGGTCCTAATCAAGCGGCTTGCATAGATATACATACTCCTCAATCTAGCTGAATAACTTCATATTATGAGATAGTCATTGTCGTAGTCTGCCTACTCCGTAGGATTATGGCTTGAGCGTAAGTCTATTATAAGAACATGTATGGTAATGTATTGTACATGACCTTTAGGATTGGAGTCTAGTCGCAGCAATCGTTCGAACAGGTGCTCGATTTGTGGTATATTCTTATGAGCTCGACCCCAGCATAGCGTCTATCGTCCTGATGTGTTCCCTTTCCTCTTTTTCCTCCAGCGTTTGATGGTCATAGTTCATGAAAAGAAAAATAATCACTGTTATAGATTGTCAACCACCGCACAAACTAAGAATCCAATGTTTTTTGACATGAAAACTAATGAAATAGGCATAGTAAATAAATGAAAGTACCATGATAGCCCTCGTGGATAAAATTATAATGAATTATCGTTATTGTCCTTTTAAATCAAAATAGAACGTTATTTTAGATAATAGATATTCGCTTTGTTCGTAGTTTTCGGAATATCACTGACCACCCCCTCGGGGAACATAGTCGTGAACACACGCTACTCTGCTGCGTGAAATAATACTTTACAACGTCGCTTTAATTTCAAAATTCTGACGTTGTATTTTGTTTTTATTTCAAAACCAGATAAAATACAGTGTGCACTTACGTCAAATAAGATCCCGTCGTCGCCACATGTAGGGTTTGCTAAATAAGTACACATTTACTGTTGCTCACTAGGCAGGTAGTATATGCGGAGCGCGCACGTCCGCACCCGACAAAGGCTGGCAGGCAACTGCCCCCACTACGCGTTCACACAGACACTACAGGTAGGTACAATACATGCCTCGAAATTGAAGCATGCAGGTTTCCTCACGATGTTTTCCTTCACCGAAAGGCCAGTTGGTCAAATCATACTTACATAAATTCTGAAAAACTCATTGGTACGGGTCAGCTTGGACGGGGATCAAAATCACTTCATGCCTCCTTATGCCATGCCTCTTGCACCCACTTTACCCGTCACTGGACCACCAGGCCACGGCTTCTTTTTGTAAAATAGAAATATTTGGTTTTTTAGAAAAATCGTTTGTAATTCATAATTTTTTAATGATTTTAGTTCGATGTAAGATGCCTTCTAAGAATAAGAAGTATTATCCGGGTCCTCCGGACCCCAATAGTGGCAATAGCATCCTGAAGGCCATTGCTGATAGTAACCAGTGTCCTTGCTGCGGCACATGTCCCAAATCACAAGTTCCGTAATTGTTTACTAACCATAGTTTTCCTAAGTCTCGTTGCTACTAACATTATTGGATCTTTGTTGTCCGTAATAACATAGAGTAAATAAATTATACACAACAGAGGGTCAATGCCCATACTAAGAAAGTTGCCACCTTCTTATATGAAAACTCGCGCAAGTACAGCGCCGGTGGTGAGTTACCGGTACTACAGCAATGTTTAATTACGTTAAAATAAGTGTTAAACACATTTGTTAATAAAATCTTTAAGAAAATTAATCTATATAATTTATTTCAGTGGAACAAAACTGAAATTATAGTGATCTAATAACGTTTAATTAAGATTTATCTCTCGTTCAGGCCAGTAGCGACATCTGTTTGCACCAAGACTATACTAAATCTAAAATGTATGGAACTGTCCAGACGGTAATACATTTTTTATTTGTTAAGGCTTCCATGTTTAAAAACGGAACCTTACGAAAACAAGTTTAAAATAACAGAGTCATTAAACTAGGTTCTTATTTTAACTCAAAATAAACCAGAACTGGTATCACTTCACAACCTTTAGGAAATACTTTTTAGCGGTAATTTTTATTGAAGTAAACATTTTGATTCCGTCTTTCACTAGCCCTTGACGTCAGATGAGAAAGAAACAGGGCCTCTACCCGCACATTCGAACTTCGCAATTACGTGAACATTTTCGTTCCAATGTCAACTCTATTACAGTGAAGTGCGGACCGAAACAGTGGCGATATATCGAACATCGAAAGTCCGTGTACAGGGCCAGTATAGTTTAAAATATTGAGTATGTCTGTTCGCGCAGACCACTGACTTTAGATTTATAGTACTGTAGTCACGGGACATTTTAATTACAAAAAAAGGTTACCGATTGCCGTCTAGATTTTGTTGTAAGGTTCGACATTACTAATATAAAAACCCCAGTCTTAAAGATCACAACCCCCCGACTAAAAAAAATAATAAAAATAATAACGGGCCAAGTGCGTGTCGGAACACGCGCTTGATAGGGTTCCGTAGTTGCCCGTCACAATATAATATGGACCTAGAAGGATGCATTTTGTTTTATACTACGGTTTAACGGCTAGTAAAGTCGAAAAAGTACATTTTATAAGTTGATCGACTATTTATTACTCGTAACTTGTAAAGCCTACTTAGCGGCCCTGTCGAAGGTCTTGGAGAGGGTTCTAAACAATAGATTAAAAAGTTATCTCGACTCACAAGCAATTATATCGGATCGCCAATTTGGTTTCAAAAACGGTGTATCGACTGAGGATGCTGTCATACAACTAACCGAAAGTATAGTTAGAAAGCTTGACAATGGAGACAAGTGCCTGGGTATTTTCCTTGATCTCTCCAAGGCCTTCGACACCGTCTCCATTCCGATACTTCTCGACAAATTGGATAATATTGGTGTCAGGGGTACTGCCTTCGATATTTTTGGAGACTACCTCAGAGATCGTACTCAATCTGTAAAGATAGGCTCACATGTAAGTGATGAGGCAGCAATAGACTACGGAGTTCCACAGGGAAGTATTTTGGGCCCGACATTGTTTCAAATTTATATAAATGACCTTTGTAAACTCTCACTTCCAAATTGCGAAATTGTCACTTACGCTGACGACACGGCACTTCTCGTAAAGGGCAGGAACTGGTCGGATGCCAAATCATCAGCTGAGATGTCCATGCGAGTAGTCACAAGTTGGCTAATAAAAAATTTGCTTACTCTAAACGTGGAAAAGACGAATTATATTACCTTTTCTATGAGATGTCCGTCCCGGCCACCAGTGAACTCATTCAATATTGTAGCTCATCGCTGCCCGTCTGGTACACCAGACTGCAACTGTGTAAGCCTCACAAGATCCACAGAGGTCAAGTACCTAGGTGTACATATTAGCGAGAGCCTAGACTGGCGGAAACACCTTGACACTCTGACAGCGAGGGTGAGGAAATTAATATTTATTTTTAAAAAACTAAGGAACTGTGCCGACAGTAAAACTTTAAAAATGGTCTACAATGGTTTGGCTCAGTCGATAATCTCCTACTGTGTACCGGTCTGGGGTGGTGCACCAAAAACCAGTCTTATACAGTTGGAAAGAGCGCAAAGGGCGGTGTTGAAGGTTATGACGCGTAAACCTTTCAGATACCCCACCACACAACTGTATATAGACAGTAACGTTCTCACCGTGAGAAAGCTCTTTGTTCTTAGAACCACACTAAGGAAGCACTCCTCAACGGACTGCGTCAACGGCACGAATCAAAACCGAAGACGGAAAGAGCCCGCTTGCCGAACCGAGATATCTAGAACAGCATTTGCAGACCGGCACTATTATCTTA
Organism: Agonopterix subpropinquella; assembly: GCA_922987775.1. Classification (NCBI taxonomy): domain Eukaryota; kingdom Metazoa; phylum Arthropoda; class Insecta; order Lepidoptera; family Depressariidae; genus Agonopterix; species Agonopterix subpropinquella. Next base: position 635,535 of record OV277694.1, on the reverse strand, counting down.
TGGCACCCTACCTATACAATAAAATAAATGATACATTGAATATTCTGCAATTAAATAAATTTGAGGTCAAGAAAAAAACCAGGGAATGGTTATTAAAATTGGACTATGATGAAACTGAAATGCTGCTAAACAGACTTGACATATGAAATACGAACTACTTACTTACACAGATACACACACGCACCCACGAACACACTTATGCACACTCTCACACAACATACGCATACACAGACACACAAGTGCTCACAATTTATTTACTTTGCTGCCTTTGTTTACTTTAGATTTAGTAATGTAAGTGAAGTTATAGAATATTATAAGAGTGACGGACCAGACCACTGACATCCAGGTTGCAGGACTACCTATTCCTGGAGGTCAGAATCAATACCCTCACCCTTACCTAAAGTTCCATCTTTATACCATAACCATCATGTTACTTCTTTTACTTATGTAATAAAGATTATGTACGAATCTACACGACGCGTGGGGTGCTTTTGTACGTTTCCCATTTTTTGGAAAAAGAATCTTAGCACTGCCATGCTGCTTCTTATCAAATCCAAACTACACGATTATTAAAGCCAGATAAAGCCAGCGGTGATACCCTAAAAAAAATACTTTTCAAAATTTTATTTTACCACTTTGTCGGCGTGATTAATATGTATATCCATGCCAAATTACAGCTTTTTAGTACTAGCCGTCTCTGAGCTAAGCCGCGGACAGACGGACGGACGGACATGGCGAAACTACAGGGTGAAATTGATATCATTGGCATCCTTTTAAACTAAGAGTCTACCCATCAAACTGAACAACTTTTACTATGGGAGCAACCGATCGGAGCAAAAAAAAAAAATCTGCTGTTGCATACATTTGAGTCGAGTAGGCACAGACATTTAGTATGGGACTGCTGATTTTTTTTTTGCTCCTATTGGTTTGCTGCCATAGTAAAAGTTGTTCAGTTTGATGGGTAGACTCTTAGTTTAAAAGGATGCTAATAATACCAATTTCACCCTGTATAAGGGTTCCTTGTTCACTTCGGAACCCTAAAAATAGCCTTAAATTTTTAAATTTCCAGGTTACCGTTTTTTTTATCTACCGTCACATTCTTCACTTTAGTTCAATACACGTAAAAGTAAGACTGTTTAAAGTTGCCATACAACGCTATAAGACCGATCACAATTGGCTTTTTCATCTGGTCTTATAGCTTTGTATGGCAACTTTAGACAGTCTTACCATTGCGTATGGATATTGAACTTGAATTTACCTTACAATGAAAGAATACAACACCTCCGATAAACGGACGGATGGACAGGGTTGCCATTGCCACAACACAACACAATAGTCTTCCGTCCGGACTCTTTACCTACGATACGAAGCCCTAAAAAACCTTAACTCCCAAGACATCCTGTTTGAAAGAAACATTTATTAAACTTTCAGCTTGTTAGGGTTCCGTACCCAAAGGGTGAAAACGGGACCCTATTCTTATGAATACGCTACGCTTTGCCTACGCTATCCGTCCGTCCCAGCTTCAAAGAGCTATATCTTCTGAACTGTAATAGGTATAGCCGGTTGAAACTTTCACAGATTATGTATCATTGTATTGGATTTGATGACAAATAATAAAAAAATGAGGCAGGTCATAGTCTAAAAAAACAAGGTCTTCTATTCCCAGAGTGACACAAGCCTACGTCACAAAAAAATGGCCGCTAAACATGGTAAAAGGGTATGATGACGTAGGCTTGTGTCAGTCACGTGGTCAGTCACGTGATCGGAAGAGAATACCAGGCGCAGTATATTATTGTACCATGAGGCAGGTCCCCATACAAGAAACTAGTTTTTATCAATGTTTCTTCATCTCGCTATATCATGAAAACGATAATACATACAAGCGTCAAACTTAATGTGATTATAGTGCAAACTCTACAGTATAACAATAAATCATAAAAACCGGTCAAATGTTTGTCGGGCTTGTGCTAAAGATCCAGGAGAAAACATTTTTTTTGGGTAATATTGTATGGTGGTACGGAACCCATCTTGCGCGTGTCCAACTCGCACTTGACGGGTTTTATTTATAAATGATTAGAGTGCGAGCGTCAGTAGCGCGTTGCGAAGAGGTATAGACACTCAATCATGAGCGATTCTCGTTCCTCCCTCCCTCGAGGGTTTACGCACGGATTAAATGCTAAAAATTGTCAACACCCACAAGTTATAGCAAAGATGCCAACAGATGGCGATACCGTCGCTCTCGGAAATATGCTCCATACAAAGACAACGTTCATCCTTAATACGTAACGCGTAACCTACTACACATAAGGTTCACAATCGAATGCGAGACATAAATCGCGCAAGAGAAATAATCACAGAGATTCGATATACAAGGTCCAACTAAAAACTGTTGGACCACGGCCGGTCCCCAGGCTTCACACATAGCCTGGTGGAAGATCTTCCCTTTTCAATGGAGGAACATGTCCAGTAGCACCTCCATAAGTTCACTAACTTATGTACGTAAAATACCGACTGCTCTCAAACGGTGAAGGAAACATCGTGAGGAAACCTGCATACGCTGAAGAGGAAGTTCTGATGCATGTGTGAAGTCTTCCAATTCGCATTGGGCACGCGTGGTGGACTAACGCCCGTACTCCTGAGGGTAGGCCTGTGCCCTGCAGTGGGACGTATAAGTATACAGGGTGAAATTGATATCATTACCATCCTTTTAAACTAAGAGTCTACCCATCAAACTGAACAACTTTTGATATGGGAGCAAACCGATTAGGAGCAAAAACAATTGCAGTTTAGTATGGTATGGGGCAACTGATATTTTTTTATTCTGACAGGTTTTCGCCGTAGTAAAAGTTGTTGATGGGCTTCCTGACTCAATTATATCAATTTCACCCTGTACAAGCTGATGATGATATAAATTATTTGTCGTTTCATGTGTCTATCACCGCATTTCTACCAATGTTGATTTATGAACAAAGAGTGGGGCTGAAGAGTTCTCGAGTGGCGATCGGATACCAGAAAGCGCAGCGTGGGTCCCAAGGTGGACCGACGACCTGGTGAACCCGGCGGTGCGGTGGTGGCGGGAACCCGTTGGATGAGGGCAACGCAGGACCGGTCGTTGTAGTGATCCTTGGGGGAGACCTATGTCCAGCAGTGGACGTCTATCGGCTGATATGATGAAACATATGTGTGACGACCCGGTTGGTGTAATGGTTACCACGCCGGACTGCCAAACCTGGGTCCTGGGTTCGAATCCCGGTCCGGTCATGGATGTTATATGATCGTGCCGTTGTTGTATGGTTTCCATATTAAAAAGCCTATAGTGCTTAACTTGGAATCATTACAATGTAATGTGCCTGTGAGCGTTATTATACATATACTCACGCCTGTGTCCCATTGGGGTAGGCAGAGACAATAGATCGCCATCGGCTACGATCCTGACACACCTCTTTCGCCTCTTCCACACTCATAAGTCGTTTCATACACGCTCGTCGGTTTCGGGTACATTTTATCTGACCCTTCTTAAGTACGCTACCAATTTGGTCCGCATACGTACGTCTAGGGCGACCCCTTTCGACTGTCCCATTCACACTTGCTTTATATATTTCATTCGTCATTATCATATTTATTTTATCATTTCATTTCATTGCGTTATTATATGTGAGACAAAATGGCGGAGCTTCGTGGCAAGCTCGAATACGAACGCTATACAGCTCGTGAGCAAACGCGACTTTTTCAGCTATTTTCATCGCAACAAAAGAAACAATGGCCCGCAGGTCAACGAACCTGTGACGTCATAATATAATATCCACTAACAACCATTATAAATCGTTCTGATGACGTAACACGCAGCTTGCGACACCTACTACTTTCTTGATCCCCCACTTGAATCAAGCTGCTACCAAGCCTACAGTACAGAGTAGAGAAATACTGTACGTCCGTTTTGCCACAAAAATAATGTTCTCTCGACAATTTTCGTTGGTGATAACTTGCCCCTGGTAGTGCCGTTATAATCGCTAATGATTCAAAAGTATTAAGGGTGCTTCAGACCATCAAACTGAGCAAAGAAGTTTGGCGGACGGCCATGTAATTTGAGACCCAGACTTAGAGGTCTCATACATGAATGAAACTTAGTAATACGTGTAGAGTGAAACAAAACTAACAAAAAAGTAAATAGGTAACTTGTAACCTGTAAAAGTTGGGGAAAAGGTATTTCTCCTTATTATTCCTTTTGTATCAAGTGTGTGAAACTCAAAATATTTCTTATTAGATAGTCCACTCAATCTTCTACGCATTCATTGTGTTTATTTTAATAAAAATTCACGATAACCGTACAATTAATAATGGAAGAAAACGAAATTACACACACTATCAGTTCAACCAAGACAAATAAGTTCCGTAACGACCAAAAAATACCTCAGTGATAATATTAGATGAAAATAGCTGTCGTGGTTGCGTTTTGCTACTGCTTTTTGGATGATTTGTCTATTTTACTAGTAATTTCTACTTTTTAATCTGGACTTCTGGAGATGTGGATGTTTTTTAAGAAAATGCCTTAATGTTTTCTGTCTATAATAATTATAACAGCCATCCTGAATGGCTTTTAGTTTTCTTAAAAAATGGCTGGGTCCAAATCTGCCGTTCTTATTTCACTATTGCTATCATGCTATGTGATAAATTCATAATGTGGCGAACATTGAAAACGCAAAAAAACAGCTGTCCAATTCCATACATGTATGGAATTGGACAGCTGTTTTTTTTTGCATTATCACATAGCATGATAGCAATAGTGAAAGATGTGGCGAACATTGAAAACGCAAAGAAACAGCTGTCCAATTCCATACATATGTCATGTTAAATTATAGTCGAATAGGTAGGTAATTTTTTTTGTGACTTCGCAGGTGGCTCCGTATTGAAAGTTGTTCAGTTTGATGAATAGAATTCATGGTGAAGGTACAGAGTGTAACAAAACACCCTAGTAATACTTAAGGGGGTGCTTCAGACCATCAATCTGAACAACATTCACTATGGAGACAAGGTCGAGAAAAAATAAAAAAAAATCTGCCGTCCCATACATTATTTTGAGTCGATACGGTACAGCAGTTTTGTATGAAAAAGCGGATTTTTTTCTCGATTTCGATGTTGGCTCCATAGTGAAAATTGTTCAGTTTGATGGTCTGAAGCACCCCCTTAAGTATTACTAGGGTTTTGATGTTACACCCTGTATACGCGCTGAAAAATTAATTAATTTTATAAAAACTAAGCCAGTATAGGGCCCTTCTGAAAATGCCGTCGAATTTTTAAGAAAATGATCAGATCATCAAACTGGACAACTTTCTCTACTGAATGGAAGAATTTGTCACCACCTAGTCTACTGCACTACCCCAATCTGTGACGCAACGGCATAGGGTGGGTTCAATGGAGTTCAGCGCCCCCTATCGATCCGTTCAACTAGGTCACGCGGTCGGACCAGCATCGGTAGACCCGGCGAGACAATACTCCATGGACACCAGATACTCATCTATTGGAAAGAAAATCCGAGAAAATCCTTCTAATTTTGTTTTTATTTTTGTTTCATTAAGTTTGGACCGTTTCGTTTTATGCGGGCGGGATTTGTTTGTAGTGTGTAAAGGACAGCCCTCCGCAAACTGAAACAGTGAACTCAGACCATCAAACTGAACAACTTTCACTATGGAGCCTACCTCAGGAAACGTGGAAAAAATCTAAAGTACATTTGATAGATTTGAGCAGAGTATGTAGAGGTGTTTTGTATGGGACAGCTGATTATTTGTCGCGTTTCCTGAGGTAGGCTCCATAGTGAAAGTTGTTCAGTTTGATGGTCTGAGTTCACCGTTTCAGTTTGCGGAGGGCTTTCCCTTACACCCTGACGTATAATACAGGCTGATAATGATTATAGGCTGGAGTTTCAGACGCTCCATGCAGACTATAAATGATGACCTATCTATTCAAGATTATACTCTGAAGGAAACGATACTCCCACCAACTTAGTTCATTTCCCCCCAGGAACAGCAACCTCCCGAAGATCGAAGCTACTTTTCCCGTACGACCAGAGAATAGACATCTCAAAATAAAACAGTTTGATGTTCAGTTTGATGGTCTGAATCTTAAAGAAATTACACGATCCCCTATAGGGTCTGAATTCACCGTTTCAGTATTTGCTAGGCTGTCACTTACACACTGTATACCTAGATCTTACCTACCCCCAGAAAAAACTCATTGGTACATGGCATGCCATCCGTATGGGTGCGGATTCGAAATACCTCTCCGCATCACGCCACGACGCGACGCTCGTAAGAATTGAAAAGAACATGCATGTGCGATACTGCTGCGTGCGAACGAGACAGAAATACGCATTTGCTTAGGAGGTAACCACGAAGTAACCAAAGGGGGTCAGGTCAGGTAAAAAGTCTGTCGGAGGCAGGGAGTGTCCATACGGTGGTAATACTGCCATCTAATACAACTATTTGGAACCAACTGCTTAGTGTGCATTCCACAGCACGGAGACTCTCAAAATACTATTTAACACATTCGTGGACAGTGACCGGCTATAGCAGTGATAATAATTTTTTTTCTTTTTTTTCGAGGCTTTTCTCACGCAGTGATAACAATAAAAGTTCTATTGTGTCTCGTTCACTGTCCGCGAAAGTGTTAAACAGTCACGCTTCCAAAGACCAGACCTGACATGCCATAGTTTAACTTTGATGATCGTTTACAGTTCATTTGATTTTTGCATAAACAGCGGAATGGATTTGGATGCAACACAGCGATAGAAAATGTTCTGGATTCACATATAGGATTTTTTCCAAAGTCAATGAAGACAAAATCGCTAGGAACAGCTACTTAAATACTCATGTATTCTTACCGCATCATAAGATTTATCTTCCCTCCTAGCATCACATTTCAGGAACTGAAGGGGTCTCCATAAAGGCCAGCACGGGACATTGTATGTCCACGCCTGATATTTGGGTAACATTAATATCCCATTCAGTTCACAACAGAAGCCACAGGGTAGTGAAAACAATTAACACCCTCGACCGGTCCTTTGTTAGCGGACAAAGGGTAACCACACGTTAACAAATTCAATAGGTACCTCATAGCCAGAAAATCCATCAGATTTATAACTAAGGGCATAGATTCTTTTTCTTTCTTATCGTAAGGACATTTATAAACATTATTTTATCCATGTCAAAATGACACAAGATCGAATTGACGTAATTAGCGAAACGCGCATTATACATGGAAATTGGAGGAAAAGCTTGGGAGGCTCAGAGGAGCAAGTCCAGCTTGCTAGGAAGAGTCGCAATCTAAGGTTTTATAATTATGGCGATTTTTTTTGTTATTAGTTTAATGAGGCCTTTGCCCAGCAGTGGGATGCAACAGGCTAGAAAAAAAAGGTTAATGAGGTACGTGTTCAAAACATTGTAACTGTTTAATTTGTTGAAAAAAAAGTTGTCTTGTTTCTTGTTAATTTGGAGGAAATAGCCATACGCAAATAATAATAAGCGAAACGCGCTCGGTATTTATCAAAATGACCTGTTAGCAAAATTGTGTAGTAAAAACGAATCAATCAATACCACTGCAGTAGGTACTATAACGCTCTCTCGTCATCGTCATTATAGGCCTATGATCATCTTTATCAGATCAGATGATACAGATGATTTAAGCAGTAGGTATTGGAGGAGAGGTGGTTCTATTATCGCGGCTGCGGAATTCTGTGCTGCTCTGGCATTACTCCAAAAATTGCTTCTCATATAACGCTCTCTATAACTTTAATAATTGCTCTGATCCCAAAACAAAAACCTATCGATCGGCTTTCAATTTGAACTTTCAGACTAACTAACTTGCACTGTGTACTAACAATGGGGCTTATATAAAGTTTGAGAAGCGTGTGCGGCTCGATATTAGTGTGCTTATATTCGATATCTAATCTAAACTATTATAAAACTGTAACAGAAGTGTGTCTGTACATTAAAGATATTTACAAAAAAAAGATTACGATATGATTTTTAGATGTCCCTGATTCCAAATCACCAATTTTTGGATTTTTTGTCTGTCTGTTTGTTTGTTTGTTTGGGTGTTTGTTTGTTCGAGTATCACGCAAAAACTACTGAACCGATTTTGATGAAACTTTTTTTGTTTGATAGCTTATCATCTGACTTAAAATCTGGTATATAATTTATGCGGACGAAGTCGCGGGTTAAAGCTCGTCAATTATATAGTGTGTTTTAAATGCGTTACATAGTATATCTTTTATTTTTAGTAAGTGTTTTTTTTTTTTTGAAGAGCGATGGTAGCCCATTCCGAAGGCGAAGAGAGCTAGCGCCTCAATCAAGAGGCCGCGGTTCGATTCCTGGCCTGTACCACTAAGTTCTTTGGAATTTATGTACGGTTGTATTTATCATTTACGTGAAGGAAACCTCGTGAGGAAACTTGTATTCCCGAGAATGAAAAGAAAATACCATAAGTTCGGAGGTATGCGTAAAATATGGGTGAGCTTGGGGCGAACACAAAGGACCAGCGCTGGTATCAGTGTTATATAACGACCCTTGCTTGCAATATCCCAACCACAAATAATCAAGTGTTTCATTTTATACCAGGGCTGGACCAGAGGGATTCTTAGGGGGCCGGGGCTACATTACTACAATAATTCTTCTGCCTAAAGCTTATCTAATCTAAACTATTATAAAACTGTAACAGAAGTGTGTCTGTACATTGAAGATATTTACAAAAAAAAATTACGACATGGTTTTTACCTGTCCCTGATTCCAAATCACCAATACTTGGATTTTTTGTCTGTCTGTTTGTTTGTTTGTTTGTTTGTTTGTTCGTTAGTTTGTTTGTTTATTTGTTTGTATGTTTGGGTGTTTGTTTGTTCGAGTATCACGCAAAAACTACTGAACCGATTTTGATGAAACTTTTTTTGTTTGATAGCTTATCATCTGCCTTAAAATCTGGTATATAATTTATGCGGACGAAGTCGCGGGTAAAAGCTCGTGTACCATAAAACGGGACAACAGACGTCGCGCACACGTCTTTCGTGGTACTCTCGCGGGACGGTTGGCAACCCTAGACGCAAAGCAGATATATAATGTTACAAGCGCGTAAAGTGAAGACTCAAAAAAGGCCCAATTGGGTATTTTTTCGCTAGTCTGCGTCAAGTAATATGCTACGAGCGCGACAGCTGTGTGTGACGCGGCACAATTAATTATATTGTGTACAAATTAATTGCTGCTGTAATCGGGCCCCTAGACACGCGCTTGATGGTAGTACAGGGTGTACAATAAGGGCTCTTACAGACGAGCGACACTTTGTCGCCGCGGGTCGCAGAGTTTACGGTCGCGCGACGGGGTGGCGTGACCCTTCGCGACACCCGGCGACAGCAAAGTTCGCTCGTCTGTGAGAGCCCTAAAATGGGCAGTTACTTAAAGGGGTGCTTCAGACCATCAAACTGAACAATTTTCTATAAGGGACCAATATCGAAATCGCGAAAAAAAATCTGTTGTCCCATACATTTCAGTCGAGTTATTTATTATATTTGCAGTTTTGTATGGGAGAGCGGAATTTTTTTTCGCAATTTCGATATTGTTCCCATAGAGAAAGTTGTTCAGTTTGATGGTCGGAAGCAACCCTTTAAGTAACTGTCACCCTATATGTACATTATTATAATCAATGGGAGTTATATTTTGTATTTGAATATGAACCAGGTACAAAACTTGTAGCGGTATACCAAATCGTTCTGTAAAATTGCTTTACTAAACACCGCGATAAATTCAAATTTAACCACAATACCGGCCCAAAAACCTAAACCTCCCCTAAGCTAGGTCAAGCACACAACATAACAGATAACGCTAAACTAGGCCGCGCCGCCCCTTTCAACGCTAACATAATTTTACTTCAATCGCTTATAAGTACCACAGAGTAATCAAAACAACAATCGCTCGCTCTTTACTCACAAGTCACAATATATTATGCTCGGAGTTTCCCTGCGAGATCGAATCAGAAATCAAGAGATCCGCAGAAGAACCAGAGTAACTGACATAGCCCAAAAAGTTGCTAAACTTAAGTGGCAGTGGGCGGGGCACATTGCTCGCAGAACCGATGGCCGGTGGGGCCGAAAAGTTCTCGAGTGGCGACCGCGTACCGGAAAGCGCAGCGTGGGTAGGCCCCTCACACGGTGGACCGACGACCTGGTGAAGGCGGCGGGAAAACGTTGGATGAGGGCAGCGCAGGACCGGTCGTTATGGCGATCCTTGGGGGAGGCCTATGTCCAGCAGTAGACGTCCATCGGCTGAGATGATGATGATGATGTTGATTATTATTTATGTAAAGCTGTTGCCCACAACTCCGTCTGGGTGGACATATAATAATATGTAGCCTATGTGTTATTCTGGGCTATGACCAATCTATATGCCAAGTTTCATCGAAATCCGTCCAGCCGTTTTAGCGTGAAAGAGTAACAAACATCCATACAAACAAACTTTCGCGTTTATAATATTAGTAGGATAAGATATCTGGAATATCTTATTCTAACCACTTCACTAGAGATGCACACAACATCTATATCACAGACCAGGGCCTCTGGTCCTAAGGGCCTCCGTATCTCGAGAAATCCTTTTTGATCAAATCCCAAATCGGAAATCAGGAATGATGAAATAAAATAAAATGTTTTGCAAAATTTCGAACTCGCTTTGCTAACTCTTTTTTTCGATTTAAAACTAACCTCTATCTTCAACTGAGGCAATTAATCTGGGTAAATATAGATCTCACTATCGCTTGCTCCAGCTTTGGTTTCATACACAAATCCTACTCTGTGTTGTCACACGGAATCCTTTTAATATAATTTGGTAGGGGTTGCCTGTTAAAAGAGCAAAGGCTTTTTGTGATCTGCCTTATTCTGCCAATTAAATAGTTTGTCTGTCTCATTTGTTTTAAAATGAATAGGTACCATGTTTTTCACATAGTTCCTTCAGATTAATATTATAACCTTCGCCTTTATTGTATTGTCAGCGGGTACAAGATTCCTTGCTCTGTGTAGCAGACACTGAAACTTCCTTATTATGTATGTATGCCTGCGATGTTGAAACCAGATTATAATGGGTTTGAATTACAAATTCTATGTTATGATATACCCAGGTAGTCAAGTTCGGTAATAGCATGCATTTCAATGATGTGAATACTATATGTACCAGTACTTAGGTATACAATACAGTGTGAATAATGTAAATATGTACATTTGCTATGACAACATACATACATATTCTCACGCCTGTCTCCCACTGGGGTGGGCAGAGACAACGGAACTCCACCTGCTACGATCCCGACAAACCTCTCTAGCTTCCTCCACATTCATGCTATGACAACAATATTAGAAAAAATACATTGTCCGTTTTTGAGAGTTTTTCAAATTGTGTGTTGTTCCACTTCCTATTTACTTCGTATCGGTAGTAATTATTGTACCCTGTTAAGTAAGTATTTAATTGTTTTTATAAACAAGTGGGGGCGGGTTATTCGCGTAACCAGGTTTGTATTTGTTTTTCCACAGTTTTGTTTATGTTGTTTCTGAAATAAACACCGTATTGTTACGAACTTTTATAATTGTAGAATGTAATAAAAATGTGACTTAAATAAGGTACATAATATTAATCTATCTAAACTGTTATAAAACTGTAACAGAAATGTGTCTGTACATTGAAAATATTGACAAAAAAAAAAATTACGACATGGTTTTTACCTGTCCCTGATTCCAAATCATCAATTTTTGGATTTTTTGTCTGTCTGTTTGTTTGTTTGTTTGTTTGGGTGTTTGTTTGTTCGAGTATCAGCAAAAACTACTGAACCTATTTTGATGAAACTTTTTTTGTTTGTTAGCTTATCATCTGACTTAAAATCTGGTATAGGTATAATTTATGCGGACGAAGTCGCGGCTAAAAGCTCGTACTATCATAAAACTGTAAATTAAAAAAAAGAAGTTTCTTTGTCTGTTTGTTTGATCGAGCATCACGCGAAAACTACTGAACCGATTTTAATGAAACTTTGTTTGTTTGATAGCTTATGATCTGACTTAAAATTTGGTATACCAGCGTTTACCTGCACAAATTATTATATAATTTGTGCGGACGAAGTCGCGGGTATATTATAAAGCTGAAACTATTTTAAGGGGATGATCAGACCATAAAACTGAACAACTTTCTCTATGGGAGCAATATCGAAATAGTTTTGTTAGACCTTATATAAACTCACGACCGTAATCCCTTTCGGGGTGATCAAGAATGAAGTTGTAGCAATCACATTGTTACCTTTAATGACTAAAAACATTACAACTTGGCTTGGCACCTGGCTCGCACGTGGCTCGGAGTATAAAACTCGGAAAACTCGGAAAAAATAACTCGAAAATGCTAAAGCGCAGGAACACGTGCAACGGTAACTGAAATGCTATGCTACTGGCCTCGCACGGCGACGGCGAGGTCCCGCGGGGGGTAGCAGGAGGGGTGTCAAATTCCAAGCCACGTGCGAGTCAGGTGCCTAGTTAATTCGCCCGGGTTGTATAATAAGAATTTCTAAAGAAGTTTCTTGACCTTTTCAAAAAATATAAACCAACCAAGGAAAACGGCCGGCCAACGTGACCGGATTTTAAATGCGCATAATTTTTTACCGAACCAAGGGCGGATCCAGGATTTCATAGTGGGGGGGGCCCTCGGCTGACTCAGGCCACGTATTAAGATATAAAAAAATTAAGTTAGAGACACAGACTCGAGACGTCTTGTATACATACATAGAAAAGTAAAACAATCAGCCCCGGATCTACGATTTTTCCGAGGCGGGGCAAAAACATGAGATTGGCGCTGGGCCCGGGCCTCCCTCCTCTACAAGAGTGTAGTAATAAATTTTTCTTAGGGAGGCCAGGTCCATGTTGAGTGGTTGCAATAAAACGTTTAACATAGAGCGAGCGAAGCGAGCTCGAGATTTTACTGCAATATGATTAGGTCGAGTCAGAAATTTGCAACATGATCGAATTCTGCAATAGGTAATTTCAATACAACAAAAAAACCAAGAGCGAGCGGAGCGAGCTCGAGATTTCACTGCAATATAATGAGACGACTGCAATACGATCTTAAACCGAGAGCGAGCGAAGCAAGCTCAGATTTAATCACTGCAATATAATGAGATGACTGCAATGAGATCTAAAACAAAGAGCGAGCGAAGCGAGCTCGAGATTTTACTGCAATATGATTAGGTCGAGTCAGAAATTCGCAATATGATCGAATTCTGCGATAGGTAATTTCAATACAACAAAAAAACCAAGAGCAACCGAAGCGAGCTCGATATTTCACTGAAATATAATGAGATGACTGCAATAACATCTAAAAGCAAGAGCGAGCGAAGCGAGCTCGAGATTTCACTGCAATATAATGGGATGACTGCAATACGATCTTAAACCAAGAGCGAGCGAAACAAGCTCAGATTTCGTCACTGCAATATAATGAGATGACTGCAATGAGATCTAAAACCAAGAGCGAGCGAAGCGAGCTCGAGATTTTACTGCAATATGATTAGGTCGAGTCAGAAATTTGCAATATGATCGAATTCTGCGATAGGTAATTTCAATACAACAAAAAACCAAGAGCGAGCGAAGCGAGCTCGATATTTCACTGAAATATAATGAGATGACTGCAATAAGATCTAAAAGCAAGAGCGAGCGAAGCGAGCTCGAGATTTCACTGCAATATAATGGGATGACTGCAATACGATCTTAAACCAAGAGCGAGCGAAACAAGCTCAGATTTCGTCACTGCAATATAATGAGATGACTGCAATGAGATCTAAAACCAAGAGCGAGCGAAGCGAGCTTGAGATTTTACATATGATTAGGTCGAGTCAGAAATTCGCAATATGATCGAATTCTGCGATAAGTAATCTCAATACAACAAAAAACCAGGAGCGAGGAAGCGAGCTCGATATTTCACTCAAAAAAAGAGATTTTACTGCAATATGATTTGGTCGAGTTAGAAATTCGCAATATGATCGAATTCTGCGATAGTTAATTTCAATACAACAAAAAAACCAAGAGCGAGCGAAGCGAGCTCGATATCTCACTGAAATATAATGAGATGACTGCAATAAGATCTAAAAGCAAGAGCGAGCGAAGCGAGCTCGAGATTTTACTTCTATATGATTAGGTCGAGTCAGAAATTCGCAATATGATCGAATTCTGCGATAAGTAATTTCAATACAACAAAAAAAACAAGAGCGAGCGAAGCGAGCTCGATATTTCACTGAAATATAATGAGATAACTGCAATGAGATCTTAAACCAAGAGCGAGCGAAGCGAGCTCGAGAGCTCACTGCAATATAATGGGATGACTGCAATACGATCTTAAACCAAGAGCGAGCGAAACAAGCTCGAGATTTCGTCACTGCAATATAATGAGATGTCTGAAATCGGGAGCGAGCGAAGCGAGCACGAGATTTTTTTGCAAAATTCTGAAGTCGATGCTATATTTTTTTTTCATCTTGATTTTGGCGCCCCCTAAACCTGCCGCCCGGGGCGTGTTCCCCGGTTTGCTGTTAAATCTTTAGGATTATATTATGTGTATAATCCTAAAGATTTCCGACCACAGCCTTGTTTTAATTATTGTACCTACACAGGTACAACAATTAAAACAGAAACATAGAGCGAGCGAAGCGAGCTCTAATTTTCTCCGCTCTACGAATTGGTTATGGACAGAGCTCAATCAATCTATGCCCTAGTAAAGTGCCGTCATTACTCAGCCTCGAAATTCAATGCAAACCGCAGAGGTCCGTGGGGGGGGCCATGGCCCCCTGGGCCCCCCCCCTGGATCCGCCCTTGTACCGAACTTAGTTTTAAAAAGTTTCGCAAAAGTAAACCTGAACAGAAGCCGAAGCTCTCCAAAAACTTTGTTGAATTAATTCTTAAATTTGGCAATTAGAAACTCTGATGGGGAAGAAAATAAAACGATTAACTTCGCAAAATTATGGGATTTTTAGAAGATTGCAATCTTTTAATTACTTCTCTTTATCTACTTCAGTGCAAAGATTGTTTAGTTTAGAGATAGACGCCTACCTTCTAACCCGGACATAGTTTAGGTACCTACGTCTAGTGAAGAAATGTAATAATTTATCGGGAAAAAACAGTCAAATTACTATGATATGTCCCGGAACGAATATTATGAACTCATGGCGACAGACAACCTATTGTACACATAGTTGAACTCTATATGCCCATAACCACTCAAGCGTCCGGCACCTGGCAGTGATTCTGTTGTCAGTAGCGTCCCAAGCATAGAGAATTAAGGTCCCAATCGTCGATCGCGCGACGCGTACGTTAACGGGGAGCGAACTTCGCAACAAAAACTGTTACATCTCAAACAAACAAAATAAAAAATACTGCCGGAAAGCTTGATAACTACAGAATTAAAATAAAAAGTACAGGCTGTAAAATAAGGCTTAAAGTTAGTCCATTTTGACCGGAGTCCTAAATAAACTGTGAAATCAAGAAGCCTGTTAATCGGTAATCTAGAACATATTTCGCATTATTTTCTTGTACAAGTCTCATTATCGTGATATCAATGAACTGTTCATCCAGTCGTGTTCCAAAAATATGCTCAATTATGGTCAAAATATATCACTGAACTTGCCAAATGACTGAACAAAACAAAAATTTACGCAATAATGAACTATGACATTTTTTTTTTATGTTTTTGTACTATCCTTTAGGAAACAAACATTTCTATCGATAGTGTAAGGATATTAGCACCACCTAGCATTGAGTAGCAGAACTATTTATAGCTGCGTTCAGAATTAGAACGAAAAATAAACATCGCTGTTTTTATGGGACTATAGTCCCATGGACGTAAAGGGCTAGTGTCATTTTCGGGACTATAGTCCCACGGGACGCTTAAGTGGATAAACATAGAGAGGTTAACTATACAGTCAGCATATTAAGAAGGACCCTGCGTAGGTTGATCTGTCGCCGTGTGAACATAGAATAGAAGAATTACAGGGATCCGCTAAAGTTAATTTAAAGTTAAATCAATAATGATAGCAAAGCTAACAATGATAGCTACCTAACAAAACTAATAACAATAAACAGAAAAGACTGTTATTATTTTTAGCCTTTAAGTAAGACTTATAAACATAGAACTAATGATACTGTGATTTGTGATAGTATGATGATGATGATGTTGTGTCTTCGACGATACAACCGTCTGATGGGACCTCTCGAAAAATAGAGAGTCTAGAATTAAATGCATTACATATGAAAGGGTCTGCTTAAGACCATCACATATTTACTCCATACGCGATCAAAAAGCCTACAACAAAAATCCTCCCTAACAAAACTAACGAAAAAAGATCACTCGACAAAAATAAACGTTTAATTCCGCACAAAAGGCCGGGCGGGTAACGAAATGATAAATTAGAGGTTGAACCCGGTAGAAAGTGGACAGGAAAGGCTTTCACTAACACTTTTTAGGGTTCGTTACTCAGATTAGGAACCCTTATAAGATTGTCCACTCCAATCTGATGTCACAGCGTCATATATACTAATTATAGTTATGAACCGAAATTCATGAGGAATAAGGGAATTTCTGTTTGTCGCACAGACAGACCTATGTATACGAGTACACGAGCTTTTACCCGCGAATTTGTCCGCATAAATTATATACCAGATTTTAAGTCAGATCATAAGCTATCAAACAAAAAAGTTCCATCAAAATCGGTTCAGTAGTTTTTGTGTGATGCTCGAACAAACAAACATCCAAACAAACAAACAAACGGACAGACAAAAAAACAAAAATTGGTGATTTGGAATCAGGGACAGGTAAAAACCATGTCGTAATTTTTTTTTGTAAATATCTTCAATGTACAGACACATTTCTGTTATAGTTTTATAATAGTTTAGATTAGATAAGTTTGTGGTCGCACATCATCATCATATATGCCTTGACATCTGCAATGCAATTCACTAAGAGCAAACATCGTCACAACCTTAAATTCGTCGTTGAAACATCGGCGAGCTGATAATTCGGTATTCACTATTATAAGAATAAGAATAAGAATATTTATGGTTCAAACTGTGTACAAAAGATGTTAAAATAAGACAGAATCAACAGTTTGGTCCGCATTAGCTTTATCATGTATCAAACTCATATAAAAACTTCGACAGCGATGTGACGCTTAGGCCCGCTTGCGCCAGGCAGGGTTATCGTCATTAACTCAGAACTAGACGCTACTTTGGAATTAAATTATAATTATGTCTTGCACCATCCTGTTTTAGGGGGCTAAACTTGTGTTATTTTTAAATTTTAAACCGCCGATGTGGTAGGTTTAAGTCACTAAACTACGTGCTAAATATGGCTAAATGTCAAAATTGAGGCAACAGCAGTTTTTGTTGACATGATTGAAAACTGAATGATTTTAAAACAAAACGATGAAAACGAAATGTCATTGCCAAAATAAAACAAATGAGACAGACAAATACAAAGAGATGCAGTGTGACAGAGACGTGCATATAATGTTCATTCATCATTCACTTTTCATATTTTGTCGGATTACATAAACTCTAGTGGCGACGGGCTCACTCCCCGTCATACTGGACAGAGTTACGGTACTAGTGAAACGTGGATGTTCTGAGGTTTCAGAATCTCTCTGACTACCCCCTCGGGGAATATAGTCGTGAGCATATGCTTATATGCTTATACATAAACTCTATGGTCATTTAGGATGTTGCCAGCGAAAAATAGAGAACTGTCAGGTTAGTTAACTATGAACTAGTTTTCATTGGCGCAAGACAATCTTCGATAACACTTTAGGTTGGTGCTACTAAACACGGGGTTACGCAATTTAACACAGCATTTGGCGCAAGTGGGCCTTAGTGAATTACACTCCTGTTACTAGTACAGATGATTTAACAAATTCGCGGACAGTGACCGGCTATAGCAGTGATAACAATAAAAGTTCTACTGTGTCTCGTTCATTATCCGCACTGTTTTTTGAGAAACTGTTTTCCGCTGTGTCGCTCAGCATCAAGATAAATGACTACGGAACCCTTCGTTGCTAGTGGTCCTCCACGCATGTGCCGGGCTTTTTTTAAAGTCAATTGACCGATACAATTTCAGAACAGCTTTGGACATTTTTTATCTCTCTTTTTGATTTTTTAGCGCAAACTCGGAAGCAGAAACCAAAGAGGACCAGGATTGCGCTAATTTAAAACATTCAAGTTCAATCATAATCCAATTTCAGTTCAAATTGCATTCAACTGTGCTGAATTCCGCATCGCGCTATAAACTCTACTCTGCTGTCAAAATGAATAAATACCGAATGAGTTAAAAGTTGTGGTTCGCGAGCGGTCCAATCATGGTTCAGTTGCGATTTCTTTGCTGGTAGCATATCTATCTACTCGGTGCTTGTGGGTGAACAAGCATCAAGATAAATGACAAAGGAACCCTTCGCTATAAGTGGTCCTACAAGCATTAAGGCTGCGCCGAGCCTATTGTGCTGCCCCCAATCGTATTTATTTTTATTTTTAAGCAATTAAACAACATTTCCAAAAAACAAGAATGTCAAGGAAATCGGCGTTGAGGCAGACCAAGAAAAAGATGGCGAGACGAAATCGATAGTTTCTTAAAGAACTGGCCTATCGAAGCGCAAAACCGGGACGCATGGAGAGAACGGAGGGAGGCCTTTGCCCAACAATGGGACAACGACGGCTGATATAATAATAATAATAAGAATGTCACATTGTAGTCCTGATAGGCTTTCAATTTATCGAAATATTACAGATTATTATGTTTTACGCTTGTAGATATTATCGTTAAAACCGCCAAAAGTGGCCACTACGGGCGCGATTTTCCTTTACGACAAAAACGACGCTATGCTACGTACTATAAGGTTGAATATTTATAGTACTCTGTGCTTTGACTATCCGCCACCGCCATGCGTCTCTTCTGTATAAACAGCACCTAACGTTCAATTGAATCCCAGTAAGAAACCTACGCCATTACTTGTGACCTAGAAATATTTCTATCAATAATTCAATAAATCCGTACCAAAAACGATGTAACTCAAAAAATCCTATTTCCAATAAGATCAAATAAAGAGACAATATTGGTTGATTCCACTTGTGTAAAGCGGAACCGATGGTAATGCGATTACGCGAGGTGAGCGCTTGGGTGGTGTTGCTATAGCCTTGTAGCGTTTTGGCGCTTTCCTGTCAAAAAGCGCGCTGTATTTTTACTATTTTGGACATTTTAAAGGATAGCAGAATTAACTAGTTATTTTAATATCGGGTCAAACTTAAAAATAATGAAGATAACATTACTTTTTAGTAGGCAGATAGGTCCGTAATTTTTTTTTTTTTGCCGTAATGCGACATACCAAATTTTTTGCAATGGAATCAAGTGTTAAAAAAGGGGCCGCTTTATAGAAGAACAATTATGTCAGGACTATCATCATATCAGCCGATAGACGTCCACTGCTGGACATAAGCCTCCCCCAAAATGGGGGGATTTGCCATAATCGCCACGCTTGACAGGCGGGTTGGCGATCGCAGTTGGATTGAATGTGTGTACTCAGAGGATGCTGCTGCCCATCCTCCGGTAGATCCCTTAGTCGCCTTTTACGACACCCACGGGAGGAAATGGGGAGGTGTCAGGACTATACCTACAAATAAAAGGAGTAAAATATTCTGGCACTTTAGTCGCTCAACGGATCAGCATAGCCAATCAGCGAGGAAATGCGGCCAGCGTTTTGGGTACCCTCCCAAAAGGACCGAACCTGCACCACATCCTAGGTTAGTTTAGTTTTAAGTCACCAGTAAAATATCCTGAAAATAAAATTGCTAAATAAAATACGTGCTCCGAAAATGGCAACATGCGCCCGCCGCACAGTGGTTTACAATAATTAAATCAGGGACATAGGGGTACCTGAAACTAATGTTTAAATCTAGGTAATCTGATTTATGAAATCTGTAGATCTGTACTCTAGTAATACAAGATAAATATATAAAAAATCCATCTTATCGGGAACATGACAAAAAAAATTGTATAAGATATTTTTGTATGGAGAAAATTACATTTTTAGGATTTTTTCATAAACTTCTCCAAACTTCACGGAGTCCATAACAGTGTTGCTAAGTTGTCATATATTCTACCCGATATTGAACGATTTTTATGTCTAATCGTACACCTTTAATTATGCACGTTTAGACGCCAAATTCTTTTAATAATTGATAGAGTCAATGCCCATCTAACTACCATATAAAGGATTCTGTGAAGTTTGGAGAAGTTTGTGAAAAAATCCCAAAAATGTAATTGTTTCCGTACTAAAAAATCTTATACAATTTTTTTTTATGTTTCTGATAAGATGGATTTTTTATATATTTATCTTGTGTTACTACAGTATAGATCTACAGATTTCATAAATCAGATTCCCTAGATTTAAACACCAGTTTCAGATACCCCTATGTCCCTGATTTAATTATTATGAACCACTGTGCGCCGGCGGGCAATAGAAACTGATAATCCTTACTTAACCTATTTTGCTCTTTGGCTCTGGAGATAGATTTCTTCTAAAGGGTCATTTTGCGAGTTTTTGAGAAAAAACCTAACATACATACAGGCATAGAATACAAGTTCCCCTGAGGTACACACAGAACCTATAATTTTCGAAGTCGGTCAGCCAGTCGGTCGGTCAGTGGTCATTTCTAATCCATGATGGTCCAACGTATGGATACTTTAAACATGAGGGTCCAAGTTCGAAACCGCACGGACGTCAAGTCATGTACTAACGAGTTTTTCTAACTTAAGCTTAGGTATGTACGTAATACCGACACCTCACAAACAGTGAAGTAAAACATCAAGAGGAAACCTGCATACGCTGAAGAAGAAATTCTGATGCGTATGTGAAGTCTACCAAACCGCATTGCGTGGTGGACCGACGCCCATACCTCCTTCGTTGAGGGTGCCCTGTGCCACAGTATACGACAGTAATATATCTTCATAAAATGTTACCAAACGCGGCTTGTATGTGTGCTCGCCAGTACGTACGCCTCGTAGCACGCACACACTGAAAATATGTCAGACTGACAAGAATGCACCAGACGGGGCTACGCAGAGATATTGTCAGTGTGTGCGTGCTACGAGGCGTACGCCAGGTTTGGCACCATATTGTATGAAGATAGATTACTGTATTATACTGTGCCTATGCCCTGCAGTGAGACGATGATGATGACGATTCATAAACAATGACGTTCCGACTAAACCCAAAACGAAGTTTCGATCTCTCATTCAAACTTCAGACAATTAAAATAAAGCTCCAAGTGTACCAACAACTTCAGAATTCACGAGCGAAAGCCCTGATTTCGCTTATTTAGCTTATTCGCTGGTTAAAGTTCAATGAGCGCTAATATAGGAATACTTCAAAAGAAACCCGTTGACCCGTGACTTCACGATCTTACGCACATTGTGCGAAGTTAACATTTGAGACGGCCAGGGCCGGATCAAGGCATTGAGGAGAGGACTCTAAATAAAATGAGGGCCCTGCAATATATATTCAGGTTCTGTAATATGAAGTCATGCTTAAGCGTACATAAAAAACAAGCAAAAAAAAAAGAGGAAAAAAAAAAGATTAATTAAATTAATTATTTTAAGTTAACATTCGAAACGATCAATGGAGTACCACCTGCCGCCCTTGTTCAGGGCGGCAGGTGGTACTCCACTGATCGTTTCACCTCACTGTTCAGGGCTGCAGTCTCCAGGGTCCGAATAGCCCTAATGATAGCTAATCTCCGATAGGAGATGGCACCACAAGAAGAAGAATAAATGGAGTATTAGGGTCACGACTCTTTGTTTCATCGATGGCTTGTTCATACAAAAAAGCACTATTAGTATGGGACGTGCGTTCAGCGTATTCAATGCGTCGACATAACCTCAGGGTTAAAAGCTCCAATTAAAAAAAAATAAAAAAAGAATAAAAAAAAATGCGTCGACGGCGGAAGGATGCGGACGGCGTCCCATAATGAATGTGCGTTTTGTATAGACGGGCCGTCGATCGCCGTCGGTTAATGAATTGCAATTGCTATGTTTTGGGGGCCTCGAACAAAGTGGAGTCTCCGTATATATACCAAGGCTATGATATCGTCCAGAGGCCTATTTCATAAACATGACAATTGTAATTTACAAATTACAATGACAATTTGAGTACATTAACATTAATGCCTCCGTGGTCTAATGGTTAAGAGCATTGGGCTGTCGACACGGAGGTCGCAGGTTCGATTTCCACGGGGGACACCTAGTGATATGTCGTTTTGTATGTTTTTCCCCAGTTGGTTAGGACATTGCAGGCTGAACCACCTGATTGTCTAAAAAAGAAAAATGATTCCGCTGCTTCAGATGGCACGTTAAGCTGTTGATCCCGGCTACTATCTCTGGTAGTAGTAGTCGTTACATAAAAACCACGTCAGAGGCCGTAAGGCGGTCTGGAAAAACTCTGACACCAGGGTTGTGCCCACACGATAAGAAGATTACTGAGAATGTTCATAAATAACTAGCAGTGTATGCACGGCGACAGATCAACCTACCCATTGTTGGACCTTATGTCCATGAACATAGAGTTCAACTATGGGTAGGTTGATCTGTCGCCGTGTGTACCTCGAATTGTCATTGTAAATTACTATAGTTATTGTACAGGGCCCATTCGTGGACGTTATAATTGTTGGGGGCATGGAAGTATTTTACTGTTACTAAGAGGTCCTATTCGTCCCCAGTAACTACCTAAAACCGTCTCTGTACAATTTTCTCGCATCAACTACTCGGATTTATTAAACAATCCTTTGGTACAAGAGTTGGTGACGTGATAGATATAGCTATAAAGCGTGGCTTGGTACAATTTTTATTGCCAAAGTCATGTACAGTAAATAGTATTTTATTACACAAAAATAATGGTATAATTTATTTTGACTATTATTTACATCATTTGTATTGAGATTTTCTGTTTTAATTGATACAAAGACACTCGCTAGATTAAAACAAATTGATGGCCGTAAGAATCATCAAAATCAACCCACGCGTTTGGTCTCTTAAGTACAGTCAAGCTTGACCGTAGACATTATTATACTACCTAATATGTTTATGAGCTTGACACTTTGGACTTTGTACCGTTCATATTTAGTGCGCCATAAGCGTTACAATCGAATTGCAAGTGTAAAGCGTGATGTGCTCTTGACTGTACCTCAACTCAACTGTAATAGGCTGATAAACACTAAACCCTTCCTTTCGCGTAGTCGGGTAAACAGAGCAAAGAGAGCTCATTAAAACTTTTTTTTTATTCTGTCTTTTCAAAATTATTCTTTATCACTATGGCTGATACTTTTTAACTGCATTTTATTCTACGAATAAGAATATTTTATTACATTTTTTTGTACAGAGGTTATAATTTATTACTGCGTTTTTATATTTTTATTTTGATAGAATATAAATGAAAAATATTTAATCAAATTAAACATTGAAAAATTAAGTCTCCGACGGGAATTGAACCTTCATAACGGTTATTAGCGGGCCTACTACGTCGGAGAACGAAATTCTTCAACCTCTTCCGTCTAAACTAAAGGGACGTGGCGCCATCTTCGTTAATTTAAAGTTCTGTTTTCGTTAATTTAATGTTCTGTTTTCGTTAATTTAATGTTCTGTTTTCGTTAATTTAATGTTCTGTTTTAGCTTGTACAATCGCCTCAAACCACAAACCTCCTAGTTAGAGCAAAGCAATTGACAATCAACAGAGCATTAGATTCTATTGCAACTCGATTGAATTATTACTCGCTCTCGATTATAATTCGATTGTACGAGTATCTCGATGGTTTTCCACTTGATAGGAGTGCCGAGTGAATCGATTATGACCAGTAGATCTGTCGTTGGCTCATCTAACCGGTCAGCCAGCCATCGAATGTTTGAACCGACTTCTAACTAAAGGAGGTTGTCTGCTTGTATCGTATAATTACGTGTATTTGGCATTTTCCCTATTTACTCAAAAACGACACTTTCAGCTTGCTATATTCTAAGCTGTGTCAACCAGTTTAGTTCTCTGAGTATCACGTCATTTCTACAATGCAATTCTCTGAGTGCAGTGATTCATCGTCTGAACCTGAACACACCCTTAGGGGCTGTTTAAACAGAAGTGACGTGGCGCGGACGTGGCGCGGGCGGGGTGCGGCAATATAAACCTTATAGTAGGCAGACCCTGCCAATTATCGTCCCATTGCTATCACCTCCATATTCTGTAAGGTTATGGAGCGTATTCTGAACACCCACATTCGTACGTACCTTGAAGAGTACAATATCCTTAGCGACCGTCAATACGGCTTCCGGCAGAGGCGGTCCACTGGCGATCTTCTAGTGTACGCCACACATATATGGGGCGAAGCCATGGAGAAACATGGTGAGGCTTTGGCGGTATCACTCGATATCTCCAAGGCGTTTGACAGGGTCTGGCACGCTAGCCTCTTAAGCAAGCTTCCATCATTTGGTTTCCCTTCTGGCCTGTGTGACTGGATAGCTGATTTCCTGAGCGAACGGTCTATTCGAGTTGTAATAGACGGCTCGTCGTCTGACCTTATGGCGATCAATGCTGGTGTCCCTCAGGGATCAGTTCTCTCTGCGACCTTATTTCTGCTGCACATCAATGATCTGCTACAGCCCGGTATATTTGGGTACGCAGACGACAGCACGGTCACTGAGAGATATCTGCCTGTTAGACAGGCCGACGGCCACGAAGTCCGGTCCCAGAGAGAGGCCATGGTCGACCGTACGAATTCGACCTTGACGGCAGTGTCCGAATGGGGTACTGCCAACTTGGTTGAATTCAATGCCACTAAAACACAGGCCTGTCTGTTTTCCGCAAAAAGGTCACGTCCTAATGTGTCTCCTACGTTCCAGGGTGTCTCCATTCCGATTTCCGAAAGTCTAGAGTTGTTGGGCCTCG
This sequence comes from Agonopterix subpropinquella, assembly GCA_922987775.1. Classification (NCBI taxonomy): domain Eukaryota; kingdom Metazoa; phylum Arthropoda; class Insecta; order Lepidoptera; family Depressariidae; genus Agonopterix; species Agonopterix subpropinquella. The sequence goes on along the minus strand of OV277694.1, from coordinate 610,527 downwards.
AACTCACGTCGGACCTGAACTTCGGCCGCTCGATTGAGTCCAAAGCTAAAACCGCAGCCAAGAAACTTGGTATCCTGAACAAGGTTAAGCGGTACTTCACGCCTGCACAGCTTCTTACTCTCTACAAAGCCCAAGTGCGATCTTGCATGGAGTACTGCAGTCACCTCTGGGACGGCTCTGCGAAATACCAACTTGACGCACTGGACTCGGTTGAGCGTCGAGCCAAGAGACTCATCGATGACGATGCACTCGTCGAGACTAAGCTACATAGTCTGGAGCACCGACGATTGGTCGCTTGTCTGTCGGTATTCTATCGGCTACATTTCTGCGAATGTGCCCAGGAGTTACATGACCTGATTCCACCATCCCCCTTCCATCATCGTACGACAAGACGTAGTGCGAGACTGCATCCATACGTTGTCGATATTCCAACAATCCGCACAAATAGGTTCGCATCCTCTTTTATAATGAGAACCGGTAAGGTTTGGAACTCTCTCCCTGCGTCTGTTTTCCCAAGCAAATACAATCAGGATATTTTTAAAAGAAGAGTAAATAGGCTTTTTCTGGGCGAGCGCGCTACATCCTCGGCTTCATCTACACTTTCCATCAGGTGAGCTGAAGCCAAGCGCAAACCCATTTTGAATTAAAAAAAAAAAAAAAAAAACGTAGCATAATAATAATAATAATAACCCCGCGGGGGCAGCTTGTGGCGAGCTGACGGTGAGTGGCGACACCGCGGACCCCTATCCAGGGGGACCATACAGACATGCGCTCACACACACACACATCCACACACACACCCCCACACCCACACACACAGTAACACACCCCCCTACCTCTGGCTTGCCTTAATTGGCCGCCCAGAGTGGAATCGCAAGAGCAGAACCTATGCTCCAGGTTGGAAGTGTATTGCACGTAATGGCGTAATAACGGGGAAACCCGCTCACGGGGGTAAACCCCGCGATGGTGAAACCGGAGCCGCACCTCTCGACAACCTTCAGCCGCTCAATGAGATGTTGCCCCATTGTCGCACTTTGTGCGTGCGGCCGTTTTATGGGGCCCACTCGACGAGTCGGCGAGTCACCGCCTGCCCTATTTACAATTTTGAGACTAGTTGTCATGGCAGGCGTCCGTTAGTCTCCTCCCATAGCCCAGTATCCATCCATCCAACTTTCACCTCCATAGCCCAAGACCTTATTTTTCCATCGCGGCCATAGTGCCGTACTCCAATAGTCTTTACACAAATGGCGGGGACCATCCCCGTGGGTATCATGTTGTACGCTCGGAGATGGTATCCGCCATTTGTGTATCCCTTACATTTAGATTAACTTGTCTTTTGAACGGGCCTCTACATGTTGGCTTCGGCCCCATGCACGCCTTCCAAAGGTCCGTGACTTAATTGCCCGTGATTACGGAACGTAAGACATACAATAATAATAATAATTTCTTTATTTGCAGGCAAAAAACCCATATTTGTACAATATTCATGTCATATAAAATATCACACACATATCATATACACACACATATAATATCATATTTGAATTAAAATGTAAAAATGAAATAAAATTAAGATAAAGTAATTTATCAATTTTAAAATTATAAAATCACGTCTTATTCACTTTCGATTCTCGCTCCGATGAACGGACAGCCAATATTTGAATATAGGACTGTCTAGCCCACTGCTGACTGCCTGCAATATGCTGTTGCTTGAGCAGCACAGTCTATCCCAAAACGAGGCTACGCGAGCCCTCATCACTGCGAAAAAGTCGGGCACCCCCGCTTCGGCAAACATACTCGACGCGCTACAGTAACGTGGCAGTCGCATGAGGGTACGAAAAGCATCATTGTATTGCACCCTCATGGTACTGTAAGACTTACGTTTAAAATTGACCCAGAGTTGGCAGGTATAGAAACATTGACAATAAGCATTAAACAGTGTCAATTTTACCTCATCGCTACACTTACCGAATCTGCGCGCGAGCATGTTGCACCGGACCGACAGTGCCCTTCTCTCCCGCTCCATGTCCTGGCATAGCGGGAGAATTACGCCCGCGCCTCCAGACGACGCGACGTCGCCTGGTGGCGGGGGCGCGATTTATCTTTACGTGAAAAACGACGCTATGCTTCGTATGTATAAGGTTTATATTGGTGTTACTTTGACTATCCGCCACCGCCACGCGTCTCTTCTGTATAAACCCTACCTTAGAGTTAGTAATTAAAAATTAGTGTATAGCAAACTTATTTTTGCAGCTAAAATAAATAAATAAATAAAAGTGTTTTATTTGTCTCAAAACAGCAATACATAAAATGGCACAAGAAATGTAGCAAAGTATTAATTTAAGTTTAGAGACAGAAAGGTCTATGACTCAGCATGATGGAAGTTGACGAAAACGCCAACAACCGCTGTTATTCTGTCATAGCCTGATGGTCAAGAGAAAAGTATTTATACAGTAATACGAATACATGCATTATTATGCAAAGGAATGCAAGGAAAAAAAAGAGACTTATTTGATTTTATAGCCAACAAATCAGTCGAACTACTCATCGTGTATTGATTATATTAAAACTTTGTTAAGCACTTAGTTACTTATTGACTTTATAATTAGTTGGGATAAGTCTAGCTAGTGGAACGAAAACAAAATATCTTCGGGTCACTTTCAAACTCTCTACAGGGTGTAACAAAACACCCTAGTAATACTTAAGGGGGTGCTTCAGACCATCAATCTGAACAACTTTCACTATGGAGCCAATGTCGAGAAAAAATAAAAAAAAATCTGACGGTACTGCAGGTTTGTATGAAAGAACGTTTTTTTTTTCGCTATTTCGATATTGGCTCCATAGTGAAAGATGTTCAGTTTGATGGTCTGAAACACCCCCTTAAGTATTACTAGGGTGTTTTGTTACACCCTGTATAACGTTGAAAATGTAATTTAATAAATTATCAATAACAAATAAAACTTATGATAATAATAAGCACTTCAGTTAGTCTGCATCCGCACTTAAGTCTGTTTAGATAAGGTAACTTTAAGAAAAATTCATATTTCAGAAAATAATATACTTTCTATAAATCATACATAGGTAGTTAAAACATCAAAAGTGAACCCGTACTAATGAGGATAATATTGTAGGTAGTACACACAGGTAATCATCTGAATTCATATAAAAACCAATGCCTTTGATGTCGTATATATCGATAAGCGATACATCGTTAAAGACCTTGTTATAAACGTAATAAAAGTTACGAGTAACCACGTAATACACGTAACCTAGTGAGTTAGCTGAAAATTGTACTATGACACACAATTTTAGCAGCCTTTGTATCCCCGGGCAAACCTAACCTAACCTAAACCTCAACGAAGGTGTATACAGGTGAAATTGTTATCATTGGCATCGCTTTAAACTAAGAGTCTACCCATCAAACTGAACAACTTTCACTATGGGAGCAAACCAATTGTAATAAAAAAACCGCTGTTCCATACTAAACTGCAATGCCTACTTATCAATTTGATGGGTAGACTCTTAGTTTAAAAGGATGCCAATGATTTCAATTTCACCCTGTAGAATGTTAGTCCACCATGCGTGGCCAATGCGGGTTGGTGGACTTACGCCTCATAATTTTCTTTTTCTGTGTATGCTGGTTTCCTCACGATGTTTTCCTGCTTGAGAGCAGTCGGTTGTACATTAAGTTAGAAAAACTCATATTGGTTCATATCACGTCCGCAGTCGAACCCCTATCCTCGCGATCGAGTTTCCATAACACTCCATAATGCGCCACTAAGGCTCTCATATTTATTGTCACCTCAACATAATTATGGGGGTCGAAAACTAGTAACGGACCTTACTAAGGGTACAATTTATAAGCAAAGTTCAATATAACCCTATTTAAGTTTCAGGATTAATAGAGGTGATGAGCGGCTTGCATTTTGCTAACAAAAAACCCCTTAATTGACTCATAAAGACACCAAAACTGAAAAAAAGTTGCGGAGAGGTATGGACAGTTAATTTTGAGGGCCCGGGTTCGAATCCGCACGGACGACATGCCATGTACCAATGAGTTTTTCTAACTTATGTACGTAATACCGACTGTTCTCAAACGGTGAAGGAAAACATCGTGAGGAAACCTGCATACGCTGAAGAAGAAATTCTGATGTGTATGTGAAGTCTACCAATCCGTATTGGGCACGCGTGGTGGACTAACGCCCATACACCCTCCCTGACCGGCATGTGCCCTGCAACTTAATATAAGCGCCTTCTTAATATGCTGACACTTTTTTAAGGGGATGATAAGATCGTCAAACTGAACAACTTTCTTTTGGCCAACATCGACATCGCGAAGAAATCTACTGCAAACCTATTCGAGCCAAATGTATGGGACAGCTGATTTTATTTCGCGATTTCGATATTGATCCCATAGTGAAAGTTGTTCAGTTTGATGGTCTTAATCACCCCCTTAAATGTTTATTTGTATTTTTGTAACACCCTGTATAAGCTGATGATGATGATTCCGAATCGGCAATGTCTACCCCCGTAGTAAATAAAGTCATGAGCATATGGTTAAAGAAAAAAAAACGAGTTAATACCCGTTTCTAGCACCACAGTTTATCCGTAGCCAATAACCGGTTTCCTGAGGAGTCTATTTCCTGTGACGTCATCAAATTCACCCCTCCCCCCCTCTCTCCGCCGGCGGCGCTTCCGCTCCCCTCCGACGCCCTAATGGGTTCTTTATTACCAAATGAAAGACATTTATTGGGTACAAAATTGTCGGTCGGCATTTGTTTCTGTTACAAAGTACGCAGCTTAACTGTTGTCATGTTTACATTATTCATATATTTTTTGAGTGGATTTGGTAATTTGATGACTTGCGTTTTCTTTCATTCGTTACTAGAGTTTACCTGCGACTTCGTCCGCACTGGCTTCTGTCTTCGTAGCGAGATAAAATATATCACGTCTAGTATTATTATTAATCGTATGGCTCTTTCTTTTCATTCCTGCGGAGATTACAAATTGATATCTATGGTTTTGAGCCATAGTTTGGCTCTCGGGGTTAGCTCGTTCAACTCCTGGATTCCACCGTCGAATCTTCTGCCAGGGCACTCGTTAACAATGTGCTCGACGGTCTGCTCCGGAGCACCGCAGTCGCACTCGGGTGAGCTTTTTATGCCCCACTTGTGGAGATGGTAGTTGCACCGAGCGACTCCCGTTCTTATTCGGTTCAGACTAGCCCAAGATTTTCGGTCCAGTTCAAAGCCAGGAAGCCGTTTTGTGGGATCGGAGACCAGATCAGTGCCCGCCACCGACTGCCACGCGGAAAGCCACCGGGTGCCGATATCGGGAGGCGTCTTGGCTTCCTCGTCTGACCAGATGGGTTTGCGGGATGGCAGTCGAGAGTCTGGGATATCGTCCAGGGTCTTCCTAATAGGCATCTGATACGGCTGTAAATTATTCCGCGCCTTTGCCCATTCAGCAGAAGCGGCCCCTACGTCTAGTATGATATCTCTACACGCGCGAGACGCGCCTTCGCTGCATACAAATTCCCGCGCTTTTTGGAGAGCGAAAGCCGCGCTTGCCGCGACTTGTAGTATGAAAAAAAGCAGAGTCGCACGCAAGTGGAGAAATCATGCTAGAGGGTCATGAGTGCGATTTTTGAAACTCATTCGGCGAGCTCAGCAGTTGAAAATGTCAAATTACTATGGAGATTTATGCATCTTTCTACTGCTGATTTGACATTCAAAAATCATACTTCAGGAGTGCGATTTTTGAAAGTCAAATCAGTAGTAGAAAGATGCATATCTCCATAATAATTTTGACATTTACAACTGGTGAGTTCAACGTATGAGATTCCAAAATCGCACTCCTGGTAAAGATTGTAAATAAACTTGACACGTATATGTATAATTCACACAACAATACAATTTAGGCAAGACAGCTAATAAGATCTCAAAACTCTCTGTAAATAACCATCGCTTATCTCCTGGATAAAAGCAATCAAAAACAACAGTTAAAACAAATCTCTTGTTACAAAACAAAGCATTCTGTCCAGTAATTCGTTTATCTGGGGGACAATCTGAACAATTCCTATTTCAGATTCACGATTATAAACGTTATTTACGAAGTTTACGAGTTAATTTAGAATAAAGACTGTTTTTAAAAGTGCTTCAGATCATAAAATTGGACCGATTTTACTATGACACCAACATTGAAATCTCGAAAAAATATTGGCTGATTATTGCTCATTAATTTCGATATTGGTCCCATAATGAAAGTTGTTCAGTTTGATGGTCTGAATCACCTCCTCAAGTATATAACGTATCCCCATTGGGTTATGTAGACACAATCGATCGCGACCCACCCAATGCGAATTTCACACACTTCTAGCCATAAATCGTTTTATACACACTAAGTTTAGTTTAGGACACATTTTGTCCTACATACGTCCGTCTAGTCCATGTCCGTCCATCAGTAGTAGTATGAGAGCTTCTGTAGTGCGTTGTGAAGAGGTATGGACCTCAATCACGAGGTTCCGGGTTCGAATCCGCATGCACGGACGACCTGCATGAGTCTTTCTAACTTATGTAAGTACGTAATAATACGGTAATACCGACTGCTCGCAAACGGTGAAGGAAAACATCATGAGGAAACCTGCATACGCTGAAGAAGAAATTCTGATGCGTATGTGAAGTCTACCAATCCGCATTTGGCACGCGTGGTTGACTAACGCCCATACATCCTGTATGAGTGTAAGCATGTGCCCTGCAGTGGCACATATAATAGGCTGATGATGATAACGAACGTATAGCTGGGTGTGTAAAGTAATATCAACCTTGTTTTTTTCTTATCTTATTAAAAACCTACCCTAAAACCCATTGAAGCGCTCCGTAATCTCAAGTCATCCAATATATCTCGGCTAACTCTCGATGTAAGATAGATCATGGATCCAATTACTGGGAGCCACAAACTGAAGGGTTCTTCATGTACAAAGGAATCTCTAATGATGGTTTTGAGGTTATGATATTAATTGATCGCTGGTAAAATGTTATCTATAGATACTTATAAAAGAGTTCCGTGACTGACAGACAACGCTCAGCCTAAACCGCTGAAGATAGAAACACGTGCGGCTCGCTTGGCGGCAGACTGACCCAGGAGGCCAGGTCGATCAGGTTCCAGGGGGGACACTTCGCAGCTTCGCTCCTACACGTAGCTCAGCCTCGCAAAAATTACACGGGAGAAGGGAGACGCCTGGTTACGGAAGTGTCCAGACAGTATAACTAAGCGTTGGACGCTTCGGCGCACGCGCCTAGACATTTGGCTAGAAGAGAAGACGGCCGGTGAACCATAGCAGTATCGGAATGGTGGTCAAGAGAAGGAAGGAGGTCCGTGGGTACACCCGATCAGATTTTCACAGGGCCGTAAGGAGTGGCGCAATAAAAAGGAAGCCCAGCAGTGGGTTGATGTGGGCTGATTTGATTCGATTGATACATTGTTTTTTTTTTAGTTTGTAATCTGGCAGCCGCGAGTTTGTATGAATCTGTTTTTCTGGTCTATTCTGTTGTAAAGACGTGTGTGAATACGCCATCTTGTTTATGTTTCTGCATGCTGTTCACACTAAAGCGCACTGAACGCACATGTCATATCATGACATGACGTGTTTGGTCTCTATTCTGGTGAGATCGTTCTATTGCGTGTCCGGAGCGTAATACGTATCCTTTGAAGCCACGATAAGCTACATCAGCCACCCGAGAGCACATCAACGAGGCTCTCAAAGTCAACAGCCATCGCTGTGGTCGAATACGGCCATGAAGCATCATCACCTAAGCTCTAGCACGTACCTTGGGAGGGGTAGCCGCCGCATGGTGCCTAGCATGCGCGCGCCTCGTAGCCTTGTAGTGCAGTCGTCGCAGCGCGCCTCCGAGTCGCTCTGGAGAGCCCTCTCCTCGCGCCACTGTCATGCTGCCGTCGGCACCTGCTGGGAGAACAGGTTTCATCATTATCGAAGAGTAGACATCGAGAAAGTTGAAGTAAACGAGATCTGGAGAACGAGATAAGTAGATGCAGACTTCCGCTTCATATTACTTAATATAGGTTTTTTTTTTTTTTTTTTTTTTATGTTCGATAGGTAAACATTTGACCCCAATCTCACCTGATGTGGAGTGATGATGAGGCCGAAGATGTAGCATGCTTACCTAGAAAGATGCCTATTCACTCTTGCCTTGAAGAGGCCCAGGTTGTATTGCTCAGGGAACACAAAGATGCGTATACTACCAAAAAATGCTACAATCAGAAAAGGTAGTAGTGTTCAACGTGATCATCGTACGGACTCGTCTATGGTAGCGAGCGCTTGTATTAGCTTGTTGCTTGGAGCCGGCCTTCTGGACCAATTTATTTTGTGGATTAGTATGGGTCTAGCAGAGGGCTGCTAGGTGAGACGCGATGACTTGAACAAGATGGTTGGAATTGGACTGGATACATCCATCCAGAAGCACAGAAATTTAGGCTTAGTAGCAGAAATTAGCAGAAGAAATTTCTAAAGACGTGGCTTGCTGAAAAATGTTTTTATAGTGTTAGGGAATTTTTAGATGAGACAAACATGTAGACAATAATTTGAATTATAATTTGGACATTTATTTTATTTTATTTCTTTTCTGTATTGACTCTTTGATAATATTTTTTAATTGAAAATGACATGTATAATTAATTTTAATATTATGATAATGATTTCAATTTTATTTCCTTTATATGTTGACTCCTTGATAATAATTCGTAAGTAATTGAAATACAATGCATCTATAATAATGGTTAACTATGTAGACGAATATGTATAGGATACTAATTTTTAGTTGTAATTGTGATTTAAATTTTTGTTTCTTTTATAATAATTATATTGGTTCTTGATAATAATTTGTAATTCAAAATGGCATGTTGTAATAGTAGTAAATTAATTATAATCGTATTGCAGACCTTGTGTAAATGCCTGCAAAGGTAGGCTTCAGTGAAACTTATCAATGCCAAAACACCTGCAAATGTTTGTACCTACACACCCATAATCCATACACAATAAAGTTCATTTATCAGAAACGAGATAGGTTGTTTTGGGAAAGACCTGTGTCTCAGTGTACTAAACACGGAGTAACCGGACAATGGAAGTAACGGGTTCAGATTAGGAAATACTGCCTCCGTGGTCTAATGGTTAAGAGCATTGGCTCTCGATGCGGAAGTCGTGGGTTCGATTCCCACGGGGGATAGGTAGTGATATGTCACTTTGTGCGTTTTTGCCCAGTTGGTTAGGACATTGCAGGCTGAATCACCTGATTGTCCGAAAAGAAAAATGATTCCGTGCTTCGGATGGCACGTTAAGCCGTTGGTCCCGGCTACTATCTCTGGTAGTAGTCGTTACATAAAAACCACGTCAGAGGCCGTAAGGCGGTCTGAAAAAACTCTGACACCAGGGCTCTACCCACACGATAAGAAGAAGAAGAAGCAAATGTGGGCAAAGGGGCCCCTACTTTTTACAGTGCAAACAGTGCAAAGGTACTTGCCATTTCTATCAAATTTGAACATCATAAGCTATTGAAACCACTTGTTTCTCCTATATAAATACAAATTTAATGTCTTTTATTTATTTACCTACCTGCAGCGAGTTCAGGGGAGGGTCGAGACGACTGGATTTTGGGAGCTTGGTGACGCCCATCCGCCTGCAACAAACATTCATACAGTTAGACTTGTAATTTGTTAAAGTAACAAGGAACCCTTATAGTTTGCGCATGTCCGTCCGTCTGTCCGTCTGTCCGCGGCTTAGCTCAGAGACGCTTAATACTAGAAAGCTGTAATTTGGCATTTTTTTTTGTCCGGACCTTTAGCGCGAGGCCAACTCACACTTGGCCAGTTTTTAGTATTTGTTGTAATTGTGTAGAGTTTTCTCTATACAAACAAAACTGACTCACTCTTGTGTTTCTGTTTTCTTACATTAAGTTTGACGCTTGTATGTATTACCGTTTTTACGATAGAGCGTGAAGAAAAAACGTTGATAAAGACTAGTTTCTTGTTAAGAACCCCCCTTAACTTTTTACTTTGACATTTTTATTATTTGTTAACAAATCCGTAAAAACGCATAATCTGAGAAAATTTCAACTATCTAGCAATTACTGTTCAAAAGTTACAGCCTAAGGTATAAATAGGTAGGATAGACCGGACGGACAACGTAGGCTTAGTAATAGGGTTCCGTTTACACCCTTTGGGTACGGAACCCTAAAAACGCTGATTGATTGACACCAAACCGCTATAATAACGAATTGATTAGAGTAATTCAAGGTTTTTTTATAGGAATCACCGGACACAAAACCCCTACAAAATGTATGCACAATTAAGTCCATAGCTTTTAGTAAGATTTGTGGCTTATATTGTATGAGGTTCTTAATTGTGTATTCAATTACAGGGATCAGTGTTTGAGAGGCGTGAGATTGCTCATACAAGTACTTATCGTATCTTAAGAGATAGTAATAGTGCTTCGATCAAAAGGGATTAGAGTATTAATTGGAATCGATACTCGAATAAATTACAAGGAACTATGGATGTATCCAATAGAAGGTGTTAAATAATGAGAATTTTTATTTCAAAACGAGAGAGTTGTTCAGTGTCATTAGGTACACACAATCACCATGTCTACACTTCAACCTCTGTTCAACCTACACTAGAGTGGTAGACACACGATTGGCACTTGTGGTGTGTGGTATGGGTGCGATGATATTAGTAACAATTTACTCATGCCAATGGGTGTGTATGCCCAAGGAAAAAAAAGGTTGTCACTTCTCAACTTAGGTAAAAAAGTAATAAAGTATAAACAATTGCCTCCGTGGTCTAACGGTTAAGAGCATTGGCTCTCGAAACGGAGGTCGTGAATTCGATTCCCACGGGGGACACCTAGTGATATGTCACTTTATGCGTATTTCCCCAGTTTCCACAGTATTCTGTGCTATATCTATGGCGTGATTAATGTGCATTTTCATATCTATATCCATATTTCTATACAGGGTGTAACAAAACACCCTAGTAATACTTAAGGGGGTGCTTCAGACCATCAAACTGAACATCTTTTACTACGGAGCCAACATCGAAATCGTGAAAAAAATATCTGCACTTTCATACAAAACTGCAGTACCGTCTCGACTCACATGTATGGGACGGCAGATTTTTTTTATTTTTTCTCGACCTTGGCACGGAATATAGTTTACACGTTGGCTCCATAGTGAAAGTTGTTCAAATTGATGGTCTGAAGCACCCCCTTAAGTCTAGGGTGTTTTGTTACACCCTGTAGATAACTAAAATTTAATAATTTGTCCCAATAACATTTACCCAGCTACCCTAACATTTAAACTTGCCCTTTCAAAAACCATTATAATTTTAACCCTCCGAAGACATTCGGTAAAAGGCCTCGCGATAACGTGATTATCTTTGGGTCAGGGGGACAATTGACCCAAATAGGGCCAGTTGGGGCTAGGTAGGGGCATTTTGATGCGTCGCGAGTCATAAATCTTGGACGTAATCAGCTGATGGCGGGGAAATTGAGTCGAATGAAAGGATGTCAGGAAATATAGGGCAAATTGTTTAAGGTGAGGTCCAAACTCTAATAAAATAGCGGTTAAAAATCAAAATTGACAACTTGAGAGAAACAAGGAACCCTCATTATAAAATTGTAACAGAAGTGTGTCTGTACATTGAAGATATTAACAAAAAAAAAGTTACGATATGGTTTTTAGGTGTCCCTGATTCTAAATCAAAATTTTTTGGGTTTTTTGTCGTTCGGTTTGTGTGTTTGTTTGACCGGGCATCACGCAAAAACTACTGAACCGATTTTGATGAAACTTTTTTTGTTTGATAGCTTATGATCTGACTTGAAATCTGGTAATTTGTGCGGACGAAGTCGCGGGTAGCTCTAGTGGGTTATAAAATTAAATGCGTTACATATCAAACAGAGTGCTTCAGACAATCAAACTGAATAACTATCACAACGGGAGCAAACAGATCGGAGCAAAAAAATAATCAGCTGTTGCATATATTTGAGTCGAGTAGGCATTGCAGTTTTTTTTTTTTTTTTTTTTTATGTGTGATAGGTAAGCATTTGACCCCAATCTCACCTGATGTTGAGTGATGATGAGGCCGAAGATGTAGCATGCTTACCTAGAAAGATGCCTATTCACTCTCGCCTTGAAGAGGCCCAGGTTGTATTGCTCAGGGAACAGGTCCGCAGGCAGGGCATTCCACTCCTTAGCCGTGCGCATTATAAAAGAAGAAGCAAACTTCTTCGTGCGAATTGCTGGTAGGTCAACGACATAGGGGTGGAAACCCAGTCTGCGTCTCGTCCCCCGCAGATGAAAGGGAGACGGTGGTATCAGATCGTGTAATTCAGTCGCACACTCTCCGAAATGTATCCTATAAAAAACAGACAGACAGGCTACCTTGCGACGATGCTCAAGACTTTGTAGCTTCGCCACCGAGGTTGGATCACCTATGAGCTTCCTGGCACGCCTGTCGAGTTTAGTATGGAACAGCTGATTATTTTTTTGCTCCGATCTGTTTGCTCCCTTAGTGAAAGTTGTTCAGTTTGATGGATAGTCTCTTAGTTTAAAAGGATGCAAATGATATCAATTTCATCCTGTAGATGTGAATAGTTACTCCACCGATATGTACGCACGGCGACACATCAATACGTTACTCGACCGACGCGCGGCCAGCTTATGTTGGTTTTGTATAGCTTGGTGTGTCGCCGTGTATACCTATGAAACAGCTGTTTTTTTTTCCGTGATTTCAAAGTTGGTCTCATACCTAGTATTGAGTTTGACGGTCTGAAGGGCATAAATAAGCAACGCATTCAAGTTTACACCCTGTATTGTCCTTCTTAATGTTTTTTTAAGGGGTTGATCAGACCATTAAACTGAACAACTTTCTCTATGGGACTAATATGTAAATTGCGAAAAAAAATTATCAGACACATTTTGTGTCGAATAGGTTTGCAGTTTTGCATGGAACAGAAGAATTTTAGTCGCCATTTCTATGTTTATCCCACGAAGAAAGTTTAGATTGATGGTCTGATCATCCGCTTAAGAAACCGCCAGAATAATAAAAAGGACTAATAGATTAACTTATCCCCCATTAACCCAAATTATTTAAAAATTGGGCATAAAATAGGAATAAAAGCGAAACGACCGCTCTGGCCAGGCGTAGCCGCTATTAAAAAGTAATAGAGTTCAAAGTAGAGAACTAAATGAAGAGTATGTGTCGGTAACACATCGTAATTAGTTGCGGGGAGTGGTAAAGGGGTGGTCCAAGTTACAAGGAGTCAGTATTTTTGTATTTCCTAATATTTACAATTTATAGAAATCCACTCGGAGTAAGAATTTGTAATCGGGATGGGTGGAGGAGGGATCCGTTATACAACGTGTTAATGAATTAGCGCAAAACCTTATACATCCCAACTGATTTATAACAAAATAATTAGATTGAAACAATAATTTAATGATTTTGCTAGTTAAAATTTAAAGTTATTTGCATTTTAAGTTTTGAGGCAAAAATGATTTGTTATCATTTCAGCACTGAAAGAAAGCGCAAACGTACTCATGGATACATTTTTATAATCTTGTTTTGGTAGTAAGTAGGGTGAGTGTGCCCGTGCGGTGGGTTGTCATCGGGTTCAGAAAATATTAAATTTTGCAAACAAATTATTTTATATTTTGAAAAAAATTACCTATGTTGAAACCATGATAATTCGACTCTGCTCTCGATTCTAAACAAACTACTTTCTAGTTTTGCGTTAATTCATTAACACGTTGTATAGATAGATGAAGAATGACGATGTTTAGGGGCTGGTTTACTGCCTGGGTTGTTTTGACTTCTGTAATTATGTTAAAGACCACGCTCGAGTACCGTAGGCACACCCCGGACACTGCTTACAAAAAAGAGAAAAATTGTGGTGTCAGCGTGCGACCAAATGTTTCGTCTATTGGTGTCATTCTAGGCTACACGTAACTGTAGAGGTAACTGGAGGGCAATAGAGGGGGTGAGGTAAAAAGTTGGTGGGAGGCAAGGAGTGTCCGTACTGTATATTATGTAGTAATAGATCCTCTTTCTTATACTGTAGATACTTTACTTACTTACTCTTACTCTTACTACGTACTCTCTTTTTGTATGTTGTCAGTTGTTTTGGTGTAATGTTTGGTGTTTTCATTTGCACAACAAACTTGACATTATTGTGTGCTCTAACAAAACTTTATGAACTATTTATTTTAATTTTATTAATGAGCAGCACAGTAGTGTGCTATTTTTGCACGATCAATCTATTGTAAACGCCATCAGTAGCGTAGTGAGGGGGGTGGGGGGGGGGGAGGCCTGCCCCTGCAGGGGGGGCATATGCCCCGGGCGGCACTTTAATAGGGGCGGCAAATTCGGGAAAAATAATATACATTGATTGTAGAGCTCTGTCAATGACCAATTCGTAGAACAGAGAAAAGTCGAGCTCGCTTCGCTCTCTCTAAGCTTCTGTTTTAATTATTGTACCTACACATAATCCTTAAGAGTTCTGACCACAGCTAAGATGTTTTGCTAAAACTTTCGAGTTTACTTCGCTCGATCCAAAGCTTATACTTAGTTTCCTTTGCACATATTTTGTACGTAAAAAGCTCTGGCCCCAGCCGATTCATATTTAGGAGAAAAGTCGAGCTCGCTTCGCTCGCTCTAAGTTTCTATTTTTACATTTATAAACTAAAAGATGTCTGACTACCAGAATAGTTGTTCAAAAATTTCGAGCCCGCTTCGCTCGCCCCGTAATTTTTTGTGTGGTCTTCTTTTACAGATAAGGGCAAAATCGGTCTGTGCCCCGGGCGGTAGAAACCCACGCTACGCCACTGCGCCATCTATCGACATATTAGTTACAATTTTTTATTGGCTATAAGAAAACCCATTGTTGGCAAGTTTCATTTTTACCCCAGTTAAGTATAAATATGACGTAATAAACGAGAGTCTCATGAAACTGCATTGCACAATAAAAGTTTACGAGTCTCTCATAACATACACTACACCACAAAAGTGTACCAAGCCCTCGTTGCCAGCGCCTTGTAACCCAATAGAATCAATTTACTCGCAAAGAGTGCACTTAGCACCGCGACCCTTTTTGATCTGATGCTCTTTTACAATCAGTTTATGTGGGAATGGCTTTTATGTACGGGTATCCTTAACCTTTGGTAGGTGATGAATACTGGAAACCGATATGGGTTTTGTTTTGCTGCTAAAATAAAACACACTTTTACACACCTTTGTGAATGCGTCATGTAGGTGATACGTAGTGACATAACATTGACTTACCAACTATTGGACGTAGGGTCCGCGCTATAAATAATCCAAACAAAAAGAGCACCAAAACTTAAAAAGAGAACCAATTACGCGACAGACTTCGTTCGAGCGGCCGACTACGCGCACGCATACGTGCCGCGATAGGGGAGTGAACAGAATTTCAGCATTTTCAATGTTTTAGTTGGATTACTACACGTGCACGTAGGTAGGTTTATGTAGGTTAGTCTAGGACACTTTTTTTGAGAATTTCTTACCAGACCCGTCGTCCATTATTTTGTACGTCAATGTGACATAAGCATACTTACGGCTATATTCCCCCAGGGGGTAGTCAGAGATATTCTGAAACCCGCTGTAAATTGGCAGTGAAATACCTATTAATTAATTCATGTATAACTATGTTACGAAGCAACTTTATTTAAACAAACAAAACATTATAACACAAACATTTTAACAAACTAAATTCAAACTAAATTAAATTATTAGTTTTAGTGTTATCTTCTGTTACACAACTGCAATTAAATGAAATTCTTAGAAATGCCTGGAGCTAAAGAAACTAATAATAATCAGAGAGGTTTGTTACAATTGCTAGAATATCTTTGTCATTTTAACTCGATGAGATGAAACTCTACGTCTACGTCTAGACTTAACTTCAATAAAACCAAAGATAGCCCAGTCATTTTACGGAGTTTTGTAAGGAGGAGTGGGGAGCAATTATTAATGGGACTTTTAAACTGTAACCGGCACCATTTAGTGGCAAAAAGAAGATCTGAAAACATAATAAAAAAAAAAAAAATGGATCTAATCTATTTTAAAAAATTCGCTACGCAACATAGAAATCAAAATTATATCTCCCAGAAGGCTTTTATTTAACTAATAAATATTACCAATGCACTCATTTTAATTAGATTTAACAATATAAATTTTTTTAAAGCTATAAAATAGACATTGAAATTTTTAAAATGTGGTATTCATTAGAAAATACTAATGTATTTTTCAAAGCCTTAGTAGACAAAAATATTAACACCAATAAAAAAGTGCAAAAAAATTAACCATCTGGTTTTTTTAGAACGAGATAAATGCTAAATTTTAAATTTGAGGCTGTTGCTGTTTGTTGCTGTAATTTTTTTTTTAATTTTGGTACAATTCTATGCTCATATTGGCTCTTAAATACTGTACCGTAAAAAAAAATCTATTATTAATTAGTCCCGGCTCAACCCGTAAAATGACTGGGCTACATGAATGCATGATGAATGTACTACAACTTCATACAAGCGCCGGAATCAACGAACAATAATGTTGAGAGGAAGTAGATACTTTACCAAGCGGCCCAATGCGGATTGGTAGAGACAAGTTATTGGTCAACTATTATCAGGGAATTTTCAAACATACACAAAAAGAAAATTGTTTAAATTGTTAGTTATGGTCTATCTATAAGAATGAGTTATGTTATGTATATAGATCGGTAACTATTGTGCGATTCGCGGCATTTTCAGGGTAATAAGCGAGTTTTTTGTGGCCTTGAGTTTTTATTATTATTCTTACAAGTCATGTTCTAATCAGAGTCGTTACCCGTGGACCCGGTAGGTTGACCCCAGTCTAAGGTTGCCCCATTACAAAAAATGACAGTCGATGTCAAAACAGACAGGCGCCAAAGTGACAGGAGCTGTTAAATGTGACAGATGTCGAAAGTGCCAGGCGCGGCGATACCAAAGTAAAACATTATAGGCCATGTCAAAAGTGACAGAAAAAGTCAAAAATTAATAAAAGAAATTATTTATCATCCGCTGTCACTTTGGACAGCATCTGTCACTTTTGACGTGGAGTGTCATTTTTATCATCTGTCACTTTTCTTCTACAACAGCTTCTGCCTCTTTATAGTCCATTGTGACAGGCAGTACCAAAGTGACAATTTTTTTTAAATATGTCAGCTTGTGTCAGGAATGAGAAATACCTAACGAAAGTGACAGACGCGGCGATACCAAAATAAAAAAATTAAAGGCTATGTCAAAAGTGGCAGGTGCTGTCAAAAGTGACAGGTGCTGTCAAAAGTGACAGCCGATGATAAAATATATCCTTTATTAATTTTTGACAGGCCCGTATTAGAAAAAAACTAAAAGAAAACGAGATGATAACATTGTAGTTCTTAACTGTGATATGTGTTACAATTGTCACCCCTAGAGTTTGCCGCGAGTTGCACAATAGTTACCGATCACTATATGTATGACTATGACAGATAACATTTAGAATTCACAACACTATAGGTGTACTCTACAGGGTGAAATTGAAATCATTGGCATCCTTTTAGTGTCACATCGCTGTCAAAAACATCGATGAGCTTGCAAATGTAACATCCTTCTTGCATCCTTCAGAATCTGATTCGGATTTGACACATTTCATGATTTGACCTTATTATTATCTGATAATTTTTTGGTGAATACTGAATTGTCAGTTTGCCGATGTTTCGACGACGAATGCAAGGTTGTGGCGATGTTTGCGCATTAGAGAATTGCATTGCTAAAGTACTTTTAGTATGGGAGCAATCCGATCGTAGCAAAAAAAAAACTTACTAAACTACAATGCCTACTCGACTCAAATGTATGCAACCATACTAAAAGTTGTTCAGTTTGATGGGTAGACAAGACACGTAGACAAAAGAATGCCAATGATTTCGATTTCACCCAGTAGGCATTAGTTTGCTAGCTTCAATGGAATACCCTTTGAAATGAGAGCTACATTACAAAATCAAGCATTCTGCTTGAATCAGACAAAGTTTAAAATTAATATTCAAAATGGACTCAATAAATGATTCACTCCGATCCTATTCGCAACAATGGGCAAAGGTCTAATTATGAACCCTATTCTAATGTTAAAACGACGACGTGACCCTTCGTGTTTAGATTCCATTACAAACTATCATTGGTTCCTTTACATTTAATGTGAATTGTTTTGACATGATTGTATTGTAAGGGCTTATTATCACTGGGTTATCATTATCTGCCTATGCAGGGTTTCAAAGACAAATTCAAAGGGTTTTAATAAAAAAACAACGGGTTGCACTTGCACTAGTATTTACACGTTTCAAAGCAATACCATCGATATCGATAGTTAGGCATAACTATTCTAAAGAACTAAATATTTACACTAACTATCATTAATTTAACAAAAACTTTCTTCAGTTCATTTCAAATTGATATTGTTTCAAGTGCCTACGGCGTAGCACCGTAGCACTGCGTAGCGCTACACTTTACGCCACATCTACATGTAAAAAAAGTGTTGCAAGATCCCGCTACAAGTTTTCTATGCCCATGTTTAGGCAATGATACGTATTTATTGTTATTTTATATCCTTCTCGTTTTTACCCCCCCCCCCCCCCCCTCCCTACTCTCCCCTCCCTCTAACTTCTAAAATACTGGAGTAAAAAATCTGAAAATTTTGTACAATATAGCTTTCAGTAAGTACTTTCAATGAAAATGAACTTTGTAGCAGAATCGGTGTCTGAGAAATCAAATAAAAACCTGCAAGTCGCCGCCCGTCAATAGATGGCGCTGAACAAAATTAAATCGCACTATTGTTTGCTTCTTGAAGATTTCTTAATTTATTTAAGCTAGTTTAGGTTCAGCTTTTTATGCAATGAGTACAGAATCCTATATTGGGCGAGTCCGACACGCTCTTTACGGGTTTTCTTGATTGTGATTGATAAAATTGTTTTTTAAGTATATTTGATTATTAAATTTAAACTGAACTTATCAGACACACGAAACGATAGGGTTGCCTAAATAAAAGTGGTCGCAACATAGGGATGCCACGTTATTTTACTTATATAAAAAAGATATTCGAAAAAAAAATATTGTAAAAATTTTGATGATTCTTTTACGTACATCTCCTCTTGGGGTTGTCACAAGCCTAAGGAGTGGCAACCATGTTTTTTAGAATCCTTATCCCTTCGTCTGTAGGTCACGGATACGTGACTAAGACAATAACAAATCTTTTGTGTCTGGAATCTCCACAGACGAGATGGTCAAACTACAATAATTCCACTGAAATCTGTATCCTAAAAACCACGTCAGAGGCCGTAAGGCGGTCTGAAAAAATCTGACACTAGGGCTCTGCCCACACGATAAGAAAGACGCAGAAGGGCGCCTAAACATAAGGGCGTAGAAAATTTGTAATGGGATCTTAAAACAATACTGACATTTAAAAAGAAGGTAAAACTTTATCAATTATATTCAAGTAACAGTAACTTCGCCATTAGTAGAGACTGGCGCAAATTAACGTTTAATAAATGATTAATTAAGAACTTCTTTTGTTTTGATGAGTTTCCTTCTTCCTTTATTGTTTGTTAGGGGACTTTAATTATTTTTACCGCGTTTTATAAGACGAACTGTTCTTTATTTAAGGGAGAGTCATTCTGGGATAATTTGTATAATTTTTGATAAATGGTTTTTGTTAAAATTCCCAAATCATACTTTTCACAAAATATTGTACTTGTAGGTGCTATCTCTTGCGATACGGTCGAGCGTAAGTTATTACCCGACTACGCCAGAAGGAGGGTTATGTTTTTTTATTATTAAGGGGCCATATTGTTCATGAGAATATTTTTTATGAGAAACGTGATTGCCCAGCCCTCCAAAAAGTGCGTGCGTGTGCCGTATTTTCGATTAAAAAGAATTAATAAAAATACTTTTTATACATTCTTTTTATGATTTCACTAGATAAACTAATGGTGAATATGTGAGTAAGATTCCAGTAATTGTAAACGTTGCAAGTTATTCTAGTTTGAAAAAATAATGCTAAAAACGCGTTATTTTCTTAACTTTCCGAAAAGTTTATCTATCGTGTGAAGTAATTTCAATCGTGTATTCAATTTATTCACTAGATAAACTATCCAAAGGATACTGAGTAATTGTTTTCGTTTCGGTAACTTGAATAAATCTTAGGGAAAACGAAAAATAATCTACCCCTTCCCACTCCAACAGTGCAACTGCAACTGCAACTGTATACTATGAAAAGACATAGGTACCATCCAAAACCAAGAGCGAGCGAAGTGAGCTCGAGACTTCACTGAATTCTGGAGCAAGCAAAGTGAGCTCAAGATTTTAGTGCAATGTGTCTAGTTAGGAGCGAGCGAAGCGAGCTCGAGATTTTGCTTCATTATTACTCGACTTTTTCAGCTCATGCCGAAATCGAGGCGATTGATGTATTAAACAAATAGCTGAAATGAGCTTATAATATAATGCTTATAATAACTCGATTGTAGAGCTCATCTTGAAATAGAGTAGGTGAGTAGGTATATTGGCGTATAAAATTAAAACCGGAGCGAACGATTCTATAATTATGACTGGGTTGTAGCATGAACTCAGTCTCAAAGCACAGAAAGCTATAAAAAAAACCAAGCGAGCGAAGCAAGCTCAAATTTTCGAAACACATTCTAATTCCAACCACATTGACCTTTCAAGAAGCGAGCTCATAATTATGCTTACTGCATAACAACTTGAAAAAGATTGAGCGAGCAAAGCGAGCTCGCAAATTCGCAATATTTTGGACTCTATTTCCTTCTTTGACTTTCAATGACTAACTTACGGGGCCTCCAACTTCAAACTGCAGTCTCAGTACCGGAGGCCAGGGCCTCCGAAGCGAGCGAAGCGAACTCATAATTATGCTAACTGCATAACAACTTGAAAAAGATTTAGCGAGCGTAGCGAGCTCGCAAATGCACAGTATTTTTTACTCTATTTCTTTTCTTGACTTTCAGTGACTAACGTACGGGCCTCCAACTTCAAACTGCAGTCTCAGAACCTGTTCTGCTTCTGGCCTCCTGAGGCCGGGCCTCCAACTCTAAACTGTGTCTTTACTTGCTATATAAACGTCATTATTTTGGTTTTGATTAAAAAGGGATTCTCTTCTCGAGATTCGGAGGCCCCCCAGGACTGGGGGCCCGGGGCGGACCGCCCCTCCGCCCCCCCCCCCCCCCCCCTTAGTCCGCCAGTGCTTCCCAGGTAATTCCGGGACGTATGGCATGCAGGATAATAGGCTCGGTAGGCTCTTAAGGGGCCTACCGAGCATATTGTGCTGCCCTCCATCGTATTTTTTTTATTTAAGGAACAGTGGCCACTTTTGGCGGTTTTAACGATAATAGCTACAAACATAAAAACAAATCCGCAGTGACCCGATAAAAGAAAAAATCATCAATGTGTCATTCTTGTTTTTGGAAATATTGTTTAAAGGCTCGGTGCAGCCTTAAAGTCAAGGTCGTCAGGAGTCGCCTTTCTGTACGTATTCATTTTGTGTCGATACTGTTCGATTAGTGTATTGTGACGGTGTTGTTGTTAGTTTAGGCTTAACTCAACTTGTTGACTTCTGAACCAGTGAGCGAGTACAGAGTCAATATAGATTATGTACAAGTGCGGAGATTGGGTGATTTGATAGCGGACTGAGGTTTCAAATTGTTTGAATATAAGGTAAGCTCGGCGCCCAGCTAGGCTAGCATACCACCCACGACAAGGGACAAAACGAGAAAAATGTAATGCACCTTTTTGGCTTACGAAAATTTATAAAGAATTACGCGCATCTCGATTTATTGTATCGTTTTCTCGTGAGTGGCATGCGAGGCCAGCACTGCTAGCATGCCACCCATGACAAAGCGTTAAAACGAGTAAAACGTCATGCGCGTTCTTTCTGGCATACGTAAAATAAAAAGATGGAGGCACATCTCGATTTTTTGTCGTTTTCTCGGGGGTGGCATGCGAGGCCTACAGGCCAGATACAGGTATTTATTTTCATAGTTGGTCTGAGACCATTTAACTCTGGAAGAGTTACGCGTTTAATTATATGTACTGATAAACGTTTCTGTCTCTATTTGCGGGAGACAAGGTAGCATGAAATTCCAAACCACGAGACTAGTTTTCATAGATAAGTCAACTTTAGATTCTAATTTTGATTGTTATAATCATGAAAAATAGTCTCGTCTGGAAGTCGATCTACGTCATTGATAATGTAGACCGACTTCTTCACGAGACTATCTATAGTTTGAAGCTATTGTTCCACAATCATAGACTGTCTCAAGTGTATAAAATTGTATGTCAATGCACTTGATCAGTTAGTCTTGTACCTTGGCAGAGGGGAAACGCATACTAAACTGCAATGCCTCCAAAATGTATCAAACAGCAGCATATTTTTTCGCTATTTCAGGTTTGCTCCCATAGTACAAGTTGTTCAGTTTCATGGTCTGAACCACCCCTATTAATTTAGAATGCGTTTACTAAATCACAACTAGATGATTCTGTTATATCTCTACTAAAATGTATGGAAATTTAATTTTGCGATTTCTGAGAGTTCTTATACCTCGACCTCCCCATACAGACTTTATGTTGCTTATTAAATCAGTAAGAGGATCGAATGGCATGAAAAAAAAGTTTTGTGAAAATTTCAGTTTTTCTCGATGACTGTTTTTTTTTTCAAAATCTTCTTTAAAATAGGTACTTCAAAAGTTAGGATTAGACTCTTAAGAACGTCTTCTTGTAGCTATAACGCTTCTAGTAGCAGCCCTTTGTGCCCCATCTCAACTATCCACTCGTATAAGGTCGCGGGTTAGTAATAGTATATTTTCTTTAATTCCCTCTACATTGTGGTCTCTCGAACCTCCAATAGAGGCCATCGACCTACAATAGGATCTAATTAAGTAGTAGATCCAGGTTGTTCCACTCCATTCGTACCACTACGCATTGTAAGCGGTCCAAGGGGTTAGGGGATCTGTAAATAAATAAGGGATAAGAGGATTTGAGATGTACTGTAGATAAGGGTTGAAGTGAGCCTTACCATTTGTTAGAAACTATGTAATGTAGGGTCCCTAATAAGCTGAAGGTTTTTTAAGGTTATGGTCAGACCATCGAACTGAACAACTTTCTTTATGGGTCTTTGGTGGTCTGATTATCTCTTTAAAAAACAGTCCAGAAGGACTCTATAAAGGGAATAAAATTATATGTGTTACATGTTGAACAGGGTGCTTCAAACCATCAAACTGAACAACTTTCTTTATATATATTATATATTATATTTATTTATGAAAGAAAACGTTACAGAATTGACAAAAAATAATGCAGTAAAAACCAATTTAGGTTTATCTATGCACTATCGACTCGTCTAAGATGTCTTAATTAACAGTTAGGATAACCAATATGTTATGTACTTAATAACGTACTTACAATATACAAATCTTTACTACAAAATATACATAATAGGCATTTACAATAATAGAAACCAAGAGCAGAGACAAGAAGAAGAAAACAAAAACTAAGGATTCAACAAAACACGTAATCGAATCATTATGAGATACCTACTGATCACAAGTTGGACAGGTATTATGGAAGTAGGTACAAACATTAAGCAGTCCCATGTGTGTGTTTAAAAACTAGACAAGGAGGATAGTTGAACCGGATCGTTATCTGTAATATATTTGTAGTAGTGAGGAGTGCACTGTGTACCTACGGGTTATAAAAACTTAGCTACTCAGACACAGCGATCAAGGCTCATTTCACAGGATGTTCCGAAAACGAACTGCTAGTATGCAAAAGAATAAATGATGTATCTAAGTCAATACCAATTTGTTTATAGAAGTAGATAGGTATGTAGGTAGGTATAGGTATTTCAATTCCCGTTCACCGTTTCCCGTTCCGTTCCTGCCTCTCTCCCTTAGGATCTAGAATTCAAAGCTATTATTTTGCAAAAAATAAGTTTTAAGTTTATGCTTAATGTTTTTAGAGTTAATTTCGGTTATAGTAGTTTTAGGCAAATTGTTCATTAGATTAGGTAATATGTAATTCATTTTGTACTTGCCATATAAGTTATTATATGATGGGACAACTAGTATTTCGTTTGTGGCACTGCGAGTTAGTTTTTTGTGACTAGTTTTGATTTGAATTTCTTTGTTAAAAAATTGTTCCGAAAGTATTGTGTATTTAATTTTTTCGTGAATAGGCATTAATTTACAAACCAAAAAGAGGGCGTGGTAATTGTCTTTATGTGTTTGTCTGATTTTACGTGGTACTATAGTTTTGAGAATTCGTAATTGAACCTGATAAATTGAGTTTAGGTGTGTTTTACATGTCCGTCCATAGCTGCTAAGTCCATAGGATATTATCGACTCACCTAGGGCTTTGTAAAGTGATATCAGGACTTGATAGGGGATGTTATTTTTTACTATAGCGATTTTTGCCAGTATGGCCCGAAGTTTGTCACATACCGTTTTGATGTGATCCGTCCACTTTAGACGATCATCAATAACGAGACCCAGGTATGTCATTTTCTCCACTATATCCACAGGACCGCAGTCACACGAGTGTTTACTGTTAGTATGAAGGCATCTGTGGTTATGGCCTATGAGACTAGGTTGCTGTTTGCTTCTATTTTGAGTGGAACTAATGTACATCAATTTGGTTTTGCTAATGTTTATTACCAGACCAGCATCATGCGACCACTTTACTAGCATATTAAAATCCTCCTGTAGTTTCTGTACGGCTAAATTTATGTCTTTTTCTGCTACCATGAGACAGGTGTCGTCAGCGAATTGATAGATCTCACATTTTTTGATAGCATTTGGAAGACTATTGACATACGTGAGGTAGTGGAGGGGGCCGAGGACCGATCCTTGTGCTGTACCTTCAGTAACATGCACCTTATTGCTTAGTTGCTCTCCAATTTTGACCATGTAGGATCTATCAGCCAAATAGTTTCGACACCAGTTCAGTAGATTACCTCTGACACCACAGACATCGAGTTGATCTATTAGCTCGTTATGTCTTAAAGTGTCAAAGGCTTTACTGTAGTCTATGAACGCTACAAGAATATGTTTTTTATTATTCAGACTTTTTATGGGTCTTTGGTGGTCTGATTATCTCTTTAAAAAACAGTCCAGAATGACCCTATTGGCTATGTGCACGACACTAGCGCCACACTAGCGCGGTGGAGCGCATGAACTATGTCGGCCAGCCGTGAATTTATCTACACTATTATAGTACTGTATAGACTCTGTGTTTGTTCGAGGATCCTGCCAACACTACTGGACCGATTTTGATAAAACTTTTTATATTTAAAAGCTTATTATTAGACTTAAAAACTAGCTTATATTTTATCCCGGTACGATGACGGGAGCGGATGCGGACGAAGCCACGGGCAAAATCTAAATTGTATCGGAATTCTCATACAAACTTTTACCTCCGTTTTAACACCTTTGGGGGTTGAAATACAACAAATCTTTTTTAAGTGAGCATCTAGATGCCAATAGAAACTTCCATGCCAAATTTTAAGTTTGTAGTATTGACAGTTTTTGACATTTCGTGTTTAGTTAGTGTGTGGTTTTGCATAGATTCAAGCATATTTTCACTGCTTGGCCCGCAACATTACAAATTTCTGCCACCCCGTGCGCTGCGATCGACTTGACAGTTCCCAACACCCACTTCGCACATAGCCAATAAGGGGAATAAAATTAAATGCGTTAAATGTTGAACAGGGTGCTTCAGACCATCAAACTGAACAACTTTCACTATTGAGCCAACATCAAAATCGTAACAAAAAAAAAACAGCTGTTCCATACAAAACGTCATTATAAAACAGCCGTTATTTTTTCGATTTCAAAGTTAATCGCATAGTAAAAGTTGTTCTGTTTGATGGTCTGAAGCACCCCATTCTAATAATGTAACGTATTTAACATACACACAGACACACACGTATACATTACATTCTTTTTTACCGTTTAACGAAACAAAGATGTTATAGTCTTCGCTAACATTTTGTTGGTCTAAAAATATACATTAAAATACGTCTCAAAACGCATCGAAGCATAAGGTATCGATATGTACAACGGGTGACGACCTGGGGTCAAACCGGCGGTGGTCATTCGGCTGGGTAACACGATTATCGATGCGCCACTGGGTCTGTGGATAGACCCATGCATTTTATTTTCTCGATTCAATGGAGTTAATAGTTTAAAATGTGATTGTGTTTCGAATAAGATGAAGAATTAGGATAAGGACACATTGACAAACGGGGCTCCGTTTTATGGTCTGATGATCCCCTTAAAACGCAGTCAGCATAATTAAGAAGGAGCCCTATACAGGGTGTAAATTTAAATGCGTTACAGTACTCATAGGTGCTTCAAACTGAACAGCTTTTACTATGGGACCAACTTTGAAATCGCGAGTAAAAAGAGCTGCATTTTAGAAATAGAAATTGAAATATATTTACTGTGGAGCAATAAGGTATATACAGGGTGTAACAAAACACCCTAGTAATACTTAAGGGGGTGCTTCAGACCATCAATCTGTAGAACTTTCACTATGGAGCCAATGTAGAGAAAAAATAAAAAAAATCCGCAATCCCTACATTTGAGTTCGAGACGGTACTGCAGTTTTGTATGAAAGAGCGGATTTTTTTTTCGCGATTTCGAAGTTGTCTCCATAGTGAAAGTTGTTCAGAGTCATGTCAGGTGTTTTGTTACACCCGGTATAGGTTACAAGGGTCATAAGTCCAGCTATGTCCCGCCGCATATACATACAATACAATTAAAATTCTTACATCCATCTATACAGTCATTTAAATACATTTAATCTAGAAGCAGTTTTAAAAGTCCTTGTTTAAAAGTGGTCAGGTTTGAACCCTTCCGCAGTGATCTTGGGAGTCTGTTCTATATGAGCGAGATTCTGCAGTAAACATTTAGTTTTAGATCGCACCAGCTTCATTTGATCCTTTATTCGTTCTCTAGTGTGGAACTCAAATAGGTGTAGGTTCAACTTTGCAAAAACCTAAGAGCAAGAATCCGCTTTATGCTAAACTTTAGCACAAAAGTGACAAGTGAAATGTGGACAGCCGCATAAACAAAGATCTGTAGTTCCGTCTCCTTCTATTATTAAAGGTACGTCATAAGACAAAAGAGACTAACTACAATCGTAAATTGATGCGGTCTCTATATGCTTTAGAAATTCTAAAGCATATAGAGACCGCTTTAGAAATTCTAAAGCATATAGAGACCGCTTTAGAAATTCTAAAGCATATAGAGACCGCATCAATTTACGATTGTAGTTAGTCTCTTTTGTCTTATGACGTACCTTTAATAATAGAAGGAGACGGAACTACAGATCTTTGTTTATGCGGCTGTCCACATTTCACTTGTCACTTTTGTGCTAGTGTGTGTGAAAAGTGACCGTAAACATTAGGGCAGTTGTCACTTTGGTCTAATTGGTCTCTTTTGTCCATACTACTTGATACCACACACTCAAACACAAACGCTTAGACAATTTAATAGTAAGGACTGGCCTTGCGGTAGCATTTCCCCTCTGCCACGGTATGAGACTAATTGATCCTGTGCATTTACACTTAATTGTATACCTTATCTATCACTAAACGAGACAGCCTACAATTGCGAAACAATAATTTTGAACTTAGAACGTTTGGGATCACACGAGACTACTTTCATGATTTTCAATATTCAAAATTAGAATCTAAACTTATGGGGAATAAAATCCAAAGTTGCGGATTTCATGTTACCTCGCCCCCTGCAAAAAGTGGCAGAAAATTTCGGTAGGAGAATGACATGCGTTAAGCGTCCATACTATTAAATTGTCTAAGCACAAACGTCCAAAAAAGTGGACATTCTTGCGATGGGTAACCTATCTTACTTTCGAAATTTTGCTGACCGAATTTCAGTTATCAACGCTACAAACAAGGAGGAAGTTTTTAAATCACAGAAACGATGTATAAGAGCGATATGCAATCTACGTCGGACAGACAGCTGCAAACCATACTTTATTAAGCTTAAACTATTAACGATGCCAGCTCTTTACATTTACGAGACTGCCATATTTATAAAAACTAATATACATTTATTTGAATATGTAAAAAGTAGACGCCGTTGTGACATGTTGAGAATAATACCAACTAGAACAAAGTTCATGCATAAAAGTATATTTGCCATAGCGCCAAAAATTTACAACAATATACCGAAAAATATACGGAACTGCAACACCATAAGTGAGTTTAAGAGAGCTTTGTTTAGGTGGTTAGTAAACAAAGCCTACTATTCTTTAAATGAATTTTTATCAGACAAAGTTTAGAAACAATATTTACCATTATGTCCGAATTACTTGTATGTCCTAGGTATAGTATCCAGTATAATTTCCATATAATTCCATTAGTTGTGCAGCAATAGTAACTAATTAGATATGAAGATATTGTAATTATTATTTTAATGATAACTTTAATTGATTTGTTTGATTAATTTATATTTTGTTGTGTTGTTAATTTATATTATTTATGTTTAAACTGGACTAGAATTTTGTAATGTTATGATTATTTGATTTATTGTTAATTATTGAATGTAATATTGTTATGCCCTGACGGGGTGCTACATTGTAAATACGTTAACATCCTGTACGATTAATTGATTACTATGTACATTATAATGTGGCAATGCAATAAATATTTCTGATTCTGATTCTGTTATTAGAAAACGGTTTATAGAATTTTCTCAAACATGCTTGGAAATGTGAGCATTATTTTGACAACCTTCTTCGAGATAAATCGAAATTGCAGTACTGGCCAAATACATGCGCGCAGCGGCCGGCAATGTTGTATGAAAATCCATATCTGTCGTGTTTAGCGACCAAATAAATTACATACTAAACTCATATCTGTCGTGTAATTTAAAAAAGGAACGATCTTTTTTTCCGAAACATGGCGACCAAGGAGGTAACTCATCAAAGGTTTTATTTAAATTTCGAACTCGCTTGCAAATAGAAAGCTGTTCATTGAAAAAAAAAATTTGTTGTTCGTTGTTCGTCATTGATTTTGAAAAGAGTTTTAATTTCCGCGATTTATTTGAGATAATTTACTGTTTTAATTTCCGCGCATTGTTTGAGAAAAGTACTATACAAGCCTTGGCCACAACTAGGCATTGATGGACTTACGTATGTGTGCCTCGGCTTCACCTCGGCCCACATTTACACGTTCGTCCATCAATGCCTCTGTTGCTGGCCGCTGCAGTAATGTACTATTTCTAGTGACAGATATTTTCTTACACATAAATTTGTTACTCCTTATAAAGACTTGACAGAAGTATCATTTTCCAGAAAATTTAAAATCAGAATTTCATAATCATTTTTTTTTCATTTGACAACTGTCTTCTGGGTTCGAAGTTTTAAAAAGTCGAAATTACCTCTTCCATAGTACCTATGACTAGAACACAACACAGTAAAGTTTTCTGTAATAATTAGTAGACAGCAACATGATACCAGGATTAGAGCACCAATATGCTTGCTAGCATGCTGCATGTTTACTTTGAACGGAGCGAGCGAAGCAAGCGGAGCATCAACATGCTTGCTGCTTGCTTGCTTGCTTGCTGTATGCTTGCTTGCTTGCTGCTTGCTTGCTGTATGCTTGCTTGCTTGCTGCTTGCTTGCTGTATGCTTGCTTGCTTGCTGCATGCTTGCTTGCTTGTTGCTTGCTTGCTTGAATGCATGTTGGGGGGTGCAGGGGGGCTGTGCACCCCGCGAGGGGGGTGCGGGGGGCAGATGCCCCCTGCCTGAGAAAAACTGGTGTTTTTAAAATTGTAGGTTAGGTTAGAACATGTAAGACACTTAGCGGAGCGAGCGAAGCGAGCGGAGCATCAACATGCTTGCTGCTTGCTTGCTTGCCGCATGTTTGCTTGCTTGCTTGCTGCATGCTTGCTTGCTTGCTGCATGCTTGCTGCATGCTTGCTGCAAGCTTGCTTGCTTGTTGCTTGCTTGCCTATTGCTTGCTTGCTTGTATGCATGTTGGGGGGTGCAGGGGGGCTGTGCCCCCCGCGAGGGGGGTGCGGGGAGCGGATGCCCCCTGCCTGAGAAAAACAAACCGGTGTTTTAAAATTGTAGGTTAGGTTAGGTTAGAACATGTAAGACACTTAGCGGAGCGAGCGAAGCGAGCGGAGCATCAACATGCTTGCTGCTTGCTTGCTGCATGCTTGCTTGCCTGCTTGCTTGCTGCATGCTTGCTTGCTTGCTGCATGTTTGCTTGCTTGCTTGCTTGTTGCTTGCTTGTTTGCTTGTATGCATGTTGGAGGCTGCAGGGGGGCGGCACAGCAGGAGGTGCGGTTGGTGGACGCACCTGCCTGAGAAAATTCTGGGTTAGGTTAGGTTCACTATTTCTGCGGAAAAGTGACCGTACGGAAAAACAAATATTCGAAAAAGTAAATTATCTGACTCACATTACTTCGGATAAATGTGGCACAGAATTTTGATCCATTGGTTAGATGAAAAAAAGGACAATAAAAAATCTGGCTTTTCAAAATATGGCGAACAATATTTCGGGGAAACAAAAAAATTGTGAAACAATAAAAAGTGTAACGATTTCGGAGAACTAAAATTCGGATAACTCTAATTCGAAAGTACGATAGGTAACCCTTGCGATGGTATGGCTCCCTCTATGCCTTTAGAATAAAGGAGATCCTTGCTCTTAGGCAAAAACACAACATTCATATAATATGTATGTACCTACATGCCAGCTAGGGTCAAAGGGTTCAGATCTTTATAATAATTGTTTACAAGATTCAGTCATTCAGTTAGTCGAGTATCTTCACATTTTATATTGGAATGCCGTAAAAGCTATTGAATGGAACTGTCAATCAAGATGAATTTCCATGTTGCACGCAATTGAAAATGAACTGAATTCGACACCTTTTCTTGCTAAATCCAAAAGAGCGATATTTTCAGAACATGACTAGCCATTTCCCAGTAACCTCCATGAAAAGGTTATTCTTAGTAAACTAATCGACTTTGGAACGTTGTGGGGGAATTCTTACAAAGAAATGATTCACAATTTTCAGCTTTCATAACGTTCCATGGAAAACGCTTCGTCAGTTTCCCTTGGTTTGAAACATGGAAATAACAGAACTTGTAATCGTTTCCAAAAAATGCAGTTAGCAGGTAATTAATGACTTTTCAAGGTGTAAATTATAGTGGGTGGCTACAGTGGAGGTGAAATGAAGACGAGAAGAGATTGGTTCCAAATTATATTTACATTTAACAAATAAAAGTCTTAAACTAGGAATTTAGATGCGACCGAAGTTAGGTACGCTGGGCCGAAAAGTGACACTACTTAGATTTTAAAATACTAAAATGAATAATGAGGTCAGCGGTCACGTTGTGTGACATGCCTCGCGCACTTCCACGGCGGCTGCAAGCCCATTGAGCTGACGGTGTAGGTATCGGTAGGAGCCATACATAACATGTAACAAAACACCCGAGTAACATTTTAGAACTTTAGACTATCAAACTAAACAACTTTCACTATGGAGAGAACATCGAAAATAATATAAAAAATCTGCCGTCCCATACATTTGAGTTTAGTATAGGTATTATTTTATTCTGCAGTTTTGTATGAAACAACAGGCTTTTTTCCATTTCTACGCGATTTCTTTTTCCATGTTGTAGGTATTTCGTATGCCGTGCCTATTCCAGGAACTACACAGGAGAATATTTTTACAAAATCTAATACAGTGTGAAATTGATATCATTGGCATCCTTTTAAACTAAGAGTCTACCCATCAAACTGAACAACTTTTACTATGGGAGCAAACCGATTGGAGCAACTAAAAAATCTGCTGTTGCAATTGCATACATTTGAGTCGAGTAGGCACTGCAGTTTAGTATGAAACAGCAGATTTTTTAGTTGCTCCAATCGGTTTGCTCCCATAGTAAAAGTTGTTCAGTTTGATGGGTAGACTCTTAGTTTAAAAGGATGCTAATGATATCAATTTCACCCTGTATATTTAACCGATGGCCGATGGGGCCGAAGAGTTCTCGAGTGGCGACCGCGTACCGGAAAGCGAAGCGTGGGCAGGGTGGACCGACGACCTGGTGAAAACGGCGGAAACCCGTAGGATAAGAGCAGCGCAGGACAGGTCGTTGTGGCGATCCTTTAGGGAGGCCTATGTCCAGCAGAGGACATCCATCGCCTAAGACGACGATGATTTTTTTTTAAATATACATGCAAACAAATTGTTATCAGAACAGCCCCATGTTTCCGTCGACGCAAATTGATTTACGATACACAAGAACGTTAGAGAGTTTGTGATAATATTTCAGCTTACATCCGCCCCTCCCTCCCACCGGACGAGGGGGGAGAGGGGGATGAGGGTGAGGAGACTAATTCGAACGAGCTGTCCACTGCAATGATCGCTGACGAGTTATATTGGAGCTTAATAAGGGGTTAATTAATATACAATTTTGTTTAATTAAACCACAGAGTGCTATAATTACTACCGGAAATTAAACTTTGACATCTGAAATGGCCTGTATAGGTAATGTAAGTTCTCGAGTGGCGACCGCGAACCGGAAAGCGCAGCGTGGGTAGGCCCCCCAGCGTGGGGAGACGACCTGGTGAAGGCGGAGGGAACCCGTTGGATGAGGGCAGCGCAGGACCGGTCGTTATGGCGATCCTTGGGGGAGGCCTATATGTCTAGCAGTGGACGTCCATCGGCTGATGATAGGTAATGTAATAACTATGTAATTTTCATTTATGCCTATATGGAATGGCCTTTGGGTTGGTCTTTTTAAGGCTCACAGATTCGAAGCAATAGGTGTCAAAAAGAGAAAGACCTATCCAACAACGTCTGCAGATCACAACCAAATTACTTTTAGATACCTAGTTTTATTTTACTCTACACGTATTCGTAAGTTTCATTTATGTATTATAAATATGTTCGCATAAATTATATACCAGATTTTAAGTCAGATCATAAGCTATCAAACGAAAAAAGTTTCATCAAAATCGGTTCAGTAGTTTTTGCGTGATGCTCGATCAAACAAACAAATAAACAGACAGACAAAAATTTTATAGAAGGTTAATTTGGAGTCAGGGACACCTAAAAACCATATCGTAAATCCGTAATCTTATTTTTTTTGTAAATATCTTCAATGTACAGACACACTTCTCTTACAGTTTTATAATAGTTTAGACTAGCGACCCGCCCCGGCTTCGCACGGGTGCAACACTGATACTATGCATGTATTTTACAGGGTGAAATTGATATCATTGGCATCCTTTTAAACTAAGAGTCTACCCATCAAACTGAACAACTTTTACTATGGGATCAAGATCAGTCAAACCGATCGGTTAATTTGGAGGTTAATTTGGAGTCAGGGACACCTAAAAACCATATCGTAAATCCGTAATCTTTTTTTTTGTAAATATCTTCAATGTACAGACACACTTCTCTTACAGTTTTATAATAGTTTAGACTAGCGACCCGCCCCGGCTTCGCACGGGTGCAACACTGATACTATGCATGTATTTTACAGGGTGAAATTGATATCATTGGCATCCTTTTAAACTAAGAGTCTACCCATCAAACTGAACAACTTTTACTATGGGATCAAGATCAGTCAAACCGATCGGAGCAACTAAAAAATCAGCTGTCCCATACTAAATTGCAATGCCTACTCGACTCAAATGTATGTAACACCGGTTTTTTTTGCTCCGATCTTATTGCTGCCATAGTAAAAGTTGTTCAGTTTGATGGGTAGATGCCGATGATATCAATTTCACCCTGTATACATATAAATTATAAACTTTCCTCTTGAATCACTCTATCTATTGAAAAAACCGCATCAAAATCCGTTCTATAGTATCTAAGCATACGTAGGGACAGACAGACAGCGGGAAGCGACTTTGTTTTATACTATGTAGTGACTAGACGAGACTAAACTAGATGACCGCGGCGAACTTCGTACCGCCTTAGAATCTTCCCGACACACACTTGGCCGTTTTTTTGTAGCCTATTTTCATAATGGATAATGTAGCATTCTAATGGTGAAAGAATTATTAAGATCGGTCCAGTAGTTTCGGAGCCTATTCATTACATACAAACAAACAAAAGATCAAATCTTTCCTCTTTATAATATTAGCACATATTAGTATAGACTATTTAGTGATATACCACTATGTTGTACCGTAATACGAATTGCTAATTTTCATTTTCATTTATGTACGTTACCGCTTGCTCCAAAATAACAAACACGTTTCTTTTAACAAACAGTCAATTGTTTCGACGTATCAATTACAAAGGCGCTACGATAAATAAAAACTCGAGTTTATTTTTGTTTTTCTGAACGCCTCCGGGTTCGATAGCGCTATTACGTAAAGATCTTCAATGGGGCGATCTTGATCGTTTCGCATTTGTTTTTTATTCCCGATACCGAAGTAAACGGTATAGCTTGATTTAGTAATCGTTGTGAAGGAAATAAGGATACAAATTAATGAATGATGAAGGCCAAATTACGCTATCGAAGTTCAAACTCAAACTCTATTTTTGATGTGAAAACTTCTTTAGCGACGTTGTGCACTTTTTGGGATGTGTAAAAAATGTTAAACTCGCGTCAGGAGTCAGGACCGTGACATCATCCTGATCGAAAATTCGTAAGACAAAAATTGGTAAGACGATGACGTAAGATTTTACCGTGACGTCACGTGACATTCGTAAGACGTAAAATCTCTTAGTTTTCACTTCTGCCGGCACTTCCGGAGTGCAACCCGTTTTTTTTTAATTCAAAATTATACCACAATGGTGGATTTTATATTGGAATGCCGTAAAAGCTATGGAATGGAACTGTCAATCAAGATGAATTTCCACGTTGCACGCAATTGAAAATGAACTGACTTTCTGGCGTCATTTTTGTCTCTACCGCCCCGCGTCGGAAGTTGTTCAAAAGAAGTTACCTACGCCCAAAACCTACGCCCTATTTTTGAGCGCGGATGGAGCGCGCTATTCTAGCTCTACCTAGCTCCCTTTTAACTTCTTGACACCACTTACTTTTGTGCTAACTAAATACACTGTTGCACTATGACACGTCAAGTGGCGACAGCCAGCTCTCCGCTCACAAAATCTCTGCATAAAAAACCTTATTCCCTTAATGATAGCAACGAACCAGTTACGTAATCCAAGCAACGGTTCCTAGAACATTGGGTACCGTATGCAAATAAAGAAAAAATAAATGACGCGCCAAAACTTTGCAGCACAAAGCCGGTATGTGTGAATTTTTCTCGGAATTTTTCGGAAAAACAGGCCAAGTATGAGTCGGGCTTGCGCTAACGATACCAGAGAAAACAAAAGTATTTTGGTAAATATCGGTTTTTTTAAAAGACCTTTTTTTAAAAGAGTTTTTTTAGAATGACCATAAATCCAAACAACTTTCTATAAAAGACCAACATCGAAATCTTTAAGAAAATCTTTTTTTTTTTTATTTGTTAGCGAATCCAAAATAATGCAACATCGTCTGTGAAAAATTCAACCGACAACCTTTTACAGTTCCAAAAAAACAGCCCTTTACAGCGCACATGAGTAAATACCATAGCATAGCATATGCTCACGACTATATTCCCCGAGGGGGTAGTCAGAGATATTCTGAAACTTCAGAACATCCACGTTTCGTTTCGTTTCCGTTCTTTTTTAGAATTCCCTACCCAAAGGGACTGGATCCTTTAACCACATGAATAAATACACAATCTCCTCACTAGTGAACAATCTATGGGAGACAAA
Source organism: Agonopterix subpropinquella (assembly GCA_922987775.1). Taxonomy (NCBI): domain Eukaryota; kingdom Metazoa; phylum Arthropoda; class Insecta; order Lepidoptera; family Depressariidae; genus Agonopterix; species Agonopterix subpropinquella. Next base: position 574,628 of record OV277694.1, on the reverse strand, counting down.
ATGATCACGTCACTAGTGCGATTGTGTCGAAGCTTTCTCTATGTGGGAATTTACCCATGTAGTTAAGGGTCCCGTCCCTTTGGATACGGAACCCTAAAAAGGCGGAAGTTTCTGCTCTTTTTATTAAAGTTGTTATCGGATGCTAGCGGCACTGCAGATGTAGGGAATCGGCTTCAGCTTTAGAATCAAGCTTTCTTTGTAAGATAGGTAAACGAAAAAAATTCAATAGCCTCGCCTCGAAATTCAATCATATAGGTTTCCTTGCGCAGTTTTTCTTCAGTGAAAAATTAGTTACAAATCTGTCTATAACTATAATTGTAGAGTATCTTTTTTGTATTTGTTAGGTAACTAGAGGGTAGTGCGGTGTCTGCGTCCCCGCCATATTGGATTCAGTCGTCATTATACGCTCTTTCGGAACACACGTTGTCTCATTGATCTCCGCTCGGCTCGTTCCCCATAGCTAGACTAACAGTATTATAAAACTGTAAAAACAGAAGTGCCTGTACATCATCATCATCATATCAGCCGATAGACGTCCACTGCTGGACATAGGCCTCCCCAAAAACGGAGGTATTTGCCATAATCTCCTAGCTTGGCAGGCGGGTTGTCGATCGCAGTTAGATTGAATGTGTGTACTCAGAGGATGCTGCTGCACATCCTCCGGTAGATCCCTTAGTCGCCTTTTACGACACCCATGGGAGGAAATGGGGTGGTGCTATTCTTAGCCGACACCACACGGACAAGTGTCTGTATATTAAAGGTATTTACAAAAAAAAATTACGGTATGGTGTCCCTGATTTTATTGTCTGTCAGCTTGTTTATTTGTTCGGGCATCACGTGAAACAAAAACTATTGGAATGCAATTTTTGATAGTCACACCAATTATAGTACTCTGTGGTTTGAGATCCTATGATGTAGGTACATAATGAGATGTAATCATTATCCTAGAATGTTATAAATTTTTGTTTTTTGTTAATGTTAGTTTTATCTACACTAATATTATAAAGAGGAAAGATTTGTACCTATTTTTGTATGTTTGTATGTTTGTAATGAATAGGCTCAAAAAGTACTGGGCCGATTTAAAAAATTCTTTCACCATTAGAAAGCTGCATTCACCCTGAGTAACATAGGCTATATTTATTGCTAGAAAAGATTAGACGTCCACCCGTGCGAAGCCGGGACGGGCCGCTAGTGTAAGATAAAGCGACAAAGATCAACCCTGCTGGTTTTAGTGGATCTCTGAAGCATACTAATTTTGTACTGTACCTAATGTTTTTGTTGCTGGTTTACTATTTCTCTGCCATTTTTCGAGATGTTTTTTATATATTATGTTATTCCGGGATATAAGCTGTCACTATACGAAGTTTCGTCAAAATCGGTTCAGTGGTTTTTGCGTGATGAGCGTTCAAACAGACAGACAAACATAAAAATTAAAAACCTTTCTAACATGTACATTACTGATTTTAAGTCGCCCTGGTTGGTTTTGTTCCGAATATATTCAATGTACAGACTTTTTTGCGTTTACGATTTTATTATAGGTATAGAAGATAGATGCAATTTGTATGCCTAGCGGCAGAATGCAGCGTACTTACTGTTTATTCTCCCACTGTTACACCATCTACTAATGTAAACCTGTATTCACAAATTAATAAATGAATTGAATTGAATTGAGTGTAGATTGGGGTGGTGGAGTGGAGGTAGGCAAGTCAGTGGCTAAGTTAGTTGAAAAAGCTGTTATTGTATTTATCTCGCTACGATGACGGAAGCTGCAGGTCTAGTATGATTTCTCTACACGCGCGCGACGCGCCTTCGCTGCATACAATATTACCTGTTCCCGCGCTTTTAGGAGAGTGAAAGCCGCGCTTTCCGCGACTTGTAGTATGGAAAAAAGCCGAGTCGCGCGCAAGTAGAGAAATCATGCTAGGGTTTCTGGTGTGGAAGAAGTCGTGGGCAAAATACAGGGTGTAAAATTACAAGGGACACTTGCATAAAGGGGTGCTTCAGACTTTGACTATTTATTATAGCTTCAGACCATCAAACTTAACAACTTTCTCTATGGGACCAATATCGAAATCGCGAAAAAAATATCTGCTATATCCCAATACATTTCAGTCGAGTTATGTTTTGTATTGGACAGTGGATTTTTTTTCGCGATTTCATTATTGTTCCCATAGTAAAAGTTGTTCAGCTTGATGGTCTGAAGCACCCCTTGAAGTAGGTAAGTAAATAAATAAATAATTAAATAATTTTTTTTTATTTAACCACTATAAGTTATAACGCATGCCATAGTTCAACTTAACATCTAAAATGTCCTATTTAATTTTACACCCTATACGGGGTTAGGGTAAACAGTTGCATTACGTAAAGAGGTGATTGTACTCATAATACTAAACCACTTTCCCTAAGAAAACTATAGGAAATTCGTAAAATAATTTTTGGATTTCCCATACTAAATGCAATCAGCTGATCGAACTTTTGTATGAAAAGACGAAATTATTTTTGCGAATTTCCTACGGGCTTCTTAGGGAAAGTTGATCAGTATCATGGGTACAATCATCCCTTAAAGTAATGCAACTGTTTACCCTAACACCCTGTATAGTGTTTACTAAAAGTACATTTCATTTCAAATATTACACTGTAATTAAATATTGTTTGTATTAAACAACAAAGTGGGATTCAATGAAATGGATCAAGTAAATGTAATGGAAACAATAACATTAATGAAATTGCGCCGCCTGCCAGTTCAGCATCGAGGATTGATTGCGCATTAACATAGGTAGGGCTGTCACAAAACTGTTTTTAAAATATGACAGGGTGTAAAATTAAATGAGAAACTTACTGAAAGTGATGCTTAATCAAGATTTTCTTTGTATTAGAGGAAATCGATTATCGTGTTGTTTTTTAACATAAAAAAACAACGGGTCAGAAGTGAAAACTAAGGCCTCGTTCAAGGAGACGGGTCGCTTCACGCGGCGCGGGCTGCCGGAAAAACAAACATATGAAGATGTATGAGAGCGTCCACGGAGAAGCGTTTTTGCATGCTTTTGTTTCATTTGAGGCGTCGCATGCGGCGGCAGCCGCGGCAGGTGACGCGGCGGCCGACGCGGCAGGTGACGCGGCGGCTGACGCGGCGGGCGCAGCGGCGGGCAACACGGCTATATTTGTAAACGGGCGATTTTAAACCGGTTTAAAACGAATTTTTACGGATAAGACCAAGTAGCTTATAAAAAAAAATAAAAAAAAAAAAAAGGTAAAAAATAAAAATAGGACAGCTACTTAAAGAGGTGCTTCAGACCATCAAACTGAACAACTTTCTCTATGGGACCAATATCGAAATCGCGAAAAAAAAATCTGCTGTCCCATACATTTCAGTCGAGTTATGTTTGCAGTTTTGTATGGGAGAGCGGATTTTTTTTTCGCGATTTCGATATTGGTCCCATAGAGAAAGTGGTTCAGTTTGAAGGTCTGAAGCATTCCTTTAAGTAGCTGTCCCATTTTATTGTACACCCTATATAAAGACTGACAGGATGCAAAAAAAAGCTGCGGCGGGCGACGCGGCGGATGTAGCGGCGGCGGGCGCCACGGACGGAACCATGAACGGAGAATACGCTTGACGCGCCGCGTGCCGCGCCGCGTGAAGCGCATCGTCTCCTTGAACGAGAGATCTTACGTCTTACGAATTGTCACGTATTTTCCTTCACCGTTTGAGAGCAGTCGGTATTACGTACATAAGTTAGAAAAACTCATTGGTACATGGCATGTCCAGCGGATTCGAACCTGGGAATGGGATGGTGCTATTCTTAGTCGACACCACACGGACGACAACTATTACAATAATCAATTCTTAATCTTATATACTTACCTAAAATTTACATTCTTTGAATTGAAAAAAAAACACAGCTCCAATAATTTATTAGGTACCTACCTCCAATATGATTGAAGCATTTCTAAATTAGTAATGAGTGGGTTGAGTAAAATACTTAGAGGAATATTAAATTTGAGCAACTTATATACTAACATATTATGTTTAAAGCTGGATTTACATGTTCTACAACAGTCTGAGCCGAGGATTAAGATGTCGTTTACCCGTCATTGAAAATCACTAATTAATATAGGTACCTAAACTAGGGTTTCAACTTTAATAGTTAGCACATTCGATTTCTGTAACAAAATTGTTAAATAGTCATGTTTCAAATACGTATAAAAAAATAAAACCGGTCAAGTGCGAGTCGGGCTACTCGCGCACCGAGGGTTCCGTAAAACACAACCACAGAACACAACATTATTAACTTAGAAAAAAAACTTTTTTGTCTGGGACCTTTAGCGCGAGAACGACTCACACTTGGCCGGTTTTTAGTATTTGTAGTAATTTTGTAGAGTTTGCTCTATTATGACATTAAGTTTGACGCTTGTATGTATTACCGTTTTTACAATAGAGCGTAAAGAAAAAACATTGATAAAAACTAGTTTCTTTTTGAGAACCCCACTAAATTTTTCACTATTTGAAATTTTTATTATTTTTTAACAAATCAACCGTAATAACGCATAATCTGAGAAAATTTCAATTATCTAGCTGTTACGGTTCAAAAGTTACAGCCCTAAATAGGTAGGCAGACGGACGGACGGACGGATAACGTAGGCTTAGTAATATGGTCCCGTTTTCACCCTTTGTGTACGGAACCCTAATTATAAAACTTTTTTTATTCAAATAAATTGCTTTGCTCTACAAAAAAAGTTACTTCTGAAAGCTATCTGTGGTAATTCGCGTCGGAAAGTGTTCTGTTGTAGAGAAGATGTGACCAGAAGCTCAACAACACATCTTTTAAACAAGGCAAAATATACAAAGTACAATTCAATATTAAATTACATAGTGTAGGTAACTTATCAAGACCAGACGAGCCCGAATATTAGCCGAATATTTTTAATGTTTACATGCATAATTATTTAGGATTGCAATCTAGATCAAAGCTATCTATCTGTCTGTATTACGTGTTATTATTTCACTGATTGTTTCCTGTTTTGTGTGCCGAATAAAAGAAATAAAAAAAAATAAAAACTGATTTATTTGCTCGACACTCGACAGAACAAAATACTTATCTGATGACCTCTATCACCTACCAGAAAATTTATTGTAATAGCTTCTCAATTTCAACTATTATTTGACTTCAAACAACACGAATACCGACTATACTCCTCCCTCTACAATTTTCATTAATATTATTATTTTAGTGAAAATACTATATTGAAAATATGATTTTTATGTTTAAAATTTAGGTCAGTTAAATTCCCACAAACTTTATACTTTGTTCGAAATATTAAAGAACTATTAAATAATATGAATTTATTGTGTAGTAATACAAAATACCATCACGATTCAAACTACAGCGCCTAAATAAACAATGATAGCAAAATCTTCCAGTATTCCAATTGCAAATTTATTTGACTAGGCGCTTTCTCGATTTTCTTAATCTTTACTTCGCTTGCTGAAAACTTTACCACCTCACCACGGATTGGTAGTCTTGGCAATGATACTTGGCTGCCGGTATCGCTGGCAAAGGAAGCGAGGATCCGTGCCAAACGGCTCTTTAAAATTCTGAGAATAGTTTGTATAAAATTGCTCTGCCTTCTGTATTAAATTCCCTTTCGGGAAGGGATGGAGTTTGGACCGCAATCGAAAGCTATTTGTAACCTATTTAAACAGTTAAAAATACATAAACTCACGACCAAATTCCCTCATGGAGTGTTCAGAAACCTTGTTATAACTACCAAAGTTGCATGAAGGTACACTTTGAGCTTATTCCGGATTTCAAGATAGAACGATGTATCTAGACTGGTAACCAGTAATTCACACAAAACGGCACAAAATAAACCTTCAGTCGTTTCCTAAGATATCTACAGAAAGAAAAAGATGGTCTTTTAACCGACTTCAAAAAAGGAGGAGGTTTCTCAATTCGACCGTATATATCTATTTTTTTTTATGTGTGTTCGCGGATAACTTCATCGTTTATGAACCGATTTCGATGATTTTTTTTTTTGTTGGAAAGGAGATATCCCAAGAGAGGTCCCATGATAAGGAAACCAGGATCTGATGATGGATCCCAGATATATCGAGGGGAACCTTCGAAAATTGTAGTGCCGACTAGTGCGTTTGTTAATTTAAAGCACTACTATTAAATGGAACTAATGAATTTACCACTGAAAATTGTGAAATAAACAAAATTTTAACAAAAAAATTAAAACCGCCTTCAAAAAACTAAAAAGTTAAAAAATAATATTGCAGCCGGTGACTTTTTCGTTCGCATCATAAGAACATTAATTTGTTTTATAGAAGTCGGTGTCAAGCTAAGCCAAAAAATGCAAGCCTTGTCGCGAATCGTACCGGCTTGAAAGCGACTTCAATAAAACAAATTAATGTTCTTATGATGCGAACGAAAAAGTCACCGGCTGCAATATTATTTTTTAACTTTTTAGTTTTTTGAAGGCGGTTTTAATTTTCTAAGAGACAAATCACATGACTATGCCGAATTTCACACCTAATAAACAGGAAAATATAGTGACGAAATCTGCACGCGTAGTGGACTAAATGATGGGACACTTGATACGAAATGAGAATTATGTAGAACTATTACCTATATACTTATTACCTATTCTGTGCTTTTTCTTTATAATCATACTGGAAGGGAAGATGAAAGGGAAGATCGAGGGGAAGAGAGGCAGAGGAAGACCTAGACAGAGTTATCTAGCCCAAGTGAAGGAAAAGGTTGATGTCGTGTCGTATCAAGAACTCAAGACACTAGCGGAAAAGAGACAGGATCGGCGAATAGGAACGACAAGAGCGTAGCTCTTAAATGATGATGATGATTAGTGGACTAACGCCATTATACCCTTACCCTGACCTTCATGTAGAACATGGACTATCGGCGGTTTTCACAATACCGGTATTATTTCGATATCGGTATTTCTAAATACCGGTTTTCCGGTTTTTCGATATTTTTTCGATATTCTTGTAATCATTTTGAGAAAGATGGCTATTTTAGAAATAAAAGTACATTTTAACTACACTCAGCGTCAAAAAAATCGCACCTTTTGAAAATTCTACTTTGAACTACTTAGACAAAAGTCTGGGTATGACTATGAGGCTATAATGACTATAATCTTTTGAAAGCCAATTTAATTTACTTTTAGGAAAAAAATTTACATTTGGTTTTTTTACCCTGGTGTAAGAAAAAACAAAATTAATCGTAAAAAGAGAAAAATTAAGTCATTTGTCGTGTAGTGTAGTGAAAACATCAAAAAATGCTTCTAAAAATAAGGAAAAACCTAGTGTTACCTCTCCTTACCCTAATTACAGCTTCCATTCAGTCATGCATCAACCTTACAAAATATTATGTTACTTTTTCGCGACATGTCCCATTCAGCATCGACGGCATCCTGGAGGTCTTGGAGGGTGGCATGGGCATGATCACGGGCATGAGTTTGGGCGCGAGTTTGAAACCATGGTTTCAAATCATCCCGAAGGTGTTCAATCGGATTCAGGTCTGGTCTTCTCGCCGGCCACCGCTTATCGGGGTCCAAATCATTTGTGAACACATGATGCTTCGTGGGAACGAGCGTTTTCTTGCATAAATGTGAACCCCTGTCTAACAAAACTTGCATATAGGACGACAATTTTCATCCAAGACCTCGGCAATGGACCCTTGACTATGAGCACTTCCATTCCTGAAAACGCACACGAGTTCGGTTTTGCCATCTATTGAGTCGCCGCCCTGCAACATGAGCGAGCCACCTCCGTGTTGTCAGCTCAATGTTTTCTATCTATACAAGCTTTATCTATCACACACTCCCTAGGGTTTTTAGTCCTCGTTTACCTAAAATGTCTAAACACGACTCCAGTGGGCCATACGTCGGGAGCCAGGAAACTCTTCAGGTGAGCGGCGGGAACTCGGAGCTTAAAGGCCTTGAAATTCAAAGATCTTTCAGGTCCGAATCTTTCCAGCTCCCGCACCTTCACCGGCAGAGGCCCGTCGCTCCGAACATGGAACCTGGTGCAGAGGTGACGCGGGATGTCGTCCAAAGTTGTCTCTCTGTCCAGGTGGGAGAGGTACACAAGAAGCGGCAGCCGGCAAGCCGGTGCGGTACCGCGTATGTTGGGGCCACGACGGATACAGTTTTTCCTCTTCACAAGGGTGAAACCGTCATCGTCGGTGCCCACTTTAGGCGGTTCTCGAGTGGGCGCCTTGGCTGCGCGCCCAGAGCCCTTTGTTTGTTTTTGTTAGTAGACGCAGGGCGCGCGGTGTAGGCGCAACACCTCCTTGTACGTCTCCTTCGTGAGCCGGGATGTGGTTAGCTTTACGTGGGTCATGGAAAGATGCTGCTCAGTTCGGCTCGTCGCAGGGATGGGGCGAGCGCGCCGCATGGTGGGGGCATCGGCCCGCGGGCAAACTGGATCCGTTGTAGGTGACGAGAGGTGCCGGGTGGCGCGGCAGCGCTGCGCCGCACGGTTTCGTTTCGCTTAGTTGGCGAAGGCGAAAACGCTGGCGCAGCACTCGCTGCCTGTAATGCGGTCACCTCATGTCGCAACTCAGCGCAGATTCGTTCCGAGGCCTCCACTTGCCTTGAATATCAATGATGTCGGCCCTCAACAGCTAGATGCCCTTAAGCAGCTGGGTGCCGTTGACGTGATCGAAGGTCACTGGCGACAGCTTGTTGAGGTCCCGCACCACGTACGTAGGGAGGGATATCGTCAGGGTCAACACCCTGAAGATGTCTCGGAGGACTGCTGACGAGACGCACGGGTCCGGTCGCGGCGGTCTCGTGCAGCACCACCTTGGCGGCGTGGATTTTGTCCTCCGTGTAGCTCGACGTGCTGATCTGCTCCAGACTAAGCTCGTCCATCACATCCAACTTGTTTTGCACGAAGGCGAGCAGCTCTCACATCACAGTGGTGTCGCTACGCTTGGCGAGATTCGCCATTACCTACGTTTGACCTAGGTCGATAAATTAACGTTGCATCAGCTGCGAGTTTTAGTCGCAACTAATTATTACTAAAATATGAATCGGAGTTATTTTATAAAATTCCTACAGTTTAATTTCAAATTAAAGATTGAAAAATAACTTGGGACTTGGGAGCACTCTTTTAAACCGGGGAATTGCGATATCCAATTTCGCCACCGAGCCCACTAGACTAGAAAGAAATTTTCGAAGTCCCGCCCGAGAGTTAATTTTTTTATCTTTAATTTTATTCGAAATAGCACAACATGGCTGCAACATGTTTAAAATCAATAATTTACATTTTAATTTAATTTAATATCGAAAAACCGGTATTCGTCGCTCCAATACCGAATTTTTCAATATCGCATATTTGGTCCGGTATCCCGGTTTTTCGGTAATATCGAAAACCGGTGTCCATGCTCTACCTTCATGGCACCCAGGTGGGGATGCCATCGAGGCTAATAATGATTCTTCTCAAGGGAAATCACATGGATATAATATAAATAATAGCTAAACTGAAATTTCGATACCCATTATTAAAGCCTACTAGTGACAAAGGTGAGATCTCGCACGACACCCCTCACCCCTGACCCCTCGGGGGGTGACGGATGAGGGGTGAGGGGCACCTGACCCGGACGCAATTTACTAAAGTAAACACAACCAAGATTTATATAACGGGAGTATTTCACGTCGTAGTCTCTCATATGTTGAAACTGGATGATTTGCACTGGCTAGGGTGGCAATGTTTGTTTACCGGATTTTAGGATATCCGGGTTTATGATATGGTATTTTAATTTTTATCTAGATGATTTTGAATAAAAAAATACAGTTTTAATGGTCCAAAAATTCACAAATAAACTTATTGCCTTAAAAAATTAAAAAAGCGCCCGCAATAAAAGATTAAACTAACGTAGTCTGGGTGTTAGGGTAAACAGTTGCATTACTTTAAGGGGTGATTTTACCCATGATACTGAACACCTTTCCCTAAGAAAGCATAGGAAATTATTTAAAAAAAATCTACTTTTCATACAAATGTTCGATCAGCTGATTGCATTTGGTATAGAAAGTTAACAAAATTTTTTTACAAATTTCCTATAGGTTTCTTAGGGAAATTTGTTCATTATCATGGGTACAATCAAACCTTATAGTAATGCAACTGTTTTCCCTAACACCTTGTAGAGTAAGATAATATTTAAATTAAAGAGGCTGTAACAGCTAGCTGACAAACAACTTGGCAAAAACCTTGACGCGCAGAACAACATTTATAGGCGAAAGTGCTACTATCTAAAAGCCATCCAACGAATTATTTTATTTATTTATTTTATTATTCCTAGGAAGATTTACAGCTTTGATTACATACAAAACACACAACTTTAAATAACTGTAAGCTAATTACAAATCTCTACCTATAAAGAGATATTTATCCTATCTCCTCCTAATCTCCCTTTATTTTATAAGTAAAAAAAAAAATTTTTCATTTGCAATTGCAATTAAAGAAGACAATTTTGAAAACTATAATAACTATTATTTACAAAGTATTCAATTATGACAATCAAAATTACTTTAAACAAATTAAAGTCCACTTCCTGAAACCAAGATGGTGTCCGGAATGAAAGCAATTCGACGATTCCTTGAGTCAGCCCGTGCCGTGTCATAATCATTACTTCTGTCACATAGTACCTATTTAAAGAGGCCAGACGCCGCTCTAATTATTTCAACCTAATTTATTACGTCTACTTTATAAAAAGAACGTAATTTTATGTTAAGTGAGAGAATTAATATTTTTTTCATTTGAATGAAAAATTCACTTTCATGATACAAGATTCTTAACTTTTTTATTAAATAGATTTAAAGATAAACAAAACACGTACCTGGCTTTTATTCATAATAAGTTTATAAGAATGAAGGACTACAAGAATTTAAGAAACAAAAGCTTTAAAAGAATCACACCTTGAAAATAAAAAACCTCCCGTTATTTTTAAATCGGTATTCTAAAATCTAGCTAGAGCATCGATTTGGCATCAGAATAATTGACTGTTTTTTATTTATGAAAATAGTTCCGTTCTTGAACAAAAGAAAGATTCGTCTTTGTATTAGATGTTTAGTTTGTTTATGTTTTTTATGGTGGTAATTAACTTCCTTGATTGAAAAAAATCGGATGGAGTACAGTACAGTATTGTGATGAAACCTAAGTTCCATTATGAATTTTTCACCGATCTTAAACACAATTCGCGATCTTCACTACTTCTAACAAGAGTCTTCCATCTACTTGATTTCATAGTTTTGGGTCGAGAATTCGAGATCATGCTTGTAACTTTCCCAAACTTTTATAAAAGCAATTTTTGCAGAGACGTAAAACTAATATATTTTTCATTTCAAATTGCAAAAAGATTGAAATCTATTCTGGCTCGTTTCAATCTATAATTAATTGCAAAAGTTTGTTCAGCTATTACCAACTAGATCCATTCTGCACAAATCCTGACTACGTGTCTGATCCCCACCACGGCACCGACACCGTATGCAAATGCATCGACTAATGCAAATACATTGCTCGCTCTAGCCCGATCTAAGTGAGAGACGATGGTACTTTAGTTTACATATAACCGCAAGTAAGCCGCAGTTTTGCAAAGTTCTCGCGTTTGTGATGCCGGGGCTTAGCGTAGATAATGGTTTGTTGTAAATACGTTTCTGTTTTACGACTAAGTGTAGACGTGGGTAATGGGGATTTTGGTTTTGATGAAATTTACATTTTAAGGGAACAGCTTAGTTAATAAATACAGGGTCCTTCTTAATATGATGACAGTTTTTAAGAGGATGATCAGACCATAAAACGGAACATCTTTCTCTACGTGACTAACAAAGAAATAGCGAAAAAAAATTGCTCCTATTCATTTTGGGTTGAGTTGGGGTTTTGTATGTGATATTTTATTACTTTTTTCTAGTTCGAGTCGACTATGGTCCTATAGGGAAAGTTATTCAGTTCGATAGGCTGATCAGAAACTATGCTTCAATACCTGCAATCATTTATGCGTGCAGTTCTAACAAAGGTTTAGGTTCAATTCACACCGATACCCACATCAGAGGCCGGCAGCAATTTCGGTTCGGTTTTTATAATACCGAAAGTGTTATAAAAACCGAACCGAAATAGTATTGCCATTTTTGGACTATTTATTGTTCGTCTAGTTTTTTATTAGTGATCGAAGTTTAGAATAAAGATAAGTACCTAATTACCTGACAGTAAGTTAAAATATTAATTAAACAAATATACAGGGTGTAAGTGACGGCTTAGCAAATATCGAAACGGTGAACTCAGACCATCAAACTGAACAACTTTCACTATAGAGCATACCTCAGGAAACGCGAAAACTGTCCCATACAAAACTGCTGTACCTGTAAAATATATGGGACAGCTGATTTTTTTTCGCTTTTCCTGAGGTATGCTTCATAGTCAAAGTTGTTCAGTTTGATAATCTGAGTTCATCATTTCAGTATTTGTTAGGTTGTCACTTACACCTTGTATGGTTTTGTAGGATAGTGGTTAAAACATTGTATCTTGAAACTTATTATAAATTAATTAATTTAAAAAATCTAACCAATAATGTCACGAAGACGTGTCTTAAATATCGCAGTTTTTACAAACATAAATCATAAAGAAAACGTCTAAGCTAAGCTAAGCAGAAATTTTCTAGATCCTACCACAGGTATACTTGGAAGATCTTCCCTAAACAAGTCCATATTAAAGTAGCCATAACATCTAATTATTTCTAAAGCGCTACTTTTAGCCTATTAATATACCTAACTAACCTACCCTTAACATGCAATGATAAATTTAATAATATACAGGGTAAAATTGATATCATTAGCATCATTTTAAACTATGAGTCTACCCATCAATCAAACTGAACAACTTTTACTATTGCAAATTGTATACAAAAGCCGATTTTTTTTTTCCTCTGATTGGTTTTCTCCCATAGTAAAAGTTGTTCTGTTTCATGGGTAGACTCTTAGATTAAAAAGATGCTAATTATTTTTTCACTCTGTATATCAGTCGGCATTGTGCTAGTGTTGTACTCACAGAGCGAGGCGGGTGTGCGGGGTGCGGGTGGGGGGAACGGCGCAGGCGGGCCAGGGCGTTAAACAGCCCGTCCGTGGTCACGCCGCGTGCCCCGACATCTGCCCAACAAAAACATACTTTATTTACTAAAGTGCAATGTATCAAATTAAATAAAAGAAGAAAAAATAAAAAAGAAAATAAAAAATAAATAAAGAGAAGAAAATAATAAAAAGAGAAGAGAAATATTAAAAAAACGTAATAAAACGTACGTAAATCGATAATCTTTTTCGTTGGGAATCTCTAAAATTGCTTTACGTCTGGATTTAAGAGGGCTATTCGATTTCAGTGGCGCCCTCGACACAATAATAAAAATTTCTCAATAAAGAAAGCCTTGATTAAAAAAGTGCCCAACAGATAAACTACAAAAGCCTTCAAGCTATTTTCATAGAATACTTTTATAGGTTTTTTAAAGGTCTAAACACACAAATTTTTAAAAAAGAAAAAAAAACGTCCGCTTTTGTTTTTATTCAAAATTATCTAAAAGTGAAATGTTTAAAACCTATAAAAGTATTGTATAACAATGGCTTGAAGACTTTTGTAGTTTATCTATTGGGCACTTTTTAAATTTAGACTTTCTTTATTGAGAAATCTTTATTATTGTGACGAGGGCGCCACTGAGCTTGAATAGCCCTCTTAATAATATTTAATATTACAGAACAACAACTATAACGCTAGCTCTCCATCGACGATGTTCGGGATAGGGCGAAGTGGATGAAACAGACTGGGAAAGCAGCCCGCGCTACCCAGCGGGACAATAGCTAGGAAGATGATGATGATAACTACAGAAAAACAACGAGGAACCCGAGGAATAATGAAGCTTATAATTTGTAGCGCTAACTAGGTATAAATTTTTCATTATATTTGTTAATTTGTTACTGGTATTGTTATTGGTACTGCTTTGTTAGTGCCTTGTGTCAAAGGGCAACAGAGGTTAAAACTGTAAAGCCACACAAGTTAAGAACAAAATAATTATTACATTTAAAAACAAATTATGTGTGTAGAAAGCGATAAAAAGTTGTATACCACATAACAATGTCATTTATAGTTATTGCGATAAGAGAGATCGTAAAAAATCTTTTAAATTAAGAAAACATATCAAAGTGGGTGTTTATTTTGTGATGTTTTATGACAACGACTTATTTTTATAAGAATGAACTTTTTAAATGGTAGGTAATAACAATTTTATCTCTAAGAGACATTGAACTTCGTATTTTATTCAAATAAACTGAGAGATTGCTCTTTTGCAGACTTGTTCGTTGCTTCTACCAAGCATAGCAAAGAATATACAAAGAAAAATACTTTTCATAATATACAAGTACTCTCCAGCAGCTCCAACTTGTATACAGGGTGAAATTGATATCATTAGCATCCTTTTAAACTAAGAGTCTACCCATCAAACTGAACAAATTTTATTATGGGAGCGATCGGAACATTTTTTTTTTTTAACATAAAAGAAATCAGCTATTGCATACATATGAGTCGAATAGGTATTGCAGTTTAGTATGGAACAGCTGATTTTTTTCTGCTCCGATCAGTTTGCTCCCATAATAAAAGTTGTTCAGTTTGATGGATAGACTCTTAGTTTAAAAGGATGCTAATGATACCAATTTCACCCTGTATAATAATTATTTAAACAATATTCGTTTGTTGGAATCGAAACAAATATTAAATTGTTTTTAAATAAGTATGTTAAGTATATCATCATCGTCATCATAGGCAGATGATTAACATGTTGAACGCCGGTGGGTCACAATAACAATAGATTTTCCATTGTTTGTCGGTCATTTGGCTGTCAAAGCCGTGTTTTTGAAGAAGCACTTTTTCTCACTTATGTTATACAGGGTGTTACAAAACACCCTAGTAATACTTAAGGGGGTGCTTCCGAACATCAATCTGAACAACTTTCACTATGGGGCCAACGTCGAGAATAAATAAAAAAAAATTGCCGTCCCACACATTTGAGTCGAGACGGTACTGCAGTTTTGTATGAAGATGCGGTTTTTTTTCGCGATTTCGATGTTGGCTCCGTAGTGAAAGTTGTTTAGTTTGATGGTCTGAAGCACCCCCTTAAGTATTACTAGGGTGTTTTGTTACACCCTGTATGTATGCAATGATATTCTACACAAGGCAAACCTTCATAGAAAATGGCTCGTTCATAACATTGCTCGACGCGGAATATTGAAAGAATAACGAATTGGGGCTTTTTCGAGTCTTCTCTTTGCATGCGCTAGTTACTTATCTGCTTCTTTTCGGTATAACATCATTATAATATAATATGTATTTATCAGCTCTGATTCAACTAAACCAAAACCACATTTGGTATGGTACTGCAAAAAGACATTTTCCGGATTCCCGGAACAGTACCTACACATGACTCAAAGTGCCACACTGTAATTTGTTAGCGTATGTACGACACATTACATTAGCTAGCTCGTTATTTATCCGACTTTAACGAAGGTGTGTAGATTTAGTATACCAAAGGCTGAAATTGTCCGGATTTACCCGGATTTGTCTTAGTTTGGATGGGTTCCTAACGCAACGCTCATGTCCGGAGTTTTTCTACACAATTCAGAACCTTTGGAAGTAATATTTAATAATTTCTGAGTGGTTATTATAAATTTAATTATTGTGTATGATTTCTATTTTGTAACACCTTTTTTCAATAATGGATGTAAACATAATTGTTTTTATAATAAACAACATAATTTATTTATAATGACAATAAAATTCACAACAATGATGCACGTCAGCACGTTTTAATTAGATGAATTAATGATTTTCTGTAAAAAAAATATCCGGCTTTCCCGGCTTTCCAGTCATAAATCCGGAGTCTTCGTAATATTGTTTATTTATGGTGACCCTAAATTTATGATTTTAAAGCAACAATAAAAATGGTCTAACAAGCTGTGGAACCTCAAATGCCCGAATACATACACAAGCTGCTAACATCGGGCGAGGACAATGGAGCTCACGTTCACATTCACAGGTGCAAGTTACGACTGCACTACGTTGTTTGTAATACGTCGACTTACTTCGAGAGTACTGTGGCTTACTTGAAACTAGAATAGCTATTGATTTGTACTCAATAAGAACGGTCTAACAAACAGCGTTGTACCTCAAATACCCGAATGTACACAATAAGGGGCTAACATCGACCGCTCTAACAGGTGCACATTTAACTCCGTTGTTGACGTTGACTTACTGCGACAGGATGTAGCATACTTGAAACTAGAGTAGCTATTGATTTGAACTCCTATATCCTAGAGTAAAGTAATTTCAGGCCATTTGGTTTCTAGGGCTTGGTTGGACACTGACCAATAGCTACAGCAACCTGCCTAGTATGATTTCTCTATTCACGCATGATTCATCTTCGCTGCATTGAAATAACCTCTACCTGCGCTTTTCAGAGAGCGAACGTCGCCCTGGCCTGCTCTGTCTGCGATTGCCCGCTCCTAATAAGCAGTTGCTGTTCCCAAAGTAAAGCTGGATTTGTCCTTACGAAAAAAGAAGTAAAAAAAATGTGTCAATATAGTAGGTACCTCTAGTCTAAACGAGTTACCCAAAACGTAGCAGGCATAAAAAGCGTACGAAGCCACTAACATTTTATAGCGTGTTTGCCTCAATACCAAATGCCGCAGATTTGTTTGTCGGTCCCTCAGTGCCGCAGGTGCACAAAGTTCCACATGGTTCTACAACACCGCATTTCGGAAACGATGTATTCAGATAACAGAAGGGGTCCGGCGACAATATCGAGACATCATATGAAATTTTGAGCAGCTCTACTATTGCTCGAGGATGCTAGACATGGCATCTCCTCCATAAAGGTAAAGATTGCCTTATTTTTCACACTTGACACATGGATTGAAGATTGGACTGAGATCTAGGTACAAAAGTAAAGTAGGTACTCTGTCCATTCTATAGAAACGGTTAATCGACTCGTATGATGAAGGGTCGAGGTAAGCACTTGCCGTCTGGTTCCGACTTAGACTGCACCACCCCAATTCTTCCCGTGGATGTCGTACGAGGCGACTATGGGATTAAAGGTTTCTTATGCAGTGTTTATGTGGGCGAAAGGCTAGCCACCTCTCACTACTTGACACGACGTTCTGAAACTCAAATTGCTAAATGTGAGCATTGCTACAACTACATTCTTAAGCGTCTGTAGTTGTAACAATGTTGCTGACTACCCCGAAAGGGATTACGGTCGTGAGTTTGTGTATGCGTAAATAAGCACTTTCCCTTGTGTACTCCACTTATTGTATTTCCAAATTCTGTTATTACGTACACAAATTTATACGCTGTTACAGCACCAACTGTGAAATTAGTTTGTTTAATCGAAAATGTCAGAACGTTTGTACAATACGAACTTACCAAATTGAATTAGGTTACCTACGTTGTTTACATTTCTAGAGTACGACGTTAATTGAGAAAACTTTATAATTTGC
Source organism: Agonopterix subpropinquella (assembly GCA_922987775.1). Classification (NCBI taxonomy): domain Eukaryota; kingdom Metazoa; phylum Arthropoda; class Insecta; order Lepidoptera; family Depressariidae; genus Agonopterix; species Agonopterix subpropinquella. The sequence goes on along the minus strand of OV277694.1, from coordinate 557,078 downwards.
GTTCGTAGTTAAATATAAATCATAATTAAAGGTCATCGTTTGCTTTAAAAACAAAAAGCTGGAAACGGAGTACCTATCGATTATCGCTTTTGTTTAGAAAGTAAAAAAAATCACTTCTTCTAATCATGGATCCGTAAAAATACAGGTACAATGACATTAGTTCTTGTTTACTAATGCCATCGGGTAGATATAGAGATTAGGATTTGTTTTTCATTATGTACGAAAGTAGCTTCTATTGTAAAAAATAGGTACTTCCGTGAACAATATACCCTGTTTCTACCTATGGTAGGTACAGTACAACCGTCTTGTTTAATTTTAAATTTTTCTTATAAAGCTTGGGCCGAGAACATGTCTCTCTGTAAGTTTCTCAAGTGTAAAGGGTTATAAAAATAAAACCTACTAATGTTTTCCAGTAAATCGAATAAAGTGCCTTGACTGCAGCCCAGGTAGGCGTAGCCAAGGCACCATTGCAACGCCTGATATTAAAAGACGGCAAACCTTCAAACACATGTCTCCTAAAAGCCTCGCTCCGCACACACTCCATCAGGACATGGAAGACGTCCTCAACTACACCACAGTCTTCACAAATTGGGAGATGTGGTCATCCCCAATAGGTGCGTGATCTTCTTGGATGGAATGTGACCAGAGCGAAGCCTCAGTGCTATCATCACATCAAACCTGGCCATGATATTTTAATTCGCGAAGTCTCAACGGGCTAACTACCTACTTGTACTCTTATACAGGGTCCTTCTTAATATGCTGACACTTTTTAAGGGGATGATCAGACCATCAAACTAAACAACTTTCTCTATGGGACCAACTTTGAAATCGCAAAAAAACAGCTCTTCCATACAAAACTGCAGCCCTAGTCGAGCCAAATATATGGGTACGAGTCAAGTACAATAAGTGTAGTATATTAAGTTCTTCAGACCATCAAATTGAACAACTTTCACTATGGAGCCTACGTCGAGAAAAAATAAAAAAATCTGCCGTCCCATACATTTGAGTCGAGACGGTACTGCAGTTTTGTATGAAAGAGCGGCTTCTTTTCGCGATATCCATGTTGGCTCCATTGTGAAAGTTGTTCAGATTGATGGTCTGAAGCACCCCCTTAAGTATTACTATTACTAGGATGTTTTGTTACACCCTGTATATTTCGTACTACTACACAATTTGGGCGTTGCTTGCCAAAATTGAAGTATCCTATTTGGAACTATCCTATTCCTATTTAAAATAGCTTTGCCTCTCGGGAATATATTCGTCAGCATGATGCATTCATGTATGCAATTAGCGAGTCAGATTTCCAGTATTGTCGGATATATGTGAATAAATTGAAAAACATATTTCCGGGAAAACGAAATATTAATTACGGATTTTGATTAAACCTGCAACTGAAATGTACAATTCGAAATTACTTTGACGAGGGATATCGGTTGAAACATTAATTTGTAATTAACTTCAGTAAAACATATTAGCCATTTAGTTTCGGGTATTTAGTCCGGCTTCCCGGAAACGTAATAAATGATTTCTGTATTAAAATTGTATGGTTACCCTAACAAATAGATATAATGTCAACGCGTCGACTGTGGCGTTTTGACTAAGTTGTTATTAGTCTGTTAAGTAACCTATTTCACGGTATGTCGAATATACCTAAGCAATTTAACTATTTTTTGCTTATAATTTAACATGGAAGATAAAATAAAACCGGTCAAGTGCGAGTCGGTTCGAGGGTTCGAGGGTTCCGTAGTATTTGCTTTTATTATTCTGTAGAGTTTGCTCTATAATCACACTAAGTTTGACGCTTGTATGTATTACCGTTTTTACTATAGAGCGTGAAGAAAAAACGTTGATAAAAACTAGTTTATTGTACGGAACCCCCCTTAATTTTTAACTTTTTGACATTTTTATTATTTGTTAACAAATCCGCCGTAATAACGCATAATCTGAGAAAATTTCAACTATCTAGCTATTATGGTTCAAAAGTTACAGCCCTAAATAGGTAGGACAGATGGACGGACGGACGGACAGACGGATAGACTGATGGGGTCCCGTTTTCACCCTTTGGGTACGGAACCCTAAAAACAACCTTACTGTGCGGTATCGGTATAGCGGTCACCGTCGTGCGAATTAGTCGTAAATGTCGTAATGTTAATTAGACCTAATAATAATTATTATGTTTCAGTCATAATGCATTTTAGTGCATGGTGCGGTAGGTAGGTAGGACACGTGAAACGAAACCCACCCGAATGTGTAAGAAATATGACACTGCAACTGTCGATTCCAGGACAGAGACCAAGAAGACGTCTGAAGACGATATGGATGAACACAGTTCGTAGTGATAGTTAGTACCGAGTGCAATGTCTCCGAAGACGACGTCAGAAATAAGGTAAGGTGGAGAGAACGGACACGGAAGACTGACGTCATCACCATAATATGAGATTAAAAGCCAGGAAGAGAGAGAGAGAGCTGGTGAGGTTGACAGGCAGTTGAAGTTAACGTTTTATTTTTTCGCGTTTTCCATGTTGGTCCCAGTGTGAAAGTTGTTCAGTTTGATGGTCTGAAGCACCCCGAAAGCACGGTATAAGAAGGAGTACCTATCTAGTAACATGTAACGCGCATTTAAGTTTACACCCTGTATAAAAAGCTCAAACAATAAAAATAAAGGACACTTCAAACTGACTCACTCATCGTATATATTTTGTCTTGTTTTTCTTATTATAACTGTTATGTTTGCGTAATCCAATCGCGTATTTTGATCGCGATATTTATTATAATGTAGTTAAATTGATGCGTATGACGTCACAGTTGCCAAATCAAGCAAAACTCAGCCTTAACCTCAATTCTGTAGAGTTAAAAACTGTTTGATATGAGATCTGATAATAGGACAGGACAAATCAAAGCGGTATACGATCACTAAAGAACAAAGGATTCAATTTATTGAAGGCCCACAAACGGTTACGTTTATTGATGGTATTACACTCTAAAAACATAATTAAATTTACTATAGTAATCGGACGAAAGTTTAGATAAAAACGCAAACGGAATTTAGAACTAAGTATACAAAATGCACCGTTTTGACTTTTTTTGCTAAGATTCTTTTTTCCTATGTAAAGCAATGCGTGTGTGTATAGGAACATCTTAGATGTTAATACGAAAATAAAAATACCAACATATTTTACCAAGACAAGATGTGCGCCAACTGCGATTACGCGACACTCCGTTTAAATGAGGTATAGCTAATATTACAACTACAATCTAGACATCGACGAGAGTTCCATAACTATATGCCAACTATACGCTAACATTTATTAGGGGCCTTTTTCCCATAGCTGGAGAAACTATCTTTTTTATTGTGTTTTTGAGTCTTTAATATTTTTTTCATCATCACAAATGACCCACTGTAGGGCACATGCCTATTCTCAGGAAGAGTGTATGGGCGTTAGGCCACCACGCAAGCCCAATGCGGATTGTTAGACTTTACATAGGATTTCTTCTTCAGCGTAGGCACCTGTGTGGACGACACTAGCGCCTCTAGCGGTTCCGGATCTTGGTTAAAAGATTATTAAAGAGGATCCGGAAAAAGGCTAACAAAAAAATGTTTGCGTATTAGTTGACGTATAGTTATGGAACTCATGTCGATTTGTTTCTCATAATCTCTAGATAATAGTGGTAACAATTAAGCTATACCTCATCTAGATGGACTATCGCGTAATCGCAGTTGGCGCACATCGATCTTGGCTTGGTAAAATATGATGGGTTTTTTATTTTTATTTTCTTTTGAACATCTAAGACGTTCCTATGCATGCATTGCTTTACATGTGCCGTTTTAACCGGAAAAAAGAATCTTAGCAAAAAAAAGTCAAAACGGTGCATTTTTTATTATTGATTTCATAATTCCGTTTGCATTTTTACTAAATCGTCTGATTAATATGTATAATAAATTAAACTGTGTATTTAGAGTGTAACATCATCAATAAACGTTACCATTTGGTGGACCTACAAAGACTCTTTGGTACAAATCGGCATCAACTGACACTACAACTCGGGCGAATTAACTAGGCACCTGGCTCACACAGGGCACGGAATAAAAAACTTGAAAAATTCGGAAAGAATAACTTGAAAATGCTAAAACGCAGGGACACGTGCAACGGTAACTGAAATGCTATGCTTTGGCCTGGCACGGCGCGGCGGCGGGGTCCCGCGGGGAGTTAGCAGGAGGGGTGTCAAATTCCTAGCCACGTGCGAGCCAGGTGCCTAGTTAATTCGCCCGGGTTATACAAGAAGAAATCTCAAACGATCAGACTAACGCGACCGCAGACCGCGTTCATTTTGACCATGTAAAGGATCTCAATACAACGTCACACCAAGTCCCCTGTATAACAGGTCCTACAGCTTTATTTAACGACTGTTTGTCATTTCATAATATCTAGATTACCTTGCTCTCTTAGTATTGTGGGTATTGTTTATAAATAGAATCAAGAAGTCTCGATTATTCTGGGCAATGCGGGGAAAATACAGAGTAAAAAACTACAATACCTACTCTACTCAAATTAATGTATGAGACAGCTCATTTTTATATTTATTTCCGAGGTTTCCATAATGGAAGTTTCCCAGTTTAATGGTCTAAACCACCCCTTTAAATATTACTAGGGTGTTTTGTTACACCTTGTAGTGTATTTTTAATTGGGTACCTAAGTCATCATCATCATCTCAGCCGATGAACGTCCACTGCTGGACATAGGCCTCCCCCAAGGATCGCCATAACGACCGGTCCTGCGCTGCCCTCATCCAACGGGTTCCCGCCGCCTTCACCAGGTCGTCGGCTGCGCTTTCCGGTACGCGGTCGCCACTCGAGAACTTTTCGGCCCCATCGGCCATCAGTTCTGTGAGCAATGTGCCCCGCCCACTGCCATTGGGCTATGTCAGTTCAGTTACTCTGGTTCTTCTGCGGATCTCTTCATTTCTGATTCGATCTCGCAGGGAAACTCCGAGCATAGCCCTCTCCATTGCTCTTTGGGTGACTTTCAGCCTTTTTATGAGACCTTGAGTGAACGACCACGTCTCTGTTCCATATGTCATCACTGGCAACACACACTGAGCGAAGACTTTCGTTTTAAGACACTGCGGCATTTGGGACCTAATTAAGTACAGTACCTAAGTACAGTCATAAATACAAAATTATATTATTTGGGATTTTAATCCACGCCCTATCTAAAAGCAAAGCTAAAAGCTCCGAAGCAAAACAAAAAAAAAGCTGTGGTGCCGTGTACGAGTTGTTCAAATGTCTCTTTTCTGTGTGTCTGTTTTTATTTCTACCAAAAGTCTTTAGGGAGATTTTTCTTCAAACACACCATTTCGGGGGAAAAAATTATCAATCTGGGATTATTTCCGAAACTACATCTGGCAACCCTGTACCTTACCTTCACTACGCTAAAACGAGCGCCTCATGGAGGAAAATAGATTATACCTCCATGTTACTAATTAATTAGATAGGTAATGTAATTTGAGTTAACTCTATTAATAGATTGACAACTAAGATAACTAAGTAAATTGTCTGTTCATTAGTACAGTCAATAATTATGCAGATAATATTATATTCATTCAATAGCAGTGTAAAGTTTATCCACTTATCTACAGGGTGTAAAAAACGCCCTAGTAATACTTAAGGGGGTGCTCCAGACCATCAAACTGAAAAACTTTCACTACGGAGCCAACTTCACTACAATAGTCCATAGCATCTCTTCATACATGACCGTTGGTTTTGAGTATTACACACCTCACCCTTACCGATTTCATCAGAGTACGTCCTATGAGGGCGCCAGATTTTAAAAAATAAGGTCCGATACGCAAAACGTCTGATAATAGATAGGTCAACGTAAAATATTTGGTATGTGGAACAATCCGTGACGTCACTTCTTAATAAAAAACCTGAATACCCTACTAAAGTATGAGTACCAATAGCAAGGTTTAAGTCGCCGTGACATGAATTAACCATAACAATGGATTCAAAGTGCAAAAAAAATGTGGTTTTCCCCTTACTACCTAACAATACATGCCTATTATCCTAGGTAGACTTAATAATATAGGTAACGAGCTTTTACCCGCGACTTCGTCCGCATAAATTATATACCAGATTTTAAGTCAGATGATAAGCTATCAAACAAAAAAAGTTTTATCAAAATCGGTTCAGTAGTTTTTGCGTGATACTCGAACAAACAAACACCCAAACAAACAAAAAAACAAACAAACAAACAAACATACAAACAAACAAACAAACAGACAGACAAAAAATCCAAAAATTGGTGATTTGGAATCAGGGACGGGTAAAAACCATGTCGTAATTTTTTTTTGTAAATATCTTCAATGTACAGACACATTTCTGTTACAGTTTTATAATAGTTTAGATATGAGAACAAATATACAGGGTGAAATTGATATCATTAGCATCCTTTTAAACTAAGAGTCTACCCATCAAACTGAACAACTTTTACTATGGGAGCAAACCGATCGGAGCAAATAAAAAATCAGCTGTTCCATACTAAACTGCAATGTCGACGCGCGAGTTCGCGACTCAAATGTATGCAACAGCAGATTTTTTTTTGCTCCGATCGGTTTGCTGCCATAGTAAAAGTTGTTCAGTTCGACGGGTAGACTCTTAGTTTAAAAGGATGCCGATGATATCAATTTCACCCTGTAGAATCAAACACGAAAAATTCAACGAAAAACTTTAGGTACCTAATCAATAAAATTCTTTGTCTGAACAAGATCACCGGTGACTACAGCAGGACTGGCAGCTTCCTTAGTCAATGAATTGGCTTGGCTGTCCAAAGGGAGAACGCTGCCTGCATCCCTGCATGCTCGGTACTATTGACAGATCATAAATTGCAAAATAGGTATACCTATCTTTGATTAAATTCAAATAGCAAGATAGGTGAGTGGCCTACTATAGCGCATGGACCGCATAAATTGGGCCCCGTCGCCAAATTTACTTAGGGCGGCATTGCATGATTGAGATACTTTTTTTTATTTTTACAGCGACAACACGTTCCGACGCCGTGGTTTTTCAATTCGGTTTCTGTGTCTCGCGGTGGTAATTTACGTCAATTATTACTGCAAATGTAAGTTACCTACCTACTTGAAACAAAAGGAAGGATGACATAGAATGATGTCATGCGTAAATAATACAATAGAACCGTGTAAAATCCCCGAGACGGATTTTATTATACTCATAAACTTGTTTCATTTTTATCAAAAGACATACTTAGGATATTATGTCAATACGTCGTGTGACTTTAAGATAATAAGGGCGAGTGGTTCATCCAAATCGGTCAAGAAATCCCGATGTTATGTTATGAATCATCCAAGAAATCCCAAACACCGCGTTACCGGGGAACATACGTAAAAACATACTAATTGAGAACCTTATCTTTTTATCAATCAGTCAAATATTCAATAATATACTTTAGTAGTTAGGTAAGTTAAAAATAAACTAGAGCTTACGTTGCTGTTGTATTGTAAATTCATGGTAAATTCCTATTATGTTATGTATAGAGGAGACCCCGTGAAGGGTTTCGTTTGCAAAATATGCGTAGTAGGTACCTACCGCGTTTTGAATTCTGTAATTTATCCTTGTGGTCACAAGGATGTATAGTCTTCATGTTGCCGGTTTAAGTTCCAAAATATTTTTATGACGTAATCATTTTTTTTGTATGGAATCTAAAACATTTTTTTTTTATTCGAATTAAACCGCGGTACGCATAATTTGCAAACGAAATCATTCATGGTGCCCCTCCTCAAACCACAGCATACATCTGGGATCGGTTGACAACAGGCCGCAAATAGCCCGCAAACGTCCGAGTGCACTCACGGAGATGCAGTTTTTATTGCACCCCACTGCATTGCCACACCAGCCTCCCCTGCCTGCAAAGTGCATCGGTGCATACTTGAATACACACTACACGGTATCAATGTGTGAGACGTCAGAAAACTAACTCGTACATCTGTAGTTCAAATTCATCATCACCAGCCTATATTGGTCACCACATAGACGGATGTCACCAAGCGCCTTTCTGAATCTTTTATACCTAATGCCAGCGAACTATACTATAGTTCGCTGCCTAATGCGCACAGTCAAGGAGTGGAATGCCCTGCCTGCCTGCGTCAGTATTTCCGAGCGCTTACAACCCGAATTCCTTTAAAGTACGAGTGAATAGGCTTCTTCTGGGTAAGCTCGCTACATGTTCGACCCCATCTTCGTCCTGAGGACTGGATTGAGGTCAAGAACAAACGCATACTTAATTTTTTTAAAGACGAGAACGCGACTAATTCCTTCAGGAATCGTTAACATATCTTAGATGTCCTCACTGGCACCGTATGTGGCTGCCGGTTATACATGGTGTAAGCGTAGACAGTTTGTATTACTTTAAAGGGTGATTTCATACATAATACTGAACTAGTTTCACCAGGGAACCTAAATGAAATTCGCAAAAATAAAATGTCAACTTCTCATACAGACATTCGATCAGCTGATTGCTTTTAGTATGGAAAGTTCAACATTTTATTTTTAATTTCCCAGGTATGGATTTCTTAGGGAATGTTGTTCAGTATCATGTAATGCTACTGTTTACCCTAACACCCTGTATAATGTTGGTTTCACACTGCGCGCAGTGCACACACCTGTTGCTTTTTATAATAAAACGGTCAATAGTGCAAAACGGTGAGAATTCATTCATTCATTAAATTTTCTCATGAATCACAAATAGCACGAAAGGCCGATCTTATCAACCGTTTTTTTATTCCTAAATTCGTTTTTGTAACAGTTCTATTTTAATAGACATCGAATTCGCAATTTTTTGCCTAACTTTTCAATTCAATCCAAGTCATGTTTCCAAGAAAATCTGCTACATTTGATTTTACGAATAAAACTATTAAAAAAAGCATACCACAAAATATTCGCCGTCTAATTATTCGCATAATTAACTAACGGACTTGCTTAATGTCACATCACAGGCACACGCAGTTAGTTACTGACCAGCGGCGTGCGCGCACGTCTCGCTCATTTTACGAATAATACAGCTAGATATCGCGACCAAAAACGATCTATCTTTAATTCACTTCTGTGAAAATAAATCATGTCTAATTACTAGGTAGTGTATTACAAATTAATTGATTGTGGTGATTAAAACAATGACTATGTTTTTGTTGTTTTTGGTGACTGTTGTGTGTGCACGTAATGTAGAAAATATTAATGTTCGTGACCATTACCTTGATCAACCTAAGCTGGACTTTGCAACTCAATACGGAACCAGCGATGGAAGTAATCCTGGAGTTCAGCAAAACAGAAGAGAGTTTAACGTAAGAAATGAAAATCTCCACGGGTTTGATAACCACCGAAGGCTGGATACCGAGTTAAATAGACGGGGTAACCAAAACGGTAATGTACATCGAAGTTATGAAATGTTCGGGTCTTCCGCTCAAGAGTTTCATGGTAACATCAATAATAATAGAGACGGAGAAAGCCATTTCAATAAAAATAGAAGAACACATGGGGTCGGAAATCTAGGACACAATTTTGAATCAGAATTTGATGGCCAAACAAATATACAAAGTAGAAACAGAGGAAATCAGAGAACAGATCATAGATTTCATCAAAGAAATTCACAAGATTCTAGTCAGTTCGAATCTCCAACTTATACCGTACAAAAATCTCACGGATACGAAATAAATAATCATAGAAATGATGAGAACAAGTTCTATCCTAAAATTGAAACTAATCATGAAGTTAAAAATATTGATGGAATAAACTTACGAGTAAACATAAAAACACAAAATCAAGGAGGACGCGACGATCCTCGCGATACAAATAGGAACCAATTTGAAACAGTCTCAACAGAAGAAAGAAGAACAATCGATAATCAATATGACAATAAACGGCCCTCATCAAATGAAGACAGGAATGAGGCTTCCCACGGAAACATACCAACAGATCTAAACAATAAATCAGGCATAATTCAAGAAAACCATAATACTAGGACCTTTGCTCAAAAAGAAACTACAAGTGACGACATACCCAAAAACAGTGGCAGTGTTGAAGATAAAAGGCCACAATGGAAAACTACTACAGACAATGAAGTAATAAATAAGAAAGATAAAGATGCCAACAAGAAAGGATTAGAAGAGGATAAATGGATATGGAGTGCGAGTGAGGAGACAACTACAGTCAAACCAGACAGTGTCGACAATAGAAATGCTTTTAATGGTGACAAGTGTCCGTCAGGGAAAGTTAAGATAGGTCAAATGTGTGTTGATATTGATCCTGACTAAGGTATTTAATAAATTGAAAAAGGTGCAGCAAGGAACATTAAATATGTGCCGAACTGATTTATAAATTGTGTACAGATATAGTTTAGTAAGCTTGAAGAGTTGTATGAAACCGCTACGATCGTAATGCGACTAAATAAAGTAAATTTACTACTCTAGTGCTTATCAAGATTGTAGTAAGTATGTTTTTGGTGGGTTTGAGTTGTATAATGTTACCGAAATCCTTGTGATGAGCTCTAGATGAAGTTTTGATCCTTTTTGTAATATCTAATTCGTAAGAAGTAGAAATGGTTATCAAGAGTGCAGTTTGGTCGATACTTATAAAGCTCGTTAAGGTTGCCAAAAAAATACTGCAGTTTTAATAAGCAACTGGACGTAAGTACTAGGAGTCTTCGTCTTTTTGTTTCATCCAAGGACTGAAATGTAAATAATAGTGTAATAAATAAATCCAAGTGATTATTTTAAGTAAGCATAAGATCATTAATTTTAATTAAACAACAGATGGTGTTAAATGACATTTTATTGACAAAAACAAATTGACGTCATATTTTATTGATAAGGCGAAATAAACCTTTTTCTCAATAAACTTTTTTTACTTTTGGTATGTTTTCGTGTGTTTCTTTAAAACCAGTCAAGGTACCTAATAAAGCACCCTTTGATAGGCCAGTGCTCAGTGCCCTCCCTGCAGTGGGACGTATCTAATATTATCCTAGGAAATTTTTTTAGTAAAAAGAAACTTATTAAACTTACAATGATTATAATAGGTACCTACATGACTCGAATTTGAAGCATGTAGGTAGGTAGGTACAATGTATGTATTACTCAACGATATTAATATTTTCCTTCAACGAATAAATCATTATAGAATTAGTGATATAAAAATAATAACACATGCTTTTTTAGTCATTATTATAATTATGTTTATTATACAGGGTGAAATTGATATCATTAGCATCCTTTTAAACTAAGAGTCTACTCATCAAACTGAACAACTTTTACTATGGGAGCAAACCGATCGGAGCGAATAAATAATCAGCTGTTCCATACTAAATTGCATATGCAACCGCTGTTTTTTTTTGCTCCGAGTGCTTCCGACTTCGGCTCCATAGTGAAAGTTGTTCAGTTTGATGGTCTGAAGCACCCAATTAAGTATTACTAGGGTATTTTGTTACACCCTGTATGTATAGTATGCCGTACTTAAATCTATAATCAATGATCAACATCACAATATTATATTGTACCTTACTCCTTGGTGATAAGTGATAAGTGATAACGTATATAATAAGAAGTAAATAATAATAAGTATACAGTCATGATCATGATACATAAAACATTATACCATACCCAGTCAGACACGACTTGTTTGCGAAGGTCAAGGTTATCACTCGCATTTATTGTTGTAAGTTTGTTCTACTCCAATGTGATTGTCACAAAATAATAACATCAAATAAATCCTACTTAATATTATAAACGCAAAAGTTTGTAAGTATGGATGGATGTTTGTTCCGCTTTCACGCAAAAACTCCTGAACGGATTTTGATGAAATTTGGCATACAGTTAGAGCATGGCCTGGTTTAACACATAGGGTACTTTTTATCCGGGTAACGCAGACGAAGTCGCGGGCAACAGCTAGTAACCCATAATAGTCTCCTCGGCTTGAAAACCAAGTTTGAACCAAAAAATTTAACCAGAGGCCTAGTTTCATAAACATGACAATTATAATTTACAATGACATTTCAGAGTACCTAAATACATACATCATCATCATCATCATCAGCCTATAAACGTCCCACTGCAGGGTACAGGCCTATCCTCAGGGACGGTATGGGCGTTGGTCCTCCACGCGTGCACAATGCGGATTAGTAGACTTTACATACGCATCGGAATTTCTCCTTCAGCGAATGCAGGTTTCCTCACGATGTTTTCCTTCACCGTTTGAGAGCAGTCGGTATCGGTAATTAAGTACTTATACTTAATTAGAAAAACTCATTGGTACGTAATACAAAACCAAAATTGGCTGGCCGCGCGTAGGTCGAGTAACGTATAACGTCGCGCGGCCAGCTTATGTTGGTTTTGTATAGCTTGATGTGTCGCCGTGCATACATGGCATGTTGTCCCTGCGGATTCGAACCCGGACCTCAAGACTGTTTCGTAAGATTGAGTTCTCATACCGCTCCGCAACGGCAACGTGCCACCGACACTCTGACTAAGAAAAAAAAACCGGCCAAGTACGAGTCGGGACTTGGGCAATTAGTGTTCCGTGCCACCAGTTGTTTACATGGATCTTTAATGACAACTACTATAAATTGACACTTAGTATGTGGTCACATAGCAACTGAAGATCATTTACACTGGTGATAATTTTTTAGGTATAGAAAAAAACTATCCAAGTTCGAGCCACCCTGATAATTTTCCCCCCATCTACTCGTTATTTCTGATGTTCATAATATTTTTTCATATCATAAGATCTGAAAAGCCGTATAAACGGCTATTTTTTTTAAATAGAGGGGACAGCAATTTATCGGATTTAATTGAAAATTTTGTTAAACAAAGTTTTAATAAAAAATTTGAATAGTATATTTTTAGACTCGTATTTTCATAAGCTTTCAATTTATACTCCACACCACCATAGGGTAGAAAAACATAATTTTTTAATTTACCCTTTCTTCCTCCCCAAATTGTCCCCAAAATAAAAATTAAGCTTTTTTTACTTCATTTATGATATTGGACCAGCAATTGCTATATCTGTACCGAGTTTCAACTTCCTATGTCTTACGGTCTCTGAGAAAAATGCCTGTGACAGACGGACGGACGGACGAGTGTTCCGTTTTGCCAATTTTGGCACGGAACACTAAAAATACTACTTATTTTTAACAATAACCATGTTTCTGTTACTTTATTGCCTTATGCCTTTATGTCTCAAAAAAGTTGATCCAAAAAACCTCTTACGTCGCGTCGCTGTTATAATTGTGTATTGTTCGTTGGTTTGTATAAGAAACGTACTTATTGTGTATGCGTTGTAAGTAAGGTACATAGAGTGGTAATCAACAAAACGTTACGTCACTTTGTATTTGTTATTTCGTTTAAATTCGAAATAATAATTCCAACAATATGTTTCTTTCTATGGAGTGCGAACTATTGGGATTTTAGGGGGGGAAACGCTCTGGAGTGCGATTTTTGAATCTCATTCGATGAGTTCAGCAGTTGAAAATGTCAAAATTAGTGTGGAGATATGCATCTTTCTACTGCTGATTTGACTTTCAAAAATCATACTTCAGGAATGCAATTTTTGAAAGTCAAATCAGCAGTAGAAAGATGCATATCTTATAGTATAGTCGATGTACAGCGCAAGTTACAATAACATTATTTAAAACATACTGTACATCCTTATATACCTGCAGTCTGTGGACTAATTATACGCAAAAATCGTTGAGGGCCCTGCGCACTCAGTATAATAACGCGTTCAGAGTGCTGTTGCGGCTGCCGCGCGCCTGCAGCGCGTCGGGCATGTTCGCGGATGCACACGTAGACGGCTTCCAAGCGATACTACGGAAGCGAGGCGCCGCGACGCTCCGCAGAGTGCGCGACAGCACCAACAGTATTCTGTCTGTAGCAGCGAGTAGGTGGGACGGTCGCTTTATCAAGCACTGGGCCACTCTGCATTTAAGTGTCTGTACTAACGTAGTTATTTAAGTGTTGCGTCGTTACTAACAAACTTAAATTAAATTGAATTAAATTAAATGAATGTTATGAATTGTTAAATTGTAATTGTATTGTAATTTATTATTATGAAATGTGTAATTTTTATTGTAAATGTAAAGTGTAAAATGTAATATGGATCAAGTAATCCGAAATAAAAATTATTTTATTTATTTATTTATATCTCCACAGTAATTTTGACATTTTCAACTGCTGAACTCAGCGAATGAGATTCAAAAATCGCACTCCAGAGCTGCTGTAAGAGTGTTTTTTCAAGTAGGTAGCATTTTATTTAAGTCCTATAAATGCTATATACATATACTCACGGTTATTATCGTTTATGGGGAGAGCAGAACCTCAGGTGTACACGGCGTAATGCAAAGAAATAAAGAATACTAAATAATGCTAGCAAAATGTAAATAAAGTTAATTGTTTCATAGCAATGATATAATTAGAAAGTTGTTAAATTTTTGAGACAGTCGTTAAAATGACACTTAATTAATTACTAATTGTTAATTAAGTTAATTGTGTTTTAAGACCTGAGTAAAGTGAGAAGAATCCTCGCTTGCAGTATTTTACTAAAGGCAATACAGGGTGTTTTGTTATACAGGGTGTAACAAAACACCCTAGTAGTGCTTCAGATCATCAAACTGAACATCATTCACTATGTAACTTCCCAAATACATTTGAGTCGAGTCGGTACTGCAGTTTTGTATGAAACAGCCGTTTTTTCGCGATTTCGATGTTGGCTCCATAGTGAAAGTTCTTTAGTTTGATGGTCTGAAGCTCCACTTTGAATACTAGGGTGTTTTTTTACACCCTGTATTTATTCAATTACCTCATAGGTAATTTTACCAAAAGTCTCTTTAATATTACATTGTATGATTGTATGTAGTGTCTTAGAATAATGTATTTTTCAAACTGTAATTGTTTTTCTTTAATTAAAAGCATTTTTTGTACACTGAAACTTTATTTTATTAATTATAAACCACAAAATAATTGCGCCTATGTTGATAAGTTGTACTTGTAGTACAACTCCGCAATGGCCACTTTATGTCTATACATACCAGCGGCCGTAGTATGGCTGTGACAGCGTAGAACATAACGTGATGATTTCTATTCGCGCGCGTAGCCGTATCATGCGCAATATGCTACGGTTTCAGCAGCCGTAGCATGATGCGCTTGATAAGGCTATATCACGCATTTTATCTCTTTCGTTTACGCGCAAACAGAAAGAGAGCTAAGCCGCGGATCTTTCACGTTGCCATGCTACGGCCGCAGGTGGAACAAAATGACCCACTTTCCCGAAAATGAAATGTATTTAAAAAAATGTTATGAAATAATTTCTACTCGAATTCTATAAGGTCCTAGACAAAGTGACATTCTATTGGAGTAAACGCTAATAGAAATGACAGAATGTCATGGATTTGTAATTGGCGATCGTAAACATTTTGACGTTTGCTTTCGCCACCATACGTCGAGTCCATACAATGTTGTCCGTTTCTACTAGCGTCGACGCCAATCAAATGTCACTTTGTCTAAGTAGGTACCCTAGTCAGTTATATAGACAGACAAGTTATCGCAGACAGGGGTCGATTACGTCATCAGGTCATGTCAGTAACCGGCCTTTGTACTAAAAATGTAAGTGCCTTGGTACTAAAATTTCACCCAAAGAACTAGATATACAGGGTGTTACAAAAATACAAATAAACATTTTAGGGGGTGGTGAAGACCATCAAACTGAACAACTTTCACTACGGGACCAATATCGAAATCGCGAAAAAAAATCGGATGTTCCATCATCATCATTATCAGATGATAGACGTCCACTGCTGTGGACGTGGCCTCACCCAAAATGGGGAGATTTGCCATAATCGCCAAGATGCGATGCATTTGCGATGTTGCTAAATGTATGGGACAATAATTTTTTTTTTTCGCGATTTCGACGGTTGATTGGTCTCAACGATTGAAGATCCCCCATAAAAGATTGAAATGTTTATTTTTACTTTTGTAACACCCTGTATGTTAATATTTTTATTTATTTTTAAGATAAGGCATTTATCTCGCTTAATGAAGAACTTTAACCCTATCAGTTGATCCGGTTAGTGCTAGGGTTAGTGACACTGACCAATGCGTGAGGGGAGTATAGTCGCCTATTGCCTAAAGTGGATCGATTGGGGGTGCAACCTGATTTACATAGAAAATAAATTGTTTTTACCATACTAGATTACGGGAAAAAATAGTGTTAGGTACTGTGTGTAATTAACCCCAACAGCACAAATATCTACAAGATGTCTAATAGATATCTACGAAATATCTAAGTGTCTACAACATATCTAGTAGATATTCTGAGGTGGTGTAGTAGGGCGTCTAGTGGTAGTACCTTTCAGGTTCCGACAGTCGGCCTTCATCGTAAGAGAGGGTGTGGGGACCACACTGGTCCACAGACGTCCTACAAATCTCTCACCAGTGGCTCCAAGCAGCTGTTGTGCACGCAGCGGCCACACCACGGTAAACCACGTCGACTCGTGGGCTAAACCTGGTCGAGGGGGGACGTGCACGCTTCGGCGGACAGGTCTAGGCGCGGAAACCTCCCGCGAGTGCATGAAGACTTTCCGGTGACGAAGGCAAACCACGGCTGATAAGCGACGGTCTTTGGCGGAGTCGGCGGATAGCAAAGGCAAGGTGAAAGGCCAAGGGCGACAGCAGAGGCCTGCAGCGGCTGTCGGCCAGACACTACATCCGAACTCATCTCTGGTCGTAGCGGTACCCGTTCCATCAGATTCAGAAGAGGGAGGACGAGAGAGTGCACCTGTGGTCGCGCGCCCACTTGTGCACTGAAATATGATCTGCGCATCGGACTGCTTCTGGATAAAGGACTCGGATCAAGGAAAAGTCCTGCGGCGATGAACGGAGGTAGAGAGGTTCGGTTGTGATGCACACCGGGCTTTGTCTGAAGTTTGCACGCAGGCGGCTCAGAGAGAGTGGTCGCTTTTGCGCTGACTTGAGGTAACAGCGTGAGCTCGGCAGCACTCTGAGTGACCAAGCAGCTCTATTTAGGGAAGCACTGCTTGCCCCACAAGGGGACAGGACTAGAAAAGGTGTCCTAAAAATTGCTTACCTCAACCTTATAGGGAGGTAGTAACCACGGCTGCCTAAGCATCCCTCCGATCGTGGTCGAAGAAACAAGAAGAATAATAACTCGAAAACATCCAAAATGACCTTTGCTGCATGGAATGTACGAACACTACTCGACCGCGACAACAACTTGTGTCCCGAAAGGAAAACCGCAATCGTGGCCCGTGAACTTCGTCGCTACAACGTGGACATAGCCGCGCTCAGCGAGACCCACCTGGCCGATGAAGGAGAGTTGGTTGAACACGGCGGCGAATACACCTTCTACTGGAAAGGGACACCAACCACGGAGCCAAGGCGCTCCGGGGTTGGTTTCGCTGTTAAAAACCTTCTGGTGAAGAAGCTGGCAGAATGCCCAATATATATCTCTGATCGTGTAATAACTTTGCGCCTCCACATGGAAAACGAGAAATTTCTAAACCTTATTAGTGTATATGCGCCAACGATGACCAATGACGATGATGTGAAGGACCGCTTCTATGAAGGGCTCTCGGACACCCTAGCCAAAATTCATCCGACGGAGAAAATTCTTCTGCTGGGTGACTTCAATGCAAGAGTAGGGCGTGACTATGAGGCATGGCCTCGTGTTATAGGTCGACATGGTATTGGTAACATGAACAGTAATGGCCAAATGTTACTTAGCCTCTGTGCACAATTTGGCCTGGCTATAACCAATACCCACTTCCGACTACCTATCAAACACAAGGTCACCTGGATGCACCCGAGATCAAAACATTGGCATCTGATTGATTTTGCCATTGTCAGACAGGCAGACATTTCTCAGGTGCTCGTCACACGCGTTATGCGGGGAGCTGACTGTTGGACAGACCATAAGCTGGTGATCACCAAGATGAACCTGCGACTTCGCCCTCCAATTAGATCCAACAAGGTTAAACCCGTTAATCTTGACGTGGGAAAACTGGTCAGTTTGGAAAATCAGGAGCAATATTGCCTAGCTTTGAATAGCGTAACCTCGACACTGGACACTGAAGGTGATTTTCAGGGGATATGGAGTCTTTTCTGTTCGCATGTTCTTGAGTCGGCCAAGCAAACGTTAGGCAAAAAGATCCGAGCTAACGAAGACTGGTTTGATGAAAACGATCAGTCATTGACCGAAGCGATCAAAAAGCACCGAGCCCTGTTGCGACGCCAGCGTCAAGGCAGACACTCCCGAGAAGCATTGGAGGAGATAAAGAGTAGCAGTGCAGCGTTAAGGACTCTTACGCGGGAGGTGAAGGATCTGTGGTGGAAAGAAAAAGCCGATCACATCAACTGGCTTTCACAGACAAACCGTCTGGGTTTATTTTACGCCGAAGTGAGAAAACTAATTGGTAGCGTGCCCAGAGTTAGTGTGCCACTTAAATCCCAAGACGGCGCTCAACGACTGACTTCGAAAGAAGACACGCTAAATCGTTGGGCAGAGCACTTCAACCAGCTGCTGAATGTTGATAGATCGGCTGATTTGCAACACATTGGAGCACTCCCTAAACTTCCTGAAGCAAATATCTTGTGCGAGCCACCTACGCTCGAAGAGGTTATTACTGCAATTAGCCAACAACCAAACAACAAGGCAGTCGGTGTTGACGATATTTCGGGAGAACTATTGAAGCATGGAGGAGAGAAGCTGCATTACATCCTATGGAAATTGTTTTTGCGAATGTGGAACGAGGAACGTGTACCGGACAACTTTAAAGTCTCTCGCATCTGCTCCTTGTATAAAAACAAAGGAGACCGTTCCGACTGTAACTCCTACCGGGGCATATCGCTGCTTTGCATCCCTGGAAAAATCTTCGCCAAGGTTCTTTTGAACAGACTCACACCCATCTCCGAAACACTTTTACCGGAGAGCCAATTTGGCTTCAGACCTGAGAGAGGAACCTGTGAGGCGATCTTCAGTCTGCGGCAACTGCAAGAGAAAAGTAAAGAGCAAGACCAACCGCTCCACCTGTGCTTCGTGGATCTAGAGAAGGCATTCGACTGTGTTCCTCGCGAGGCCCTGTGGCTGGTTCTGGAAAAGTGTGGGTGTCCAGACAAGTTTATAAGGTTAATCCGACTTCTCCACGATGATATGACTTGCTGTGTGACAGCAAATGGCGAGCAGACAAAGTTCTTCTCCGTAACCTGTGGAGTAAAACAAGGATGTGTTTTGGCACCTACTCTGTTCGCCCTGTACTTCGCTGTGGTGGTTCGGGAAACTTTACAGCACACACTGGAAGGCATCCATATACGCTTTCGGACTGACGGAAAGTTGTTTAACTTGACTAGACTCAAGGCCCATACCAGGGTCTCTCTTAGCATCATCACAGAAATAATGTACGCGGATGATCTTTGCTTTGTAGCTAATTCCCCTGAGAGTCTGCAACAGCTGATGAATCAACTAGATAAGGCATGCTGCAGGTACGGGCTAAAAATCAGTGTCAAAAAAACCGAGGTTATGTCCTTGGATACACTACAAACAGCTGGTTCTGCACTGAACATACGCCTAGGTGAGGACACTCTGAAGCAGGTGGATAAGTTCAGATACCTGGGAAGTACCCTGACGGCTAAGGGGGACCTAGATGCCGAGATCAATAGCAGGATTGGTGCCGCTTCTGCTGCCTTTGGGAGGCTGCAGTGGAGGCTGTTTCGTTCACACGACATCCGAAGGTCGACTAAGATCGCTGTGTACATGGCCGTAGTACTGCCCAATCTTCTCTACTCCGCTGAGACGTGGTGCTTATATCGTAGGCATATTCGGACGTTAGATAGGTTTCACCTCAAATGTCTTCGCTGCATTTTGCACATAAAATGGGCGGACCGCATTCGTAACACAGAGGTGCTGCGGCGTGCCAATGTTAGTGGAATCGAAGCCTATCTAATGAGACGGCAACTACGCTGGTGCGGCCACGTCTTCCGCATGTCAGACAAAAGGTTGGCGAAGCGTGTCCTCTACTCGGAGCTCAGAGATGGCAAGCGCAGAAGAGGGGGCCAGTTTCTTCGTTACAAGGACGTGCTGAAGAGGCACATGAAAAACTGTGCTATAGACCCAGAGAGCTGGGAGGAACGCGCAGCTAAGCGCCCGGAATGGAGGCATCTCGTTCAGACAAATATTTCCTCCTTTGAAGAAAAGAGGAGAGAGGATCTCGATATCAAGCGGGACCAACTCAAAGCCCGACCACCTGCGGCTATACAATATAATTACGAGAATGGCACGCTCAAGTGTACCATATGCGGACGTACTTTCACCGCAAAGATTGGCTATATAAGTCACATCAGGGCACACCAGCGAAGCCCATCATACCAGCAGCAGTCGCCGTAGCCGTATCGGCAAGGAAGACATCATCAGTAGATATTCTGTGCACCTATTTCATAGTGCATAATTTTACGGTCGGACCTCGGTCTATAAAAGCAAAGCTAAAAGCCCCGAAGCAAAACAAAAAATATCTGTGGTGCCGTGAATGAGTTGTTCAAATGTTTCTTTTCTTTGTCTGTTTTTATTTCTACCAAAAGTCTTTAGGGGGACACTAGAATCACATTTCGTTCGCATAAGAAATAGGTGCATAATTTTACGGTCGGATCTCGGTCTATTACATTACATAGTTTATTGGTCTGCAGGACTACCAAGCTAGACTATAAAAGTAACATTTATCAGTGTCAAGTCGATAGTGTCAATCGTTGACGGTGGCAGACGTATACAAATAGCTTACATGGTTGTGTTTGGTTGACATTTGACGTTTTATATATGGTTGTGTGTTGACATTTGATATTGGAACTGCCTGCATTCTTCATGAGGTTGATCGAAGGGTTAAATAGAGAAAAAAGTAGTAATAGTCTAACAAAGTCACAATATAAACGCTTTATTATTTTATTCCAGTTAAAAACTAAAAGCTTTTCTATAAGGGAAGTATATTTATTGAAGTGAGGGGAGAAATATTACTTATAATTAATAGTAATAGGGCGGTGTGGGCCCACCATAGAAAAAATGCGGTCCACGCCCACGGCATCGCGGTAAAAGGTTTATGCAGCTTTCTTCAAACTTATGAAAAATATTTTGCCACATGGCCATTTCTGACTCATATTGCTAAAAATTTCGAGCTCGCTTCGTTCGCTCTAGGATAATTATAACACTGCATTCATGCACTATATGAAGCGAAGCATGCTGATGAAAAATTTCAAGCTCGCTTCGCTCGCTCCAGTTATTTTTTTGTTTTGCACAGGAACCGATTAATTTCACTCATTTGTTTATTTATGTATAATATTCGAAATGCTTTAAAATGTGACCTGTAATCAAAAGTGCCCGGGCCATGGGGCCGGTCGCGAACCTCATCTTGCCCACATCAAATTTAGCTCTCGCGCCGCCTCTGCCATTAATAAACAGGATGCCCCAAAACTCAACATCAAGTCGAAAATAGGTGATAGGCAAGACTGGGAAAAATTGCCACCCTTCTCTGAACTTTTAGATGTAGTTACTAAAAATTTGTAAATTTTTTATGAAAATACGTGTTAATGCAATCCTGAACAATTTTTCATACAAAAATTATGTATGAAAAATTTCAAAGCTTTATATCTTCGTAATCTACACTAATATTATAAAGAGGAAAGATTTGTACCTATTTTTGTATGTTTGTAATGAATAGGCTCAAAAAGTACTGGGTCGATTTAAAAAATTCTTTCACCATTAGAAAGCTGCATTCACCCTGAGTAACATAGGCTATATTTATTGCTAGAAAAGATTAGACGTCCACCCGTGCGAAGCCGGGACGGGCCGCTATTATATCATAAATTGCAAATGTTATTTGATACGCGACATCTAGATTTTCTAAACTATTTTTCCATATATAAAATAATACTTTTATTAATTCCGTCTACGCGTATTGTGCGTCAAACGTTTGTATGGACTGAAACCACCTTAAGTTACTACTGTAGTTGCGACGCCAATTTTGTATGACAGAATTAGTTCTGAACGTAACCACTAGGAGCGCTGTACAAAATTCAATATAAAGACTGTAGTTTACTACAGTAGTTTTACTGTAGTGTTCTACAGTGCAAACTCATGGTAGGCCTACAGGACTTCATTGTGTATACTATTTGCGTCTTTGTAAACTAATGAAACACTCCCTGGGTACAATTTCATGCTAGCCATAAACTATAAAATTTTGGCTCTAGTCAGTCGTAGTACAAATTATACAATGTACACACATTGTAGTACAAATATTTTGCGCATCGCATGCAATGCAACTATGAGGTAGAATACCAAAGTAAAGTGCAGTCGCAATCGCAACAAAGTTTTGAATGCAGTACTTATTTTTGTACGTGTACATTTTTGAGTAAGAACATGACCGAAGAGAAACAATGCTGACTGTTGTGACTTTGAAACTAAGTAAATATTTATTTACAGAGACAACATTTCTACAGTTTTGTAATGAGGCGCTTTGCAAGACTAGAAAAATATATAAAAATCGGTCAAGTGCATGGTACAATAATATACTGCGCCTGGTTTTCTCTTCCGATCACGTGACTGACACAAGTCTACGTCATCATACCCTTTTACCATGTTTAGCGGCCATTTTTTTGTGACGTGTAGGCTTGTGTCACTCTGGGAATAGAAGACCTTGTTTTTTTAGACCACTTATTCTATGGCGTCGATTTGAATTTTAATTCATAGCTAACACTTTTTCCGAGATTTTTTCATAAATAAATGTCTGATCATACTGAGCAATTCAAAATAAATCGTTAACAATGACGGTTAATTTTTGAAAAAAAAAAATACAAAATCCTGAAATCATGCGGTTTTTCTTTTGTATGAAAAGAAGTGTGCGTTTTACTGAAATAACTTCTTCATTTTGTTAGCGTTCTAAAAAGGTATATTGTTTTAGAAAAAAATGGAATTACTATGTCAAAAAAGGTTTTTTACTTAGTAGGTACGTGATACTTAGAGGCAACATTCTCTTGGAGCAAATTTTACGATTTATTAACCGACGAAAAAACAAAAAACGGAGGAGGTTATCTATTCGACGCGTATATTTTTTGTTTTTTTTGTTTTATGTATGAACACGCATAACTTTCTACAGAGTAGACCGATTTTGATAATTCTTTTTTTATTGGAAAGAGTATACTCCCAAGGTGGTCCCATTTCAATTCGGTAAAGATCTGATGACGCACTTCGGAGCTACACAATAGAACTCCTCAAAAGTTGACAGCAAATCATCGGCGATTGAAAAGTTTGCTTCGTATCGATGTACCCTTTGTGTATGCTGATATCCAGAATTCAACTAATGCATTTCACCACAAAAAAATTATGAAATAAAAATTTTTAACAAAAAAATAAAACCGACTTCAAAACTCAAAAAGTATAAAATAATATTGCAGCCGATGAATTTTACGTTAGTTATCAATTTTTTTTATTGGAGTCGGTGTCAAGCCTAGCCCCAAAAAAAATACTGCAAGCTCAGTCTCGAATCGTACAGGCTTGACAGCGACTTCGATAAAACAAATTGATAGCTAACGTAAAATTCATCGGCTGCAATATTATTTTATACTTTTTGAGTTTTGAAGTCGGTTTTATTTTTTTGTTAAAAATTTTTATTTATAGATAACATTATTTATTAATTTAAGTCTACACATCTTACTCAGAGTGAGCCCCTCGGTTCCTTGAATCATGTCAATCGTCGAAATCTTGATATCATGCGTTTTTCTCAAAAAATTTTATGAATAAAAGTGTGCGTTTTACTGAAATAACTTCTTCTTTTAGTTAGCTTTCTAAAAAGGTATAAAATGTTTTAGAAAATGTCAAAAAGCTTTTTTACTTAGTACGTGATACGTAGAGGCAACATTCTCCTGGAGAAAAATTAAATTTTTTTTTTAGATAACATAATTTATTAATTTAAATCTACACATCTTACTCAGAGTGAGCCCCTCTGTTCCGAACACATACACGCAAGCACTTTCTTAGTTCATTTTTAGTTACTCTTGAAGTAAAAGTAAAATCTCATTACCTCCGCTGCATTTATTATGCGCTGCCTTAAGTCTTCTACGTCGTTTACTGAGGTTTGATAAACAAGGTCTTTCATGTTACCTCAGACACGAAAATTACATGGAGTCAAGTCGGGGCTTCTTGCAGACCATGAGTTGGCCGTCCTCTACCAATCCATCTATTCGAATAAGTTGCAAGTCGGGCCAGCAACGTACCATAACCATTTTAGGGATTGGTAGAGGAAGGCCACTCCTTGGCTTGCAAGAAGTCCCGACTTGATCTCATGTAATTTTTATGTCTGGGGACACAATAAAAGACCTTGTTTATCAAACCCCAGTAAGCGACGTAGAAGACCTAAGGCAGCGCATAATAAACGCAGCGGAGGTAATGAGATTTTACCTTTACTTCAAGAGTAACCGAAAATGAACTAAGAAAGTGTTTGCGTGTATGTGTATGGAACCGAGGGGCTCACTCTGAGTAAGATGTGTAGATTTAAATTAATAAATAATGTTATCTAAAAAAAAATCGTAAAATTTTTCTCTAGGAGAATGTTGCCTCTACGTGTCACGTACTAAGTAAAAAACCTTTTTGACATTGTAATTACATTTTTTTCTAAAACATTTATACCTTTTTAGAAAGCTAACAAAACGAGGAAGTTATTTCAGTAAAACGCACACTTCTTTTCATACAAAAGAAAAACCGCATGATTTCAAAACTTTGTAATTTTTTTTTTTCAAAAATTAACCTTCATTGTTATCGATTTATTTAATTGCTCAGTATGATCAGACATTGATTTATGAAAAAATCTCGGAAAAAGTGTTAGCTATGAATTAAAATTCAAATCGACGCCATAGAATAAGCATATTTTTTTTTTATTTAAGAAAAATAGTGGTCCAGAATTTTTTCATTTCACTTTAATTTCACTTTAAAAAAATTATACTATCGACTTGCTTGATATAGTTTTGACACTTCCTTCTTATGAACGCAGTACAATACCTTACTGCATAGCTCAAATGCATTTTATGTGAAATTGCTACGCATAAGCGCAGTAAGCAACAAATTCACTGCATTAATGCGTTGTTTAATCCTGCTTTTAAACTAATGTGATTCTAGGTATAAAGTAATTTTGGATTACTTTAATGCTTAATTACTACAATTAAGTACATTTGATGCAAAATTTAAAATCTACACTGTTTTTTCTATATAAAAAGTGACTTCGAATAGACTAAAGGTTACTGTAGAATTCGTGGCACCACAAAACACGGTCGAATCTTTGAGCGCGTTTTACTCGAAACTATCAAACTGTTGGTTACTGCGTTTATAAATTGCACGGCAGTTTTTTAAACTGTTTAAAAAAATTAAAACGCATCATTGACTTGCCAGTTCAAATGTGCATATACCTAAACCAAGATTTAAGTTAGAAACAGCAATAATTCTTCAACGGCTTAAGATATCAGACTGGATTGATAAACTAACTTTAGTTTTATCTCTCTTTAATATTTAAGTCTACTTTTCTAGGTATTTCGGAGTTATTCTTTATTTAAATCTTAAAGACTGAAGTTTTCAAAAATCTCAACATGAAAAGTGATGGAAGAACTATTTTCACAAATTAATACGCAGCTTATTCACTACTGTCTCCATTAATCGCTTTTAGTGATAAGACCACCATTTGTACCCTTACGTTCTTTTTATTTTGTTTTTGTTGCTGTATGTTTTTGGTGTGCAAATAAAGAATATTTATGTTATGTTATGTTATGTTACGTTACTACTGGAGTACCGGTAGCTTTAAAAAGTCTATCGCTTCGGAACCGGTCAAAACTACACCGATTTTCAAGATTTTTTATCCACAATCTAAAATACTACAACCTTTAAATTGACAGCTGTTCCGAGCCACGACTTGCAGAAGTTAATCTAGCCCGGGATCAAAACAATTAAGTCGAAGATTTAGAATGTTTTAATTACGCTGATATTTTGACGCTAATCAACGGTTTGATCAAGGTTTGATCTCCAATTATGCTCTGACTATATTTTTTAAATATTCTACATCCATATGTCTATTTTGTACGTCAAAACTGTATTAAAAAAAATACAAATTAAAAAAACCTAGATTTTTTAACTGTAAAGGTTTTAGTATATTAAATTACCTACATTGAAAAAAAATTATGTCCAAATCGGAGTTTTAACGGGTGCCGAAATTTAATACCTTCAGGTACTCCACTTTCCACTATACTGTATACAGGGTGAAATTGATATCATTGGCATCCTTTTAAACTAAGAGTCTACCCATCAAACTGAACAACTTTCACTATGGGAGCAAACCAATCGGAGCAACTAAAAAATCTGCTGTCCCATACTAAACTGCAATGGCTACTCGACTCAAATGTATGCAACAGCTGATTTTTTTTTTGCTTTGATCGGTTTGCTCCCATAGTAAAAGTTGTTCAGTTTGATGGGTAGACTCTTAGTTTAAAAGGATGCCAATGATATCAATTTCACCCTGTAGATGTGTTCACTCTTTCTTATACTGTGATATTACTGCTACAAATCAACCGATGGGTAAAAATATTTGAAAATTCCCTGAAGTAAAGGCAATACAATCTGTAATTTTCGAGAACTGTCCCACCGAGTTTTTTATAATCCGTTGTTTGTTAATCATTCAGAACTTTATAAGCCCCATAACACCACTCTTAATTACAAGTGATAAGTATGAAACCAGCTTGTCTCGCGAGCCATCGTCTTTGTAACTTAGTTATTCAGAAAGCGAGGGTCCTCAACTCCGAATAAGAACATTCCCTTTTATTATTTCTCGTAAAAGAATGCGAACTCCAGTTCTACTTAGAGACAGAAGTTGGTTAGAGGAGAGAGCATTCGTTGAATGCTAATTTTAACACCATAAATACTAAGGAGCCGCTTTTCCGCGAAGGTAAATATTGATAGAAAATCAACGACCAACTTTCGATTTTTTTTAGCAAAACTATTCGTGTTGTGGTATGGTATAGGTATGGGAAAAAAAGAAACTGAAAACGAGCGGAGAGAGCTCGACTTTTCTACTCAATATAAATCGATTGGAGCCTGAATTTGTACGTACAATACATGTGCAAAATGGAAATAACCTAAGTAAAGTAAGAGCTAAGCAAACATGAAATTTTTAGGACCACGTCTTATTTCGATAATATATTATATTCCAATCCGGAATTCCGAATCAGGATTGTGATTTTGTACAGGATTTGATACCTCCGCAATTCCGAACGCAATTATGGAGAGGGAAAATCCATTCGAAATCGTAATCATGATTCGGAATTCCGGATCGGATTTCCGTATGTTTGTGACGGACTTTAGATGTAGTCATGCCATGTGTAGGTACAGTAATTAAAACAGAATCTAGAGCGAGCGCAGCGAGCTCCACTTTTCTCTGCTCTATGAATTGGTTATAGACAGAGCTCAATCAATCTATATTATTCCCGAATTTGCCGCCCCTAATAAAGTGTCGCCCGGGGCATTTAAATTATCTCTTATAACATTGATTAGTCCGATAACAGCATATTTACTTTCGTTCACGTCCATAGAGCGAGTGGACCTCAATAAAACTTGGATCTTATTAAACAAATCTCTACCTCAGAGTTTGATAACGTTTAACTGCGGGGATGGATTTAAAAAAATGTGCAATCTTTTTATGCTGATTGGGTAACTTTCCTGATTTGGAATGTTGTTTTGAGGGAAAAGTTACGTAAATTTGAGGCTACGATTCCGTATTCTTTCTTTCTTTTCTGTTCTCCAAAATTTGATTCGGAACAAAATGCTCTCTATATCCAACCACAATTTACCTGCGTGGTTTTACTGCACATTTTGAAGGTTTCGTCGTGTAAAGGATTTCGCTTACAAATACACTGCATTTAGAAAAGAAACCCTTATCCTTATCCCTTAGTCGCCATTTACGACACCCACGAAATGGGGTGGTGCATTCTAAGTCATATAACCAAATGACGGTTGAATTGTACTTGCTTCGGCAGTACATATACTTGATATACTATACTATTTGATTACACACCCAAATAATAGGTAGTTAAAACAGTATCACTGAGTGATCATTGTTTTGACTGAATTCATACGACAACTGTTAGTTTATAGTTCGTACTTCATTAAAATCAATTGTATTTATGAGGAAGTCCTCAATTATTCCAAAATTTTCCGTCGCTAACCGTTTTCCTGTAGACGATGTGTTTGTGTGATACTGGGACTGCGAACTTATTTTGACTGCTTGTGGCGAGCGTGGGTAAGGAAACTGTTGGTTGAGGACAGCGCAGGACCTTATGGCGATCCCTGAGGGAAGTCTATGTCCAGCATTGGACGTCTACCTGCTGAGATGATGATGAGTCCAAAAACATGAACGATATTTTTCAGTTAGATAAATGCTCTAAACACAGATGCACTCTCTCGTTCATACGATTTCCTGAGGTAACCTTTAGACAGAGTTTCTGGCCGCATCTTCTCTACAACGGAACACCTTCCGACGCGGTGGTAGAATCAAAAATGACGTCAGAAAGCTATCCATGCGGTATATAAGGTATAATATATCAATGTATCCATGTGATATTATTTTGAATACAACGTTTGGACACCTGGGTGTACACCTACTACTTGTTTATTAGTTTCATGCACCAAGGTCTATCACATATTAGACATAAGCCAACAATACCTTTCCTAGCTTCCGGTCATAAATTAATAATAGTTTACTTTAATAAAAGGGCCCGCTCTAATTGTGAATAAATAAACTACGGTAGAAATTATGATTTCTATTACCATGTAAATAAAGTTCACATTATTAAAAAGTATAACTTTTGTAAAATAATGTGCTAGAAAATTATGTTAATTAAATCAGTATCGAACAGCCGTAGCGGGTGGTGACTTTATTTAAATCTGTTATTGAACAGCCAGACATTTTTGGGCTCTTTTTCTTTTACGATAAAAGACAATATTTTTACAAAGTTTGCTCAATATTATTCCTATCGAATATTTAATCAATCGGGTAGAAATTAGAATTATATTTTACGTAATTTTGTTTTTAAGAGACCAGAATTTTAACTCGTTTTTGGCATGTATTGTATGAACTGTCCATTATAGTAAGTATAGTGACGATGCTGACGGGCTCACTCCCCGTCACACTGAGGCATTTAGGGGGGTCGAGCCGAATCTCACCCAATCTCAAGTGGAGGAAAGGGGGCTGTCGGCAAATATCACGTATTTTTTCCTCAAGAAACAGTGTAAATTGTGAGAAAACTGGGTGTTTAAGTGTTCTTAATAGCCTTAAATAAAGATAAGCCAGCTAATATTTTCTTTTTAAATAAATCGAACGCAATCAAGCACAGATTAACGTATTTATATTAAAAATACGCATTTTGAAAAATCTCAAGTGCAAAATCGATAGTATAGATGAAAATGATGATAATGATGAAAACAAAATGTTTCCGAAATATATCAGAAAGATAACAATTTGTGAACGCACCGGTATGGCATACAGTAGGTAGTAACCTACCCTATGATTTAGTACTCAGAACATTCATTTGTTAGGTATGATTTACGGGGACATTAATACGCAATCACTGCCTGTGGTAAGTATGTCATTAATTCACAAAGAATGTTATTGAAAACGTGTTAGAGGTACGGTCAGGAAATACAGGCTTGGATGGAAACAGATGCGCAGTGTGATAATGTATAAATTATCTTTGATATTAACTAAACACAAGATTCTTTATGCTGATGGTTTATTAAGGGGATGATCCGAACAACTAACTGAACAACTTTCTCTATGGGACCAACATCGAAATCGCGAAAAAAAATGTCATACATTTGGAGCGAGTAGGTTTGCAGTTTTGTATGGATGGGATAGTAGATTTGTTATTTGATTTCGAGAAAGTTGTTTAGTTTGATGGTCTGATCATTCCCTTTAAAAACCATCAGCATATTACTACGTGGTCGTTCACTCAAGGCCTCATAAAAAGGCTGAAAGTCACCCAAAGGGCAATGGAGAGGGCTATGCTCGGAGTTTCCCTGCGAGATCGAATCAGAAATGAAGAGATCCGCAGAAGAACCAGAGTAACTGACATAGCCCAAAGAATTGCTAAACTTAAGTGGCAGTGGGCGGGGCACATTGCTCGCAGAACCGATGGCCGGTGGGGCCGAAAAGTTCTCGAGTGGCGACCACGTACCGGAAAGCGCAGCGTGGGTAGGCCCCTCACACGGTGGACCGACGACCTGGTGAAGGCGGCGGGAAAACGGTTGTATGAGGGCAGCGCAGGACCGGTCGTTATGGCGATCCTTGGGGGAGGCCTATGTCCAGCAGTGGACGTCCATCGGCTGAGATGATGATGATGACGATATTACTATAAAGTAATTATTAAATGCAAAAAAGCAAAACATAGGGACATAGCAGAGGTAACATAGATTTGTATTGTAAAAAAATATTTTATTCTAGTGTTTCCAGGTAGGAAACAGGGGAATACGTGTTGGTATGGTAAAAACGGTACCGCCTATCCTCTTAAAGTAATGCAAATATTTAACCTAAACCTTCTATAAACATGTAAAGGGTGGTATAGAGACTAAACCACCCCTTTTAATAATATTATAAACGAACAGAAGTTCGTAGAGTAGAACTAGCTACACTACCTAAACTAGACTAGAACAACTACAGGGTGAAATATGTTAGCAAGGCTTACCTTTAGCATACTGAAGCTGCCATAATTTCATTCTGTATTAATGTTATTATGTTATGTTAACCTTCCTGAGAGCTTCATTAGGTATGCCATACAGGGTGAAATTGATATCATTATTGGCATCCTTTTAACCTAAGAGTCTACTAACAAACTGAACTACTTTTCATACATTTGAGCCGAGTAAGCGGAGGAGCAGGAGTTTAGTATGGAACAGCTGATTTTTTTGTATCCATCAAACTGAACAACTTTCACTCCATCGGTGGTTTCAAACATTTGATATTTTGGTCGAGTCGCCTTTTGGTACTGTCTATACAGCAGATTTTTTTAAGAATTTTTTTAAATAAAAATTCTTTATCAGCATACCAACAAGTCAAAGAACAGTTTATTTAAAGCTATAATAATAAGTTCTATACCCCGATTCGGTCATGGATGTTATATGTAGGTATGTGCCGTTGTTGCATATGGTTCCCATAGCAAAAAGCCTAAGGCTTAATTTGGGATCATTACAATGTATGTGCCCGTTATTATTATGTGATCGTTATTATTATTTTATTATTACTATAGCAATGAAATATAACTTTAACAAATTGTGTAGCAGTACCTATGTGAGGCAGAATTATCTCCAGTAGGCACAGCTAATCTATTTACCCTGTTAATGCAAGGGTTTTTGGGATTTACTGTTTATAACCGTGGGCATCTCATCTCACTAATATTATAAATGCGAAAGTTTGTGACGATGTTTGGATGTTTGGATGTTTGTGTGTTTGTGGCTCAATCACGCCTAAACGGCTGAACGGATTTAGATGAAATTTGGCATGCAGATAGAATGTGTTCTGGATTAACACATAGGATAATTTTTATCCCAGCAATGGGTTACTGTGGGAGTCTGTGGGATAATTTCCAATATTTTATCATGCTCACTAGCGCCGACTTGACGCTGACAGATGTATTTGGGTAGATTCCAGTAGTAAATAGTGGTTGCTTTTTTCAACGCCTCTCTCAAGAGCTGTGTAGCGTAGTTGGGAAATGGTCAGATTTTCGCGCAAGAGGTTGGAGGTTCGATTCTTGGGTGAGATTTTTTTTTTTTTTAAACTTTTATCCATTTTTCAACGGATTTGACAGAAGCAATTTGCTGACCTTAATAATATCCTGAGATTAGATCAGATCCAATTTTAGGACAGTACGTTTTCTTTGGCTTTTATCTTATTTTAATACATACGTTGTAGTGATCCCAAGCAAGCACGGCTTTTTATTATGGAAACATTACAACAACGGCACAAACATAATAATGTCCATGACCGAACCGGGATTCGAGCCCAGGACCCTGGTTTGGCAGTCCGGCGTGGTAACTATTGCACAAAACGGGTCGTCAAATATAAAAAAATACTCTTTCTTTTAACCTTTTTTAAAGTTATTGTAGTACGTTTTCATCTTAATAGATGGCGTGAGGCGTTTTTTAAAAGCAAGTGTGCAACAATGAAATTATTTATTCCAAAACCTAGCTAGCAGGAGCTTAATTTAGTTGGTTAAATCCCTGATCTCAAAGTTCATACATTTCGACCATACTTGCACTTACTCGTAACTCACGCTCAAGGCGTCTCAGAAATTAGGTCTTACAAATTTGATTGTAAAGTAACTTACCGGGTGAATTGAAAAATAATTAAATAAATAACGCTCACAGTCACATACATTGTAATGATCCGAAGCAAGCAGTATAGGCTTTTTATTATAGAAACCATACAACAACGGCACAAACATATTACATCCATGACCGAACCGGAATTCGAACCCAGGACCCTGGTTTGGCAGTCCGGCGTGGTAACCATACACCAAACGGGTCGTCAAATATTTTTCTTTCTTTTAACCTTTTCTAAAGTTATTGTAGTATCGTTTTCATCTTCATATATATCGTTAGGCGTATTTTTAACTCTAGCAGGTGCTTACAAATTGATTGAATACATCTTTGTATGTAAGTATAATGGTAGTTTGAGCCCAATCTGAGCCAATTCTACGGTATAATAATTTTGTTGCAGAAAATTTTGCCAAATGTTCGTTTTGTTTGATTTTCGGTTCTATTATGATTTCTTGAGGATTTGTGTAGCTTAACTATAGAACATCAATCTACCACAATCTATGAAAAGATAGACCTACTTATCTAAAAAGTCCTTATAATAACACCACAGTGTGCCTAAGTACTTTCATAATAGCTAAGTAAGGTTAGAGATTTACAAATGTGGGCTGACATAGGCCTCCCCCAAGGATCGCCATAACGACCGGTCCTGCGCTGCCCTCATCCAACGTTTTCCCACCGCCTTCACCAGGTCGTCGGTCCACCGTGTGAGGGGCCTACCCACGCTGCGCTTTCCGCTTATCCTCTATCCTCTAACGTTTATTTGTGAGTGGAGGTCTGTGATCTGCAGTGGGTCGTAAGATTATTATTATTTATTATGCTGTTCGACATAAATAAAACACTAATAACCGACGAACAGTAGAAAAATTTGATTCAAGTGATGGATCTGTGAATGACTTTTTTTTATACCTACATACTTACTTAATGAAGGTACTTTCTGATTTTGATTCAGCTCAAGTTCATGACTATTATCCTATTCTTATCCTATTATGGGGGCTGGCAAGCCAGCAACACATCAACCCAATGGTCATCTTTTGTGTTGACTCCTACTTAATATTTATTTTCTTCACCATTGAAAAACGTGGAAAATGAGAGAGGCAATAGTGTTCAGGGGAAGAAACCTGTAATCTCCCAGTTTTGAATAACCATCTCTCAGTCTCAGGACACATACGTTTAGCCACCAAGACATCGCAGTCACACAGTATAAATGTTCCATGGTTTCCTCCTCCTCTCCGCACGCTCGGCAACTGGGATCTAGGGTGAGCTTTATCATGCCTGTGAGGCGTAGTACACGAGCTTTGCTCCTGCTGTTGTTCAGTATGAACTGTGGGATTCGTGGTGTTATATTGCTGATGAATTTCCTGCAATGTTGCAGACCCGAGAAGCCAGAGCATTCTAGCATGTGTATTTTATCAGCCCATTCCTTAATAGCCATTTTAATGTTACATGCCTGGGTTTCTAGACTTGGTTCTGACCATGACCTTCATGACCCTTAGACGAGACATGAGACAAAATCACATGTCCGCGCAGACGAAGTCGCGGGCAACAGCTAGTAGAAAATATAGGTATGCCGTGGGTGTGTTTATTTTGTTTTTGTTTGTTCATGCTAATGTTTGTTTATATAAGTTTTGTGTTATGTTTTAATTGTTTGTTTGTTGCTTTTGCTTCTGTGTTGTTTGTTTTGTTTATAATTGTTTTTCAATCTTTAATTTGATTTATAAACTTTTATGTTTATATGATAACCAAATGATTTTTCTCCAGCTTTTATCCTTGTCATAATTTTTCGTCGTTACTATTCACCTAGGTATATTACCTGCCTAAGAATAATTTATTGTATACAGGGTCCTTCTTAATATGCTGACACTTTATTAAGAGCATGATCAGACCATCAAACTGAACAACGTTCTCTAAAGAACCAACATCGATAGAAATCGCAAAAAAAAATCAGCTGTCCCGTATATTTGGCTCGAGTAGGTTTGCAGTTTTGTATGAGAGCAGATTTTTTTTGAAGTGAAAGCTTCTTCAGCGGCGTTGTGCACTTTTTGATATCGGTAAAAAATTGTAAACTCGCGTCAGGACCGTGACGTCACCGAAAATTGGTAAGAGGATGACGTAAGATCACGTGACATTCATAAGACGTAAGATCTCTCAGTTTTCACTTCTGCCGGCACTCCCGGAGTGCAACCCGTTGTTTTTTTCGCGATTTCGATGCTGGTGCCATAGAAAAAGTTAAATTTAGTTTGAAGGTCTGATCATCCTCTTAAAAATATTGATAAGCAAATGATTTTTCTCACAGCTTTTGTCCTTGTCATAATTTTTCGCCGTCGCTATCCACCTGTATAGGTAGACGAGAAGGTATTTCTCGTCACATTCTTCGCACTTTATTATGTACCCCTAAACCTTTAATCTTGGTTCACTACCCCGCCCCGGTATCGGGATCACGCGTGACGTCACCACTATTACAACACCGGGAAGCCGACGTAATGAGTTTTACACACGAGTGCGACGCAGACAGAATACCAATATCAGCCCGGATAATACAGGAGAGAAATTGCGAAAAATAAATCGCAACTGAACTATGATTGGACCGCTTGCGAACACAACTTTTAACACATTCGGTAAAACCAAAAAGTTGTGGCAAACGTAAATCGTGATGTAATTAGTTAGTCATTAGGACCATTAGCTAAACGATATAACAAAGGAACGACATAATTTATTTTATGATTTTAACTTATTCCATAAGCGTGCACAGTTTTTCACACCATCTGTTTTTTCGCCCAAAACCACAACATATATCAAACAGTAGGACGACCCGGTTGGTGTAATGGTTACACGCCGGACTGCCACAAACCAGGGTCCTGGGTTCGAATCCCGGTTCGGTCATGGATGTCATATGTTCGTGCCGTTGTTGTATGGTTACCATAGTCTAAATAAAACCGATCAAGTGCGAGTCGGGCTACTCGCACGCCGAGGGTTCCTTACCACACCACCACAGAACACAACATTATTAACTAAGAAAAAAAAAACTTTTATATTCCGGGACCTTTAGCGCAAGACTGACTCACACTTGGCCGGTTTTTAGTATTTGTTGTTATGCTGTACAGTTTGCTTTATAATCACACTAAGTTTGGCGCCTGTATGTATTACCGTTATTACGATAGAGCGTGAAGAAAAAACGTTGATAAAAACTAGTTTCTTGTCGAGAACCCCCCTTAATTTATTTATAACTTTTTGACATTTTATTATTTGTTAACGAATCCACCGTAATAACGCATAATCTGAGAAAATTTCAACTATGTAGCTATTACGGTTCAAAAGTTACAGCCCAAAATAGGTAGGACAGACGGACGGACGGACAGACGGACGGACGGACGGACGGACGGACGGACGGACGGACAACGTAGACTTAGTAATAGGGTCCCGTTTTCACCCTTTGGGTACGGAACCCTAAAAAATATTCTATATTTCTATATTCTATCTCATCTCACTAATATTATAAATGCGAAAGTTTGTGACGATGTTTGGATGTTTGGATGTTTGTGTGTTTGTGGCTCAATCACGCCTAAACGGCTGAACGGATTTAGATGAAATTTGGCATGCAGATAGAATGTGTTCTGGATTAACACATAGGATAATTTTTATCCCAGCAATGGGTTACTGTGGGAGTCTGTGGGATAATTTCCAATATTTTATCATGCTCACTAGCGCCGACTTGACGCTGACAGATGTATTTGGGTAGATTCCAGTAGTAAATAGTGGTTGCTTTTTTCAACGCCTCTCTCAAGAGCTGTGTAGCGTAGTTGGGAAATGGTCAGATTTTCGCGCAAGAGGTTGGAGGTTCGATTCTTGGGTGAGATTTTTTTTTTTTTTAAACTTTTATCCATTTTTCAACGGATTTGACAGAAGCAATTTGCTGACCTTAATAATATCCTGAGATTAGATCAGATCCAATTTTAGGACAGTACGTTTTCTTTGGCTTTTATCTTATTTTAATACATACGTTGTAGTGATACGAAGCAAGCACGGCTTTTTATTATGGAAACATTACAACAACGGCACAAACATAATAATGTCCATGACCGAACCGGGATTCGAGCCCAGGACCCTGGTTTGGCAGTCCGGCGTGGTAACTATTGCACAAAACGGGTCGTCAAATATAAAAAAATACTCTTTCTTTTAACCTTTTTTAAAGTTATTGTAGTACGTTTTCATCTTAATAGATGGCGTGAGGCGTTTTTTAAAAGCAAGTGTGCAACAATGAAATTATTTATTCCAAAACCTAGCTAGCAGGAGCTTAATTTAGTTGGTTAAATCCCTGATCTCAAAGTTCATACATTTCGACCATACTTGCACTTACTCGTAACTCACGCTCAAGGCGTCTCAGAAATTAGGTCTTACAAATTTGATTGTAAAGTAACTTACCGGGTGAATTGAAAAATAATTAAATAAATAACGCTCACAGTCACATACATTGTAATGATCCGAAGCAAGCAGTATAGGCTTTTTATTATAGAAACCATACAACAACGGCACAAACATATTACATCCATGACCGAACCGGAATTCGAACCCAGGACCCTGGTTTGGCAGTCCGGCGTGGTAACCATACACCAAACGGGTCGTCAAATATTTTTCTTTCTTTTAACCTTTTCTAAAGTTATTGTAGTATCGTTTTCATCTTCATATATATCGTTAGGCGTATTTTTAACTCTAGCAGGTGCTTACAAATTGATTGAATACATCTTTGTATGTAAGTATAATGGTAGTTTGAGCCCAATCTGAGCCAATTCTACGGTATAATAATTTTGTTGCAGAAAATTTTGCCAAATGTTCGTTTTGTTTGATTTTCGGTTCTATTATGATTTCTTGAGGATTTGTGTAGCTTAACTATAGAACATCAATCTACCACAATCTATGAAAAGATAGACCTACTTATCTAAAAAGTCCTTATAATAACACCACAGTTTGGTAATGTGCCTAAGTACTTTCATAATAGCTAAGTAAGGTTAGAGATTTACAAATGTGGCTTGAAAATAATTCTTTTAACAAGTTGACCATTTGCTTGCTAGAATATTATCGTTCTAGCTCTTGCCTCCACCATTGTGCACTAGCCCGCGTGGTAGAGTATCCTCTATCATCATCATCTCAGCCGATGGACGTCCACTGCTGACATAGGCCTCCCCCAAGGATCGCCATAACGACCGGTCCTGCGCTGCCCTCATCCAACGTTTTCCCACCGCCTTCACCAGGTCGTCGGTCCACCGTGTGAGGGGCCTACCCACGCTGCGCTTTCCGCTTATCCTCTATCCTCTAACGTTTATTTGTGAGTGGAGGTCTGTGATCTGCAGTGGGTCGTAAGATTATTATTATTTATTATGCTGTTCGACATAAATAAAACACTAATAACCGACGAACAGTAGAAAAATTTGATTCAAGTGATGGATCTGTGAATGACTTTTTTTTATACCTACATACTTACTTAATGAAGGTACTTTCTGATTTTGATTCAGCTCAAGTTCATGACTATTATCCTATTCTTATCCTATTATGGGGGCTGGCAAGCCAGCAACACATCAACCCAATGGTCATCTTTTGTGTTGACTCCTACTTAATATTTATTTTCTTCACCATTGAAAAACGTGGAAAATGAGAGAGGCAATAGTGTTCAGGGGAAGAAACCTGTAATCTCCCAGTTTTGAATAACCATCTCTCAGTCTCAGGACACATACGTTTAGCCACCAAGACATCGCAGTCACACAGTATAAATGTTCCATGGTTTCCTCCTCCTCTCCGCACGCTCGGCAACTGGGATCTAGGGTGAGCTTTATCATGCCTGTGAGGCGTAGTACACGAGCTTTGCTCCTGCTGTTGTTCAGTATGAACTGTGGGATTCGTGGTGTTATATTGCTGATGAATTTCCTGCAATGTTGCAGACCCGAGAAGCCAGAGCATTCTAGCATGTGTATTTTATCAGCCCATTCCTTAATAGCCATTTTAATGTTACATGCCTGGGTTTCTAGACTTGGTTCTGACCATGACCTTCATGACCCTTAGACGAGACATGAGACAAAATCACATGTCCGCGCAGACGAAGTCGCGGGCAACAGCTATATTCTATATTTCTATTCCCAGAATGACATAAGCCTACGTCACAAAAAAATGGCCGCTAAACATGGTAAAAGGGTATAATGACGTAGGCTTGTGTCACGCTTTATCTAAAGATACTAAATAAAACGAGCACAACTTTAGAACAGATTATTTTATTAGAGTTGTCTCAGGTCGGGTTTAAAGCCTAGGTCTAGGGTGGTCCGATTCGTTACGCCCGAAAATACCGCACTCTCCTTGTCCAGGGCCTCGATTGCGCTGTTTTATACGGTTTTACCATTCGGACGGAACGTTTATGGCTTTGGTTTAGTTTTGGTTTAGATTTGGTTTAGCTGATGTAAAAATGCTATCGCGCTATTTTTTTCTGAACGGTTAAATAGTCGACGTTACCAAAGCATGACGTGCGTGCACCTCCATACACCTCTCCATAGCTCCATACAGCTCTCCATACACCTTCATACACCTCTCCATACACCTCTCCATAGCTCCATACACCTCCATACACCTCTCCATACACCTCCATACACCTCTACATACACCTCCAAACACCTCCATACACCTCCATACACCTCCATACACCTCTCCATAGCTCCATACAGCTCTCCATACACCTTCATACACCTCTCCATACACCTCTCCATAGCTCCATACACCTCCATACACCTCTCCATACACCTCCATACACCTCTACATACACCTCCAAACACCTCCATACACCTCCATACACCTTCATACACCTCTCCATACACCTCCATACACCTCTCCATACACCTCCATACACCTTCATACACCTCTCCATACACCTCTCCATAGCTCCATACACCTCCATACACCTCTCCATACACCTCCATACACCTCTACATACACCTCCAAACACCTCCATACACCTCCATACACCTCCATACACCTCTCCATACAACTCCATACACCTCTCCATACAACTCCATACACCACTCCATACACCTCCATACACCTCTCCATACACCTCTCCATACACCTCTCCATACACCTCTCCATACACCTCCATACACCTCTCCATACACCTCTCCATACACCTCCATACACCTCTCCATACACCTCTCCATACACCTCTTCATACACCTCCATACACCTCTCCATACAACTCCATACACCTCTCCATACAACTCCATACACCTCTCCATACACCTCTTCATACAACTCCATACACCTCTCCATACAACTCCATACACCTCTCCATACACCTCCATACACCTCTCCATACACCTCTCCATACACCTCTCCATACACCTCTTCATACAACTCCATACACCTCTCCATACAACTCCATACACCTCTCCATACACCTCCATACACCTCTCCATACACCTCTTCATACACCTCTCCATACACCTCTCCATACACCTCTCCCGACACCAACTAAATCAAAAACGTTCGTTGGACAGCGGTCGAACGTTAC
This sequence comes from Agonopterix subpropinquella, assembly GCA_922987775.1. Lineage (NCBI taxonomy): Eukaryota > Metazoa > Arthropoda > Insecta > Lepidoptera > Depressariidae > Agonopterix > Agonopterix subpropinquella. The sequence continues at coordinate 517,089 of OV277694.1, read as the reverse complement.
GCCAACGTATCTTCCGAAAAAAAGCTAAATCGTTACCGTTAATATAATTTGCGCGATACGAATTGTGCATAACGTAACGTTTTTGGTTGTGGTTTTGTTTTGGTAGTATCGTTCAAACTTAGGACGATTGAGTCCCGGGACGTAGTAGCCACGGGACGTCCGATAGGTCTTCCGAACGCGGCGTAGTCACGACGTTGCTCTGGAACTTCGTCCGATAGTTTAGTTCCCCAGGTTCTCAGCTTGACAAATCCACTCGAAGAAGAGGGTAAAGAGTATTGGCCACAAGTTAATCCTAGCCACTAACTCGCAGCCCCAAGGGTGTTCCTGTAACCATTTTCGGGATTACAATCTAGCCTGTAGCGGACCGGCACTGCCACGGATACTAACTACGCCCATCTAGGTAGAAGCTAGGCACTCGGGAAACTAATTAGCTAACTAAAATGATGTGGCAGTCTCGGTGGTGAGTAGTTAAGTTAAGGAAAATCAGAAACGGTTACAATAGGTAGTTGTGATAAACTCAGGCTAAATGCAAATTGCGCATAGGTGCATTTTAGAGAACCACAGTAAGAACAGGGTTCGATAATTTAGACGAGCAAATAACCGCCGTCAGCGTTTATTCTAACTACGGCACTGAGACAAAGCTAGGTACTTAAAACTAACATCTATCTATTTATATAAATGGTTGCACAACTTACCCAGTATGGGAAAATAGCACGCACTAAACTTGAAGCGTGTTATACTATGGAAGATTTAGGGCTCCAACGAGGTTTGATTTCACTAAATTAAACAGCAGGTAATAAGTGTTAAACTTTAACTAGAAAGTTCCGTTCGAACCAGTTGCTAAGCCAGCAATGAATCTCCACGTACTAACCTACCCACCGAGCGACCCGCTGCAGTAACAAAAGACTACCTCACATAACTGCGCAATAACTATACGCGACGCATGCGACAGCTCACTATATACAAAGTCGAGTCGGTTGGTTGGTAAGTTTGTTTCATTTTCTTTTATTTTTAATATTAGTAATTAAATTTTAAATACACTATAACAAGAATTGCTCACGTAAAGTAATATCAGTTTAAGTTTTGTAACACTACGTTACATTACCCCTCTTCTCAGATAAGGATTTTTCTTTAATAAAATCCGTTATCAGTAACTTGATAGGTAAGCAACTTTGATCAAAATTCATAAGGAACTGGGTCTGTTTTTTTTTTAAGCAAAAAAAAAACGGATCCATTTTACTAAACTATTACCTTTCCACCACAGCTCTCGAACAAAATATACGTAACATATCAAAACATTCAATCCTTATAGTTCACTATTTTAAGGTCCTTGACATGCCATGCTCCTAAATTATGACCAGACATATCTTCTAGGACATATACTAGTGGTGATCGTTTTCCCACTACCCGGCACTTCTGAAACTTTGGTGCTAATTTCTTACAGAAGTAGGCCTCTTTATCGCTCTGGAAGTAACAACGCTTCCATACGATATCATTAATATTGAATTCTGCATCTTTGCGACGAAGATTATAATGCTGAGTATTTTTCAAATGACAGCGCCATAGGGCGGCCTGAACAGTATTGAAAACCCCCGACAGATGGCCAAGATTTTCAGCATACACATCCCGTGGCAAGAAAACCAGTTCATTCGGGATGTCATTCTCTAAGTAGTGAGACCCACAAGTCACCAATTCTCTCCCATGTACTAAAAAGGCCGGTGTATAACCGGTGCTTTCATTCACTGAATTGTTAATTGCAAACTGTATTTTAGGTAGATTGAGATCCCAGGACCTATGATCATTTTCTATGAAAGTTGAAATGGCGGTGACTACGGTTTTATTATATCTTTCTACTGTGTTTATTTGGGGGGTATATTTGGGTGTAAAATGTATTTGAGGGATTTTATACTTTTTAAATAAATTATCTAACTCACGGCTCACAAACTGGCAGCCGTTATCCAAGATAACGGTCTGAGGTATGCCGTGTACCAAGAAAACATTATCTTCCAAGTTCCTGGTGACCAGCTCTGCTGTTGCCCTTCGAAGTGGAAATAAAAGACAATACTTTGAGAAGCAGCAAGTTACCACAAATATGTACTCACTTTGTTTTCGAGTATTAGGTAGTGGACCGACTAGATCTATGGACAGGGTTTGGAAAGGTCGACTGCAAACCTTTGGTCTGCCCATTTTACCAAGAGTAGTATGGTTTGGAAGTTTATACGCCAAGCAAGTTTCACATTGTGAAACAAATTTGACCACGTCTGAGTGCATACCCGGCCAGAAGTAACGAAGTGTCAAGCGCTTATACGTCTTAAACACGCCGAAGTGACCGGACATTGGTTCTGAGTGGTTTTTCACCAGGATTTCTTTTCTAGATTCTTGAGGGATCACCTCTTTCCAATCAAATTCTGTAGTAAGAACGTTCTTATTTTTCATATAACGAAAAAGTTTATCATTTTCGACCCTGTAGTTCGGAAAACTAACTGGTGTCTGTTGGCATCCATTATATATGTTTAAGAACCACACATCGGCAGTTTCCGGGGGCGGGCTTTGAGAACTGGTGATTTCGGCTACGGGGACTATCCTGGAGAGACAGTCAGGTATGATATTGTCTTTACCGCGACGATGCTTGATGTTGAAATTAAATGAGGATAGTCGTATACCCCAACGCGCGAGCCTGCCTGTGGGGTTAGACAACGATAAGAACCACTTAAGTGCAGAGTGGTCTGTAAAAACCGTAAAAGATTGGCCATTTTCCAAGTAGCAGCGCCAGTGCTCCAAAGCTATTAGTACTGCAAGCGCCTCTCTCTCTGTAACACTGTAGTTCTTCTCAGCACCAGTAAGGGACCTGCTCATATAGGCTACTGGATGCTCAATACCGTCTACCGTCTGGGCAAGCATAGCTCCTATACCATAGTTGCTTGCATCAGTATGTACCTCAAATGGTAAATTAAAGTTGGGACAAGCTAGGACAGGAGCTTGTACCAGAAGTGACTTAAGCTCAAGAAAAGCAGTATCTGCCTCTGCAGACCATTGGAAAGGGGGTGCAGCCTTTTTTGTAGATGTCAATTTATTCAAGGGACCTGCAATTGTGCTGAATTTGGGAATAAAACGCCTGTACCACGAAGCAGTACCGAGAAAGCGCTTTACTTCCTTCTTATTGGCAGGAATAGGGTAGTTTAATATCGCATCCACCTTCTCTGGGTCTGTACGAAGACCATGCTCATCCACAATATAGCCCAAATATCTTAGTTTGCTTCTAAACAACTGACATTTATCCAAATTAATGGTCAGATTTGCATCACGTAGTTTATTAAGGACACGCGATAGAAGAGAAACGTGTTCTTCAAACGTTTTACTTATTATTATTATATCGTCTAAGTACGCGAAGACTTTCAGCTCGAACTCTGGGCCAAATAAAAGGTCAACTAACCTTTGTTGTGTTGCTGGCGCATTGGTCAGACCAAAGGCAGTTACTTTAAATTGCAGAGTGCCTCGACCAGGGACATAAAACGCAGTCTTCTCCCTATCCGTTACATGGATTGGTATTTGCCAAAAAGCCTTCGAAAGATCTAAGCTAGAAAGGAATTTGGCATCCCTAAGGTTATCGAGAATTTCTGAGATATAAGGAAGACTGTAGGCATCCTTTTTTGTAACTGTGTTAAGTTTCCGGCTATCCAGACAAAATCGCGGCTTGCCATCTTTTTTTCCTACCACCAGTACAGGAGAGGACCAGGGGCTCTCACAAGACTCTATTACATCCAGCGCTAACATCTCATCTACCTGTTCGATGATGATCCGCTGTTTTTCCGGTGACATGCGATAGTATCGCTGTCTGATCGGTTCCGCGTCACCTGTATCTATGTGATGGGTAATCAAACTCGTTTTACCCAGGCCCTTTTTAGTAAATGAAATCTCACTTAACTGCTCAATTAAACTATCTGCTATTTGCTTTTGAGATTCATCGAGATTATCGTATGAGTGTAAATGCAACTCCGAAGTTTCTGATAATGCTGCCATATTCAGATCATCATGAGATAGATAGTCTACGTTTTTAAGATACTTTGGGCAAAGTTTGAATTTATTCCAGAAATCTATGCCTAAAATCAAGGGTGCTTCTATTTCGGGGATAACGTAAGCTTTTATGATGGCAGAGACATCCTCGAACACCACTGGTAGCAGGATGTAACCGAGTGAATTAATTTTCTGTCCGCCTGCAGTAGTGACGACAATTTTGTCATCAGAACACATAGTTAAGTCACAGTTCAGTAATTTTAAATGAGAACTGCTCCCGAGTATGGTTATAGCTGAACCAGAATCAAGCAAACCATACATAAATATGTTTGTATTTTCTCGTATGTTAATTTTAACGTAAGGTCTGGGGTCATTACTCGGCTTGGTGTTGAAAACTGCAGAAACTTTGTAACTTAGGAAAAAATTTTTAATAGTCAGCAACCAATCATTCCAGTCCGAGCTATCAAAATGACTGGCTACGTTTGGACTGCAATTTTCAGGTACTAGTTTTTTGGCTGTTCTTTTGGGTTGCATGTAGGACACTCAGGGGTTCGTACACCCTTCATCCCACACTTAAAACAAACAACGGTGCGTTCCGCCTTACAATCCTTCATTGAATGGGTATCAGTCTTACACCGATGGCAATACTGTCTGTTCAAAGCATATATTTTTGCGTCAGACTCTGGATTGGAATAAGAATGTTGTTTTGGGTTTGAGTAGGAATTGTAATTATATCGATTACCATTATTGCTGTTTTTATAATTGTTTGTTTTGTTAGGCTGTTTAGCCGCCTGATAACTAAATTCCGGGGCTAAAGTATTTGACGTGACAGATGGTGGCTCTCTAAAATTGTCCGAGCGTGCTTTAATACGCTCGTAATTGCGGCACAATGTCTTAAGCTGATGGATGGACCTCACATAGGGACAAGTAGCTAACACAGATGAGTAACAAGGGCGTACATTATGAAGAAGGATTTCAAGCTTATCCTCCTCAGCAATACGGCTACTTAGCCTAGAAAACATGCCCTCCATGATAGATAAGTATACAGTAATGTTCTCTAAATCACCTTGAGTACGATTACGTATCTCCGAAACCATCCGATAGTCATAATCATCGACATCGAAGTCCTGTCTCAACTGCTGAATAACGTCACCCCATGCAACCATGTTATCTTTAACGCTACGATACCAATGGAGAGCGTCTCCGGTGAATATTTCCGTCGCAGCGCTAAGCATTTTCTCATCAGACACACCTTTTGAGGTACGAACCTCCTCGACACGTTGTATAAAGGAACGGACGCATGATTTTCCATCAAATTTGAGTTTTGAAACATCAGTTGAAATGCCGCGGTCGCAGGTTACAGAAATAGCTAAATTTTCAGGAGCTACTGCAGGTTTAGACGACGAAGCCTTAGGTTTTTGCTCAAGCTCTAAAAATTCTGAATAAATTTTATCGAATAATTGCATTGAACATTTCAAGGAGTTTATAAGTTCTGGTGCTTCTGGGGCTAAAATTCTTTTAAATCTGAAGTAAATATGGTTTAAAACCGTCCGAATTCTCGTCGCTAAAGTTTCTTGATAATCGGAACGTAGCATCTCAATATTAGCTTTTACTTTTTCTATGGAGTCTCTTATTCCTTCAAAATCCTCCGCAAAATCTAAACACGACTCTAGGATATCTTCGGAAGGATATTTCTGTGTTAAACGAGTTACTTGTCGCCGTAGGTCGACGACAGTATTTGACGGCACCTCGCCTCTGATGGTAACCTCATACACAAGTTCTGATTTTTGTAAAAGTAAGAATTTTATTGGATATGATGATTCCATTTTAGTATTAATTTATCTCTAGTAGGCAAGTACGTAAGTCCTCGCTGAAAGCCAACAAAATCAGTTGCCGGCAAATAGTAACGCCGTATGCAGAAAAATTTTACAATATCATTTACAATCCTCTAGATATTGTTGTGCAACCATATACTTAACAATAATGTAATTAAAAAAAATTATTTACGAAATCTATTTACAGTAGTAAATAATTCGTTGATACTTATCAGCCAAAATGATTATAGTTACTAAATTATTGTTAGTTAATGATATAAAATCTAAAATCAATTGAATAAAATCCGTTTTTTATGCATTTGATTCGTAAGCGTAACTAATATACAAATAGAATCCAAAATATATTTGATTTATTGCTACGCATTAAACACGGTAACCTCAAATACCTAGTGATAACTGTTATAATATAATCCACTCACTTGTATTGTTAAAAATAAAAAAAAAAATAAAGAATATTTTATTTGCTTGATTGTTTGATAATTATGTAGTAATAATAATTCATTTACCGTAATAATACAGGAATGTTCTAATCGTAAAACAATCTCAATAAATTGATTGAAATATAGTATAATAGTAGTATTTAATTCATTGATTGTTCACGCAGGTAAGTAAGTATAATATCATAGCAATTTCTCAAAAATTAAAAAATATAAAATTAAAATCAATGTTTTAAAATAATAAATTCCAATTACACATTCAAAATCACAGCTGATAATTCCGTTCTGTTACAGTTTGGTAAGTTGGTATTAATTAGTGATGAAATAGAGTAGTATATAAAACGTGAATTAATTACAAGGATTCATTACTTACTACGTTCTACTAAAGTGCTATTGTAAATAACGCGACAAAACAAAAACAGCCGTTATTAATTAAATAACGAATAATAAGTTATAAAATTAGGTAGGTAGGTTATAAAATAAAAATTTTTGTTCTTTATTAATCTGCACTTTAGTAAAAGTATCACTGTATTTGTCTATAGAACACAATAAAACACACACAAGCACAAACCAGCACCAAAAAAGCCAGCTAAAAGTGAACTTCACAAATCGAACCAACCTTTGACCCTTAAAAGACCACGTTAAGGGGCGCCACTGTCACGCTTTATCTAAAGATACTAAATAAAACGAGCACAACTTTAGAACAGATTATTTTATTAGAGTTGTCTCAGGTCGGGTTTAAAGCCTAGGTCTAGGGTGGTCCGATTCGTTACGCCCGAAAATACCGCACTCTCCTTGTCCGGGACGTAGTAGCCACGGGACGTCCGATAGGTCTTCCGAACGCGGCGTAGTCACGACGTTGCTCTGGAACTTCGTCCGATAGTTTAGTTCCCCAGGTTCTCAGCTTGACAAATCCACTCGAAGAAGAGGGTAAAGAGTATTGGCCACAAGTTAATCCTAGCCACTAACTCGCAGCCCCAAGGGTGTTCCTGTAACCATTTTCGGGATTACAATCTAGCCTGTAGCGGACCGGCACTGCCACGGATACTAACTACGCCCATCTAGGTAGAAGCTAGGCACTCGGGAAACTAATTAGCTAACTAAAATGATGTGGCAGTCTCGGTGGTGAGTAGTTAAGTTAAGGAAAATCAGAAACGGTTACAATAGGTAGTTGTGATAAACTCAGGCTAAATGCAAATTGCGCATAGGTGCATTTTAGAGAACCACAGTAAGAACAGGGTTCGATAATTTAGACGAGCAAATAACCGCCGTCAGCGTTTATTCTAACTACGGCACTGAGACAAAGCTAGGTACTTAAAACTAACATCTATCTATTTATATAAATGGTTGCACAACTTACCCAGTATGGGAAAATAGCACGCACTAAACTTGAAGCGTGTTATACTATGGAAGATTTAGGGCTCCAACGAGGTTTGATTTCACTAAATTAAACAGCAGGTAATAAGTGTTAAACTTTAACTAGAAAGTTCCGTTCGAACCAGTTGCTAAGCCAGCAATGAATCTCCACGTACTAACCTACCCACCGAGCGACCCGCTGCAGTAACAAAAGACTACCTCACATAACTGCGCAATAACTATACGCGACGCATGCGACAGCTCACTATATACAAAGTCGAGTCGGTTGGTTGGTAAGTTTGTTTCATTTTCTTTTATTTTTAATATTAGTAATTAAATTTTAAATACACTATAACAAGAATTGCTCACGTAAAGTAATATCAGTTTAAGTTTTGTAACACTACGTTACACTTGTGTCAGTCACATGGGCAGTCACGTGATCGGAAGAGAATACCAGGCGCAGTATATTATTGTACCATGTATGGTTACCTTATTAAAAAGCCTACAGTGCTTAACTTGGGATCATTACAATGTATGTGCCTGTGTGCGTAATTTATTTATTTATTCATAGTAGGTCCACTGGATATTCTATACGAAAAAAACTGAATGATAGTAATACTATAATACCAAAGATTTTTTTTGGTCTATACTAATACATAGGGTAGGTACTACATCTTTTTTCTTTAGGCCTAATAGGTACTGCATTGGTTTGGGAAACGAGGAGATCTGTGAGAAGTGGCCAGCATAATGCGAGTTCACAAAAGGAGGATACACATTACCCTTCCTTTGCTTCGCGCAGTCGGGTAAAAAGAGAGGGCTGCGCCCGCGGCATGGCGCCTCGATAAACGTTTTATCGCGCCTGCTGGCTCGTTCGTACGCGCGCAAAAAGAAAGAGAGGTAGGGTGCGATAGATATGATCGCGCCGTCTCATGCCGCGGGTGCTGGAAATCTTTCCAATACAAATAGAGTTATTATATTGTTACGCGATAGATATCGCTCATCTTGACACGAAAGAAGAAGAGACGGGCACATAATCTTGTTAGAATTATAGTTCTGAGAATCAGGGGCTGAAATATTATTTTGACAGAAGTTTCAGATGAGGTCGACGTGCATGTACCTAGGTGTAAAAAGGTGCTGTAGTGTGTTTCTAGTCCCCACACACACTACAGCATTATTCAAACGAGTCCAGGAGTGCGATTTTTGAATCTCATTCGCTGAGTTCAGCAGTTGAAAATGTCATAATTACTGTGGAGATACGCATCTTTCTAATGCTGATTTGACTTTCAAAAATCGCACTCCTGAAGTGGGTATGATTTTTGAAAGTCAAATCAGCAGTAGAAAGATGCATATCTCCACCGTAATTTTGACATTTTCAACTGCTGAACTCAGCCAAAGAGATTCAAAAATCGCAGTCCAGCTAGCTTGAACTGAAGTTACTGCGTGACTAATGTGCTGTTTTAAAACTGACGTAAATAAACAAAAAAGAACTTGCGAAAAAACGGTTCAGTTTTCATTTACGCTTTATAAAACGATTTGGTGGAATATTCAAGTATTTTGCGGTGGTTTTCCATGTTTCTGGCAGATTCCTACAGCGGTTTATAATATTGTTGAAATGTGGGTTGAATTAAACCGGCTTTCCTAGAAGAGAGGGATAAATTAAATGACACACTAGGTATATTCATATGATTCATGTACGAAGGTACGAAGGTTCCTTCATGAATCATATCGATATTCTTCCATAAATTCAAAGTCTCTCAGCGAGCTATGGAGAGAGCCAATATAGGGTCCTTTCTTAATATGCTGACGGTTCGCGATTTCGATGTTGGTCCCATGGAGAAAGTTATTTGAAAGACCCTATATACGACATAGCTCTTCTTCTTCTTTTTGTTGTGTCAATTGTTCTACTATTTCTACAGGGTGTGAAATACTTAAGGGGGTGATTCAGACCATCAAACTGAACAACTTTCACTATGGAGCCAACGTCGAGAAAAAATAAAAATAATCTGCTGTCCCATACAAAACTGCAGTACCGACTCGACTAAAATGTATGGGACAGCAGATTATTTTTATTTTTTCTCGACGTTGGCTCCATAGTGAAAGTTGTTCAGTTTGATGGTCTGAAGCACCCCCTTAAGTATTACTAGGGTGTTTTGTTACACCCTGTATATTTTATTAGCCAGATATTCGGCGAGCCTGATAGCGTTCAGTGTAGCTCTATTGAGGTCCTCTCTCGTGCAGGTGTTTGGGCACAACGGGCATTCTAGCAGGTGCGCCATCGACTGGATAGGTTCGCCGCAATCGCACTGCACTAGGCCAGGGTCCCTGTATCCCCAGCTGCATAAACTTTGTCTGCAACGGCCAACTTGAGTGCGAAGCCGATTTAAATATTTCCACACTGGCCATTGCAGATTGCACCCGGGAGGTAGATATTCCTGTGGGGAAATAAATTCAGCTGGTGGGGGTACCCTTTCCTTCCACAGAGTGCATCTAGTGACAGATGGGTCGTCATTTATAGCCGACGTACAGCGCTGGAAGCTCCTACGGCTCTTGAGGTGGGCTTGTGGAATTTGGTGGCTATACAACGTGTTAATGAATTAACGCAAAACTAGAAAGTAGTTTGTTTAGAATCGAGAGTAGAATCGAATTATCATGGTTTCAACATAGGTAATTTTTTTCAAAATATTAAATAATTGTTTTGCAAAATTTAAAATTTACTGAACCCGATGACAACCCACCGCACGGACACACTCACCCTACTTACTACCAAAACAAGATTATAAAAATGTATCCATGAGTACGTTAGCGCTTTCTTTCAGTGCTGAAATGATAACAAATCATTTTTGCCGCAAAACTTAAAATGCGAATAACTTTAAATTTTAACTACCAAAATAATGAAATTATTGTTGCAATCTAATTATTTGGTTATAAATCAGTTGGGGTGTATGAGGTTTTGCGCTAATTCATTAACACGTTGTATAGAGGATGTCGGCTATCGTGCTCTTGTTTATTTATATTTCTCTATGGAGCAAGCCACATCCCGCCATACTCCAGGGGGCGCTATTCTCGCCAAAGGATAGATTTTATTGAGAGGGGTCAGCTTACATAGCTCTAAAAAATTCTACTTCAGAGACTACAGACTTAGATTGTGTTTAAATTTCAAGATCATTCCAGCGCTCGGAAATAATAATGTTCTTTTCAAAACGGTCAAGAGCGTTTCGGGCAAGTCCATGATAGGGTTCCGTAGCCATTGTACCTATTGTCCATAATATAAATAAAATTAAACTTCAATAACTTCTATGTAGAAAACAACGAAACACTCCCGAAGCGGTGGCAGTGACATTTTTTTTTTCAGAAAGATATCTAGATCTAGGTATCCTATTTTGAATTAAACATTAATTAAAAGAATAAAAGTAAGTAACAAAAGATGGACGGATTTGGACTTAGTAAAAAAATACTTTATAGAACTAACTGTAACAGAAGTGTGTGGAATTGAAGATATTACCAAAAAGTTACAATAATTATGGTTTTTAGGTGTCCCTAATTCCAAATTTCAATTTTTTTTATTTTTTGTCTGTATGTTTTTTTTGTTTGTTTGTGTGTTTGTTTGATCACGCAAAAACTACTGAACCGATTTTGATGAAACTTTTTTTATTCTACAGCTTATGATCTGACTTAAAATCTGGTATCTATATAGGTACAAGATTAAAAAATAATAATAATAATTGAAATGAATTAATTTGAAATTATATAATTTGTGCGGACGAAGTCACGGGTTAGCACTATAAGTTGTAAAAACGATCGGAAACTATGATCGTATTACGGTTCGCTACATGGAAGAAATCGCTTCAAAGATAAGCTTACTTTCTTGATTAAGTATGTATTCTGTTGTATTCACACTTTAAATAAAATGTTTAGTTTGCTAGAGCATTTTATTTAAATTGTGAATGCAGCAGAGGCTTCAGTTTCAATTTAGTTCTTTTCAACGTGACGTATTAATAAAAAGTTAAATTTTCTTCGGATTCCCCGCAGTCTTCCACGAAATGAAATACATTATTCATTATTTATACAAAGTAAACTTGCGTATAACAAGCAAAACAACGCGGTCTGCGGTAATGTGGTCGCTCTACTTTTACAATATTGTATTTTAATAAACCCAAACAAGTTACGAACCTGAATTAATTAATTCAAACTCGTAACTTGGTGAAACAAAAATTAATGTTTTAAAATCTGTAGAATATGTGGAGGGGCGAGAGGTATACAGACCAGACATAGTCTTAGTATCTTTTGGGAGGGATTTGAAGTTTTAATAGAAATAATAAATGAAATATAGGTACTTTATTCACACCAAACACATAAATGCATCTATCCACCCAAACATCTGTGATGAACTATGATCCATCAAGCAATTATTGGAACTAATAAGCATATTGCGACTTTTGTGGTATAAACGCCGCCGCCAACATCTTGGGTGCCTGACCTGCATTATATTTTAAGACAAGTTATAGTTAGATGTTCCTCGTTTTTTATGTTCTAATGAAAGTAAAGATTAATAGAGTGTATACCCAGGGGGAGCGTGTGAATTCTCTATGGTGTATACCTATAGTCCTATACAGGGTGTAAAATTAAATGCGTCACATACTTACGGTGCTTCAGACCATCAAACTGGACAACTTTCGATAAGGTAACAATATTAATATTGCGAAAAAAACAGCTTTTCCAAAGAAAACGTCAATCGCTGTTCGACCCAAATGTATGGGACAATTTGATTTTTTTCACGATTTCAGTGTTGGTCCTGTAGTGAAAGTTGTTCAGTTTGATGGTCTTAAGCCCTATGAAGGCTTATATTTTGGCTTCTGCTATGAAGCATTTGTCAGTGTGATGTATGATTCGTAGGTGGGTAATATTGTTAAGTGTAGTTTGACAGGCGTTTCATTATTTTATGTCACTGTAATGGAAGGTAGATGGAAATCTTTCTCTTTTCAATAGATCTCGTACTGAACAGACGTGTCGTGTTTCAGTCCTGTGCTATTCCTGTAATCCAGGGCCTAGGTGTCCCTAATAGTGCATATTTAACAGTCAGGCGAGATGCAGGCTCGAGCTTAAAGGTTGAAGCTTAAGGTAAAGCTTAAAGGTTGATACTTAAAGGTACAGACCTACTTTATCATAATTTCAACCAAAAAGTGTCAACATTTGGATCTAGGCCCAAAAGATATCCATTACATTCGGTTTTGTGTTTATGTTTTGTGTTTCGATCAGACAAATATTCCGAAAATCGCTACCGTGACCGCGACCGCATATCGCCTTAGTTTAATACCTTAAGAAAACTCAAGGCTCGTTTGTGTAACAATATAATTGAACTGGCGTTACAATTTATGGTGAATGACGTGAAATAATTTCATTTCTCACTCACTCTGCGTGTGATGTTCATTGTGTGAGAGTGAGGGTTGATGCGATAAGTGAAATAAGGCAATAGAAGGGTTGATGACTCTTTGAATTATTTTAGGAATATGCGGCCTAATATATATAAGTAGTATAGGCCGCGACTTTGACGGCGTGGAATAAATAATTAAAAAAACATTTATATTTCAGAAAACAAGGTGCCATACAACATAACAGGGTGTTAGGGTAAACAGTTGCACAACTTTAAGGGGTGATTGTACCATGATACTGAACGACTTTTCCAAAGGAACAAAGAGAAAAGAAACAATACATAATTTTTTGTTTAACTTTTCGTACAAACGTTCGATGCTGATTGCATTTAGGTTGTATGGAAAGTCAAAAATTTCGTTTGCTTATTTCTAATAGGTTTCTTAGGGAAAGTTGTTCAGTATATGATGGGTACGTACAATCACCCCTTAAAGTATTTAATGCATGTAACTTTTTACCCTAACACCCTGCATAATTCGTCCAGTGCTGTGTATCGTGACATAGGGTCACGTGAACAAATATCACGTAGCATTTTCAGATTCAATAACTAATTCTGAGTAGCTGAATGAACCAAATTCTGTTAAAAACGAGACCTAATTTAGTCTGAAATTCCTACTTTATGACGGTACCAAGACAAGAGATTTCGAGTCTCAGCAGTCCGAGATGGAGTGGATGGAAGAATTGTAAAATTGCGTAATTTCCTCCTAAGTTTGCATTTTAAGTTTGGTATCTTTCTACCTTTTCAACATTATTGAAATAAAGTCTCAAAGGAATAAAGCGTTAATGGAAATCATTTATTAAGATAATGTCAAGAAAATTAATTAAATATATGCTGACGGTGAAACAGGGAAAATAAAGAATTTATTATTATAACTAAGTAACATAGGTAAGTAATAATAATAAAGGCCGTAACGCGGTCTGAAAAAACTCTGACACCAGGGCTCTGACACTCAGGGTCAAGTGCGAGTCGGGCTGCTCGCGCACCGAGGGTTCCGTACCACACCACCACAGAAAACAACCATTATTAACTTAGAAAAAAAACTTTTTTGTCCGGGACCTTTAGCGCAAGACCGACTCACACTTAGCGGTTTTTAGTATTTGTTGTTATTCTGTAGAGTTTACTCTATAATCACACTAAGTTTGACGCTTATATGTATTATACCGATTGTACGGTAAAGCGTGAAGAAAAAACGTTGATAAAAACTAGTTTCTTGTTGAGAACCCCCTTAATTGTTAAACTTTTTGAAATTTTTATTATTTCTTAACAAATCCGCCGTAATAACGCATAATCTGAAAAAATTTCAACTATCTAGCTATTACGGTTCAAAAGGTAGGACAGACGGACGGACCGACGGACGGATGGACAACGTAGGTTAGTAATAGGGTCCCGTTTTTACCCTCTGGGTACGGAACCATAAAAATAATTTATTCGCCAAATTTTCTTACTCAAAGTACAACAAAATGTGCGTTACGTGATTTATGGTCTTAGATCTCACTAGATACTCTTTCTTATCAATCAATTAATCAAATCAGCCAACATCAGCCCACTGCTGGGCATAGCTCTCCTTTTTATTCCGCCACTCCTCACGGTCCTGTGATAATCTGATCCATCTCTGACCCCCAACTAACCCCCAACCCTTACAATGTCGTTTGACCAACGCATTGGTGGTGTACCCACGGACCTCCTTCCTTAAATTCTCTTGGCCACCATTCCAATATAGCCTTGGTCTTTCCTTATACTGTGCTATTATTGTAATCTTTCTCTTGTAGGTACAGTTTATCTACTGTTAGAGCTCCTCAAATAAAATAAAAATGCCTAAAAAGATTTCTTGGAACCACTCGTGCATGACTGACAGTTTCAGGTTTACAAAGAGAGACAGCCAACTTTATTTTGAACGGTGTCACAGCTAAAATATTAAACGAACGAACTCCGAAGTCTCCCAGAGATAAAGTACCTGTGTGACAGATGCACACTTTCAGACTTGTTCGAATGTTACGAAGGTAGCTCGGGGCAGTGAATCCAGACAATGTTCTCTAGTTTTTATAGGTTTTATGGAATAACCGTAAAACTGAGGAATTTTGTATCTAAAAAAACATCTTACAAGTAAACGTAAAGATAGTCTATGTATGCTAAGACGGTACCTATAGTTAGGTACTTTTATGTGGTGCTTTTTCAATGGCAAATGGCGCTCTCTTGTATCAAAGTAAATAGAAATCACACGCATTTTTGGTTGACACAAACAACCTGGCAACTCAAATAATGTAGGCCACAACGCAATTTCTATTAACCACAACGCAATTTGTGATGGCCACAATACAACTTGCGGCTGGACAGAGTATCGGTACTACTAGTGAAACGTGGATGTTCTGAGGTTTCAGAATATCTCTGACTACCCCCTCGGGGAATATAGTCCTGAGCATATACATGCTTATGCTTACAACACAATTTTTTTTTTGGGCATAGACCCACCACACTTTCCCACCGCTATAACTTTTGTAAATCAGGATGAACAGCGGCGTCCATTCACAACACTTGACAATGAAGTCCAGCGAGCCTGGGGGATGACTCTAATCTGTCTTGGAATTGGAACCCGCAATGAATTAATCAAAGAAGATAAGAGGAGTAGGAAAACAACGCAACTTGTGTTGGCCACAAGTTCACAACGCAATTCGTGTTAGGCACAACGCAAATTGTGGTTGTGGTTCGCCTGAATGCCTACATCACGCGACGTCGCCTTACGCACATCTCTAGTGACGACTCGACTCGTGTTCTGTTTCTGCAGCTAATTACTAATGTGCTAATGCACAGATTAATGAATAATAAGTTGGCATTAATACATAACGCAGCTTATGAATTAGGTTTACAGTCACACCTATCACTACTTGATACTTCATTGATAAAATTAGAGAACAAAAGCTACATAAAAATATCTTCAAAAATGTGTTATTCGTCATAACGTCATGAAATGAGCGTCCCAGAGGACGCCACCGTCTCGTCTCTCATGAAGAGGAGTTTCATTGAGAATAATAAAACATTCCGTTGTTACACTTATGACTTACACATTTAATATTTATATTTACTTCATCCTTGAAATCTTGAAATGTTTTTATATGGAAACATGATTCTTGAATTACAGGGAAAATAGGTATAAAAGGTTAATTAAAAAGTATAATAAAGATAAAAAAAATAAAAATAAAAAAAAAAGTAAAAAGTAAAAGTAAGTAGTAGTAAAGTAGTAAAGTAGTAGTAGTAGTAAGTGTAAGTAGTGTATGTTATAAAGTATATTTGATTGATTGATTGATTAAAAAAAACCGACTTCAAAACTCAAAAAGTAAAAAATAATCAATATTGCAGCCGATGAATTTTACGTTAGCTTCTACAACGTGTTAATGAATTAGCGCAAAACCTCATACACCCCAACTGATTTATAACAAAATAATTAGATTGAAACAATAATTTAATTATTTTGATAGTTAAAATTTGAAGTTATTCGCATTTTAAGTTTTGAGGCAAAAATGATTTGTTATCATTTCAGCACTGAAAGAAAGCGCTAACGTACTCATGGATACATTTTAATAATCTTGTTTTGGTAGTTAGTAGGGTGAGTATGCCCGTGCGGTGGATTGACATCGGGTTCAGGAAATTTTAAATTTTGCTAACGAATTATTTAATATTTTGAAAAAAATTACCTATGTTGAAACCATGATAATTCGACTCAGCTCTCGATTCTAAACAAACTACTTTCTAGTTTTGCGTTAATTCATTAACACGTTGTATAAGAATATCATTTTGTTTTATCGAAGTCGCTGTCAAGCACTGTACGATTCGAGACTAAGCCGGCAGTATTTTTTTGGCTAGGCTTGACACCGACTACAATAAAACAAAATGATATTCTTATAGAAGTTAACGTAAAATTCATCTGCTGAAATATTTTCTTATTTTTTACTTTTTGAGTTTTGATGTCGGTTTAAATTTTTTGTGAAAAAAAAATTATTTCAAAATTTTCAGTGTTGGTCTAACGGTTTAACGGTCTAAGAGCATTGGGCTCTTGACACGGAGGTCGTGGGTTCGATTCCCACAAGGGGACACCTAGTGTACCATTTGTCACTTTGTGCGTTTTGCCCCAGTTGGTTAGGGCAGGCTGAATCACCTGATTGTCTGAAGAGAAAGATGATTCCTTGATTCGGATGGCACGATAAGCCGTTGGTACCGGCTACTATCTCTTGTGGTAGTAGTCGTTACATAAAAACCACGTCAGAGGCCGAAAGGCGGTCTGAAAAAACTCTGACACCAGCGCACTGCCCACAAACGATAAGAAGGACTATTTACCTAATCCATATAATAGTAAAACTAGGTATACGAAGCATCCGCCTATCGATCAATCAATATACTTTATTTCACACAAAAACATAAACAGTAAAATACAGAGATAAAAATACAAGAGGCACAAAATAAGGCGGCCTTATCGCTAAGAAGCAATTTCTTCCAGACAACCTATCTATCTGTTTGGCTACTGGCTACTGTTTGAATTTTAACAGTCGTGGTGATAATAATTAGGTATTTATTTCTAGAATACTCTTTGATTGTTATCCAGAAAAACGTGGGTTCCCTTTTTCTTATTCGGGTTCCTCTCCATTACGGTTGGCAGCTCTGCATCATCATCATCAGCCTACCATAGACCACTGCTGAACAATTGAACATAGGCCTCTCCCAAGGCGCGCCACACAACTCTATCCTCGGCATTCCTCATCCAGTCGCTCCCTGCTATACCTTTCTTAGGTCTTCAGTCCAGCACTGGAGCATCCCACACTATGCCTGCCAGTTTGTGGTCTCCACTACTCCTCGCTTGTCAGTTCTTCAACAGATATGATTACAGCTCTGCATATCTCTCGCCTAACGAAAAAGCTCTTAGACAGTGGCCATTATTATTTGTGGTTGGGCTATTGCAAGCAAGGGTCGTTATGTAACACTGAGACCATCGCTGGTCCTTTGTGTTCGCTCCAAGCTCACCCATATTTTACGCATACCTCCGAAATTAAGGTTTTTCTTTTCATTCTCGAGAATGCAGGTTTCCTCGCAATGTTTTCTTTCACCGCCGAGCTAGTAAATGATAAAATAAATACAACCGTACATAAATTCCGAAGAAGTTATTGCTACAGGCCAGGAATCGAACCGCCGGCGCCGACTCATGACTGATGCTTGAACACTCCTTCAGGATGCGGATTGGTAGACTTCACATACACATCAGAATTTCTTCTTCAGCATATGCATGTTTCCTCACGATGTTTTCCTACGCCGTTTGAGAGCAGTCGGTATTACGTACAGTTACTTAAGTTAGAAAAACTCATTGGTACATGCGTCCATGCGGATTCGAACTTGGACCCCAAGATTGAGTTTTCAGGCTCCAAAGGGACAGTAAAAGAAATGCCACATTATCAATGTAGTTAACTTCCCATACCTATATACGATTTTGAAATCGGTTTCCACACAAGCCTGTGCTTAAAAACACTTCTACACTCGGCCGCGATCACCTCATCGTTTTAGAACAACAAATTCGTTTATAATCTACACTAATATTATAAAGAGGAAAGATTTGTACCTATTTTTGTATGTTTGTATGTTTGTAATGAATAGGCTCAAAAAGTACTGGGCCGATTTAAAAAATTCTTTCACCATTAGAAAGCTGCATTCACCCTGAGTAACATAGGCTATATTTATTGCTAGAAAAGATTAGACGTCCACCCGTGCGAAGCCGGGACGGGCCGCTAGTAACATATAAATACCTTGTAAATACCTACATTTGTTTTAGTAAATGCCTAAGTTACGCGTGGATAAATAGCTTTGCTTCTATTTAGTAATTTATTCAGAGTTTATTCACGGATTGGTAGGCATGAATGGGTTCTACTTTAACCACTGTTATTTTGTGTTTATAAATGAAAGTGAAACCTTTAAACCTTTTACGTTGAAATAACAAAAAACAAATTGAACCGTGCGCGCATCGCAAAAGTTATTATTCGTACATAGGTAGGCTCGTCTGTTCTATACTGTGTACCTATGTGTCATATTCATATGAGTTTTCCCCGTTTATACGTTCTTACGTTCAAAATTGGTTTATGACTCCTGAAATATCCTAAATCCTATAGTGCCAGTTTTTACTGAAAAAGACTAGTATTTTCTAAGCATTTTTCGACAGCAAAACCTACTCTCCCTCCTTCCTCATTATAAGTTGTCCCTGCCGACCATGACAGAAATTTTTCCTTCCGACCATGACAGATACATAGTACCAGATCCGACCGTAAAATTATACACCTATTTGTTTGGCGAACGAAATGTGATTCAAGTTAAAGTTTACATAGGGGTTTATACTACGCCGCCGGCGCCGGTTTGCCTAACAAGATCTTTGCAAAAGTACATTTACCATTATGATTTTTTTTACCTTTTTTCCACCTATCTATTCGAGAAGTAAATGAGATGACATGGGAAGGAGACCGATCTAAAGAACTGGAAAAACTAGGGTTGCCACCTCTCAGTCTAGGGTTGCCAGGTTCAAAGAAGTAATTTTTAACCCTTGTGTTGTGGCAGATTGAGAGGTAGGAGGCCCTAGTTTTTCCAGTTCTTTAAATTGGTCTCCTTCTGATGGCACCTCATTTACAGACCAAACAGATTAGCAATTATTGAAAAAAAAACATATTTCATCTTCAAAGATTTTGCTAGGCCATCCGGCGGGGTTTTATGAACTCCTATGTAAACTTACACAGGAATCACATTTCGTTCGCTAAATAATTATTTGTTACAACAAAAATTGTTTGCATCAATTGTATGTTTGTTTGCATAGTTTTACAGTCGGATCTTGTATAGTTGTCCGTGTAGTGTCGGCTAAGAATAGCACCATCCCCATCCCATTTCCTCCGTGGGTGTCGTAAAAGGCGACTAAGGGATCTACAGGATCTACATGAGGATGGGCAGCAGCATCCTCTGAGTACACACATTTAATCCAACTGCAATCGCCAGCCCGCCCGCCAAGCGTGGCGATTATGGCAAATCTCCCCGTTTTGGGGGAGGCCTATGTCTAGCAGTGGACGTCTATCGGCTGTTATGATGATGATGATGTTGATCTTATATAAAGGGTTTGTAAAATGTAAAGACGCGGCCTGCCAACACAACGTACCTATACAATATTTCCAAAAACAATGTTCCCCATAAATTAATTCACGTAGCTACCTGTCTATTCATAACATTTTCCGCAAAAGCCTTCTTTGTGCCAATGAATGGTTGGATGGAGCAGCTGTGTATTCCCACCGCAGGGCTTCCCGCCAAACAATAAACCTTCATACCTAAGCCTTCATAAGGTCTGTGAACACGACAGCCAATCTTTTCTTCTGAATAACACGCGCTTATGATTCTGAATTGAAACTTTTGTGAGGAACTGAGTTGGATTTGACGCGGACAGCTCGGGAAAGGTGCTGAAAAATTATCCTTTATTATTACGAAGTTAGATCAGAAATTCAGAATAGATTGAGATAGATAGAGAAGTTAGATCTGGATATTTTTCAATACCTACTAAACCAATTAAAGTAACATTTTTACGATCTAAATACCTACTACTTCTTGTGCTTGTGGTTTTCCAGATTTCCGTTAAAATATAGGTACTTACCTACAGTTTCAATGCTAGGATTAATTTAAGATTTGAATGGAAATCTTTGAGTCACTAACTTTCTGACAAAATCTGATAAACCACAGGGACACTTTTCTATGGATTGGTAATGTCCAAAATACTTATAGGGTATTAGGGTCCTTAATAACATAGATGTTTTTTTAAAGGGATGCTCAAACCATCAAATTGAACAACTTTCTCTATTGCACTAACATCGTAAATAAAATCAGCTGTTATACAATACTGCAAACCTAACTAGCTACACTAGTTAGGTACTCGAGCCAAATGTAAAGGACAGTTGATTTTTTTTCGCGATTTCGATGTTGGTTCCATAGAGAAAGATGTTCCAGTTTGATAGTCCGATCATTTTCAAAAACCGTAAGGACCATGTATAATCTGAACTTAAAACGGAGCGCGGTCGCATATATCCTCTTAAACAATTTCATCATACGGTTGTGTAAATAGAAAATCCACTTCCAGCCACCTCTATTTCCACTGAAGTCCATTTATAGCGCGGCGTGATCCATAAGAGTCGTTTCCGGATCCCGGACTGGATGCCGGATCAACTCGTCACATCCGGACACTCGGTAAACGGATTGTGTTCATAAGCCGGTTCTACTGTGGCGTGGCATACATGTGACTGAATGTTGTGCAGTTGAAATGAAGCTTGATAAAACACATTATAAAGTTCAAATTAGCGGTGTATCGACTTCTACTTATCGTGTGGGCAACAAGCCCTGGGTGTCAGATTTTTTAAACTTGGACTTGTTTTTTTTAATGCAACTACTACTAGTACCAGAGATAGTAGCCGAGACCAACGGCTTAACGTGCCATCCGAAGCATGGAACCATCTTTCATTTCAGACAATCAGGTGATTCAGCCTACATTGTCCTAACCATCATCATCACCTTCATTACTTGGTGTAGGCGCAATATGTAGTCTTCCTCCATCCATCTCTTTTAGCCGTCATTTCTGCGCACACTCCTTTTTAACACGGTAAAACGGGATCCTATTACTATGCCTACGTTGTCCGTCCGTCCGTCCGTCTGTCCGTCTGTCCGTCTGTCCGTCTGTCCGTCTATCCGTCCGTCCGTCTGTCCTACCTATTTAGGGCTGTAACTTTTGAACCGTAATAGCTAGATAGTTGAAATTTTCTCAGATTATGCGTTATTACGGCGGATTTGTTAACAAATAATAAAAATGTCAAAAAGTTAAAAATTAAGGGGGGTTCTCAACAAGAAACTAGTTTTTATCAACGTTTTTTCTTTACGCTCTATCGTAAAAACGGTAATACATACAAGCGTCAAACTTAGTGTGATTATAGAGCAAACTCTACAAAATAACAACAAATACTAAAAACCGGCCAAGTGTGAGTCGCGGTCTCGTGCTAAAGGTCCTGGAGTAAAAAAAAATGTTTTTACCTCAATATATGTTGTGGTGGTATGGTACGGAACACTTGGCCTCGGTGCGCGAGTAGCCCGACTCACACTTGACCGATTTTATTTACACATTTCATCTTTCACACAATCCATCCATCTTTTCTTTGGCCGTCCTTTCTTCATGTAGCCATCCACATTCGTATTTAACACTCGTCTTGTAACATGACACTGCTCTCTTCTCATCACATGCCCATACCACGTCAATCGAATACAATGTCCTAATAAACTAGGAAAAAACGCACAAAGTAACATTTCACTAGGTGGCCCCCAGCAGCGGCAGCTTTCCTATGTGGTCCTTCTTAATATGTTGACAGTTTTTTAAGGGGATGATCAAACCATCAAACTGAACAACTTTCTCTACGGGACCAACATCGAAATCGCGAAAAAAAATTCTGCAGCCCCATACATTTGGCTCGAGTTCATCCCCTTAAAAAAGTGTCAGCATATTAAGAAGGACCATGTATAGACCACTGAACACTAGGTACCTAAGTACCGAAGACGAAACTCATAATGTAGAGTCGAATGTGATGAACAAGAAAATAACGTTATGCCGTTGCTTTCCTGAAAAAAGTCAATGTCTGAAATGAAAACTCTATCCGAATCGGGGAAGTAGTTTTTATGGATTTATCAAAGTGGAATCAGACGAATGGTACATACCTACACGGTGTAAGGAAAAGTATCATTATCCTTTAAACCACATACTCTACCCATCAAACTGAACAACTTTTACTATGGGAGCATACCTGTCAGAACAAAAAAAAATCTGCTGCTCCATACGTTTGAATCGAGTAGGTATTGCAGTTTAGTATAGAATAGCGGTTTTTTTTCTGACAGTGGTTTACTCCCATAGTAAAAGTTGTTGGGTAGAGTAGAGTATGTGGTTTCAAGGTTAATTATACTTTTCCTTACACCCTGTTATAGGAGCGCATAAGGGGAAAGAAAAGAAACATTGATTATTACCCGACTGCGCCAGAAGGAGGGTTATGTTTTTCGAACGTATGTATGTATGTATGTATGTATGTATGTATGTTTGTATGTCTATTTCTTTGGCACGGCCTACAGCCTAAACAGCTTGATAGATTTTAACCTGTGAGGTGTCGTTAGATTTGCAAAAATCACGAGAGTGTCATAGGCTATATTATTTTGATAAGGCAGCTGCGAATTAAAAAAAGAGGGGGTAAGAAAGTTTTTTTTTGTCAAAAATTACAATTTGGGTATCAAATGAAAGCTTGTGAATTGACGATTCCAAAAATATATAGATTACGAGCTTTTACCCGCGACTTCGTCCGCATAAATTATATACCAGATTTTAAGTCAGATGATAAGCTATCAAACAAAAAAAGTTTCTTCAAAATCGGTTCAGTAGTCTTTGCGTGATACTCGAACAAACAAACACCCAAACAAACGAACAAACAAACAAACAAACAAACAAACAAACATACAGACAAAAAGTCCAAAAATTTGTGATTTGGAATCAGGGAAGCCTAAAAACCATATCGTAATCTTTTTTTGAAAATATCTTCAATGTACAGACACACTTCTGTTACAGTTTTATAATAGTTTAGATAGTATTTTTAATGTTACCATTTCGACACAAGACTAAAAAGTATGAAATACAGGCGGGGACAAAATCCAAGGAAGGTATGTTTTATAATTCTTCTTTGTCCCCGTTTGCGATACCTACCTAATAACATTCAAATTATATTTGCTCGAACCAAGTCTGTTGTTATAGCTTATTAGTGAGTATAAGAGCTTGTTTTTCTCTTTTCTGTTAATGTAATAGTTTTTGCAGTCGGGTTTTTTGTTTTTCTTAATAATTTATTGTATTATCCTTCATGGTATGGTGTATAATAGTTGTAGCAATGTCAATGTTGTTGTTCTGTCAATCCCGAAAAGGAATACTGTCGTGCATGTTTCAAAAATTCCTTCTGGTAATTTCCCTTTGCATTTCCTATTAAAAAAATCAGAAATATTTCTTGCACAACAACAACAAACGTCGAGTCAACAAAGCGAGAAACATTATTTTTAAATTAACTCAAACCAAATGTTTGTTAAAGCTTTACCAATTAAATCATAACAATGTGGTAAACAGGCGACGGTACTAACTGAACGATGTCGGGACCAGTCGGGACCAGTGGCCCTGACCCGAGCCCCCACTGGCCCCACGGGACCAGTTGTGAATGAGTTTGCTAGCCAGCATGTTTACCGATTTCAGAATTCATTTTAAAATGAATTCTGGTATCGTTTTAATGCTTTAGAGGTATCCGAAAAATATGATGTAGTTATATTATGTAGGTACTACTTGTGATTTTTTAAACACTTTCCACATTTTCAGGGATGTTTCAAACCACAACAGCATTTCATACATTTAAGTCGAGTAGGTAGGCATTGCATTTATTATGGACCAGCAAAAAAATTTTTGCTGGTCCATGAATGCTCCCTTAGTAAAAGTTGTTCAGTTTGATGGTCTGAACTTGATTTTTTTTAACAGGATGATTGATCAGACCGTCAAATTGAACAACTATACAACGGTGGAAGTTCGGGTGGTAGGTGGGGTAGAATATTTATGTTATGTTATTTATACAGGGTGTAAGTGACAGCCTAGCAAATACTGAAAAGGTGCACTCAGACCATACAACTGAACAACTTTCACTATGGAGCCTACCTCAGGAAACGCGAAAAAAATCAGCTGTCCCATACAAAACTGCTCACGTTTCCTGAGGAAGGCTCCATAGTGAAAGTTGTTCAGTTGTATGGTCTGAGTTCACCGTTTCAGTATTTTCTAGGCGGTCACTTACACCATGTATTGTAGATTCCCCCTTTATTCAGTGTACGCAGGTTTAGTCGCTATGTTCCCCTTCACCGTTTGAGAGCAGTCGGTATTACGTACCCCTAAATAAGTTAGAAAAACTCACTTGTTTCTGCTTTCAAATTTTTATTGGTACTTTCCTACTTACAATAGTAGATAACTAAAAAAAGATACGCCGAAGCCTCTCGGTATACCTACTAGGTACTTACCTACATATTAAAGGAATAGTAAAAGTGGTTGTTCGAGAGGTAAGCTAGGATCAGTCGTACCTACATGATAGTAGGTCCCGGGTATTATATCTACTCCCTAGGGATTACCCCGTCCCCGTTACATTCCGGTATCTCTGTTGAAGAATGTACTTTGTTTGTGGAGGATTCTGCTGTATAAAACGCGGTAACAAATAAAGATAAATTATTGTGTGATATTTTATCGAATGTTGAATCGATTAGTTTTACCTGGAGAGCGATCGCGCTAATTTTAAACATCAAAGTTCAAGCCTAATCCAACCTCACTAATCACATTGCAATCCAATTACTATTAAATTGTGTTAATTCCGTATCGCGCTAAACTTGACTTATTTACTATGTGAGTGACAGCCTTTAACGTTTGAGCCATCCGTCAAAACGGCTCTAACGGCTGTCATGAGCAATACCGCGATTAGCGCAATACCAAATGCGTAAAAAGCTAAGCTTCTAAGGTTCTATTGCGTTTTATTTACCGCAATTGCCGCCCAGGCTTTTCTTACTTTCTTTTAGGTAAACTCGGCCGCCATAAGGACAATGGCATATAAATTAAATGACTCGGTTTATTTATTTTTTGCACGCGCGCCGTGTTAACGGTTGGTTGGTTATTCGCGAATTGTAGGATAGAACGGGTGCGAATAACTTTGCACCTTATTGCCGAGCAGAAATAGTATTATTATTATATGTCTTACGTGCCATAATCACGGGCAATTAAGTCCCGGACCTTCGGAAGGCGTACATGGAGCCGAAGCCAACCTGTAGAGGCCCGACAAAAGACAAGTTAATCTAAATGTACCATCTCCGAGCGCACAACATGATACACACGGGGATGGTCCCCGCCATGTGTAAAGACTATTGGAGTAGATAACGCGAGAGGCTATAGTGGACGGTGAGACCGAGATGTCATGCATCGATCATATATGGATACGAGAGGGACAGGCACGTAACAAGAATGCATACCTATTAGAATGTTATCTATCGGATCATCACGTCATTGGCATCGCGCTTGATCTCGGTACGGATAGAAACAGGTTTAGTGTTGGTGAACATAAAGTGCGGACAGTAATTAGCAATAAATTAGTGCAACAAAAATTGATCCAGTACGATTGGTCACAGTTGTTATCGATTAAGTGTCCGGTAAAGTTGTACGATGTGATATGTTCAGTGTTTGGAAGCATTTATAAGGATAGTAAAATCAACATAGTTGTTCGAAGTAAAAGGGAGACCCAACCATGGGTAAGTAAAGAGTTATATACTATGATTTTACGTCGAGATAATTTGTTTAGAGCTTGGAAAGCTACACCTAAAAATATGAATAAACGGTTAGAATATACGCGATTTCAAAATAAAGTCAATAAACTTATAAATGCTGCCAAAAACAAATATAGACAAGGGGAAATTAGTAAATGTAATGGGGACTTTAGAAAAATTTGGGCTAACATAAACAATTGGATAGGGAGAACTAAAACGAGTGTGGATAGTATTATTCTTAAGTACCTAGGAAAAAACGAAAATACGTATAATATATGTACTAACTTTGCGAACACTTTTACACGAGAAATCCAAGACATAAAACATATTTGTAATAAACAGTTTTTGGACAGGAAATCATATGTAAGTGATGTTGATGTTTCTTTTAGATATAAAAAAGTCAGTGAGAGCAACATTGAAAAAATTATAGATAGTTTCAGCTGTGAAAAATCACCAGGCTTAGATGAAATCAGGATACAGGATATAAAGTTTATAAAGGAAAAACTTAGCCCAGTGCTGGCTGGTTTTGTAAATATGTGCATAACACAGGGTAGCTATCCTAATGAGTTAAAAAAATCAATAATTCGACCTATTTATAAACAGGGAAGTCATGTTGAGTACACCAATTATATACCTATTGCAATATTATCAGTCATTAACAAAATTGTAGAAAAAGTAATCATAGGGCAAATATCTACTTTTCTGGAAGAGAATAGAGTAATATCAGACTCACAGCATGGATTTAGAAAGGGGCGTAGTACTGTTACAGCTTTAACACAATTTTCAGATTATATTAATGAGAACTTAAATGATGGTAAACAGATTATAGCTTTATTTATCGACTACAAAAAGGCCTTTGACACTCTGGATCACGAGGTTCTCCTCCAGGCTATGCAAGAATGCGGAATACGGGGCCCTACTAACAGGTGGTTTCGGGAGTATTTAACTGGCAGAACCCTCCGTGTAGTTGTCAATGGTACAGAAGGCTGTGAGTCTGATGTGAATCTGGGTGTTCCGACTGGATCTGTTTACGGACCGATAGGATATATAATGCACGTAAACAGTGTATCCAATGTTGTTGGTAGATGTAGGGTGTATATGTACGCCGATGATATGTGTTTATTGTACGCCTCTAATGATGTAACAGACATACAAAACAACATTCAGGTAGACTTTGAGAACGTAACAAAATGGGCACATGACAACGGTATAATATTAAACATAAATAAAACTAAGTGCATGCATATACACTCTCCGTACAATAGAAAAGCTAAAAAGATAAAAGCTAATGAAATCAAAATTGTTGGTCACACTTATGATTGCCTGCACAAAGATAAACAAAATTGCAATTGTGGTAGTTTAGAATATGTCGAGACATTTAAGTATTTAGGTTTGCTAATTGACCGAAACTTTAATTTTAAGCCTCATATTAGTGAAGTGTGCGCAAAGTTAAGAGAATTCTACTCGGAGCGCGCTCCATACAAACGTAGTATGGTGATATTTTCAATACTATCTAATTAAAGTCAATGAAATTTTTCAAAAACAATCAAGTAACTAATCTCTATGTCGGTATGAAGTCAGATTTTCATTAAAATATATAGTTTCAATGCTAGGATTAATTTAAGATTTGTATGGAAATATTTGTGGCACTGTAACTTTAAAACTATAAATTTTATCGAAAATCTGACTTCATACCGACATAGAAATTAGTTACTAGATTGTTTTTGAAAAATTTCATTGACTTTACTTGGATAGTATTGAAAATATCACCATACTACGTTTGTATGGAGCGCGCCAACGGTAGAATAGCCTTAAGATCTGTGTTGGGGAACTTCTATCATCTTAGTAGGACATTAAATAGGCGGACACTTTATGTTGTTTATCATGCGCTTGCTGACTCATTGCTTAGTTATGGTTTGAACAGCTACGGGTGTACATTTGATACATACGTACATGCGATTAAACAGTTGCAGATTCAATTCATGAAAAAATATTTAGTAGACAAAAAAACTAAGTTAAAATGTAATAAAAATTATGATCTATTGTTTCCTATATGTAAGATAATCCCGGTTAAACATAAGGTTGGATACTTATTGGCTATTAATCAGTATAACTGTGAACATTTTAAAATACCTGTTGAAAATAAATATAATACCAGAAGGGTCAGAGAAGGTAAATTAATTCAACCATCGGCTAAAAATTACTATGGTAAAAGAACCACCAAGTACTTAACTCCGAAAATATTTAACAGTATTGACTGGCTAAGGCAAAACCGGAAACTTTGTAAATTATCCTTAAAAGTTAAACTAAAAAGAACTATTCTTGAATCACTTTAACTTGATAGTACCTAATTAAATACAAATTGTAAACAATCGCTGTTAGTAGGTGTCTGGATATATATGTGATATCACAAACTTACTGTTATGGGTTTGTGATATTATCTATATACTTTATCATAATACTTTAATTTATATTAACCATATTGTATGGGTAAGATTAAGGACTCATTTTTTTAAAATTGAGTGTAATGTCTTTCGCCAACAAACTGTTCTGCAGTTTGGCGAAATGTAATGTAATTTGTAACGTTTGTAATTCTGAAAATTTAAAATAAATGAAAAAAAAAAAAAAAAAGTACGGCGCTATGGCCGCGATGGAAAAATAAGGTCTTGGGCTATGGAGGTGAAAGTTGGATGGATGGATACTGGGCTATGGGAGGAGACTAACGGACAGCTATTATTATTATCTCTATAGGAATAGTAGGTACTAGTATTTTTTCTGTGGTTTTACCTATGACGTTTCAACATTCTCACCGCTGTTACTCAAGCGGCAACCATTCATAACATTAATCAATGCTATTCAGGCGACGACCCTGGAAAATTACTCTCATTTAACTATAGTTATTTAAGTCGGGTTCGAATCCGCAAGTTTCCGCGAGTTTTTCTATCTTAGGCACAGATTATTTAAAAGTTACTACTTAGGTATGAAAGTAGGTACTCAAACGGTGAAGGAAACCATCGCGAGGAGACCTCTATAGGTAGGTACGCTGAAAAAGAAATTCTGATGCGTATGTGAAGTCTACCAATCCGCATTATGCATGTGTGGTATACCTTCCTGAGGGTAGGCCTGTGCCCTACAGTGGGAAGTATACAGGCTGATGAGGACGATAAACCATAATAAACCAAGGTGACGAAAATCAACCTCTAAAGGTGTGCAACGGGGTGCTTGGTATGGAGTATTCGGAAATCCACGGGAAGTCGCGGGCAAAAGCTAGTCGACAATAAATCAGAATTCGATATACAGGGTCCTTCTTAATATGCTGACACTTTTTTAAGCTGATGATCAGACCATAAAACTGAACAACTTTCTCTATGGGACCAACATCGAAATCGCGAAAAACAAATCAGCTGTCCCATACATTTGGCTTGAATAGGTTTGCAGTTTTGTATGGACGAGCTTTTTTTTTGCGGTTTCGATGTTGGTGCTATATAGAAAGTTGTTCAGTTGGATGGTCTGATCATCCCCTTAAAAAAGTGTCAGCATATTAAGAAGGACCCTATACTTACCTATGTTAGTAGAAACGGAAACTTTTGTAGTTTAACTGGAGCGAACTCAAATACCGAAATACCATTTTTCCTTCCTGTTGTATGTAGACCTCTGACTATCCACAAAAGTATTATGGTTGTGAATTTATACTCATGTATATAGGACCAATGTAGAATAGACCGTAATACATTCATATGATCGTAGTCGATGTCATTTTCGACGTTCATAAAGGATTATTAATAACGATAATGTAGGCCCCAAGTCGGGCGCCAATATCGTTCGAACGTTTTCAAACAATATTAAATTGTACAACAGACTGAGCCGCCACGCATGACGACGCCGTGATCATGAATATGGAAATCAGAAGCCCTTTTGTTACCTAAATCACATGCAAATAACATGGAAAAAAAAACCCTTACCCAAAATTCACTAGCGAAACGCTTAAGCAATTTACCTACTTTTATTATACCCACTGGAGTACAACGCCGCATTGAGTCAGCGGCTTTTTTTTTATTAGCTCACTTACCGTTAGAATAAGTAGAAAGATGGTCACTTGTTTAAAGAAGAGTTTTTTTTGGTTAGAAACCAGATTGGTGAGGTACACAACACACGCGACGCGACTGGTTTTGCGACTAAAACGCGACCGGACGCGGCGCCGCCGCTGAACGTCGCCGTACAACTGACTGACACGCCGTGTTTTCATACAACACGCATGCGTGTTTCACAATCTGTTTCACAAACTTATTTAATACCCTATTTGGACGAAAAAGGTCGTTGTTGGTTTGAAATAAGGTTTAAAATAAGTGTGTATAAGGGTTGCTTTGATTGTCCGATGCAAGAATACATCTACATAGTTATAGTGACAATTTGGTATGTTAAAGTTTGATAAAATATAGCTTCGTTTAAAGTTTCTAGCTGTTGTGTTCCCGTTGTAGTTTATCGATTGAACCCCTAAACTTTCAATGCTGTGATACCATACCTATCTTATTAAGCGAAGTTGTGATTATCGCACCTTACGAGGCGATTAAATAATAGAGTTTCATGTTTTTTACCTTCTTCTTCTTCGGGTTGGAGAGGAGAGGAATGGAGAGTTCATTACTGAAGGTTGGCAGTTTTTTACCTATTCAGTATTTTCGTGTTGATGCCTGATACTCTGATTCCTTCCTGGTCCCTAGTTGTATCAATGACTTTCTACTGCTGAACATAGGCCTCTCCCAACAAGTTTTCCTAAAGTCAGATATATTATTTCTGTATCGAATCCAGTAGCCGTAGCATGCTACACGTGATACGGCTGTTTCACGTCTTTTATCTCGTTCGTTCGCGCGCAAATAGAAAGAGAGCGTAGTAGGTGTGATAGCGCTGTATCACGGTGGCATGCTACCCATGCTGCTACTTCTGCGTTTACAGGATGCATTATTTTCTATAACAAATACGAAATAGAGAAATGATTGTTCCTTAAAAATAAGAACTTGGTATTCAAACCAAAAAGTAGCAAAAAAATAATTTTTGAAAAAAAAAATTATTAAGAAATTAAAAAAATACTATATTTTTTCTTATTGTTCCCTGATCTACTATATTTTTTCGGGCACTAAGGCTCGAAATACTATATTTGGTCTAAAAAGAGTTGGCAACCCTATTCTGATGTGATCTCTCAGAGAAACACCGAGCATAGCTAGCTCGCAGAGCAACCTTGAATTGATGAACTAGCATAAGAATAATAATATTAGTTATTCTATGGAACTAGTCCTATCGTCAGGTTCCACGTTTCCGCATCATAGGTGATCACTCATCACTGATTGAACACCTTTGTTTTGAGGCATTGTGGTAGGGCCGAGGAAAATCACCCTCGCATCTATACGTTGACACAAATAATGGGTGAATCGTGTATTCGTTTTTCAGGCCAAACCAAAATTGGCTCGTGTTCGTGGTTACGAATAATAATTACCTACGTTCATTTATAAAATTACCATTCCTAAATATATCAAAGGTAAAGAAGCTATTTACATTGATTTTTTTTTTATATCTAGTTAGACCAGAAAAAAAAACATCGAAATCTTGAATTTACGCGGAACCCCTGACAGTCTCTTACGGTACCCCAGTGTTCCGCGGAACACCATTCGGGAATAGCTGGTCTAGTGTGTATATACAAATACAACGTGTTAATAAATTAGCGCAAAACCTCATATACCCCAACTGATTTATAACTAAATAATTAGATTGAAACAATAATTTCATTATTTTTATAGTTAAAATTTAAAGTTATTCGCATTTTAAGTTTTGAGGCAAAAATGATTTGTTATCTTTTCAGCACTGAAAGAAAGCACTAACGTACTCATGGATACATTTTTATAATCTTGTCTTGGTAGTAAGTAGGGTGAGTGTGCCCGTGCGGTGGGTTGTCATCGGGTTCAGTAGGTAAATTTTAAATTTTGCAAAAAAAAATATTTAATATTTTGAAAAAAAAATTACCTACTATTATACTTATAATATAAACCATGATAATTCGATTCTGCTCTCGATTCTAAACAAACTACTTTCTAGTTTTGCGTTAATTCATTAACACGTTGTATAGGTAGATTTTCAACATTTCATACGTGATTGCTTTTCTATACATTGGTATAATACAAAGGATTCTGGTCCCGAAATGGAGCTTGTCTAAAGTTGAACAAGTCAAATTAAAAGTTGAAATCCTTTGTCGCGACTTTCAATGGAGTTGTCGGTAAATTATAATTAATACCTAACGGTAAAAGTTGAGAAATCACTTTTCCTACTTCTGAATTGCTTGAGGCCTAATAAAATTGTGGTTGAAAGGTATAATTTAATCAAAATCTCCAGACATCAGCAGTCTGGAGTGCGATTTTTTAATCTCTTTCGCTGAGTTCAGCAGTTGAAAATGTCAAAATGACTGTGGGGATATGCATCTTTCTACTGCTGATTTGACTTTCAAAAATCATAGGTACTTCAGGAGTGCGATTTTTGAAAGTCAAATCAGCTGTAGAAAGATCAGGGGTAGCGTGTAAATTCTCTATGAGAAAGATGCATATCTTCGTAGTAATTTTGACATTTTCAAGTGCTGAGCTCAGCGAATGAGATTCAAAAATCGCACTCCAGGTCTGGCAGTTGGCAAAACCGCCACAGCGAGTACTTCTATCAAATAAAGATTTAAAAAATAAAATACCCTTCTAATACCATAAAATAACTAATAGAGAAGGTAGGTATTCATTATTCTTAAATGCTAATACCTACGACTGCGGGGCTGCAGTTTATGATCCCCCATTACATACCATTTTATGTTACCTAATGTGGGTATACTTAGGTATTTGTTTGGCGTAGGTAAATCTACACTAATATTATAAAGAGGAAAGATTTGTACCTATTTTTTTATGTTTGTATGTTTGTAATGAATAGGCTCAAAAAGTACTGGGCCGATTTAAAAAATTCTTTCCCCATTAGAAAGCTGCATTCACCCTGAGTAACATAGGCTATATTTATTGCTAGAAAAGATAAGACGTCCACCCGTGCGAAGCCGGGACGGGCCGCTAGTAAAGTATAAAGTAGTTTTCATTCATTCTTTCATGTCAAGAGAAAATAAAGGAGTATACTTTTTGATGTTAGTTCAGTTTACTAACATAGTGCTCGAGCCCCTGCTCGACCCGACACAAGCGATTCCTTCAAATAGTATTATTGAAAATTTTCACTTTTCCGGAGCTTGGAGCTCGATAACGGTTAGGAATTCGAAAAAAGTGTACTTACTTACGTATCGAATAAAAGTTGTTAAAGAATCTCATGAGCATTCATTTGGTATCAGAAATTTTTCCCCGCGACGCCGCCGCGCCGGCGCCGGCGACCCACCGCCATTACCCGACTACGCCAGAAGGAGGGTTATGTTTTTCAAGATACTGACTGGCCCTGTACCCGCACATTCGATGTTCGCTATATCGCCACTGTTTCGGTCCGTACTTCATTGGAATAGAGTTGACATTGGAACGAAAATTTTCACGCAATTGCGAAGTTTGAATGTGCGGGTAGAGGCCCTGGCCTGTCTAGAATATATTCGTAAGGGTCGACGCGACGCACATTATATGGCGGAGAACTTTACTGTTCGAGCATGTTCCAGTGTTCAATGAAATGTCGCCCTTATCCAATTCAAATAGAGTTGTAAATAAGTGTCAAGTTATAATCTTACCTAGCGGACGGCGGCGTTTGCTGGCGCACGCCATTTATAACTCTATTACAATTGGATTAACGACCACATTCCATTGAGCACTGGGAAATGCTTGAACGATTCTCCGTCAGATGTGCGCTGATCCTAAGGCTGCCTGTCCATTGAAGCTGTGCGAGCTGTGTAGCTGTGTTTTTTTAACCAATCAGGAGCTCGGGCGAGATCGGCCGCGCCTCGCCCGAGCTCCTGATTCTTACTGCACTGATGATACTCTTCTCTTCGCCTGCTGACAGGATGATAGGGATAATAAAATAAAAACAAAATTGCTTTTTCCACTTCATACTCACTGTATGTCTTTATTTATTTTATTTTTTTGTATTTTTTTAATCAATTTATTTTCTTTTAAAACTTTCTTTAAATCAAATTTTATATTAATATTAAATATAATATATCTCGAGTGTATTTACACGCTATGTACAAATATAATATGTACATTACTTAGTTGCCTTATATAATAATATGTACATCATTTAAATACCTAACAACATATTATTTGCTTTTAAGATAAGCGCCTCACTTTACTAACTATAAGATACATTGTCTAGTGTTGTGTTTTTTGTTATCGATTTAATTAATCGACTATCACAATAACTTCAAATTCAGCACATCACTAGTAAAATATCGTTGATACATTATCATGAATCTGTGATAGTATAGGTGCTCTTTAGAGCTTTTTAAGCCCTCGATAGTAAAACTTGTTTATTCGAATTATTTATCTTATCAAATCAATATACATTTAATCTCCTATTAAAACAACGCTTAAAAAGGTTGACACCTGTAGCAAAGTATCTGGTCATCCCCGAAGAGATTATGAGTACATGATATCCAACTAAACAAGTTTTATTAACCAGATAGGCTTATTATAAATTAATACAATCATTACATAGTTATACAAAAATCCACTAACACTCGCTGACACTTAGCCGCCATTTTAATTTTAATTCATATAAATGCATATATTTTAGTTATATTTCGCGTCAATCCTTAATTTTAGCGCAACCAGTAGGAAAAACAGCTAATGACAAAGCGAGACAAATATAGTCTTTGTCACTGTATGCTAGAGTGAGAGCGCAATACAGCTTTATTTCTAAATTTTTATTATAAGCCCGTAAGCTTGCGTACGGAACACCCCGCAAGTTAGTCAATGTCTATAGCAAAATTACATACCAGTTGCGACCTGTGCCACCGAGTGTACCTTATTGCTAATTCGTACATTTTAGTTGCACTCATATTTTTTTGTTTAGTAATTTTTTTATTGAAATTGGCATCGTTTTGTTATTTTAATTCTTATCTTTAGAACAAACAATAAGGCAGATGATTAAGGAAACTTTTAAACCAATGTTTAGAGTAAGATAAGAGCGAATATTCTTGTAAAGCTCTTATGAGTACGATTTGCTATTGAAAGAATTTGAGGCAATTTATTTTCCTTTATTAAAAGCTAAGATCCTCAGAAACGTCTGGCCGCATCTTCTCTCAACGGAACACCTTCCGACGCGGTGGTAGAGTCAAAAAATGACGTCAAAAAGCTATCTAGGATGATATTATTTTAAATAAAAAATTTTGAATTTTTTTGATTTTTTGAAAAGAGAACTAACATTCTCCCTATAGTGTCTAATTATCGACAATTTACACACAACTCTATAGAAAAATTCATTAAATAATTACTTGACACATTTTATAAGGCGAAAGAAGTATTTTAGAATCCTAGCTTTTGGTGCGCCTCGTCTCTGCCTACAGTCGTAAGATCATGGAGTTAGCGTATGTAAGAATCATTAATTATGTGAATTATGTCACATGTCATTTCATTCCAAAACCTCAAACACGCTAAATGTGAACCTAAGTCATAATTAGTCACGCAGTGGCGGATCCTGAATTTAGTTTTGGGCGGGGCTGTTTGGAACATTTCCTAAAATACATGCAACCCTTAAAAGATGATTATGATTAGTTAGTTTTGCATTTTGACTCCAAAAGTAAAATGGACATGCCTATAAGATCGCTGGCGGTTTTTTAATAGGAACAGATTTCATTAGAACAGATTTGGGCAACTAGTACTCGTCACACCATAAAAAAGTTCTAACTGGTCATAATACAAAAACCTAATTTGTTTCAATCGGTCATATTTAATTTGTTTAGACCATCAAACCTAACAACTTTCTCTGCGGGACCAGAATCGCAAAAAAAAAACTGATGTTTCATAAAAAAAAACGAAACTTCTACTCGAGCTAAATGATTGATGGAACTTAATTTTTTCGCTATTCTGACGTTTGTCCCAAACAGAAAGTTGCTGTTTTGTCTGGTCATCCCCTTAAAAACCGTCAGCATAATATAAAGTTGGACCCTGTATGTCTGTGAGTAATTAATAAAATGTTCTGCTTGAGTAGTCATGTCGGATAGCAATAACCGCCGCCTACGCGATACGACTGAGTTATTGCGGTTGTACATAGCACACGGGCGGGGCGGTGGGCTAGCCTTTCATTTATACATACACATGACATTATCATACTGCAGTCTGTTTGTTTGCGTGTAAGGGGATATAATTCGGAGCCGCTCCATACAAACTAAGTCTGGTTATATTTTCAATACTAACCCATTAAAGTCAATGAAATTTTTCAGGGACAATCTAGAAACTAATCTCTATGCTTGTATGTTATCAGATTTTTTTTGCTGCCCACACGATAAGAAGAAGAAACAGATTTTCGTTAAAATATACAGTTTCAATGCTACGATTAATTTTAGATTTGTATGGAAATCTTTGAGGCACTGTAACTTTTAATACATTTTAACGAAAATCTGAGATCATACAAGCATAGAGATTAGTTTCTAGATTTTTTCTGAAAAATTCATTGGCTTTATTTGGTTGGTTTGTATGTATGGAGCGCGCCCTGAATTATATCTTCTTAACTATGGCAGGACGAACCTTGGAGGCATCTTTTATTTTTCATGTTTCGACTAGATTTATAAAAGACTACCGTTAACCCGCGACTTCGTTCGCACAAATTATATACCAGATTTTAAGTCAGATCATAAGCTATCAAACAAAAAAAGTTTCATCAAAATCGGTTCAGTAGTTTTTGCGTGAAGCGAACAAACACACAAAGCAAAAAAAATATTTTTTTGTAAATTTACCGTTTTATAATAGTTTAGAAGGATGTCCACTTTTGACCTGTCAAATAATTTAACAACTATTAACGTGTATATAGCTTTTATTCCTCATTATCAAATTAAAATAAATTATTGCCGATGTAAATGGAATTATAGTTTTCCTATATCATTATTAACTGTATACTTCAACCTTTGAGTATTATACGACTTCAACTAATTAAAAAATAGTTTGACAGGTAAACGAATATATCGGAAATAGTCGATCTTCTTTACCAAGACTCGACTGACTCGATATCTAAACTATTATAAAACTGTAACAGAAGTGTGTGTACATTGAAGATATTTACAAAAAAAAGATTACGATATGGTTTTTAGATGTCCCTGATTCCAAATCACCACATTTTGGATTTTTTGTCTGTCTGTTTGTTTATTTGTTTGTTTGTTTGTTTGTTTGTGGATTTGTTTGTTCGAGCATCACGCAAAAATTACTAAACCGATTTTGACGAAACTTTTTTTGTTTGATAGCTTATGATCTGACTTAAAATCTGGTATATAATTTATGCGGACGAAGACGCGGGTAAATGCTCGTATTCTATAAACATACTTACATACATAAAAGACATAATTATTAGTGTTAGTCACTCCGAAACAAGTGGAGTCGTTATTTTATGTATAAGAACGTGGGCGAGGCCAGGGCGCACCTTTTACGATGAAAAAACAAACTTTTTATATAAAGTTGGTTGATTAAAGAAGTTTTTTTTTGTTGATTCCAAAAACAAGGAGTTTGTTTTTAACGAGTTTTTAAAACGTAAACTTTCCTAAATGGCGTTTATTTAATCTATATGCTCGCTCACCCTATAGAGACATTATTTAAGGCATGGGCAGTGTTGCCATTGCCGTTGTGTTGCACAGAATAGGTAATACCCGCCACTCCCCGCCCCCCTCTGACTTCAGATACCCCACCTCCCCTCACACTTTATGTGGTAACCTGAGGGGAACCGAGCAAGGGAATTCAGACAGGCGCGCGCACCTATTGGATTTGACTACATAAAATTGTGTCTTTTAAGTGCATAAAAAACGTTGAAAAATAGCGCTAAATTCACATTTTCAAATAGTATTTTTAATGATAGACAGAAAAATAAAGTCTCGAAATGTAGATGACGTTAAACACAAAGCGCGGCTTTCAACCCAACACGCAATGTCATGGACAGTTTGCACAAAGTGCGCATGTAAAGACGCCATTTCGAAATTCAAAAATTTTCTATTGAGTTCAGGACCTGTGATTATCAATATATCGCTACTTGCTACGATTCCAACACATCCCTATCCTTTTCAACATTCGTAAGTCGGGTGTCGCTTAAAACACGTCTGACAATTCGGAACACTTCTATAAAAGTCAAATAAATTAGTTCAGGATATTATATTTCAAATACCGGGTGTAAGTGACAGCCTGGCAAATACTGAAACGGTGAATTCAGACCATCAAACTGAACTACTTTCACTATGGAGCCACCCTCAGGAAACGTGAAAAAATCAGCAGATCCATTTCTTTGAATCGAGTAGGTGTTTTGTATGGAAGTTATTCAGGTGTTCAGTTTGATGGTCTGAATTCACCGTTTCAGTTTTTGCCAGGCTGTCACTTACACCCTATAGATTTTTGGATTCAGAGAACAAAAGTATCTACTTGGTAATTTTGTGCCGGACTCTAACGGTCACAACATTGTCTCGTTTTTATATAAGACAAATCAGTGGGTGTAAGCGGGACAGCCAATGCTGTGACATCTATCGCCCGACTGTTTTTATTTAAGACAAATCAGTGGGTGTAAGCGGGACAGCCAATGTTGTGACATCTATCGCCCGACTTTTTAAGTGATAAACTGTTGGATAAACAAGATGCACAGTCTCGTCTAGAATTTTAGCAATTTTTTTCCGATTTCATCCATCATTTTTACTGTTTGCGAGATAGTCCAATACTAAGACCAAAGTGTGCACAGATATTCGTTTGAAGGTATTGATAATTTTTTGCTATCGAGCGAGCTTGTTGCAATCGTGTACAGAATAACCTTCATGACTTGGAAATATCCCCAACTGTGTTATACAAGGTGTTACAAAAATACAAATAAACATTTAAGGGGGTGGTTTAGAACTTTAGACCATCAAACTGAACATCTTTCACTACGGGACCAATATCGAAATCGCGAGAAAAAATCTGATGTTCCATACTATAACTACAAATCTACTCGAGCTAAATGTATGGGAAAGTTGATTTTTTTCCCGATTTCGATGTTGGTCCCATAGTGAAAGTTGTTCAGTTTCATGATCTAAACAGCTCTCCTAAAAGTTTTAAATGTTTATTTTTACTTTTGTAACACCTTGTATAAGTATTTTATTGAAATCAAAATTAAGTACCTATTTCATTTTCTATGGAAAAAAATTCATAAAAAAAGCGAGTTCCGAAATAACCTTAAATCTGTCATTTTGAAACTCTTTTCAGTGATCGAAGAGTAAGACGGTGGTGGTCGGTGTAAAGTACTATTAAAATAACAAAACGTTGCCAAAATACACACTTCATACTAATCACTGACATGTAACATTTGATTACATTTGTGTTGCCAACTTAAGTAAGGCGGCACATTTGCATAACAAAAGCCACCTCGAAACTAAGTTGGTAACACAATTTTATTTTGATTACACGTAACATTGCGTACTAAGCCAAAAAGTTGTGATTGTATTAGAAACAGAATTACTGATTTGAAACGTAATTCCATAACCTTACAAGAAATTAAGGTTGCTACATTATAATTTTTTTGAAGTTTCTGATCAGCCCTATATTGAATAGGGTCTTATTGGTATGCGTTATTATTTACTCACTAAGGTTTGATATAGTGAGTGCCGAGTAACTTTTACTATGGGACCAACTCATTGATTGACTAATTTGTATGCGTTTATTATTTACTCAGTAAGGTTTACTATAGTCAGTGCCGAGTAACTTCTTTTACTATGAGACCAACTCGATGATTGATTTTGTGTGGAAAACTGATTTAATTTTTTAAATTTAAATTATTGATTGCATAGAAAAAGTGGTTTAGTTTGTGAATTAGAATCACAACCTTTTGGTTCGGTACAAATATACAAAGATATACCAAAAAAACTGTATTTTAAATATAAAATAAATACAATAAAATCCTAGAGATCTACTTCATGAGTGAGACTGGTCAAATGTTTGTTTTTATAAGTGAGATTAAATTCATAGGACAATGAACCTTATGGGGAAGGAAATAGATAAGTATTTAAGTACTAAGTCACACGAGAAATGCATGGTGTTAGGGTAAACAGTTGCATTGCTTTAATGGGTGATTTTACTCATTATACTGAACAAGTGTCCCAAAGGAAATTCGAAAGAATTATCATATTTTTTTCATACAAACCTTCAATCAGCCGAAAAGTCCATAAACATTGAGAATTTATCTTATACGTTTCTAAAGGAAAGTTGTTCAACATCATGGGTAAAATCACCCCCAAAGTGATCAAACTGTTTACCCTAACACCCTGTATAAGAAAGAAGACGCTGAAAAGCAGTCTTGTATGGGTAAATGCATGTTTTTTACAGTTCATATTAATACACCTCGCTTTACTTAGTTTAGCGCGTCATATGCCGATATCGATATAATATAGGGTTTTTTTCTATTCGTTTTCATTTTAGTGACATATTTTTTTACTAAAATTTTTCTTAATACAATTATGTCCTCACACAAAACTCTTAAGACTACGTCATAAGGATGAAAGTTGTTTGACTCGCGAGACTTCTTCAACAGAACCAACTATAACATTATTTACTATGTCGTAATGACAAAGATAGCTTAAACTTGTAATGGGAATTCACAACAAATTCCCTAAAAGAAAATTTTATTACGTCATTTTATTTCGCTCTCTTTCGCACTTGTGCTCGCGCCCCAAAAGATCTACTTCTCGCTTGCACACTAGAGTTCATGTATCACACCAGTTGCTTCGATTCGAGATACCTTCCAACATTTTTCATGATTTGAATTTACGTGCGAAAGTATTCCTTATTTCCAATTGTGACGATACAATTTATGTCAATGCATTGGGTTTACTTTTGCTTGTGAATGTTAATATTTCGCAGTGAAAGATGTACTTCTAAAGCACTTTAGTTGTTAATTATAAAATAACAAATGTTTCTCTTAATTTATTGTACTTTTAAGTGTAAGATATTGGTGTTATCGTTTGCTAGGCTAAGCGAGAAAGTTGTCACACGATTTTTACTATTGTTAGGACATACTCTATACCTGTATACAGGGTGTTAGGGTAAACAGTTGCATTACTTTAAGGGGTGATTGTACCTATAATACATAAAAACGCTCTAGAAAACCAATAGGAAAATCAAAAATTTTTGCACTTTCCATACTAAATGCAATCAGCTGATCGAATGTTTCTATGAAAAGTCGAAATTTTATTTTGCGAATTTCCTACACCTTTCTTAGGGAAAGTTACCATGGGTACAATCACCCCTTAAAGTAATTCAACTGTTCACCTTAACACCCTTTATGTCGCGTCGCAGGATTATAAAAGTGTCTGTACATTGAAGATTTTTAAGAAAAAAGGTACGATATGGTTTTTAGGTGTCCCTGATACAAAATCACAAATTTTTGGATTTTATGTCTATCTGTTTGCTTGTTTGTTCGGGCATCACGCAAAAGCTAATAACCCGATTTTGATGAAACTTTTTTGTTTGAAAGCTTACTTATGATAATAATTATAATTTGTGCGGACGAAGTCGCGGGTAAAAGCTCGTTCTTATATATTTTTATTTTTATTGGAAAAAATATAGTATTGTAATAAAAAGACAAATGACAACTTTCTCTAATAGTAACTTACAATATCGATAAAATGGATCGGAGAGCGCCGCGGCTTACGTCGCGTCGCGCGGTACATTTAAAATGTAACTAACTAAAGACTAGCCGTTTGTGCTAACCACTAACTATAACTAACATAAACTCTAACCGCTATCAACTCACACGACTAAATTAAACCCATTTTTTACATT
Organism: Agonopterix subpropinquella; assembly: GCA_922987775.1. Classification (NCBI taxonomy): domain Eukaryota; kingdom Metazoa; phylum Arthropoda; class Insecta; order Lepidoptera; family Depressariidae; genus Agonopterix; species Agonopterix subpropinquella. The sequence goes on along the minus strand of OV277694.1, from coordinate 474,692 downwards.
AAAACCACTGGACCGATTTTGAAATTATTTTCTTTTTACTTTTAATGGTGGATTTTCTGACAGCACAGCAAAAGTAGTACGCCCTATTTTTGACTTTGAGCGCAGATATCTCGAGACAGAAGCATTAACGATTTAGTTTCTGTGGTAGTTTTGTTCCATTGGACAAGACCTATCCAACGAGAACTCACTCGATTTACCCCCTTTTCGTCAGTGCATAACTGTTTTACGAAAACCCGTTCGTCGAAATCACGATTCACAACTGTTTCGTTCGACGAAAGAACTGTCCAACGAAAGCACGGTTCGTCGAAGTATGAAAACTTACATACTTCCACGAACCGTGCTTTCGACAGACAGACAGAATGGACGAAAGTATAAGAGTTCCTTGTTTGACTACTAAACCCTAAAAAGGTAACAATATGGTATTTGAGTTAGCCTGACTCCATATCACCAATTTTTAGATTTTTTTGTCTGTTTGTTTATTTGTTTGTTTGTTCGCACGTCACGCGAAAACTATTGGGCCGATTTTGATGGAACTTTTAGTGTCTGAAAGCTTGTGATATTATTTATCTCGCTACGATGACGATGCGGACCAACTCGCGGGAAAACTCTAGTTGTTAATAAAACAGTAAAACTTGAACAAATCACATTGACTTATTTTGTTCTAATTTCTTTTAGCATAATGTACCATCTTGAAAACCACGTCAATACCATCTAACGAAATATGTTATAAAAAAATTACCTGTCAGAAAATCCCTCATTGAGGATAAATTTTACCGTTCTTAACTAAGTAGTTGTGTTCCTAATTAATTATTCTTTCCTATGGTTGAGCAAAGAAATATCTGTTAAAGATAAGGCCACCATTTATACACTTTTCTTTTCTTTTTTTAACGCTAAACCACACAAAAGAACATAAAATAGGTAATATTTTATGTTCTTGTGTGGTTTAGCGTTAAAAAGAACATAACTTTATGTTGAAGAAAAATAAGATATATTTTAAGACAGCAACCTAAACTTCTAAGTATTTCTATTATCCCTTAGTTACAAATAAAAATAAATAGTGAGAGATGTCAATAAAAAGTATAAAAACGTCATTAAAATCGGTCCAGTATTTTGCGTATAACTTTCTGGTAAAACTTATACAGGGTGTTAGGGTAAACAGTTGCATTACTTTAAGGTGTGATTGTACCCATGATACTGAACAACTTTCCCTAAGAAATCTACTGGAAATTGGCAAAAAAAAATTATCTTTCCGTACTAAATGCAATCAGGTGATCGAATGTTTGTATGAAAAGTCGTTTTTTTTTGCGAATTTTGATTTGTTCCTTTTGGAAAGTTGTTCAGTATCATGAGTACAATGACCCATTAAAGTAATGGAACTGTCTAACCTATAAAACTGTATAAGTCAAATTAAAAAATTTCCTTATCAAATGTATTCTAAAATCAGTTTTAGGCAAGTTATTACTTATAGATTTTTCGGTCGTTCGCCCGTTAGTCTAATATGGACTTAAGGGTTGAACCTCATCTGACAGCACGGCATCGCCTTCTTTGTCGCTCCATCCTTTTCTGTCACCCAGGAACGTCATTTGAGAGAGCAAATAAGATAGACAGAACGCGATCGCGCGCGGCGGTGCGGTCGCGTTCCGTCTACCTTATTTGCTCCAGCAAATGACGTTCCTGAGTGACAGAAAAGGATGGAGCGACGGAAAAAGGCGATGCCGTGCTGCCAGATGAGGTTCAACCCTAAACAAACACAACTACAACTCGAAATAATTTAGCATTTGAAGTCTACACTCGAAAGTTTTTTTTATTTTCGAATATAATCGAAGCAGTCATAAACGTAACCGTATAAAAATAAGCACTAGCTATAAACCTATCTATATAATTATATAATAATTATTTTATATAACAGTCACAGCACTATATAACAGTATTTATAATTAATTTATTTACATTTTTACAAGGTCGTACGTAATATTTTTAGCATTTGAGGCTGAGATCGCCTGCGGGGTGACAGACGAAGCGGGGGGATTCGTACCTAGCTATGATAGAACAATAGGGGTGATGAAAATTTATTTTTATTTATGGTTTCAAAAACTGTTTGATATCTTGAACATTAAAGTGAAATTATTTTTCGTATATCTTTAAACATAACCGAAATATAAGTGTTCAAAATTTACGAGAGGCACATACGTAAGAAGTGACGTCATAACTAAGTATTTTCATACAAATCATGACCACGTGTCATACAAACATCTGTTTTGCATGAAAGAGATAGAATATGACAAAAAACGTTTTTCAATCGTTTATAACTTTTTTGTTTTCTATTGGATTGTAATTTCGTTTGTGCATTTGGTTTTTAAATTAAGCCTATTTTTTGTAATTCGTTATAAGATATGAATTTCCAGGATCTGTTATCATCCCTATTGTTGACGAAAAGGCAAAAAGCGGACTCATTTTTATGTTGGTACGAAACATATTTGTTTGGCGTTGTGATGGAAAGTATGGAAACATACCAATAAGTTTAGAGTGTCATGGAAAAATATAGGAAGTTGATATAATAATCGTAGACTTTTTATCAGGAGGAAAATACTAGCGTAAATCGATAATACGAAAGGGAAACACGCTTTCTCTCTTACCTATGAAATGTTAATGAGTGTGAGCGAGAGGACATTTTATGTCAACAAATACGGCAGTTTATTTTTAAATCAAACCGTTTTACAACCGACTATAATAAATAAACAAACCATAATTTCTGACATTTACTGTCAACGTCGAATTTAATTGAAAAAAAAAGTGTTTTCTATAAAATTTAGAGGCTGTTGAAAGTTCTTTATAACACCAACGGTATAGCAAAAATTAAATTGTTATCATTTTTATTTTAAACTATATGACGTCGCCATACCAAAGATGTTATAATATTCAAAAACGAACGTGTTCAGAGTAATCAGTTATAGAAGCGTCTCTGTCACACATGTGATATTGCCACTAGATAAATAAATAATAAATAAATAAATAATAAGATAGAAAGAGATAAAACATAAGTAAAAGAGATCTTGTCAAATATGTTCTGATTCATTCATAATCATAACACACATTAAACACTATAGGGTGTTAGGGTAAAAAGTTGCATTATTTTAAGGGGTGATTGTCCCCATGATACTGAACAACTTTCCCAAAGAAACCTATAGGAAATTCGTAAAAACAATTTTTTGGACTTCCCGTACTAAATGCAATCAACTGATCGAACTTTTGTATGAATTGTCGTTTTTTTTTGTTGCGAATTTCCTATAGATTTCTTTAGGAAAGTTGTTCAGTATCATGGGTACAATCACCCCTTAAAGTAATGTAACTGTTTACCCTAACACCCTGTATGCAGGGTCCAACTTAATATGCAGACGGTTTTTTAATGGAATGCTCAGTCCATCAAACTGAACAACTTTCTCTGCAGGACCAACATCGAAATTTAGAAAAAAACATTAACTGTCCCATTCCCATACATTTGGCTCGAGTAGGTTTTTTCGCGATTTCGATGTTGGTCCCGTAGAGAAAGTTGTTCAGTTTGATGGTCTGATCATCCTATTAAAAAACCGTCCACATATTAAGACGGACAATGTATACTCTATCTTATTCTCTCTCGCAATTATTGCATATGGAAGACAGAGACAAAACTTTGAGACCTTCAAACTTCAAAAAGCACTAACTTATCTACCACATAGCAAAATAAGTCTTAATTACTGGTATTAAGTTTCATTTCCATTAAATACAACCAACTGAACTGTTCTTTGGGAGACTTGGGAGGACATACGTAATATTTTCATAATATCTAGTTCTAAGAACCGCCGCTAGGTGTAAAGAGTATATTGTGAATTAAGGAAAGTAGTAGCGCGGTAACAAGTCTACTATGAACCCCTAGCGACAGTATCTAGAACTATAATATTACATGTAGGTATAGGTATAGATAACTTAATAGTTTAGCGACTGAATAAACGACTATATTTAACCGAATAGCTAAAGATCACCGACAATGGCAGCAAAGGGTATAGTTTATAATTATTGCGAACTAACTACAACTTTATTGCTATACTATTAAGGTACTTATTGGTACGAAACTGAATTTTAAGTTTTTTTTTATTTTATTTTGCTTTTTACAGCTTCCAGCCCATACATTATTATCAATAGCACTGGCCATTGCACTCTCAGCTCGATTACAGCCCTCGCCTACGGATCGGGCTGCAATCCAGTCTGTGCTGTCCAACTTAGCTCACTTTGTATCATAATGTACTATTAAAAATTTTTTTTTTCAAGAAATTAAAAATATAGAGCTATAAATTAGTATACGATACTCGTGACTTAAGTCTATTAATGCACGGCGTTTAGCTCTCTTGCTACGCTCGAGCGCTAACTTCACACCGTGCAATAATGGACTACTTAAATCACACGTATCGTAATGAACTATTTCGAGGTTAATTCTCCATTAAACCCTACAGTCTCGCACCAACACAATTGTTTAACTAATAGCTACCTAACCTACGCGCTATACTCCGTGCTAGAACGCTGTTCATCTCAATTTCGACTGTGTTCAGAGCTACGTAAGGTACACTTTCGCCTGACTAATTTAGCACATGTACTGGTATTTAATTCAACTGTGTTCAGAGTAGAACGCTCTTCATATCAATTCCGACTGTGTTCAGAGCTACGTAAGGTACACTTTCGCCTGACTTATTTAGCACATGTACTGGTCTTCAATTCAACTGTATGTAGAGCTATTGAAGGTACACTATTGGTTAATTTATTTAGCATACAAGCTGGTTATCTGCTCAGATTCGGCTATATTTCGCGATCCGTAAGGTATATTTTACATTGGTTTCTTAAACACATTCTGGTTAAAAAAGGCGCCATGTTAGAGTGAGTTGATTACACGCGAGCACTGAGGTCGTTAAATTAATATGGGACTTAAAATCATTTGAGATAGATTTACTAAATACGGGCCTAATGTCCGATCAGCGCCTATTTATAAAACAAACTCAAATGTTTGAAATCGCAAAAATAATCAGCTGTTCCATACAAAACTAATAGTAGGTACAGTCAGCTTAAGAGAAACCGCAGCCCTCTATCTTAGTCTGAGGGGTTATATATCTCAGATACTCAAACAGAACATCTGCTTTGTTTTCGCAATTTCGATAAGGGTTGAACCTCATCTGGCAGCACGACATCGCCTTTTTCTGTCGCTCCGTCCTTTTCTGTCACTCAGGAACGTCATTGGCTAGAGCAAATAAGATAGACGGAACGTGATCGCGCGCGGCGGTGCTGCGGCGTACGGTCGCGTTCCGTCTACCCTATTTGCTCTAGCAAATGACGTTCCTGAGTGACAGAAAAGGATGGAGCGACAGAAAAAGGCGATGCTGTGCTGCCAGATGAGGTTTAACCCTAAAGCTCCATAGTGAAAGTTGTTCAGTTTGATGAGTAGAATGCATGGTCCCTTTTTAAAGGGTGAAGAAATAAATATGTAGGGGTCAACACAAAAGAGCCCATTGGGTCAAAATTTAGTTGCTTGTCAGACGCCATAATAAGATAAAATACAACCAAGCTCAAGTCCTCGCGTATTCATAAACTCTACCTACCATAAAGTAACTCAATTGAAGTCAGTCAGTCCACAAGTGATTACCGTCGCGTCCGTAGCACAGCACGTAGCGCATAGCCCGTAGCGCTTCGGCACTCGTAGCCGCGGGGGCTATTGTCGCTATCGCTGGGGCTGTTGTGCGAACTGGCGGCGCTTCTTGTGCTTGTCGTGGCGCGCGCGGGGGGGAGATGTTCTGCGCTGTTTGCTCGCGCCCGAGTTCTGTCGGCGGGCTCGCTCGTTGTACCGTTGCTGCATTACGCCTGTGAGGGGAAGATGTGTTAGGAAATAGAATATTGTTCGAAATATTACACTAGATACTAGATCCCCGAGGCCGACGCCGAGGTGGGGCACTAGACACACGCCGAGGTGGGGCACTAGACGTGCACTCAGGGTGACAAAGACAGTGAAATCCTTATCATTTCTAAACTAAAAGTATTTTACAGTTTTTGGGAGTTACGCGGTTATTATTTAAAACACGGTAAGAACCCGTTAAAATGCTTAATTCTAGATTAAAAGCATTTTGTTTACTAAATCTCTCGCACTAGATACAGCAGTAGGCAGAGTACATACCGGAGGGTATATTGTTGAAGTCGGAGTTGCTGGTGATGTGGTGTATGATGAGGCTCTGGTGCGCGGAGACGCGGCGCGGGGTGGGGGAGGAGCACTGCAGCGCCGACAGCGGCGGGGGGGAGGTGCGCGCGCGTCCCCCCGTCCCCCCCACCCCCGCGCCCGTCCCCCCCGTACCCGCACCCGTCTGCACCGTGCCCGTGCCTGTTTGCGTGGGGCTTTCCGCCGAGTCCGACCACGAGTCCTGGGGCAGTTGAAACGTTAATTATTTACTGTGCTGATTGTATTACATTTAAAATACGATTATTCTAAAAAAAAAAATACACGTTTGAATGAATATTATTATCCAATAACTTCTGAGAATATTTAACTATGGACGACTTACATGGGTAATTCTACTAACAAACTTTTCTGTCACTTTTTTAACAATCAAAATAAGATTCAATGATAATTTGTATTCTTTTTGTAATTTTTCATAATTATGTTGTTTTTTTGTGTACACTAAAGAATCTAAGAATCCAAAGTTATGGAATAAAATCCTACCTATCAGACTGCATACAATATAATATTTTAGCTTTATCTTCTCATCTCACAAAAAAAAACATTTGAAAATAACGCCTTTAAAACTCACATTTTCAGTAATTTTTTAGCTTGATTACTATTTTTTTTATTTTTCCAAAGTTGACAGAATAAGAGGTAGTGATGGATGCATGTTAACTGAAGAGGGAAAAATACTGGATTGTTGGAAGGCATATTTTGAAAGTTTATTTGAAAGTGATGAAGAACCTCGCATAGATGTGTGGCCCACGGATGTGGACTCAGAGAGTGAGTGTGAGAATGAGTTGAGTGTGGAAGAGATAATGAAAGCAATGAAAAGCATGAAAGAAGGTAAGGCTGCAGGGTATGATAGGGTATCGGTAGAGATGCTGAGGAATGGTGGTGGGGTAGTCATTGACATGCTGTACCTTTTATTTAATAAGTGCTGGAAATCCGGTCGGGTCCCAATGGACTGGTGTAAGGCTGTTATTGTTCCGCTCTATAAGGGAAAAGGGTCACAGCAGGAATGCAAAAACTACCGCGGCATTAGCCTTCTCAGTGTGGTTGGTAAGTTGTATGCGAAAGTGTTAATTGATAGAGTGTTAAAGGAGACTGAACGAAAGATATGGGATGTACAAGCAGGTTTTAGAAAAGGAATGGGATGCACGGACCAGGTTTTTGCATTACGGTCCATAAGCGAAAAGTTTTTGGCTCAAAACCAAAAGATCTTTTGCGCTTTTGTGGACTTAGAAAAAGCCTATGACAGAGTGGTTCGGAATGAACTGTGGTCCACGCTGCGCATGTATGGAGTGGATAGTAAATTGATACAGGCGCTGAAATCTCTGTATAAGAATTCCAGTGCCTGTGTCAGGATTAACGGGGCGTACACTGACTGGTTCGGCATCTCTCGAGGGGTCCGACAGGGATGTGTAGCGTCCCCGTGGCTATTTAATTTATTCATGGACAGTTGTTTGGAAGAGCTGAAAGAGAGTGAATGTGGATTAAGAATGAATGAGTTGCTGGTCAAATGTCTGTTGTACGCCGACGATCAAGTTCTACTTGCATCGTCGGCGAATGACTTGCAGGCGATGGTGACTTGCATGAATGAATCGTTTAAAAAGAAAGGAATGAAAGTGAATGTAAGTAAGACAAAAGTTATGGTGTTAGAGAGGAATGATAATGACGACCGTACCTTATGTAGTATTATGATTGGTGATGAAAAATTGGAACAGGTGAATGAGTTTGTGTACTTGGGATGCATGTTTACCAGAGACGGTAAGTGTCAGAGTGATATTGAGAGAAGAGTGAATGCCGGAAATAGGGTAAATGGAGCTCTGAATTCCTTTGTGAAAAGCCAACACGTGTCCAAAAAGGCACGGATGGCAGTTCATAATGGAGTGTTAGTCCCGACATTGATGTATGGAAGTGAATCTTGGGTATGGCAGAAGACGCATGAAAGTAGGATTAACGCAGTGGAAATGCGCTCATTGAGAAGTATGTGTGGTGTAAATGTGATGGATAAATTGAAAAATAGTTTTTAGAGAACGCTGTGGTCTGAAAGAGGATGTAGTGACAAAAATAGAGAAAGGTATGTTGCGATGGTTTGGTCATGTGGAAAGAATGGATGAGAGCAGATTGACGAGAGCAATTTATAAAAAGAAAAAGACGTGTGTTTAAAGACCGGTGGGACTCCCCGCTGTTACATCACTGGGTGAAGCTCCATACCGGGTTTTTAAAATAAAATAAAATGTTTTGTTACTAACACTAGCTGTAAGATACTTGTATACTAACACTATATGGACATCTTGTCTGAAATAAATTATTTGATTTGATTTGATTTGATAAGGCAAGCGTAAGTGGAAATGTTGGAAGGGGACGGCCTAGACGTACATATACGGACCAAATTGGCGACGTGCTTAAGAAGGGCCAGGTCAGATCTACCCGAAACCGACGAGCATGCATGAAAGGTCTTATGAATGTGGAGGAAGCTAGAGAGGTATGTCAGGATCGTAGCAGGTGGCGTTCCGTTGTCTCTGCCTACCCCAGTGGGAGACAGGCGTGAGAATATGTATGTATGTATGTATGTATGTATTACTATTTTTTTATAATAGGATGAACTATTCAAATGTTGATGACGTCACTTGTTAGTATTAAGTACAATTTTTCATACAAAGGGCGCGTTTTAATATTCGATTAAGAGTTTCTAATTTGACTAATTATCCGGTCCTCTATTACACGCGTAATTCGTCCATAGTTAAATAGTCTAAGATTTCATAAAATCACAATTTTGTTTTATGTGCACACTGGTAATTACGCCAATATGCGCGTTTCTAGTATTGTAGCCATTCTAGTAATGTTCATAATGTATACCCTGTCGCTGTCGTCGTCGTGCGCGGGACTGGGCACAGGGCGGGGCGGGTCGGGGCTGGGGGCGCGGGCGGGCGCGCGGCGGCGGTGCGGGAAGAAGAACGGCTCGAAGGTGTCCTGCACCCAGCGCCGGTACTGCAGCACGTGGTCCGTCACGCGCACGATGCGCCCCAGCACCGAGTGCCGCGCCAGCGCACCCCCCGCGTGCGGCCCCACCGCCTGCTGCACTATTATGTACCCGTAGTCGAACGCCTGTACAACAACACACATACAGTAAGCCAATGACGTTTTACAAATACAGGGTTATTTGTAATTCGACGTATTCCTTTCAGGACGTTAAAGGGTCGCCTAAATGCAATTATGTGAACCCCCATATGTGGGGTCGGAAATTAATAGTTTTCGAGATATTTGGAATTTACGGTTTTTTTACCAAAATCCCAATTTTTTCGCACTTTTTCTAAAATAAAAAAAATAAATGCTTATTCTATGGCGTCGATTTGAATTTTAATTCATAGCTTACACTTTTTCCGAGATTTTTTAATAAATCAATGTTCGATCATACTGAGCAATTCAAAATAAATCAATAACAATGACGGTTAATTTTTGAAATAAATTAGTCTTGAAATCATGCAGTTTTCTCAAAAAAATTGTAATAAAAAAAAGTGTGCGTTTTACTAAAATAACTTCCTCGTTTTGTTAGCTTTCTAAAAAGGTATAAACGTTTTAGAAAAAAATGGAATTACAATGTCAAAAAAGGTTTTTTACTTAGTACGTGATACGTAGAGGCAACATTCTCTTGGAGAAAAATTTTACATTTTTTTTTTTAGATAACATTATTTATTAATTTAAATCTTCACATCTTACTCAGAGTGAGCCCCTCGGTTCCGAACACATACACACAAGCACTTTCTTAGTTAATTTTTAGTTACTCTTGAAGTAAAGGTAAAATCTCATTACCTCCGCTGCGTTTATTATGCGCTGCCTTAAGTCTTCTACGTCGTTTACTGAGGTTTGATAAACAAGGTCTTTCATGTGTCCCACAGATTACCCCCAATAGATACCGCATACAAGGCCGCCGATGCGCGCCACACATGTATGTTTTTTCACTGATATAAGCAAATAACTGATCACGCCCCTTCAGTACCGACCAAGTATTGGATCCGCGTGCACTCAATTTAAATTAAAAAATTGCCTATCTTTTTACGATTTTCTGAGCACAAACTTTCTGAAAAATGACAGTTTGTGCCATAAAGTGATGTGGGAAAAACTCTCGGACATCCAGCTACGAGAAAGATGGCATTACTTTCCATCGGTAAGTAACATTTTCATTATTTTTTGTTTTGCGGAGTTCAAGTTATAGTGGGCGGTACAATGGTTGCTTCTAAAAAATTGCAGCTCACGTTGATGTCTTTTTGAAATGGTCCCTTTCTCTCATTAGTTAATTTTGGTAAATCTATCACTTTCGTACATTGACACGAATTTGTCACGTGCAATGCTAGTGTTGTTCGTCTCTGCATTCGGGCCGGTATCGATGTTTTTATTATAATATGCCATATTATTACAAAGCATTTTTAGGCGAGGATTTTAAAACGGTGTTACATGTTGGGGACATTGACACGTGCAATAATAGTGTGTTTCTTCTATGCGGTACGACCGCTATCGATAGGTTTATTATATTCTTAAAATTTTTTCTCTTATTTTATTATTATCTTAATCTTATAAATTTTACTAATATTATAAATAAAAAAGTATGGATGGATGGATGTATGTTTATCACTCAATCTCGGTAATGCAATTGAACGGATTCAGATGATACCCGGTACAGTAATATAGTATGAAATAGCACATAGGCTACTTTTAAATTGTGGGACATTATCTGATTCTCACGGAAAAACCATTTATCGCATAGGAAAACAAGAATAGGATATTTTTATACCGGGATAAAATAGTGAGGTGTATTATATTAAATACAATCTACTTGATTGAAACGTACCTAATCAAAAATTATGTCTATAAAATAAGGAATAAAATAGCAGAATCGAATTATCATGCTTTCAACATAGGTAATTTTTTTCAAAATTTTAAATAATTGTTTCGAAAATTTTTAAATTTACTAAACCCGATGTCAACCCTCCCCATGGGCACACTCGCCCTACTTACTACCAAAACAAAAAAAAAAAAATAAAAAAGAAAAAATAAAAAAAAATAAAAATAAAAAAAAAAATGAAAAAAAGATTGAAAAAGAAAGAATGAATGAATGAGATTATTAAAATGTATCCGTAAATGTAATGTATGTGTACGTTAGCGCTTTCATTCATTGCTGAAATGATAACAAATCATTTTTGCCTCTGATCTTAAAATGCGAATAACTTTAAATTTTAACTATCAAAATAATGAAATTATTGTTTCAATCTAATTCTTTTGTTATAAATCAGTTGGGGTGTATGAGGTTTTGCGTTAATTCATTACACGTTGTATGTAGGTACTCACTATAATACTATAAAGAGAAAATATTAGATTTTTTGTATGTTTGTGACAAATAAACTCAAAAACTACTGGACCTATTTCAAAAATTGTTTTGCTACTGGCAAGCTGCATATGTCAGCGAGTAATATAGACTATATTCTATAATTTGAAATTCCCGAGGGAAAAGCGTTTTAGCCGCAGATGGAACCGCGAGGCGGAAGCTAGTTAGTTATTATACAACTTCTTAATAAATTAACGCAAAACTAGAGAGTAGTTTGTTTAGAATCGAGAGCAGAATCGAATTATCATAGTTTCAACATAATTATATTTTTTCAAAATATTAAATAATTTGTTTGTAAAATTTTAAATTTACTGAACCCAATCTCAACCCACCGCACAGGCACACTTACCCTACCACCAAAACAAGATTCTTAAAATGTATCCATTAGCACGTTATCGCTTTCATTCATTTCTGAAATGATAACAAATCATTGTTGCCTCAATACTTAATAACTTTAAATTTTAACCATCAAAATAATGAAATTATTGTTTCAATCTAATTATTTTGTTATAAATCAGCTGGGGTGTAGGTATGAGGGCTTGCGCTTATTCATTAACACGTTGTATAATACACTTCTATGATATCGGAACATCAGTGCACGTAGTGCCTTTCTGAATTAAAGTGAAATAATAATCATTTTTTCAATAATCGAATAAGTTAATTGTTGTGTAATAACAATAATTTAATCACCTGTCTTAGGCTGAATAATCATTAATCATGACAACATTTATCGATACTTTTTATTACACTGTCGCATCACTAGTGTACACGCTCGGAGAGTGCTGGGAGTAGTGCGACCTTGAAATGGCCAATCATGTTGCATTTGTTTCGTGCCCCGCTACCCGCACCTACCGCCAAAAATGGTGACTTCGGGCGTGAACAACATTTTCATCATGCGGTATCTATTGGGGGTAATCTGTGATGTGTCCCCAGACATGAAAATTACATGGAGTCAAGTCGGGGCTTCTTGCAGACCATGAATTGGCCGTCCTCTACCAATCCCTGAAATGGTTACCTAATCCACAAATTAACGATTTGAAGAAGACGTGACGATTCCACACGAGAAGAAGCATGCTTACAGATGTACTAGTTGCCTATTATTAAAACCGCACGAACCAACCACTATACTCTACGGTTCTATTTGTCAAATGATTTCGCGCCTGACACATGACTGACACCATCTACATTCAGTCGCTAGACTGCACGGCAATAAATTTTCCTCTGTGACAGAATAGCCCCAGATCCCAGAGAAAACAAAAAAATTTTGATAAAATTGCATGGTGGCACGGAAGTGCGCGAGTATTCCGACTGGCACTTGACCGGTTTCTTTAAAAGTAAAGAGTCGACGTACCTGTTTGACCTGTATGGCGCCGTAGCTGGACCTGCCGATGTCGTTGCCCGCCGTCAGAGGGTCCTCTATGCACAGCAGCGACGGACGCTCATCTCCTGACATGTTACAACAGTCGACGTACCTGTTTTACCCGTATGGCGCCATAGCTGGACCTGCCGATGTCGTTGCCCGCCGTCAGAGGGTCCTCTATGCACAGCAGCGACGGACGCTCATCTCCTGACATGTTACAGTACTGTAGTCGACTTACCTGTTTGACCTGTATGGCGCCATAGCTGGACCTGCCGATGTCGTTGCCCGCCGTCAGAGGGTCCTCTATGCACAGCAGCGACGGACGGTGGCCGTCGTTCATCTCCTGACACGATTGAACAATTATTATTTATATTAGAACCATTCACTTGGTAGAGAGAGGATTGAGTACTAGAGGCGAAAAGTGTTTTGAATACAAATTGAACATAATTAATTGAATCAGGCTTTACTTTGCGGAAATCCATGACTAATAGGTATGCATAGCATATGCTCACGACTATATTTCCCGAGGGGGTAGTCAGAGATATTCTGACACCTCAGAACATCCACGTTTCACTAGTAGTAGGTAGATACCGAAACGCTGTCCAGTGTCACGTGTGAGCCCATCGCCACTTGTAATGGACAGTGGGTACAATACATGCCTCGAAATTGAGGCATGCACTTTTCCTCACGATGTTTTCCTTCACCGAAAAGCCAGTAGTGGTGTTGCAAATCGTACATAATTTCAGAAAAACTCAGAAAAGTATGTAAAGGGCAATCAAATAGCTACTGATACATCTAACGTAGTCTTATGGCAGCGTGATATACCGTTACTGCTATCGCGCAAATAGATAGAGCTAAAAGTCTCTTTCTATTTGCGCGCGAACGAACGAGATAAAAGCCGTGATAAAGCCGTATCACACGTAACATGCTACGGCATCTAATATCAAAGTGCTACTTTTACAAACTACTAAAGTTAAAACAACTAACCTTCTGTATCTCATCCTTAGACACATAAGAGCCGCCGCCCTTAACCCTAATCGCAGTCTTAACATAGTTGAACTTCCTTCCGTAAAGCTCGAAGAACTCGATGAGCAGCACGCCGAGGTTGTGCTGCTGGCGCAGGCGCTCCGGCCGCGGGTGCAGCTGCAGGAAGCTGATGCACATGAGGATCAGGGAGTACGAGGAGATGCCGCCCGTGAACACCTCGTTCAGGTCCCGCTGCAGCAGGAACTGCTTCAGGACCATCACGAGGCGGGAGAGCACTGGGTACTTTTCCTGTGGGTTGACAAATATAGGGTTTATTCATTGACGTACAATACAATAAAACTATAGAAGAATAACTCGAAACAAAAACAACATAATTTTTGGCACCTAATGAAAAATTACATTTTGTATGAGTTTTCGCGGCAACGTACAGTTTTTAAAGAACAAAGAAGAACGACCTCATACATTCGTTCACCTGTCAGACGACCTCATACATTCGTTCACCTGTCAAACTATTTAGTATTTAATTGAAGTCGTATAATACTCAAAGCTTCTCTCACGTGGTTTCGCGAGTCCCGTTTTTTCCTGCCACGAGGCTCCGCAATTATTTCAATTTTATATTCTCATCCACCCTCATATCAACAAATTACATATTCTATGTCGCGACAGATTAAAAGTAGCGAAACGCATTAATTTTCGATTATTGAATGGCACGTTACGAATCCGGTTCGTTGCGCTGTGGTTCAAGGACACGCGCAGTACTAGTAAGTCGCGTGGTGTAAGTATGCCACAGAACATTAGAGGGGTTAGAAATTCAAAGTACCGCTTTTGCTTCGGAGACGGCTGTCGCCACTCGTCTTTTTTTATTTTATTTATTAGACAAAAATAGTACAAAGAAGTTTGGTTATAAATGTTACAATACGCTCTGCCAAACTGTGAAAACAGTTTAACGGCAAACGAAGGACACCACTGTTGTTCTTGAATTCTTAAGGTGGTTTCAGTCCATACAAAGGTTTGACGCACAATACGCGTAGACGGAATTAATAAAAGTAATATTTTATATATGGAAAAATAGTTTAGAAAATCTAGATGTCGCGTATCAAATAACATTTGCAATTTATAATATAATTACGAAGATATAAAGCTTTGAAATTTTTCTTACAAAATTTTCAAAGCTTTATATCTTCGTAATTACGCGACATCTAGATTTTCTAACCTATTTTTCCATATATACAAAGGTACTTATATTGATACCAGTGCAACATCGTCATCGCTTCCCGCTCACACTGCTACAACTACTGATGCTCTCTCGCTCGCACCAGGCCGCGCGCCTTACGGTGTTATGCAAATTATTGTACAATCGTGTGGCACGCGTTCCACGCCTACTTAGCATTTCTAACCCCTCTCATAATGTTCTGTGGTGTATACACGTACCTTATACTGCTTGATGAGCTCCGCGCTTTTGACTCCGCTGCTCATGTTGAATGAAATGTCCACCTGGAACGAACGACATCGCTTGTCAGTGCGCTTTTAGACTTGTTTGTTATCGTCACTGTTTTGATTATAACACCATCAGCCTATCATCGTCCAATGCTGAACATAGGCCTCTCCCAAGGCGCGCCACAAAACTCTGTCCTCGGCCTTCCTCATCCAGTCGCTCCCCGCTGCTTTTTTTAGGTCGTCTCTCCAGCGGGCAGCAGTGCGTCCCACACTACGCTTACCAGTTCGCGGTCTCCACTCTAGAACTCTGACACCCCACCGGTTGTCAGTTCTTCGGCAGATATGGCCAGTCCATTGCCACTTCAGCTTGCTAATTTTCTGAGCTATGTCAACCACTTTAGACATAATATAACAGAATAGACATAATTGAAACAAAATAAACAACTTTCAAGCGTTGCGGCAAAGTATAGACACTAGAGGGACCGGGTGATCGAATGCGAAGACGACATGCCATGTACCAATGAGTTTTTCTAACTTATGCACGTAATACCGACTGCTCTCTAACTGTGAATGAAAACATCGTGAGGAAACCTTCATACGCTGAAGAAGAAATACGGATGCGTATGTGAATAGTCCACCGATCCAAATTGGGCTGGGTGGACTGACGCCAACGCCCAAACACTCTTCCTGAGGCAGACCTGTGCCCTCCATGCAAAACTACAATACCTACTCGAATCAAATGAAACAGCTGATTTTGAGCTTTGATGATTGCTTAGTTAAAGTGGTTTAGGTTCATGGTCTGAAGCACCCCTTCAAATATGACCACAACTGTCTGCATAGGTAAATTATTAGCAAAGATACCTTGACGTCGTTTGAACGATGCTAACCCATAGAGAAGAGACGACGCGGCGGTTCGATCCCTTGCCTTTACGTACGGTTGTATAAATCATTATTACTAGCTCGGCGGTGAAGGAAAACATCGTGAGGTAACCTACATACCGGAGAATGAAAAGAAAATACCATAAGTTCGGAGGTATCCGTCAAATATGGGCGAGCTTGGGGCAAAGGTCGCAGTGTTATAGTTATATGAACCTTGCTTGCAAATAGCAGACTCAAAAAACTAATACCTTGACGTCGGAGTACTTGTCGGTCATCTTGACGATCGGCACGGTCGCCTTCTCCAGCACCTTGATGCTCTCCTTCTCCGCGATGTCCTGCACCACCAGCTCGCGCTCCAGCGTCCACAGCGGCAGCTTCTCCCATTGCCCTGCAACGACCAAAACATACCAACTTTATTATATGTTTGTTGTACAATTTAGTGTGTGGCTTCATTTCAATCTAGGCTAGAATAGAATATCCCGCAAGTCTTGTACGAGACGAGGAAAGGATTTAGCCTGCCCCCTAGCATAGAATATTAGTACTACATAATAGAATAGAAACTGCGCCTCCCTAACTTCAGATACCGCACCTCACCTCGAAATTCAGGGGCGATTTTAGAGGTCCCGAGCAAGGACCACATAACGCACGGGTGCATATATCATCCTTGTTTCTGTAGTAGTAATCTGTTCGATTCAAGTGTAGTCCGATCGATTCTGTGGCGTGCCCGGGGTGTGCTTATATATTAGGCCGAATATGCCGAAACCACAACTCAAGAGGCATGTCATGAACAGCGTATATTCGGGCAAATAATTACATTACAAGGTTTATTCAAACTGTCAAGTCGTACAAAAAATTGTAAAACCTATTGCAGATACCATTTTAGCAAATCTTTTTCCTGCTTAGGATTAGTATTTAGACAATAAAGAAGACTATTAACTGACCTTTATCTGCGTAGTTTATTTAGGCACGGTAGTAGCTTTTTGCGTTGTCAAATTATTATTAAGCATTTACGTAAGGTTAATTAATGTAACCAAATGTCACCCATCGTAGCATACTGCGCAGCAAAAAACTGATATCACAACATTTTATTTGTTTAAGATTATGCGAATAATTCATTAAGCTTCATCGTTTAGTCAGCCAAATTGTTTTTTTTTACCTATACGTACAGAATCTCACAGTCAAGGCCTCATAATAAAAAGGCTGAAAGTCAGCCAAAGAGCAATGGAGAGGGCTATGATCGGAGTTTCCTCACGAGATCGAATCAGAAATGAAGAGATTCGCAGAAGAACCAGAGTAGTCGACATATTCCAAAGAATTGCTAAACTAATGTGGCAATGGGCGCAGAACTGATAGCCGATGGGGCTGAAGAGTTCTCGAGTGGCGACCGCGTACTGCAAAGCGCAGTGTGGATAGGCACAAGGTGGACCGACAAACTGGTGAAGGCAGCGAAAACCTGTTGGATGAGGGCAGCGCAGGACCGATAGTTGTGGCGATCCTTGGGGGAGGCCTATGTCCAGCAGTGGACGTCTATCGGCTGATATGATGATGATACATACAGAATGTATCGAACAGTAGATTTTTTCTCGTGATTTCTTTGTTGGCTCCGTAGTGAAAGTTGTTCAGTTCGATTATATTGCACAACTACCAACATTATTTGAAGCGTGCAGTTGTGAATGCTGACTTTTAGTATATTCAAAGTTTCAAACTGAAACGTGTCGAGTTGTGATGGGCTACTCAATCGTCCATAATAAATTAAAGAAAAGGAAACAGGCCACGTCTGCTGCCTTACAAAGTTTAAAATTGCGTTTTAAATCTACCAACACTTGTATCAATATGAATGAGTAATATTACATATATTATGTGTGAGGTAATAAATATGTAATACAAAGAATACAAGCGTACAATGTAAGTACTTACATACAAGATTCTAAATAAACATTCACGTCTTCTTTCACCTAGGACCTAAGAGACAATATTTTTTTCATGACAAAAAGAAACGGCATTTCACCACCTGTACCGTATAACTTTAAAAATTTTAATGCTTTACAGCATATTGTACATTTTAAAAATGTATCCTGTAACTGATAGATAGCGAAGACGTTCGTCGTAGCCTTGTTTCGTCAAATCTTTGTTTCAGCTCACATCAGGCGGACTGTTTTCGAGCATTTCCCAGTGCGTGCCCAATGAAATGTCGCCCTTATCAAATTCAAATAGAGTTGTAAATAAGTGAACAAGTGGCAAACAGGAAGACGGGCGGCGTTTTCCTCTGTAACTCCTGTAAACCAGGATCGCGCATTAACAACTCTATTTTAATTGGATAAGGACTACAATTCTTTTGGCACTGGGAAATGCTCGAGCATTTTTCCACCTAGTCTGAATTCCGCAGATCCTCTGTCAGGTCTATAAGCTTCATTATAAAACTCTGAATGAACAGTTGTAATGACTCACGCGTCACGTGACGTCACAGATCACGGAATTCCACGTGTATATGTAAATTAGTGCAGTCATTAAATTCGCCGCAACAAGTTACAAGGTCTTTGAGATAACTAGCCTAAAAGACGTCAGAAGCAATGGTTTCAAGATAAAAAGTTCTTATTTAAACAAATCTTGCTTCAATCTCAACCCGAATGCTTTTTCATTCTCACGCAACCCAAATGTGCGGAACAACTTTTCTTCGCGATTTCAGTGTGAAAGTTGTTCAATTTGATGGTCTAATTCACATTCTAAGTCTGATTACGCTTCAAATAACCAGCTGCTATAACAACATGTCAACAATATGTTGTTAAAATTATTAACCGACTTCAAAAAAAGGAGGAGGTTTCTCAATTCGACCGCATATATACTATTTTTTTTATGTTTGTTTGCGGATAACTTCGTCGTTTATGAACCGATTTTGATGATTCTTTTTTTGTTGGAAAGGAGATATCCCAAGTGTGGTACCATGATAAGGAAACCAGGATCTGATGATGGATCCCAGAGAAATCGAGGGGAACCTTCGAAAATTGTAGTGCCGACTAGTGCGTTTGTTAATTTAAAGCACTACTATTAAATCGAACTAATGAATTCACCACCGAAAATTGTGAAATAAACAAAATTTTAACAAAAAATTAAAACCACCTTCAAAAAAACTAAAAAGTCAAAAAATAATATTGCAGCCGATGACTTTTTCGTTCGCATCATAAGAACATTAATTTGTTTTATAGAAGTCGGTGTCAAGCCAAGCCAAAAAATGCAAACCCTGTCGCGAATCGTACCGGCTTGACAGCGACTTCAATAAAACAAATTAATGTTCATATGATGCGAACGAAAAAGTCATCGGCTGCAATATTATTTTTTAACGTTTTAGTTTTTTTGAAGGCGGTTTTAATTTTTTGTTAAAATTTTTTTTATTTTTTCAGTAAAGAAAGTGAGGGAGAGTTAGTAACTAAGTATAAACATTTGTACCTCGCCCTCGGTATGGTCTGAAACAGATACTACTACTAGATCGCTACTTCGTTTTATTTGTTAAGGCAACATGCCTTTGGTGAAATAATTTTGTTCAAGAAAACACCGCCTCGACTCCAGCTAAAATTACTAAAAAGGAACCTACATTATGAAATAGACACTCCCTAGAATAAAATTGTAACTCTTGCGTTTTGCAGTAGAGCACATCTAAGATTTCATTTGTTATTTACCGAGCTGGATCTAGACCGATTCTGAGTGGACTACACGTAAACCATGTAAATGATTGATTGATTATTCCTGATTCCAATTGTGGCTCGATTTAACATGATACGACACAGCTAGAAAGTGAGTTACAATTATATTTTTAGAGAGTGTCGAAATTATTGTTAATCATTTGGTCCATAAGCCACATTTTCTTCGCGAATATGATTTATATATAGCCATGATAACTGTCCAGCGCGGCGAAGCTCGTAAATATTACGCGCAATAGATAAAACAGCTTAAATTATATTTACACCTGATTACCGTAAACATTATCTGAACATTAAAGTATTACATTAAAGAGAACATTTTTAAACCTGTAAACCAATAAAAGTTTAAGTACTTATCAAAACTGGAGAGATATGTCAGAGAAGAGTAGTTCACATAGCTCTAAATATTTGCAAGTAGAAGTGGCAATGGGTTGGAAATATCTGGAACAGACAAATATAGCATTACTCAAGAATACCTACTGCTTTTTACAGCGGGCAATGTGACCTTCAGTGTAAATTTGGTGTTCACAGACTATGGTCCACCTCATATCCTGCCCTGACACCTGCACGCGAACAGACCTTACGGACGCTGCCGGCTGCGCTATCCGTGTGGCGAAATTCTGGGCTGGAAAAACTTAAAATGACTTGCCATCAACTCCAAAGAAGAAGAAACGCGCAATGAAGGTACCATACCCGAACACACCAACCGAACTAATGAAGGAATTCAAGCAATCGGCCTGGGGGCTCCAGGGGCAGACCAAGAAAGAGATGGAGGCGCGATGAAAATGTGTGCTCACGAAGCCGATTGGCAAAAGATGGCATGGGATGCAGAAGGGTGCAATAGCTTGGGGGAGACCTTTGCTTTGCACAACAATACAATGCGACGAAATAGGTCAAAAACAAATATTTTTGTAAAAATAAAATCTTGTAAATAAACAAAATGGATCGGAATTTGAACAGATGTTTAGATCAAGGAATATAATACTCCCTAGGCGATTTAGATTTATGGCTCTTATATTTAATTTTTCGTGCGCTCCATGTGTCGGAGATCCAAATAAATATTTTTTTCTTTCTATTGGCTATGTGCACGACACTAGCGCCACACAAGCGCGGCGTAGCGCATGAACTATGTCGGCCAGCCGTGAATTATCTACACTATTATAGTACTGTAAAGGACTGTTTGTTCGAGGATTCTGCCAAAACTACTGGACCGATTTTGATAAAACTTTTTATATTTAAAAGCTTATTATTAGTGTTAAAAGCTAGCTTATATTTTATTCCGGTACGAAGACGGGAGCGGATGCGGACGAAGCCCCGCACAAAATCTAATTTGTATCGGAATTCCCATACAAACTTTTACCTCAGTTTTAACACCTTTGGGGGTTTTAAATGCGACAAGCCTTTTTTAAGAGAGCATCTAGATGCCAATAGAAAATTCCATGCCAAATTTTAAGTCGACCGCCGAGCGTCGGACGCTCGGCGGAGTAACAACTCTGTATCGAACGTTCGTCGGTCTAACTCCTGAGGATGCTCCTTGGTGGAGCGAAACACGTGTAGAGTAGAAATTATTTGGTAAGCAGGTTGTATTTTATCACGTAATACAACTTTGTCTACTAGGTATTTAGAGGCGGAGGTCTTGATACAATCGTGTCATCTACCTATTAGTCATGGATTTCCGCAAAGTAACGCCTGATTCAATTAATTCAATAATTCTGTCAATATTAGATAGATAGATAAACAATTTATTCGCAAGTACACACATAATATACAGGGTGTAAGGAAAAGTATCATCACCCTTTAAACCACATACTTTACCCATCAAACTGAACAACTTTTACGATGGGACCAAGCCTGTCAGAGCAACAAAAAAATCAGCTGTCCCATACTAAACTGCAATACCTACTCGATCCAAACGTATGGGACAACTGATTTTTTTTTGTTCTTACAGGTTTGAACCTATAGTAAAAGTTGTTGTGATACTTTTTCTTACACCCTGTACAGTTATTTATATCATTGGGCAAATTAATATCTACATGCATGACAGTCGCGAATTTTGACAAATGTATACTCATTTACCAATCACCGAAACGTACGCGGAATCCGATCACAAGACACTTCTACGTATTATTTCATGATCTGTGCTTCAAGCCACCAGCATCAGCATAGTAAATCTGGAATAAATTGTACGTCTCATGTTTACAAATCGAGTCACGCGCCCGACCCTCTGTCGACCCCATTCGCCACTTGTAGCTTTGAGATAATGGAGTGTCCTGAATATGATCGAATTTACTGGAATAGCTGTGAGACGGCGTAGGAAAATAACTGGTACTTCGAACTGTGGGGAGGTAGCTACTTTAATCACAAGAATAATATGTGGTTTTAATCATTACAATATTTGGGTGTGGTTCCAGCGCATAACACGTAGGCCTCCCTCCTTCCACCCTATACTAAGACTACAGGGGATGATTTTGTTCTAAAGTACAATAAAATAAATATTTAATTTGTTGGCTGCCAATCAGCATTAGGGTGCCTTTCCACCAGAGCTGTGCGAGGAAGCTAAGCTGTTAGCGAGGGAAATATCCACAAATAGCATTACTTCAATTTCTTAACTTCGCACAGCGCAGCTCCGGTGCAAAAAGGCTTAGCAGAGCGAGGTTCTTTACATACGATGCGAGCTACAGATGTGTGCTCGGTATGCGAGAGAGGTACATGTGTCAAACTCGACATAATTTATTCAATATTGGAACATGAAGCCCACTTATTAAGTGTCAACTCTTTTTTTAAGCTAACATGTATCCGCATCCTCGCACAGCTCGGCTTCCTCGCATAGCTCTGGGGGGGGGGGGGTTAAACACTTAGTCTCGTTGATTGCCCAAAGAGCCTAGCTTGCCCTCTGCTCCAACTTTTCTCCTAAAAATCGAGACGTACCTCCGTCTCTGTTACCCTATGCGAAAGCGAGCGCGCATGACGGTTTTCTTGTTTTTTCGCATCATCGTGCGTGGCATGCTAACACTACAGTGTGCACAGGACATAAATCGGGGGCTCAAAACGTCACTAACTCACTATCCTGCGTATGCATTGCAGGCAATTGAATTTTTTTTTTTTTTTTTTTTTTTTCATTTATTTTAAATTTTCAGAATTACAAACGTTACAAATTACATTACATTTCGCCAAACTGCAGAACAGTTTGTTGGCGAAAGACATTACACTCAATTTAAAAAAAAAATGAGTCCTTAATCTTACCCATACAATATGGTTAATATAAATTAAAGTATTATGATAAAGTATATAGATAATATCACAAACCCATAACAGTAAGTTTGTGATATCACATATATATCCAGACACTTACTAACAGCGATTGTTTACAATTTGTATTTAATTAGGTACTATCAAGTTAAAGTGATTCAAGAATAGTTCTTTTTAGTTTAACTTTTAAGGATAATTTACAAAGTTTCCGGTTTTGCCTTAGCCAGTCAATACTGTTAAATATTTTCGGAGTTAAGTACTTGGTGGTTCTTTTACCATAGTAATTTTTAGCCGATGGTTGAATTAATTTACCTTCTCTGACCCTTCTGGTATTATATTTATTTTCAACAGGTATTTTAAAATGTTCACAGTTATACTGATTAATAGCCAATAAGTATCCAACCTTATATTTAACCGGGATTATCTTACATATAGGAAACAATAGATCATAATTTTTATTACATTTTAACTTAGTTTTTTTGTCTACTAAATATTTTTTCATGAATTGAATCTGCAACTGTTTAATCGCATGTACGTATGTATCAAATGTACACCCGTAGCTGTTCAAACCATAACTAAGCAATGAGTCAGCAAGCGCATGATAAACAACATAAAGTGTCCGCCTATTTAATGCCCTACTAAGATGATAGAAGTTCCCCAACACAGATCTTAACTTTGCGCACACTTCACTAATATGAGGCTTAAAATTAAAGTTTCGGTCAATTAGCAAACCTAAATACTTAAATGTCTCGACATATTCTAAACTACCACAATTGCAATTTTGTTTATCTTTGTGCAGGCAATCATAAGTGTGACCAACAATTTTGAAATATTAACTAGACTGCCTATGGCAGACTAATAAGAAAATAAGCTTGAAGATAAATTGGTTCAATGAATCAAGAAAAGGAAAAAATGAAGTAAACAGTTCTAGAAGCATCTTTATCCTCAAGTATTTCCCACGAGTGACTCATGAGTCCGGCGACGAGTATCGCGACCTGCGCACGAGTCGGAACAAGAGTTATTATGCAGTTAACAATCAGCTGATTGCTCTGACACCGCCGTTATTGACCACACCATGGAGGACAGAAAGGAGTGGAGGTGCCGCAAAACAATATTTCAACAAAGAAAGTGTCGCCAAAAATCAGGAACGGTGGACAAGACGGATGCGCAGGTTCCGCCCCTAAAACCGAATCCAGGAACGGCATTTCTTGGTTTTAGATTAATTTTATTGACAAATCGTGGATGTTCTGAGGTTTCAGAATATCTCTGACTACCCCCTCGGGGTTTATATACAGGAAGATTTTTTTATCACCATCCAAATTTTTTCTACATGTTTGGTATCACGACTAGAACCCATTTCATTAAAAAAAGGGCAGGTCAAAATTGCACATTTAAAAATTTTATCCTACAGAATTTTCCATAAAGCTTGGTCATCGAGTTTCGTATTCGTACCGACCGGGTAGTGCGGCAGGACCGGGGGGCGGAGCCCTAGCTTCAGAGTCCCACGCATTGTAAACTTAACAGGAACACACAACACTTTCAAAACATTGTTTAAATGTTATACTAGTCCCTTATTTTGTTTATTTTTGTTCAATGACACGGTTATAATAAAGTACTCTTTGAATGACACAATGACACATAATAAACTTTTTCTAAAAATTAAAAGGCTCTGACCAAGTACTCTTTGGCTCTGACCCAAAGAAAATTACTGACCACAGAGATTCGTTCGTTAGTTTTCGTTCTTGAAAAGCAAAGTTCTACATTCGAAAAAGCGCGCGAAATCGGGTCGAGTGGTAGTAACTATTAATAAGTCATCTGTGGCACAGGTAGGTGCGTACTGTGTCCAGTCGAATTGTTTTTCTTAAGACATTTTTGCGTAGTCATATCTCAATATTTTAGTACTGAGCGATACTAAAAGAAAAAACACGTATCGATTTTTTTTCATAAACAAACATTTTATTAAAATTTGGATGGTGATAAAAAAATCTTCCTGTATAGTCGTGAACATAGCTTGTGCTATGCTGCTTATTGATATAACCCCTCTCAGCAAAAAGAATGGCGGTCCGCTTCGAACTGAGCATCATAGGCCACGCCCACTGTGAAGTCATGACCTAATATAATGGCGACAGACCTAATTGCCTTGCGACGCCTCTGCTCCTTTCTTTCCTCCGTGGTCAACACTGATAATTGCCGGATATTGTGCAACTAGGCGGTAGCTCATCGGAACTAGGAAATAAGTATTTATATTATATGGGACCTACTTGCTTTAATTTCGAGATGTGGACACAATGGTTCATTGTCCATCATTGGCAACGGGCTTACTACGTGTCACATTGGACAACAGTTTGAGCACTAAGAGTGAAATTATGATATCAAAATCAAAATAATTTTATTTCAGACACAGTTCATAGATTGTTAAAACTAACTGAAATCTAAACTATTATGAAACTGTAACAGAAATGTGTCTGTACATTGAAGTTATTTACAAAAAAAAATTACGACATGGTTTTTACCTGTCCCTGATTCCAAATCACCAATTTTTTTATTTTTTGTCTGTCCGTTTGTTTGTTTGTTTGGGTGTTTGTTTGTTCGAGTATCACGCAAAAACTAATAAACCGATTTCGATGAAACTTTTTTTGTTTGATAGCTTATGATCTGACTTAAAATCTGGTATATAATTTATGCGGACTGCTATACAGCCGTGTATAGTAAGTTTATGTGTTTTCTCACACGGTAGGCAACTTCCAACTTTAATTGAAATCAGTTTAGTAGTTTTATCTTGATCAAACTTTTTAATTTGAATAATAAATGTTGTTCGCGACATCGAGCTACCAGATTCGCGCGTCGACGCGGGCCGCTACGGTTTTTCCTCGCGAGTTCAGACACCCAACGTGATCAGTGCAAATTCCAATTAGATTATTGTTTTTTTAGTGTTTATTTGTAGATTATTGCTTGTGGAATGCACTGGTCATGTTGGGGGTAACGTATTTGTACAGTTCGTTATAGTTTTGTATAGTTTTTTCACGTGTTTAGAGTCGTAGTTTTAAGTTTTCTTTATTATAGTTTTTTGTTATTGTTTTATAAGTTATAGGTATAGTTATAGGTTTTCCAAATAAAATTGATCGTTTCTTGATAGTTAGAATAGGTTAGAATAAGTTTTTGCATTGTTTAGAGTTGTTTTTTAGGCGTTTTATTTCTGATATTTTCATACCCTTATTTCTCAAGATAGGTGATGGGTGGATCCTATCTAACAGCTTAAGTACACAATAGTAGATGATCCTTACCTATTTCACACACAACATATAGACTAGAGTAGTTAGATAGAAAAATATAGCAGTTTTAAAGTTCAGTTTACACCTTGCACTTTGACCCCGTATTTTACATAATAGATATATAGATAGAAACATAGAAATAGGTAGGCTAGGTGAGGATAACCCAGGTGCACTTAGTCAGAACCCTAGGTCATAGATAGAGTGCCTAGAATAGTCTAGAAATAGAATAGTTTGCAATAGCGCGGCAAAAATTGTGATATTTTTCCGCTTTATTCTGACTAGGAAACCTGGGTATCATACCTAGTATAGATTGTTATATGTCAAAATACGGGTAATTGTAAGCTCTTTCTATAGAACATCGTAGCTTTGAACTACCCCTTATAGTTTTTAAGATATAGCCTAAAATGTCAGAACTTTGTGATGAAAATGTACAACCAATTTGAACAATAAAAGCGGCTCTCCTTACGGTATTGCGCTAGGAGGGACATAGGCGCGCAAAACAGCGCAGAATCAATCAGTCGCAACAAGTCCTCCAGCGCAACATCGGAAGAAAAGCTAGCGAAGAAAACTGAAGAACCTCTTTCATTGAAGAACCCTGCTCCCTGCTCCATCAAGATCAGCTGCCTCAGCCTGCTCTCTGCGGTCTACGATCTGCGTCCCACTCTCACAGTACCGCCGTAATCAGGGCGTCATCCGGCGATAGTTAATAGTTAGTTAAATGTGCTAGACCAGGCGTTTTCATATCGAAGGTGGTCGACCACATTTTTTGGTCCTTCGAGCCGGATCACGTCCTGAGCGTACTGTGAGACCTGGGTGAAGACTGCAAGAGCTGCTGTATAGAAGATGCCGGTGACAAGAAGCATGAAGTCAGCGCCGCGTCAAGCCGGACCCCCGTCCCGTGAGGAGGAGTCCACGTCACGTCCTGCTGCATCCGCGTCGGGCACCCCGTCCGGCTCCGAGCCGACGGCGTCGTCCGCGACGACCACGGAGTCGCGTACGGCAACCACAGCCCCGGATACATCAGCCACGTCGACTGACGCCACCAGGGCGTTGAAGAGCCCCGTTCCAGAGAAGCCTGAACGGACACCGGCACGATCCAGAGCATCGAGTAGAAGACGGGAGCTGGCGGAGGCCCGGCTGGAGCTCGCCAGGGCTCGAGTCGAGTTGGCCGAGGCCAAAGTCAGCGTCCTAGAAGAGGAAACTTCAGACGAAGAGGACTCAATAGATGAAACGGTCCGTGAAGAAAGAACGTCGGAATGGGTCGACAGAAGCACTCTCGCCCTCACGATGGAGCCTCACAACGTGCCTGAACATAGTTCGGAACCACCACCCGCCGTGCCGCCGCCACCACCGCCGCGTGACGACGAGCCCGGGTGCCGCGTGGACGCCGAAGCACGAGGCCCCATTCATAGTCATCCGACGAAGACCTCGGAGGAGAGGCCCTACTGCCTGGGCCTCCCCGGGGGCAACCGCCAACTTGTCGTGTTGCAGGAGCCGCCGCCACGACAGGACAGACTGATTATAGAAGGTAGAAGAGCGGCCCTGGCGCAGGGGCCCTGGAACCATACCACCGGGGAGCCACGCCAGCCTGTAGCGCCGCACCATTCGCCTACGCTACAGGAAATACGGAAGACTATAGAAAATAGAAGATAGGAATCGGCGCAGAGGCCCCCCGGTGGGGACGACGCCGAAAACCAACACCTTGACGCGCCGCGCCAGCCGCCTACGCGTCAAGATAGCAAGCCGAACGAGTTGGCGATCCAAGAGCTCGCCAGTGCCATCACTCTCGCCGCGCGGTCGGCGGCGCAGCCCGCAATAGCATCGAGGGTTCCTGACCTACCCTTCTTCAGCGGCCAGTCGGCGGAGTGGCTACCATTCAAAATAGCGGTGGAAGAGGCAACAACACAGCTGACGGAGCAAGAAACCATAGCGAGACTGCGGAAGAGCCTGCGCGGGCCGGCGCGGGACGCCGCCCACTGCCTATTTGTGGGCCACACGTCGACGAGAGAGGTAATGCAGCTTCTTGAGGCCAGGTTCGGACGACCCGACGCGCTCGTCATGGCTGAAATGAAGAAACTGAGGGAGCTGCCGCGCCTCACAGAAAATCCGAAGGATGTCTGCGTCTTCGCGTCGCGTGTGGCGAACATCACCGCGACGATAAAGGCGCTGGGGCGGTCGCACTATCTGTACAACCCAGAGATAGTGCGGGCCGTCATAGAAAAGTTCCCGCCTACGCTACGGTTCCGGTACTACGACTTCGCTCCGGAGCAGCCTACCTTCCAGCCTGACTTGGTAACGTTGACCAAATTTTTAGATCTCGCCGCCGAACGGTGCGGTAACTTTGCTCCCCTCGAACATGTGCCGTTCGACCGGCGGGAGCAAACACATCGAGGACCAGCGCGCACCTACCACGCCGGCGCCGACGGACAACGAGCGAAGCCAGAGCCCTGTCCGGTCTGCAAGAAAGGCGAACATAAGGTAAACAATTGTGAAGTGTTCAAGAAAGAAAGTGTGTCGGCGCGCTGGGACATTGCCAAGGAGAAGCGCCTGTGTTTTAAGTGTCTACGTGTTCGCCGCAATCAACACATGTGCAAGGCACGCAGGTGTGAGACGAGCGGGTGTCAACATAGCCACCACCCGCTACTACATAGCACGCCGCAATCGAAGCCGCCGCCCGTCGATCCGCCGCCCGAGCAAGAGGAAATAGTGTCGTCTGCAAGGAACAAGACGAAAACGGCGCTGTTGAAAATAGTTCCTGTTATCGTTAGCGGCCCTAGGTCACAAGTTGAGACCTACGCACTGTTGGACGACGGCTCTACGTGCACCATAGTAGAAAGAGACATCGCTAACAAGGTGGGTGCAACAGGGACAGCATCACCGTTTACGATAGAGGGCGTGGCGGGCGCGCGGATCGACGCAAGCGAGTCGACGCGCGTGCGCGTGAAAATTGGCGGCAAATATAGTATAGAAGAATTCGAGGTAACTGCGCGCACTATGGACAAGCTTCATTTATCGCCGCAGCGGGTCCCGCCGGAGCTCATTTCCGGCCTCGATCACCTCAAGGAGATAGCAGAGGAACTCATCTATGAAGAGGGCAAGCCAACTGTACTCATCGGGCAAGACAACTGGCAGCTGCTGCTCTCTCACGCCGTGCGCCGTGGGGCGGACGACCAACCCGTCGCCTCCCTGACCGACCTAGGGTGGGTCCTTCACGGCGTGCGAGATGGTCGGCGTGAGAAGGTCCATAGTCATCGCATCAGCTACGTGTCTTCGCCCCTGCCTGAGAGTTCTATAGAAGAGATGATTCGAGAACATTTTTCGCTGGATTCGCTGTGTGTAGAGCCGCGACGCAGCTACAACGATAGTGAGAAGCGAGCGCTATCGATTCTGAACGAGACGACGAAGCGGTTACCGGCGGGAGGCTTCGAGACCGGGCTCCTGTGGCGTCGCGACGACTTCACGCCGCCGGATAGCTACTCTACTGCACTTCGTCGCCTCGAACTTATAGAAAAGAAGCTGGACCGGGACCCTACGCTGAAGAAGAGGTACACCGCCCAGATTCAAGACTACATAGAAAAGGACTACGCAGAGGAAGCGCCCGTGTCTGCCGCGCGACCTGAGAAGGTATGGTACCTACCTCACTTCGGCGTAGTCAACCCAGAGAAGCCCGAGAAGCTACGTATAGTGCACGACGCGGCGGCGAAGTCAAGAGGGACGAGTTTGAACGACATGCTGCTGTCCGGTCCCGACCTGCTTCAATCCCTGCCCGGCGTGCTGATGAGATTCCGACAGCGGAATATAGCAGTGACAGCTGATATTCGTGAAATGTTCATGCGAATATCGATTCGAGATGAAGATAGAGACATGCAGCGCTTCCTGTGGAGAGGGGAGCGACGCGACGGACCTCCGACCGAATATCGCATGAAGAGCGTAATATTTGGGGCCACCTCTTCGCCTAGTACAGCTATTTTGTGAAGAATAGAAACGCCGAGTACTTCAAAGAAAAATACCCGGAGGCAGTGAACGCCGTAGTACGTAGTCATTACGTAGATGACTACATAGCCAGCTACGACAGCGAAGAGGAAGCTCTACGGGTCTCGAATCAGGTCGCCTTCATACACAGTAAAGGTAATTTTTTTCTGGCAAAATGGGCATCAAACTCTCATCGTGTTTGTGGTCAGCTGGCGCCGGGTGAGAAGAAAGAAGTAGTGCAACTCGACACCGAGAAGATATTGGGGATGGTCTGGCGGACGCAGACCGACACGCTTTCGTTCAACATTAACGAACGTAAGTTGCCTACTTCACTACTCGACGGTACACCTACTAAGAGAGAGGCTCTACGCGTAGTTATGTCTATCTACGATCCACTGGGACTCGCTACGCCTATCACCGTGCAAGCTAAGAGAGTGCTACAGAACACATGGCGCTCTGGCATCGAGTGGGACACCGAGCTACAACCAGCAGAGGCGGAGGCGTGGCGGAGTTGGGTAGGCGAGGCTAAGCAACTCTCACGCTTAGCCGTGCCACGCTGCTACGCCCAACTAGCGCACGCGACGACCATCGAGCTACACACGTTTGTCGACGCCAGCAGCTCGGCCTACGCGGCCGTCTCCTACTGGCGAGTGACCGATAGCGACGGACGTGTCTACGTGTCCCTCATCGCTGCGAAGGGAAGAGTCGCGCCGCTGAAGACAGTGTCCATCCCGCGCCTCGAGCTACAAGCTGCAGTGCTGGGCGCCCGCCTAGCACACACCATCGCCGCCGAGCACGACATAAAGCCGCATCGTCGCGTGTTTTGGTCTGACTCACGCACCGTGCTCACCTGGCTACGCAACGGTCCTCGTGTCTACAAACCATTCGTCTCGCATCGTGTCGCCGAGATCGGCGAGTCTACGAAGACAACGGAGTGGAGATGGGTCCCCACTAAGGCGAATGTCGCGGACGACGCGACGAGAGAGACGCCTATCAACTTCGAGTCGACGCATCGCTGGTTCGTAGGGCCGCCTTTCCTACACCTACAGGAAAGTGAGTGGCCAACAGAGACAGAAGATAGTAGCCCAGACGACGTCGACACTACCGAAGAACGACTACATACGACGAGGTCAACGACACGACTCAGCGAAGCACTACCCGACGTGAAACGTTTCTCCAACTTAAATCGCCTGCTACGAGCGACCGCACGAGTGCTACAGTTCATCGAGTTGCTACGCGCGCCGCAACACTGTAACGCGGCCCGCAAACGCACGAAGAAAAATATAGACAGCGACTCGACGTGGGGAGACAAGAAAGAAAATCGCAAGAAAATAGTCAAGAAAATAGTGACGGGCGACGTGACTACATCGCCGTACAGACCTATAGAAGCACACCATGTTCACCGTGCCCAGCTCCTGTGGACTCGAGCTCAGCAAGAAGAGGTCTTCGCAGACGAGGTGAATGCCCTGCGACTCGGCCGCCCTCTACCGGCAGACAGCAGACTCAAACAGCTGTCCGTTATCTACGATCGAGACGGCGTGATAAGACTACGATCGCGCGTAGACGCCGCTACGGACATCTGCTACAGTCAACGGGAGCCTGCAATTATAGACGGCGGCCACGTGTGGACTCAGCTGTACATCACACATGTACACACACAGCTACACCACGGCGGTTTCGAGACGACGGCCAACGAAATACGACAACACTACTGGGTGCTACGACTGCGCTACGCCGTTCGTAGCGCAGTGAAACAATGTCTACGGTGCCGCATCGCTAAGGCGAAGCCGGCGCAGCCATCTACGGGCAACCATCCACCGAGTCGCCTCGCTCATCATCAGCGGGCCTTCACCTTTACCGCCCTAGATTATTTTGGGCCCCTTACCGTGACCGTCGGCCGTACCCATCAGAAGAGGTACGGCGTGCTCTACACGTGCCTCACTACCCGAGCTGTCCACATAGAGCTCGCGGGTAGTCTCAGCACGGACTCTGCGGTGATGGCGCTGCGAAGGTTCATCGGACGACGTGGCTGCCCTACAGAGCTCTGGTCGAACCAGGGCACCAACCTGCGCGGCGCGGACATCGAGCTTCGCCGCGCGATCGACGGGGCGACGCAAGAAGAGGCGTCGCTGCGCGCCATCCGGTGGCGCTTCATCCCGCCGAGCGCCCCATTCATGGGGGGCGCATGGGAGCGTATGGTGCGGAGCATCAAAACCGCACTGTACACCACACTCAACGAGCGCGCGCCGAAGGAAGAGGTGCTCGCTACCCTACTCGTCGAGGCGGAGCACACCGTGAACAGCCGCCCCCTCACACACCTGTCGACGGCCCCGGACGACGAGGAAGCTCTCACGCCCAACCACTTCCTCCTGGGCGGGCCATCACGCGTCCCACAACCCGGGACGTTCACCGACGGCGACATCAGCGGGCGCAGGGAGTGGCGAGTCAGTCAGCGGCTGGCCGACTGCTTCTGGGCGCGCTGGGTGCGCGAGTACCTCCCCGAGCTGCAACACCGGCGGGAGCCCCGCGCCACGGGTGGCGCGATCCAGCTGGGCGATCTGGTCCTCATCGCAGACGGGACCCTGCCTCGCAACATCTGGCCGCGAGGCGTCGTGATCGCCACCTTTCCCGGTCCCGACGGCGAGGTACGAGCAGTCGACGTGCGCACCAACAAGGGAGTCCTGCGGCGGCCCACGAAGAAGCTGGTGATCCTGCCCACTGCCAACGGGTCGCCCTGATGATCTACGGGTCTGCCTGCCTGCCGCTCACTCGAGAAGTTCCAGCTACGAGAGCTGCGGCGGGAGATAATGTTCGCGACATCGAGCTACCAGATTCGCGCGTCGACGCGGGCCGCTACGGTTTTTCCTCGCGAGTTCAGACACCCAACGTGATCAGTGCAAATTCCAATTAGATTATTGTTTTTTTAGTGTTTATTTGTAGATTATTGCTTGTGGAATGCACTGGTCATGTTGGGGGTAACGTATTTGTACAGTTCGTTATAGTTTTGTATAGTTTTTTCACGTGTTTAGAGTCGTAGTTTTAAGTTTTCTTTATTATAGTTTTTTGTTATTGTTTTATAAGTTATAGGTATAGTTATAGGTTTTCCAAATAAAATTGATCGTTTCTTGATAGTTAGAATAGGTTAGAATAAGTTTTTGCATTGTTTAGAGTTGTTTTTTAGGCGTTTTATTTCTGATATTTTCATACCCTTATTTCTCAAGATAGGTGATGGGTGGATCCTATCTAACAGCTTAGGTACACAATAGTAGATGATCCTTACCTATTTCACACACAACATATAGACTAGAGTAGTTAGATAGAAAAATATAGCAGTTTTAAAGTTCAGTTTACACCTTGCACTTTGACCCCGTATTTTACATAATAGATATATAGATAGAAACATAGAAATAGGTAGGCTAGGTGAGGATAACCCAGGTGCACTTAGTCAGAACCCTAGGTCATAGATAGAGTGCCTAGAATAGTCTAGAAATAGAATAGTTTGCAATAGCGCGGCAAAAATTGTGATATTTTTCCGCTTTATTCTGACTAGGAAACCTGGGTATCATACCTAGTATAGATTGTTATATGTCAAAATACGGGTAATTGTAAGCTCTTTCTATAGAACATCGTAGCTTTGAACTACCCCTTATAGTTTTTAAGATATAGCCTAAAATGTCAGAACTTTGTGATGAAAATGTACAACCAATTTGAACAATAAAAGCGGCTCTCCTTACGGTATTGCGCTAGGAGGGACATAGGCGCGCAAAACAGCGCAGAATCA
This sequence comes from Agonopterix subpropinquella, assembly GCA_922987775.1. Classification (NCBI taxonomy): domain Eukaryota; kingdom Metazoa; phylum Arthropoda; class Insecta; order Lepidoptera; family Depressariidae; genus Agonopterix; species Agonopterix subpropinquella. The sequence continues at coordinate 440,442 of OV277694.1, read as the reverse complement.
ATCAGTCGCAACAAGTCCTCCAGCGCAACATCGGAAGAAAAGCTAGCGAAGAAAACTGAAGAACCTCTTTCATTGAAGAACCCTGCTCCCTGCTCCATCAAGATCAGCTGCCTCAGCCTGCTCTCTGCGGTCTACGATCTGCGTCCCACTCTCACAGTACCGCCGTAATCAGGGCGTCATCCGGCGATAGTTAATAGTTAGTTAAATGTGCTAGACCAGGCGTTTTCATATCGAAGGTGGTCGACCACAAATGTAAATGTTTGAAACAAACCAAACTTTCATTTCATTATATCTTTTATAAACTCTCCAAAATGACTGCTACATAAGAGAAAGTAATACTGTGCATTAGTTAGTTAATATAATTATTTCTGAACTTGGTTTACTACTAACCAAGGTTTTTAGGGTTTCGGCCACATCGCATCTACTAACAGTTTCTAAATCCATGAAATCGCTTTATAATTTCATCACATGTTTAAAAGAAGTGCAAAGATAAACAAACAAAAATGGATGTCGAGGTTAATTATCTCGTACAGTTATATCTGGCAGCTTGCCTCTGCGCAGAACTCGATCGAGAACATCGCCTAGTTGACGACAACCAAATTTATACTAAACTAGCTACCCGCCCTGACTTCGCACGGGTAACACAAATAACACAAACCTTCCTCGTTAATCAATCTATCTAATAGAGAAAACCGTATCAAAATCCCTACTGTAGTTTCAGAGATAAGCGTAAACAGACAGACGGGACCGCAGAAAAACGTGACATCGCCTTTATTAAAAGAATCTTATGTGTTGGTCCAGAACTCAGCTATCTGATTGTTAAATATCATCCAAATCCGTTCAGCCGTTTGTTTGTGATGACTGATGATGATGGGTCGCAAACATCCAAACTTTCACATCTAAACTATTATAAAACTGTAACAGAAATTTGTCTGTACATTGAAGATATTCACAAAAAAAAATACGATATGGTTTTTAGATGTCCCGGATTCCAAATAACAAATTTTTGGATTTTTTGTCTGTCTGTTTGTTTGTTTGTTTGTTTGTTTGTTCGTTTGTTTGTTTGTTTGTTTGTTTGGGTGTTTGTTTGTTCGAGTATCACGCAAAAACCACTGAACCGATTTTGATGAAACTTTTTTTGTTTGATAGCTTATCATCTAACTTAAAATCTGGTATATAATTTATGCGGACGAAGTCGCGGGTAAAAGCTCGTTTATAATATTTCAGTAACATGCTTTGAAGAATTCCAATTTTATCCGCAAAGGTGTCTCCAAAGTAGTTATAGTGTCACACACAGTCCTTCTTTCTTTTTCTTCTTTCATGTCACCACGAGCCATATCGTATGACAACCACTAATGCTGTAGTGGAAAGATTAGCCAGTCAGCAATGTTTCAATCGAGGCTGACTGCCCAGGATGCCCGATCTCTTACTTCTTTGCGCATAGATAACATAGCCAATCTCAGGAAGCTGGAAATAGGTATTGTCTATACCTGGAATACAGACTGCCTAACAAGCGGGGAAACATGAAAATACTTCTTGGCGGTCGGCAATGTTCAACCTTCTTTCGTACGTTTTGGTTTGTCCCTTACTAATCCAACGACGAAAATAAAAAAATAAAGAGATTTAATTTCATTTCTGTTCTGACAGAAAAGGACAAACCTAAAGTTTGAAACATCGACGTACGAAAGAAGGTTGAACATTACCGACCGCAGTGGCAAATTTTCATATTTCCATGTTTGTAAGGAGGATTGGTATCCTTTATCATTCTAAATCCATGGCCAATCTTGTCTGTGAAAACCAAGTCACAGAATAGGTAATAGTATATAGTTCTACATACAGAATGGCCACTCCCCGCCCCCCTCTGACTTCAGATACCCCACCTCCCCTCACACTCTCTGTGGTAACTTGAGGGAAGCCTAGCAAGGGAATGCAGTCAGGCGCGCGCACCCGTTGGTTTTGACTACATAAAATATATTTAATGTTTCTCCTCACAGCAAAAATAAACGTTGGAAAATAACGCTAAATTCAAATTTTCTGTGATTCTTTAGCTTAAAAACTATTTTTAATAACAGAATGAACTTTAAAAAGTAAAGAAATGTATAATGTAGTTCATATGATGCGTGTTAATCATGCACAATTTGCGCGAAGTGCGCATGTGCGAACGTCATCATGTCAAATCTAAAACGTTGTTTGAAGTGCCGGACCTGTGACCAAGTGTTAAAAATAAAGCACTCACCGATAACGACGAGATCAATATCGCTGGTGGGTAGGTAGAGGCCGGTGCGGAAGGAACCGAAGACCTCGACGCGGGCCTGCGGCCACAGCGCGAGGATCGCGCCTCGGATGCGGTTCACCACCGTCGTCCGCACCAGGTGCTCGGTCTCCGTCGGCGACATGTACATGTAGAAGTGCTCGATCTCTTCGTGAAGCCTGGAGGACGTATGTGGATATTAGAGAGACGTTACACAGTTTAATGTAGGAGGAAAATCTTGTCACATTTGGAGTTTTTAACCGACTTCAAAGGAAGGTTCTATGTTCGGCTGTACGTATGTTCACCGATATTTGTGAAATTATGGACCAATTTTAGAAACGGTTCGTTTGAAAGGCCCCAGAGCCCCATGCTTCAGAGTTGGTCCCATTTTAATTTTGTTATGATCAGGAGTGCGATTTATGAATCTCATACGTTTAACTCAGCAGTTGAAAATGTATGGAGATACGCATCTTTCTACTGCTGATTTGACTTTCAAAAACCGCACTCCTGAAGTATGATTTTTAACCGACTTCATAAAAAGGAGGAGGTTCTATGTTCGGCTGTATGTATTTTTTTTTATGTATGTTCACCGATATTTTCGTCAATTGTGAAGCAATATTATTGAAAGTCAAATCAGCAGTAGAAAGATGCGTATCTCATCAGTAATTTTGACATTTTCAACTGTTGAACTCAGTGAATGAGATTCAAAAATCGCACTCCAGATGACACGCTTCGGAGTTACACAATAGAATTGCTCAAAAGTCTCCATCAAATTATCGGCGATTGAAACATTTGCTTCGTATCGCTTCGTATCCCTTTGCGATTGCGTGTATAACTGATATCTGAGTGGAACTAATATTTCAGTGTAGTATAGCGTGGGTAGGCCCCTCACACGGTGGACCGACGACCTGGTGAAGGTGGCGGGAAAACGTTGGATGAGGGCAGCGCAGGACCGGTCGTTATGGCGATCCTTGGGGGAGGCCTATGTCCAGCAGTGGACGTCCATCGGCTGAGATGATGATGATGATGATGAGTATATACGTGTCAACTATTCATTTTGGTTGAAGTCGGTTAACATGCTGACGATTTTTTAATGGGATGATTACTATCAAACTGAAAAAGTTTCTATATATATAGAGAGCAAGGTCGAAATCGCGAAGAAAATATCAGCTGCCCCATACAAAACCTACTCGACGTTTTGGCCTCATAGAGAAAGATGTTTAATTGGGTGGTCGGTGGTGGTCCCTTAAAAAACCATCAGCATGTTACGTTACGAAGGACCCTGTATATTGTATTGTAGCCATTATGTAATTTTGTGTGGCAATAAAGTGCATTATATTTATTCGGAGTTGTCTGTAATTGGCCATGGCTAGCGCGATCACGCGAGCTCAATGGAGATCGGTATGTTTGATCTTACCATCGCACGATAGCGCGAGCGAGACCAAATTAGGACAACATTTAACTTATTGACATTATTTTTATGAATCTACCACCGTTTCAGAGTTTATAGAGAAACGAATAGAAACTCTACAATATTTTAAAAAACATTTCATTTTCTCACAATAAAAATGTTGAAAAAAATATAAAAAGCAAGAATATTAGGATCTAAAATTTTACTCTTTCACATAGCTAAGCTTGACTTGATTAATAAGGACTTAGCTTGTCATCTGACTGTTTCGAAATGTCCTGTGGTATCTTAAACTAACTCTACAAAAATTTCTCTCTCAACGTTTTTTTTTTTTTTTTTTTTTTATTCAAAATGGGTTTGCGCTTGGCTTCAGCTCACCTGATGGAAAGTGTAGATGAAGCCGAGGATGTAGCGCGCTCGCCCAGAAAAAGCCTATTTACTCGTCTTTTAAAAATATCCTGATTGTATTTGCTTGGGAAAACAGACGCAGGGAGAGAGTTCCAAACCTTACCGGTTCTCATTATAAAAGAGGATGCGAACCTATTTGTGCGGATTGTTGGAATATCGACAACGTATGGATGCAGTCTCGCACTACGTCTTGTCGTACGATGATGGAAGGGGGATGGTGGAATCAGGTCATGTAACTCCTGGGCACATTCGCCGAAGTGTAGCCGATAGAATACCGACAGACAAGCGACCAATCGTCGGTGCTCCAGACTATGTAGCTTAGTCTCGACGAGTGCATCGTCATCGATGAGTCTCTTGGCTCGACGCTCAACCGAGTCCAGTGCGTCAAGTTGGTATTTCGCAGAGCCGTCCCAGAGGTGACTGCAGTACTCCATGCAAGATCGCACTTCGGCTTTGTAGAGAGTAAGAAGCTGTGCAGGCGTGAAGTACCGCTTAACCTTGTTCAGGATACCAAGTTTCTTGGCTGCGGTTTTAGCTTTGGACTCAATCGAGCGGCCGAAGTTCAGGTCCGACGTGAGTTCGAGGCCCAACAACTCTAGACTTTCGGAAATCGGAATGGAGACACCCTGGAACGTAGGAGACACATTAGGACGTGACCTTTTTGCGGAAAACAGACAGGCCTGTGTTTTAGTGGCATTGAATTCAACCAAGTTGGCAGTACCCCATTCGGACACTGCCGTCAAGGTCGAATTCGTACGCTCAACCATGGCCTCTCTCTGGGACCGGACTTCGTGGCCGTCGTCTTGTCTAACAGGCAGATATCTCTCAGTGACCGTGCTGTCGTCTGCGTACCCAAATATACCGGGCTGTAGCAGATCATTGATGTGCAGCAGAAATAAGGTCGCAGAGAGAACTGATCCCTGAGGGACACCAGCATTGATCGCCATAAGGTCAGACGACGAGCCGTCTATTACAACTCGAATAGACCGTTCGCTCAGGAAATCAGCTATCCAGTCACACAAGCCAGAAGGGAAACCAAATGATGGAAGCTTGCTTAAGAGGCTAGCGTGCCAGACCCTGTCAAACGCCTTGGAGATATCGAGTGATACCGCCAAAGCCTCACCATGTTTCTCCATGGCTTCGCCCCATATATGTGTGGCGTACACTAGAAGATCGCCAGTGGACCGCCTCTGCCGGAAGCCGTATTGACGGTCGCTAAGGATATTGTACTCTTCAAGGTACGTAAGAATGTGGGTGTTCAGAATACGCTCCATAACCTTACAGAATATGGAGGTGATAGCAATGGGACGATAATTGGCAGGGTCTGCCCGACTACCTTTCTTAGGAACAGGTTGTACGTTCGCAAGCTTCCATGATTCTGGGACTTTACCCGTTTCCAGAGACAGGCGATATAAGCGTGTTAAGACCGGAGACAACTCGGGTGCGGTGTTCTTTAGTACTATGGCTGGAATCCCATCAGGACCACTAGCCTTATTCACGTCTAGGTTGCGCAGCACTTTTCGAACCTCTTTTGTTCGAATACCAATGGACGACATTACTGTGTCACAACATGGTATCGAGGGCGGTGTTTTAGCGCCGGCATCCAGACGTGAATTACCAGCAAACAGACAGGCAAACAAATTCGCTTTGTCTTTCGCGGTGTGCGCGAGTGATCCGTCAGGTTTTAGCAGAGGAGGAAGCGAAGGGCGACAGAAGTTGGACTCAACCGATTTGGCTAGGGACCAGAACGCTTTACTACCTGAAGGGTACGAAGCCAATCTAGCGCCTATGCGGCCAATATGGTCGTATCGGGCCCGGCGAAGAACTCTTTTGCTTGACTTGGCGGCTTGGTTGAAGGCTTTTTTCTTTTCCCGAATATCCGGAGCTTTACGACTTCGGGCTTCAGCCCACTTCTGGTAGGCCGAGTTCTTATGCTGCTCTGCAAGAGCACACTCAGTGTTGTACCAGGGGCGAGACTTGCTACCGATTGGTACATCGGAGTATGGAATAAAATATTCCATACCTCGAAGCACCACGTCGGTTATGGCATTCGCGCAGCTCGTCGGGTCTCCAGAAGAAAAGCATGTTTGCCGCCAAGGATAGGATGCGAAGAAGTGACGCATCTCGTCCCAATCTGCCGACTTGTACCGCCACAGACGCCTTGTGCCAATTTGGCCTTTTTCGGGCGGTGTTACTGACGAAACAGCTTTCACTACACAGTGGTCGGAAGTGCCCAGGGGGGCTGATACCGATACTGTGTATCTGTGGGGATCTGTGGTCAGCAGAAGGTCCAGGCAATTTGCAGTATGGTCTTCAACGTCCGGTACCCTAGTCGGCTGATTGACCATTTGGGTGAGATCTAGCGATAGAGCAAATTTGCGCGCCTCTCTACCGGCATGATCTGTTTTCTGGTAAGGAGCCAACCACTCCCGATGGTGAGCGTTGAAATCCCCCAGAAAAACAACCTGAGCCGTGGGGTACCGTTGTTGAGCAGAGTCCGCCGTTTCGCTTAAGTACTCAAAGAGTGCGGTTGTCTCAAGGTCGCCACTGTGTGATCTATAGACACCGGCGTACAGCGTCTGCTCAGTTCCCGTGTCCACCAATACCCAGAGCACAGAATAATCAGGATGTTCAAGGGCACGGAGTCGCCGACTGCATACGTCATCGCGGACATACAGGCACACACCAGCTTTGGGCTTAAAATTATGCTCCAAGCTATATCCGGGATAGTACAGGTAGGTCGCGTCTGTCGGACGTCGAATCTGCGTCTCAGTGAGGAAAAACAAGTGAGGCTGCTCAGTCTCAAGATGGTGGTGGACTGGATCGAGATTGGAGTGCAGTCCTCGGATATTAGAGAGGTGCACTTTTATGGGGAGGACGTGCAGCCGCCGTTTACACTTTTTCCTTTTATTTTTCATATTCATACATTCATTCAAAAATAGGCTTGTGGACGGACAGAAGTGGGCAATACGATCAGAAAAAGAACCCAGCGGCTGAGCTGAGGAGTCACACTGAAGGGAAGCTCGCACGGAGACTGCGGGGACGCCCGAACCCCCCCGGAGATTGTCATCGGGTCCTCCCATCCGGTCGCCAACCGGCACGATGAAGCCATCCGGGATTTTTCGCGAGGCGGTGGGGCAGCCTTTCATAGGTGGCTGGCCTACTAATTGGGCCCCCTACAACCTGCGGTCGGCCAGCGGTGGACCGTGCTTCGGATCCCGCTACCCTCCGTGTCGAGATGCCCGGCGCGAGGCCACAACAAGCCGAGAACGGCCTTATTCGGACAATTTCGCCCACAACCAAGTTGTCCAGATACGGCTTCTTCCAACATCATAAGGGAGTTGGACTACACAGGAGACCTGTTTGGCGGTATGGCTTTGTCGGAAGGGTGGTGACTAGCCTCGGCCGAAGCCTACCACCTGAAGTTGTTACTCGTTTGGCACCACCCAGGGATCACGTGTAGGGTCTCAGGAGTAAAACTGTTATATATGTTCTCAGGTTACTATTTAAGGAACTTTCTATTATTTGCGGAGCACACAATAAAACACGTCTGTACCATTTCACGTTTATTCCAAGAGAGAGAAGCTACCTACATACAATTTGCCCGTCACTGTCCAACTTACCCTCGTAATATTATTATCATACATCACACCCCACCACTTATATAATACTTAATTAAACAAACCAAGGTACACAATGAGATAGGTACTTATAGCTAGTACCACAGCTAGTACTTAACAATAACAAATAAGCCATAATAGTTTCAGTTACCTTTTTACAAACAAGTCTCAAACCTTAGTCTTAACTCGAAGTTACATTAGACATTAATAGCTAATTATCTAATTCTAAACCTTATCTTATTACAATACATTACCAGCCAATTGTTTGACTACTATAACAATCTTAATCAAACTCCTCATACCCATATCTCTTCACGGGTTTTCGGACTCGAATGGGGCGACTGACCGACGGTTCACCGGGTTCCACATTAATAGGTGCAGGTTCCTGTTCAACTCTGTGTGCCTGGCTAAACGGAGTATTGCTCACCCCATCCACAGTCTCGGTACTATTAGCAAGTGGTAATTGGTAGGTATTCATCCATTTATTTTTAATTTGATCAACATGTCTTTTTAAGGGTGGACCGTCTTCTCTATTTACTATATAATTGCGTGAACCTAACGTGTCTGCTACCTGGCCACTAACCCACTTCTTCTTCCCTTATTCACGCGCCCACACTGTGTCACCTACGCTGAAAGCTCTGGGTGTCCCCCCCGCATACTGTATTTGACGCTGTTGTGATTCTCTTACTTTATTCTCTACTTCGCGATCCCCTTTCAAAATATCTAACCGTGACCTTAAATTCCTACGCTGCAAATACATTGCTGGTGATATTCCTGTCGTACTATGTTCAACATTCCTATATGCCATTAAATATGATTGTAAAGCTATATCCATATCGAGCCGATCCCTAACCGCCTTCTTTACTGCTCGTTTGCAAAGTTTCACCGCTCCTTCTGCTGCTCCATTTGATGAAGGATGATACACAGCTGCAAAAGTTACCTTTATACCGTTATTAGTCATAAATTCTAAATATTCCCCACTGGAAAAGGGGGGACCGTTGTCCGAAACTACCTCTTTTGGCAAACCGAACCTAGCAAATGTCTCTCTCAACACTTTTATAACGGCAGACGCATTCGTGCGTTGCATTGGAAAAGCTTCTATCCATTTCGTAGTCGAATCAATTAATATTAGAAATGTATTTCCTTGATATGGCCCTAACAAATCGATGTGTATACGGGTCCACGGGTCTACTGCGAAAGGCCACGGCTGCATTGGGGCCCTGGACGGTGCTGGACTCTCAGCGTTACACGTTAAACATTCATGACAAGTACGTTCTATATCGGAATCTAACAACGGCCACCATATATAGCTTCGTGCTAAGCTCTTCATTTTTACTATCCCCATATGTCCCACATGAAGTTCCTTTAATAAATTTTCTCGCAAGGTACTTGGTATTACTAATCTGTAACCCCAAACAATACATCCCATATCTATATATAATTCATGCCGTCTAGTATAATATGGTTTTATTTTCTCATCAGTACAGTGCGCCGGCCACCCAGTTTGTAAGTATAACCCGACCTTTTTTAATACATCATCTTTTAAAATATTTTCCTTTACAGCCTTTCGTGTTATTGGAAGAAAACTTTGTACAAAATTCATGTAAGTTACCTCCTGTCTATCAGGCTTCTCCTCACCAACTGGCAGCCTTGACAGCGCATCTGCCGCGTTCCTGTTACTGCGGACATACTGTATATCATAATCATAGCCCGATAACAATACCGCCCATCTCTGCATTCTACTTGCCGCCATAATTGGTATGCCCACCTTGTCCCCAAAAATTGTTACTAATGGTTTGTGGTCTGTTCGTAAAATAAATTTCCTACCAAACAGATATTGATGGAATTTCTTTATTCCGAAAATAATAGATAACGCCTCACGTTCTATCTGCGAATATGATTTTTCTGCTTTATTCAGGACTCGGGATGCATAAGCTATTGGTTTTTCCCACTCTTGCCCGTCCGTTGTCGGCATAAGATGTGAAATGACAGCACCTATTCCCACGCTACTGGCATCTGTTGTTAAAATCAACGGTAGTTCTGGTGAATAATGTGCTAAGATGCTACTAGACATCAACATCTGTTTGATTTTCTTAAAAGCTTCTGAACACTGCTCATTCCACTCGAATTTAACATCTTTCCGTAACAAGTTATATAAAGGTGTCAATATGGTACTGATATTTGGTACAAATTTGGCATAGTACATTACTAAACCTAGAAAAGCCCTAAGTTCTGATACATCTTTCGGTGTTGGTGCATCTTCTATTGCTTTGATCTTTGATGGGCAAGTGTGGACTCCTAGTTTACTGATGGTAAACCCTAGATAAGTCACTGACTCCGCAAAAAATGAACATTTTTGTTTCTTAATTTTTAGGCCATATTTCTGTAATCTCCTAAATACTTCTGTGAGTGTTTTAATGTGTTCTGTGTCATCGCTGCCTGTGATGATGACATCGTCAAGGAACACCCCTACTTTAGGCATATCAGCAAATAACTGCTCAAGTTTCCGTTGAAATATAGCTGGACTTGAAGCCAAACCATAGATTAGCCGATTATACATAAAAAGACCCCTGTGAGTATTTATTACTGTGTATTTTTTTGACTCGTCTAGTTCTAATTGTGCGTATGCCTGCGATAAATCTAATTTAGTAAATTTTTCCCCTCCATACAATTTGGCAAGTAAATCCTCCACTCTGGGTAAGGGAAAACGATCCACCTCTAGACATTTGTTCAGCGTTATTTTAAAATCACCACATAATCTAATCGTACCGTCCTTTTTCATCACGGGAACAATAGGTGTGGCCCAGTCTGATGTGGTCACAGGCGTGATCACTCCGTCTTTCACCAAGTCGTCCAGAGCCTTTTCAACCGGTTCACGCAGTGCGTATGCCAGGGGACGCGCACGCATGAAGATGGGACGTGCATCAGGACGTAAGTGGAACCCGACTTTACCTCCGGTGAATCGCCCCAAACCGTCTTCAAACACCTCAGAGAATCTGGAACTGAAATTATTTATATTAAATATTTTCTCTTTGTGTTGAAGGTTATTACAGGGTATTGAGGGTACAAAGGGTAATTTTATGTTTAGCTCACTTAACCACTGCCTTCCAAGAAGGTTTGTTTTCCCACATTTAACAACATACAAATCTAATCCCTTGGTTATACCATTATACATCACTGTGGGTGTTATCTTCCCCACCGGTTCCACCAATTCACCGGTATAATAGCGCAAAGACAAATTACATTTCATTAATTGACACTGAGAAAACTTCTTTAAGTATACCTCATGGTTAATGCATGAAATTGAACTTCCGGTATCAATTTCCATTTCCATATTAACATTATTTACCCACACCGAAGCAGAGTATGGTGGAAAATTACGTAACATATCTGTATCTATTGAAAAATTAAATACCTCTTCACTATCCTCCGAATCTGAGTACATCACCTTGTCTTCTACGTCGTTGTACATTGCAAACGCTTCATTTCTCAAATTTGGGCACATTTTCTTCAAGTGCCCCTCCCGGTTGCAAATACGGCACACATACATCTTGTATTTACAAGCCTCCGTCCTGTGATAGGTAGTGCCACACACTCGGCACCGTTCGGACATCCTCGGCTCGGACGGTCGGCCGGTCGGCCGGTTCACCGAGCCGCTGCCCATCGCTGCGCGCCCGCTGTTGCCGCCCCCGCGACTGCCCGCTCCAGGCCCCTGTGTGGTCCGATAGCCGGGGTCGCCTCGTTGCGACTGCGCGACCCCCGGCCCTGTGACCCTCCCATTATTTCTAGACGACCGTTCTTCAAACCGCCCTCGTCTCGAAAATGATGATACATTGTAAACATGGGCTGATGCCGTTGGCCCCACATCCAGTTTGTTTTTCAGGTTCTCCACCAATGCTGCGTCGGTCTCGGCTGCTTCTAACGCCACAGCAAGCCGATGTGCTCTTTCATAGGTTATGTCATCTTCTTCCGCAAATAATCTTTGTCTTATACTATCGCATGACAATCCGCATACAAATTGATCGCGCAAATTATTTGTCAATTCGGTGGCGGTAAACCCACATGATTTCGACATGCTTTTTAATTCCGCCACGTAGTCCGCAATGCTCTCGTCTTTCTTTTGTCTTCGCTGTCGAAATTTAAAGCGTGCCGCTAATAAACTTTGTTTGGGTTGCAGATGGTTTCTCATCACAGCCACCAGTGAGGTAAATGTTTTCGTGGCCGGTTCATCCGGAGTACAAAGGTTGACCATGAGTTCGTACGTTTCCTTACCGATCACTGTTATTAAAGTCGCCACTTTCACTGCTTCTTTTACATCATTTGCTATAAAATATTGTTCCAACTGCTGTATATACAAAATCCAATTGTCTTTTTCTAGGTTAAACGGGCCCAATTGTCCTAGCGGCATTTTTTTTTTTTTTTTTTTTTAAGTTTCTTTTTTTTTATATTTCACTGGTTAATTTACTTCCACACGCGCCGGTTTCACAATTCAATTCGTCGCCAATGTTATATATGTTCTCAGGTTACTATTTAAGGAACTTTCTATTATTTGCGGAGCACACAATAAAACACGTCTGTACCATTTCACGTTTATTCCAAGAGAGAGAAGCTACCTACATACAATTTGCCCGTCACTGTCCAACTTACCCTCGTAATATTATTATCATACATCACAAAAACCTACGGACGCGAGCAACTTCGACCCCCAAAAACGTTTCCTTCTACTAATAAGGAAATAAACCATGGAATTCTACTAAACCCTTAGCCTTAACCGTAAATAAGCATTAGACCTTTCACCAACAAGGTTATCGTTATTCTAACAATAATTAATATTAGATAGCAATAATGAATGAACAGCAACACAATTGCAGAAGAGATTTACAAAGAAATATCAAGAAAACAGTTCATCATAATTTTTGACTCAGCTTTGTTCGCATAAGCTCGGTAGGTGGTTTCAGTCCATACAAAAGTTTGACGCACAATACGCGTAGACGGAATTAATAAAAAAAAATATTTTATATATGGAAAAATAGTTTAGATAATCTAGATGTCGCGTCACAAATAACATTTGCAATTTATAATATAATTACGAAGATATAAAGCTTTTAAAATTTTGTATGAAAAATTTCAAAGCTATATAAAATGAAACGCGACATCTAGATTTTCTAATTTTCTAAACTATTATTCCATATACAACGTGTTAATGAATTAGCGCAAAACCTCATACACCCCAGCTGATTTATAACAAAATAATTAGATTGCAATACTAATTTCATTATTTTGATAGTTAACATTTAAAGTTATTCGCATTTTAAGTTTTGAGGCAAAAATGATTTGTTATCATTTCAGCACTGAAAGAAAGCGCTAACGTACTCATGGATACATTTTTATAATCTTGTTTTGGTAGTAAGTAGGGTGAGTGTGCCCGTGCAGTGGGTTGTCATCGGGTTCATTAAATTTTATTTTTTGCAAAAAAATTATTTAATATTTTGAAAAAAATTACCTATGTTGAAACCATGATAATTCGATTCTGCTCTCGATTCTAAACAAACTACTTTCTAGTTTTGCGTTAATTCATTAACACGTTGTATACAAAGATACTTATAATACCGTCTACGCGTATTGTGCGTCAAAGTTTTATATAAAATAGCGGCCCGTCCCGGCTTCGCACGGGTGGACGTCTAATCTTTTCTAGCAATAAATATAGCCCATGTTAGTCAGAGTGAATGCAGCTTTCTAATGGTGAAAGAATTTTTGAAATCGGCCCAGTAATTTTTGAGCCTATTCATTACAAACATACAAACATACAAAAATAGGTACAAATCTTTCCTCTTTATAATATTATAGTGTAGACGAGCTTTTACCCGCGACTTCGTCCGCATAAATTATATTCCAGATTTTAAGTCAGATGTTACGCTACCAAACAAAAAAAGTTTCATCAAAATCGGTTCAGTATTTTTGGCGTGATACTCGAACAAACAAACACCCAAACAAACAAACTATATTCCCTTATTAAACTAAATTCTTTTTTCAAATTTACAGTTTTATAATAGTCAAGATTGACCCCTCTGCAACCACCTTGCTAATCGGTTCAGCGATTTAGCCGTAAAAAGGTAACAGCCAGACATACCTCTAATAATAATGTTTATCAGTTATCACTTATCATTATCACCCAGTGCCTCAGAAAGTGACAATCAGTGACTAGATATTGTATTTAATGAGTAGCAAAAATGTTTCGGATGGGAACAAGGCTTTTGATAAGATGAGACATGCTTTTCGCATAGCAATAGAGGACGTAGAAGATATAAATCTTGTTATATCACTAGCCCTGGTGGCCTGCTGCAAGTCTTATCGTGCAAAGATAACGGTTTGCATGATATAATATAAACTCATTTTATTGGCACCAATATATTTCCTGTTTAGAGTTTGGTGTCCCACAAGGGGGTGTGCTAGGTGTGTTCTTATTTTAATAATACAAAAGTTTATTTTAATGTTTGTTTTGTTTACATGGCATACGCTTTCATGTGAAATGTTTGTAATACTATACAAGCATTTCACATGAAAGCGTATGAAAATGAAATCGTTCTCTTTGTGACAAGGTTGCCTTGAAATAAACAGGACCAAACTTTTTTTAACGATGTGGACACTATTTTTGCATTCGCCTTGATTCGGAGATAAGGTTCTTTTGTAGGCGAAATTTTAGCCTAGCAACTGAGACATCATTCCATCGTTTAAAGCTAAAGTGAATCTCTCTGCAATTGAACTCGAAAAAGATAGCAAAGTTTTAGACTACCGATCAGAATCCTAATAAACTAATCGGTAATACTAAATTAGGTATTAAACTTTAATCATTATCAGTTCTTTAGTTTCGGCTGTGATTTATCAGTGAGCCCAAACTTATGACGGCAGTGAACCCATTGCCACTTTAAATCTACACTAATATTTTTATAAAGAGGAAAGATTTGATTTTTTTGTTTGTTTGTATTTGAATAGGCTCCAAAACTACTGGACCGATCTGAATAATTATTTCACTATTAGAATGCTACATTATCCGTGATGAACATGCATAGCATATGCTCACGACTATATTTGACGAGGGGGTAGTCAGCGATATTCTGAAATATCAGAATATCCGCGTTTCACTAGTAAGTAGTACCGAAACTATGTCCAGTGTGACGGGGAGCGAGCCCGTCGTAGGTTGTACAAAGTTTCTGACCGCCCCGAAATTGAATATGGTTATGAGTTTATGTGTGTAGTGTATGTAGTAACCGATACAGATAAACAAAAGATAAAGGGGGACACTTATCGCGGGCGTGAGCGATTTGCTACGTTTGTTTACTACAGCCCGTGAGAGTTGCGTAACCTACGCTAATAGCAGGTGTTCTGCCCATTCAGCTTCCGCAGTGCTCGAGTTACGCTCAATTCCTCATGACGTGCACTGCACCCTGTATGTTTTCGCGAGAATACTTGTGACGTCATCATTATGGTTTCTCCCACGTAAAATTCGTTTTCGTGTTTACGCGATCAATTAGAATATTAATGTTTAATTATGCGTCATTCTTTTAGGTTGGTAAAGTGATTACTTTATATTTAGTAAGGCGAAACATTGTTATTTGACTGCAATCATCATAGGTCCTTCGAAGTCATCTACATCTACACTAATATTATAAAGAGGAAAGATTTGTACCTATTTTTGTATGTTTGTAATGAATAGGCTCAAAAAGTACTGGGCCGATTTAAAAAATTCTTTCACCATTAGAAAGCTGCATTCACCCTGAGTAACATAGGCTATATTAATTGCTAGAAAAGATTGGACGTCCACCCGTGCGAAGCCGGGACGGGCCGCTAGTGATTTATAAATAGGAATGGTCGATCAAAAAAGGATGTATGGATAAAATGTTCTTGTTTATATCATAGCATGTCTGGTCAGTTCCATACATTTTAGATTTAGTATAATCTTGGCGCAAACAGATGTCGCTACAAGTATCATCTGGCCTGATCGAGAGACAAATATTAATTAAACGTTATTAGATCACTATTATTTGAGTTTTGTTCCACGGAAATAAATTATATACATTAATTTTCTTAAAAATTTTAATAACAAATGTGTTTAACACGTATCTAAACGTAATTAAACATTGCTGTAGTACCGTTACTCACCACCGTCGCTGTACTTGCGCGAGTTGGCAACTAAGAAGGTGGCAACTTTCTTAGTATGGGCATTGACCCTCTGTTGTGTATAATTTATTTACTCTATGATCATAGGGATAGACTGCGTGGTTGCCAGTTATAGCACCTTTATACCCTTGATCGTATAGGCTTGTCGTAACATCAGAATCTAGAGGGCATGGATGAGAGAGTGCATCTGTATAATTAACACTTACACTTATGCTCTATACAATATCTTACGTACCTGATTGTTTTTGTAATAAACCGGTCGTTGTAGTCAAAACCGGCTATGCCAATTCATCATTCAGGCATAGACATACATACATACACTCGCGCCTGTGTCCCATTGGGAGAGGCAAAGACAATTGATCGCCATCGGCTACGATCATGACACACCTCTTTTGCCACAGTCTTAAGTCGTTCAATACACACTCGGCATAGACACATAAATATTATAATCTACTTGAGACCGTGTCGTTACGAGATCAAAAGACATTTAGGATGAAGAGATGACACTGCCAAGCTGGACTACACAAGCCCAGTGTGGACTGGTGGACGCAAGGTTAGTGGTAAAGTTGCTTGCAGAGTATTTTGTACCAATTTACAACTCTCTAGGCTTCTTATTTGGCTTATAGAATAGTTCCGAGTGTATTTTTAAGCTCAATATGCGTCTGACTTGGCTTAAAGAATAGTTCCGCCTTCTGTCGTGACTATCCTGAACCAAATACATTTAACGTGCCTTGTTTATTGGCAATTTCCTTCAATGTAACTTTAGCGCGTTGAGAGTCATCAATTCATCATCATCATCAGCCTATAAACGTCCCACTGCAGGGTACAGGTCTACCCTCAGGGAGGGTGTATGGGCATTAGTCCACCACGCGTGCCCAATACGGATTGGTAGACTTCACATACACATCAGAATTTCTTCTTCAGCGTATGCAGGTTTCCCTCATGATGTTTTCCTTCACCGTCTGAGAGCAGTCGGTATTACGTACATAAGTTAGAAAAACTCATTGGTACATAAAACTCATTGGTACATGGCATGTTTTCCGTGCGGATTTGAGCCCGGACCACCATAATTGGGTGTCCATACCTCTCCGGAAAGCGCCACCAGGCACCAACGCTCTTGTTGCGCGCGTTGAGAGTGAACTGTCACAGATTACAAAATGAAATATATCCGTCAATGTTTTACCTTCGCATATCGATCTAATTGCCTTACGAGTGGAATTCCGCCGTCAGTCAGTCACCGGCCTAGAACGTAGGTAGACTAGGTAGTAGGTACCTTTCACCGTTCGTTCGCCACGTGCGCGCCGGCGCCGCGAAAATTACCTTATTTACACTTACATAAGGACTAAGTGGCAACGCAACGGGCTCTACCTCTCATATACAGGGTACCTCTCTATTCCACCCTACAAAACAACACACCCTATAATATTTAAAGAAGTGCTTAAGACCATCAAACTGAACAACTTTCACTATGAAGCCAGCATCGAAATCGCGAAAAAAAATCTGCTCAGTTCACACTTTGCTCAGTTTGATGGTCTAAAGCCCTTAAGTATTCCTAGGGTGATAGCTCATACGGAAAAGAGCTAGCAAGATACGTCTCTAATGTAGTCGAAATCGGCTATAAGACTTCATTCAAATCCTTTACTATGGTTTGACACATTTCCTCTCTCGAGTGGAATCAAATTAAGTCGGTAACCAGTATTTCCCGTCAGAACACTGTCGTTGCTAATCTACATATGTGCTGATATTTACATATGACATAATGTTGTAGGTATGTTGTGTGAACGGGATGGTTTTTTGTCTCGTTCTCTAAGTTGAGACTAGAGTCTTGTGTGCAAAAAGAATGTGTCGGAGAAAATCACATATACGTCAAGTCAGGGGAAACGTATTTGTTGAAGAACCAGAAAAAAAATATACGCCACCAACGCCTTTACATGCCCTTTTATGCATTTTTGGTGTGCAAATAAAATAATAGGCTACAAGCGGAGTTACTCCAATTTTCACGCACAATCTGTCTGTAACAATAGGCTGGTTTGGGAGGATCCAGACAGCGTGACCTCGATTCCTAACTGCCTTAGGCGCGTGCTACTGCCGTATAACACTTTTACTATACAAACGTTACTAGGCTTTGTTTGTACTAGTCTAGATCGAGGTTTATTTTTAGAAATGTATTATTTTGTAGTGGGCTTACAATGCTGGGGGCAGATCGTGCTAAATAAATGTCCACTGACTCATCACTGAGTCACAATTCTTGCACATTCGGTATCGCGCGAATCATTTGACATCAATTTGAGACTGCCACTGTCAATCATATATAGTAATTAATTATCAAGTTTAGAGCATGGACCTGAAAAAAAGACGGACGTAATGTCACTCTAAAAAGAGGTGAAGCATGCAAGGTCCTACAATTTCGTTTGTTCTACAAGGGACCTGCACTCACACAGACGCACCAGTTCTAGGCGCATGTCCGACAACCCGCCGCCATTGAGTACCGCGCGACAGGGCGACAGCACGCACACTCGTATAAATGGGTGCTTCACTTTTGATTAGACTAGATTTCTTTCTTTTTTTCAGGTCCGTGGTTTAGAGATACCAAATTCCGCACAGGTGAATCTTCACTGAATCTGCACTGAACGTCAACGTTTTAAATTACCGCGATCGGTTTCCTGGATCAAGAATTTCTACCAGTGACATAATGATAAGAGGCAACAAGGGATTAGGTTTTTTAGTATGGATGACAGGCAAGCCATCGTTAGCCACTTTTCATCTTGGATCAAAATGGATTTTCATGGGTTTCCCTAAAATCTTGATTAGGATTTTACTCACAATTTAAAAGGTCTTTGGTTTCAATTTCAAGGCACAGCCGTGACACACGACACGCGAGGCCGCGAGAGCTTTTACGAGCACACATGCTTGAGTGTCGCTTCTTTTCACGTTATTATATATTTTCTTTGCTCGAGGTTTATACGAGAAATGGGCAGCATAACAGACAACGCAAAAATGTAAGGCGGCGTTAAAAATTTGCGTCGTGCGGCGGGGCGCCGCGTTGATATCCATCGAAGATATCAGCCAAAAACAAACTCACGTAACAAACTATCAATCTCTTACAGCACTGATTGAGTCATCAAGGAATGCGCCCTTATGTACCTACCTATCAAGATAAGTAAGTTTTGACCGTTGTTTTGATTTGTTGTTTCGTCCATCGCTTCGCCTCGCTTCACCTCGTATGTCTTGCGGTGCACAGACGCATTCACTGAGCGATGCAGTGATGATATAACATAAGACTGTTGCAACAGCCGGCAGGGGGCACTGACTGCCATTGACAAGGCCGCGTAACACGATGCGTCGGCGCATTGCGTTGGATTTCGAGCTTATTTATTATTTACTTTTGAAGGTCTCGCATTTACTATTTATTCATAGCAGTGGTTTGTGAATGAAAAGTTTGTGGTTTAGGCCCGCCTCGCCGGCGCGGCGTGGCGCTAAAGCTGGTTGACAGGTTTAAATACCTGGGCCACCTAGTGACGAGTGACCTCAGCGACGACCAAGATATAGAGCGGGAGCGCAGGGCATTGGCGTTAAGAAGCAATATGCTCGCCCGCAGATTCACTCGATGTACGACGCCAGTAAAAGTGACGCTCTTTAGGGCTTTTTGTCAATCCTTTGACTCGAGTGGTCTGTGGGTGTCGCGCCTAGATATACGCGACGAGCCTACAATGTGCTGCGCGTCCAGTATAACAATGCTTTCAGGATGCTGCTGGGACTGCCGAGGCGCTGCAGTGCGTCCGGCATGTTCGCGGAGGCACGAACGACGGGTTCCACGCGATCATTCGCAAAAAAGTGGCCTCGCTACTGCAGCGCCTGCGTACCAGTAACAACAGCATCCTGAAATGCATTGCTGCCAGATTTGACTGTCCCATACAAAACCACTGGGTGGAGCTGGTGTTTGGGAAAATCAAATAAAATATATAATGCCTCCCAAATATAATAATTATTATCGATACTTAATTAACATACACTAACATAATTTTAAGTAAACATTGGCCTCGATTCGGAGTGTACCACGACTAAACTAAACTAAATGTATTCCTGTCACTTTCTAAAATAAGATTAAGAAAAGAGACAGAAAACCAACAGCTGACTTTAGTGCTGTCAAAGT
This sequence comes from Agonopterix subpropinquella, assembly GCA_922987775.1. NCBI lineage: Eukaryota > Metazoa > Arthropoda > Insecta > Lepidoptera > Depressariidae > Agonopterix > Agonopterix subpropinquella. The sequence goes on along the minus strand of OV277694.1, from coordinate 420,424 downwards.
GACGTTAAACGCCCAAAAACGACTTAAATAAGATGGCGTACATTATGATGGCATCTTATTTTGCGCATTTAACGTCACTTTGAGCACTAAAGTCAGCTGTTGGTTTTCTGTCTCTTTTCTTAATCTTATTTTAGAAAGTGACAGGAATACATTTAGTTTAGTTTAGTCGTGGTACACTCCGAATCGAGGCCATTGTTACTAATCAATCATCCTACTAACAAAATTATGGATTGTCTTTTTTTGGTCCGAAATAAATGAGTATTTAATTTAATTTAATTTATCGACTTAGCGCATTTTAACACGTTCCGGTAACCGAGTATTCGGCTCCAGGGTGGGCAGCGAAGTGAATGGGTAATAATGGGAATTTATGTATCATCATTATCATCCTAATAGAAATCGCGAATAAAATTATGCTGTATCACACATTTTGTGTCGAGTCGCCATTGAAGTTTTCTATGGAACAGCTGATTTTTTTCGCGATTTCAATGTTGGTCCCATAGCAAAAGTTGTTCAGTTTGATGGTCTGAAGCACCCCCTAAGTATGTAAATGTAACGCATTACGTTTACACCCTATATGCGTCCAACTGCAGGGTGCTGCAGGGCACAGACTTACACTCAGGGAGGTGTATGTGTTTGGGCGTCAGTCCACCACGCGCGCACAATGCGGAGTAGACTTCACATACGTATCAGAATTCCTTCAGCGTATGTATGTTTCCTCAAGATGTTTTTCCTGCACCTGCAAGCAGTCTGTATTCCGGCGATCATGGTGAAGAGACCACCATTATGATTACCCAGGTCAGAGAACGCGGAAGTGGGAGGCAGAGGAATGCCCCCTCCAATTTTACTAACTGGTAAAGAAGGTTTCTCTGTGCTAATCCTTCACAGAGCTTTGTTTTGAACGGACCAAAGAAGATTGCCCCCCAAGAATGGAGTACTTCCGCGGTCCCTGACCCGGGTTGCACTGGATATATTGGTGGTATAATTACATAAAAACTAAAATTGAAAAAAAACAATTTAAAAGAGAATACAGTTGTAGGTTTTCTTTCCTACACAGTTTCTTTCCTAGTACATGGACAAATACTGCTATTGTGGCGCGTTTTAACAGCTGAGTAAACTCAACAAATTGGTAACATATGGGTTTCTGTTCAACTATTTATTATACTAGGTTAAAATTTGTGCTTTTAAATTTAAATTTTATGTGTCTAGAAATTAGTTTTATTAGGCAAACTGTACAATATTGTGGACAGGCACGCAGGTGATTGGGCACACAGGGCACAATAAGAAATGCAACAAATTACCGAAGTAAAATATTTTTCTTTTTAATATTATGGGCAAGACAGTCTCGCTAATTCTGCCAATCAGAGTGTGAAAAGTTACTTTGTAAGTTAACTCTATTACACTACATTGGTTAAAGTGGTTGCAGAGGGGTCAATTTTATACAAAACTTTGACGCACAATACGCGGAGACAGTATTAATATAAGAAACTTTGTATACTTATATGGAAAAATAGTTTAGAAAATCTACATATCGTGTCACAAATAAAATTTGCAATTTATAATATAATTGCGAAGATATAAAGCTTTGTTTCATACAAAAATTGTAATATTATATAAAATATTACTTTTATTAATTCCGTCTATGCGTATTGTGCGTCAAACTTGTGTATGGACTAAAACCACCTTAATGTTAATCGATTGATTTGATAGAGTAAACAACTAATTCATAACTTTGTCACATATCAAACATGCATCTAAAAATAGTGAACCAAACCCATACAATGAGTAACGGTTAACTAATTAGGTACCCTATTCTAATCTAGTGAGAACGTGGGCTGAGTCTATCCTGGCAGAGGGCCAGGAGTGTCCGAGCGGCAGTGTGTCAACAACCGTGGGCTAGAGGTCGTTTCTCTGAGCTACAGTGATTAGGTGCTGCATTTGGGACTGTTTGGAATGTTCAGGTGATATGGTTTAATGGAAAAGGTTTTTGAATTACGGATTTTGGCTTTTTTATTTTCTAACTAGTAGCACCTAGGACTTCTTGCAGAACACTAACTTGAAATACTCATAACTTTTGATTGAGTGATCCGATCGCAATGAAATAAAGCTCTATGACTCTTTGAGAACCCAATTTATACAGGGTAAAATTGATATCATTTGCATCCTTTTAGCCTACCCATCACACTGAACAAGTTTTACTATGGGAGCAAAACAATCGGAGCAAAAAAAAACAGCTGTTGCATACATTTGTGTCGCGTCAGGCATTGCTGGTATGGAACAGATTTTTTTGTTGCTCTGATCAGTTTGCTCCCATAGTGAAAGTTGTTCAGTTTGATCAATCAATTTCACCCTGTATAGGTTTAGTAATTTTAAGTGATGGATGGGGTCTCATTATAAAGGTACACCTTTAACAAACATGAAATTAAAATAAAAAGTTGGAAATGTTCCATAGTTTTTTTGAAATTAGTTATTTTGTAGTGACAAGTCGACTTTTGAGAAAATTCAGCGCAGCTTTTGAATCATAAATTTCTGTAGGTACTTATTATGTGTATGGGGTCAAAATTGTTGGAAATGATCTCCACTACCCCTCTGTCATTTTGGACAACCACCTCTGGGACACCCTGTATATTTAGTGTTGTAGCCATCATCTACATGAATTAATTATCATCTATTGTAGTTCACAGTTAAACCAATGAAATTTATTTTTTATGAAATTTGATACAGAGATAACTTGCTTGAACTCTGATTATGCACTAAAATTCAACAATATTTATTTGAGAATCATCATCATCTCAGCCGATGGACGGCCACTGCTGGACATAGGCCTCCCCCAAGGAGGCTAATATTTGAGAATACTCCCAATTAATTATCTGTCAAAACTTCAATTTTAATTTTGGAGCTACGGACATACATACACTTTATTCTATATTCCAGCAAGAAAAACAAAGAGTAGATTAAAATAAAACTCCCTTTTTTAACCGTGTTGTTCTATCATAGTCAGAGACAGAGGACTGGAGGAAGAGGTGATCGAGATGTTTTTTATGATAATTATGAAATGGAGTTGCTTTAGAATTAGTAACAGATGGCAAGACTAAGAGTGGAACAACAATAATTCATTGACATGTATTTTTTTTTTTGGTATGTGCACTCGGCGATACGTCAAGCTATGCAAAACCAAAGTTAGCTGGCCGCACATAGGTAAAGTATAACATTGCACGGCCAGCTTATATTTGTATTGCGTAGCAAAGCTTGATGTGTAGAGATCGGATATTCGGATGCATATTTACCTAAACTTCATTTTTTACAAGAATAATGTGGACAAGTCTTAATTCAGACATTTACATCAGAAAGAACGGCTAAATCTTGAATACTCATTCAACAATGAGAAAATAGAGCCCGTAGATTCTTGTAAGTTACTAGGGATTTGGGTAGATACTCACATTAATTGGAAGTCGCACGTAGAAACCATCGTCGGGAAAATGTCCAGATTTACATACCCCTTATACGAATTAAAAAAGTGTACGGACCAAAAAACAGCTAAATGTACGTACTATGCTTATGCAAATTCGTGGTTGAATTACGGAATCATTTTATGGGGTAATTGTACATCCATTGAACAGCTCTTCAGATTACAAAAAAGATGTGTCAGGATTTTGTTAATATAAATGAGCTTGAAAGCTGTAGGCCGCATTTTAAAGAACAAAAAATATTAACTCTTACTTCCATGTACATCCTTGAGATATGTAAATTTGTTAGGAAACAACAAAATCTATTTAGGCAACATACAAGACCGCAAAACCTGCGCATCAAAAACAGATTAGCTCTACCATTTACAACATTACACATTGTCAGCTCCGGCACATATCACATGGCTGTAAAAATTTATGATAAGTTACCAGACCATGTAACAGCCATAGAAAAAGAATCGCACTTTGTGAACAAAGTTAAGGAAATGTTGATTTTAAATTGTTTTTACACTTTAGATGAATATTTTGAATAGACTTATGACATTTTATACTATGCCTATAATTTTATCACACGACATTTCTATTATGCTATTTATTACATAATTTGTTTAATTTAATATTCCCATAAAATAATTTGAATTCTAATTGATGTTTATGCATATCCAATAATAATTTTCATACTAATAATTTCATTATAATTGTAATTGTCTTTATTTTAATTATTATTGTAATAGTCTTTAAATTATAATTGTTGTATTTGTCATTGTGTTTGCCATGATTTATGATGATTTTTGTAAAATGATTTTTGTGTTGTTCTTTGTTTTTTTTTTTTTTTTAATATAAATATGTTTTGTACCTAAAATAATTATGTTATGTTATGCATGAATAATCATATAACTGTTAAATTTTTGTTTCTTTCTTAGTTTTATAATATTTTACATTCAAATGTAAATTGCAGTGCCCTTACAGGGCTCATGTTGCGAACTGTTATTACTTATAAGATCTATGTACACCACATGAAGCAATAAATGATTATGAATTATGAATTATGAATTCATTTATTTTATGAAACAATCCCAGGATCGTTCTTAAGTCCCGGGATTGCTTAAACTTATTCAATGTTGTTTGATTTGACAGAGTTGTCTGAGTTGACCTAGTTATTTATGTTGTCCCAGTTGTTTATTTTGTCTGAGTTGTCAAAGTCGATTGAGTTGTTCATGATGTCCAAGTTGTTCTACCTACTGTTGACTACCTACGAGGACCAGTATGACAAAACAGTGCGGGTGGCCCGATTTTTTTATTAACTTTCTTGAGAAAGGCATATCCATAGTATGTTTTCGTGAAGAAAAAAGTGTAGTTTAGGTAAATATGCATGCGATTATCTGATCTCTAATGATGTGTAACCATGTACATTGTTTTATATTATTTTAGATTGAAATGCTTCTAGTATCGCTGGCTGCTTTATTAAGCAAGCTCTTTCTGTCAAAAGTCTACTGGAATTTCTATCAGAGATAAGTTCAACTTGACCATTGTCCTCATAAATGTTTACACACACAGGTAACCTGCACTCATATTATATTACCATTTTTGTGTGTAGGTACAATTGATGAATAAAATAATAAAATAATAATGCAAGTATTTTAGCTGCGTCAGACGTAAACTTGTGCAATGGAATGTTATTTAAATTTGACAGGAAATAGTAAAAATACATAATATTATTATACCATTGTTCGTGCTACATTTTTATTTTATTTAAGTTTTAACATGCTAATGTATATTGATAGCTGATCAATATAATCACACCCGTTATGTGTAATGGTTACCACGCCGGACGGCCAAACCAGGGTCCTGGGTTCGAATCCCAGTTCGGTCATGGATGTTATGGTTGTGCCGTTGTTGTCTGGTTTCCATAATAAAAAGCCAATGTGCTTGCTTGGGATCATTACAATGTTGCTTGTGAGTATTAGTGAGTATGAGTTATTTATTTATATTTATATTTATTTATTTACAATATTCCAATCGTGTGCTTCTTATAATATAGGTCTTAAAAATTTGACAGTTTTAATTAGGTCAGGTATCCTAGGTAATCCCAACCAGCGACAGTGACCACTTAGTCACAGTGACTTATCTAAGGTCAGAGAGAAGACCTTCGCAAACACTAAACAACTTGAAACTGTATTAGAACACATGTTTCAGTGAGAAAACTGTCAGAATGTCATCTTAGGGGCGGTAAAACTCTCGATAGTGCGCGAAATGTGAGGTTATTATGTTGTGGTTAGGGCGTAGGAGTCGTCGCGAAATGCGGCCGGAGACAGTCGCCGCCGCGAGCGCGCCTCTGCCGACTCCCTGCGCTTATTATAGCCCCCACGGCGAAGCCTGACGACCGACAACGCGCCAAGCACGTTGACAGATCTGACAGCGTGCGCCTTCGATAAACTACTCACGAAAAATCCACTTACCCCAAAATTCCTGGCTTGTAGATATAATTGGGTATCCGCCACGGACACCCTCCGTATTCTCCTATAAGAGCATCGTGGTTTTTGTTCAGGTTAAACGTAGATGCGCGGTTGTCGTTCATTTTCCTCCGCGCGGGATTGAAGTAATTATTATTTCTATTTTCACCGTTCACATCGTTTATAGGTATAAAGTCTTGTGCTTTATTCACATTTGGATTAGCGTTTTCTAAATTTTTTAAGTTCATTCTTTCTATTTCACTTTGAGTTTCCCAAATTCGAAGCCACAGGCGCTTCGCTGGTCCTTCCTGCTCGGGCTGATACCACGCGACGGCGGGATCCATTCAGCCGGAGCAAGGTTCCACTATATGGGATGACACATGCTGTTGCATTTCACATTTATGGTATTGCATTGGAAATTATCACAAAACAAAAATAAATCACACCACATTCGGAACATGGACGAATACGCGTAAAGTTGACACTTCAACTAATCGTAAATAGAGGGCGCCATCTTTGCAAAATAACCTCCAATTTGATCAATGGATGCACTTTTAATCAGTAACGTAAATGTTTATAAATGGAAATGGTTCAAATTCTGAAAAAGACGAAGTGGCTTATAAATATTTCTATATAACGGAATGGTAAATATTTATCATAACGCAAAAATAACAACTTTATCAAATTAAAAGTAAGTAAATTGACGTCTAAACTTTTTTTTTTATTCTAGCAACAGCCACAAAATATACAGCCAGTCTTGGAAAGTTCGAATACACTCGCCGACTGTATTCCATATTATTCCAAAATCATGCATTACAGTATCCGATCGTAGAATCGTTCAAAAATAAATGCTGTCACGTTTTTCATACGAAAGAGAAAAAGCATTCTAGGATTTACATGCAAGAGTGAGATAGGTAGACTCCACGTCCCCGAGTGATTTTTACACGTTTTGAAACGAATCTTGATTTTTCTCCCGCGCAATTCGGCAAATGTCAAAATTTTTAAAGGGTTATGTTTGTGAAAATGAGAATTTTAATAAAAAGTGGAATTAAAATGTTATGAAATTACAACAATATCATATGAATTGTCTGAGAACATTAATTCGACCGTATAGAATAGTGGTACCAAGTGCGAAGAGTATTTCAACTAACGTTTCTAAAGGAATAAGTTGCATTAACTCTGCTAGAGTTTTTACCTGTAACTTTAATACTTTTAATACAAGAAACATGTCCCAGAAGAGTATAACATCGTTTTTCAAGATAACACCTAAGAAAGAAGGTGAAATCAAAAAGGAGAAGCAGATAGAAGTGAGTTTTTAGTATTTACCTAGCTAGGTTGTTTATTATTTGGCAAACAACTTAGGTAACCAATAAGGGGTATGCGCAGAAGCGCTTTTGTCTACAAATTATGTTCTACGCAGTCAATGTTTTTGCCAAATTATTTGCCAGCTATTATAACATTTATAACTTCTGCAGGGACGGGTAACATTTACCAAAATATTTCCTTAATATCAACCCATACACTGCTATTATTATTATTGTTTGCTGGGCAAGCAAGGGCCGTTATGTAACACTGCGACCATTGCTGGCAGGAGTGATGGACAAACCCTTTCATAGAAACAACATGTTCCCGAGTTCACTTCGCCACTATGGCAATGACAGAATGCAATGTGTCATTTTGTGTGACATGTTTGTTTGAGTAGAGGCCAGGAATTGAACCACTGCCTAGTGATTGAGTTGCTAGTAGTCTGAAACCTACAGAAAAAAAGGCTAATCTATGTACGGCAGTTCTTAAAAATATTTCCCGTACTAGATCGGTAGTATCCTGCGGGCATTACGCGAACATTTCAAACCAGAAAAATGAGGCAAAACAATTGACAGTTTTACTCCGAAAATGTACTGAGATGACAGACCAAGTACCCTAATTTGTATTGAAGTGCCCTAGTTTTGCGTGCTTCAACTTAAAGCGCTTTGGGCCTATCCATTCATCGATCTAAGCCTGCAGCACGAATTGGGGGGGGGGCTATCAACGCTCTCCTACAATCTACTAAATGAACACACAATGTAAATTTTCTGAATACTAAAGTGTAATTTCAGGATGATTCTCCAACACAGGACATCACAATAAAGAAGTCGCCCGCAAAGAGTGCAAGTAGTAGTCCAAAGTCACCCGTCACTAATGGAAAAGAAAAGGTAAATTTGTCATTGGAAATGAATTGGGAAAGGTTTTTCTTCATTTTTACAAAGTTGTCTTTGCTTACCCCAGTGGGAGACAGGTGTGAGAATATTTATGGATGTATAGTACCTACTGTTAGCGGAAATGCGGTTTTTGCCTACACCCCTTTGCCTACACCCCTTTGCCTACACCCGGAAGCTGTCTATACTGACAGCTGTCACCTCTCCCCACGCTCGGCACGAGTCGCATACGCCGATCCGATAGTTTTATACAATAATTGAGGAAAAGTCTATTAAAATGTATATTTGCCAGTATCCAGAGAGTTTCAGTCTTATACTACATGTTGGCCTGCCATTAGTCTCCTGTCACATAGTATACATTCCACGTCTCATACCGGGTGAAATTGATATCATTAGCATCCTTTTTTTGAGAAAAGTCGAGCTCTATTTTTGCAAGCATTTACAAACCAAAAGATATCTGACAACTAGCTAAATAGTTGTTCTAAAAAATTTCGAGCTTGCAATGCTTGCTCCTTTATCTTTTGTGTAGGTCTTATAAAGATAAGGGGGCGGCAAAATCGGTCTGTGCCCCGGGCTACAGAAACCCACGCTAAGCCATATATGTGTTAATGAATTAACGCAAAACTAGAAAGTAGTTTGTTTAGAATCAAGAGCAAAATCGAATTATCATGGTTTCAACATAGGTAATTTTTTTCAAAATATTAAATAATTTATTTGTAAAATTTATTATTTACTGTACCCGATGTCAACCTACTGCACGGGCACACCACCCTAGTTACTACCATAACAAGATTATTAAATTGTATCCATGAGTACGTTAGCGCTTTCATTCATAGCTGAAATGATAACAAATCATTTTTGCCTCAAAACTTAAAATGTGAATAACTTTAGGAGGGCTATTCGAGTCCAGTGGCGCTCTCGTCACAATAATAAAGATTTCTCAATAAAGAAAGCCTAAATTAAAAAAGTGCCCAACCGAAAAACTACAAAAGCCTTCAAGCCATTGTTATACAATACTTTTATAGGTTCTTAACATTCCACTTTTAGATAATTTCGAAAAAAAAACAAAAGTGGCCGTTTTTTTTCTTTTTTTTAAATTTGTATGTTTAGACCTTTAAACATTAAAAGTATTCTATGAAAATAGCTTGAAGGCGTTTTAGTTTATCTGTTGGGCACTTTTTTAATGTAGGCTTTCTTTATTGGGAAATCTTTATTATAGTGACGAGGGCGCCACTGGACTCGAATAGCCCTCTTAAATTTTAACTAATCAAAATAATGAAATTATTGTTTCAATCTAATTATTTTGTTACAAATCAGTTGGGGTGTATAAGGTTTTACGCTAATTCATTAGCACGTTGTATAAGAAGTAAATCATTATTTCTCAGAGGACATCTAAAAGACAAAGGTTGGACAGCAGTGGCAGTGAGCCACAGTCACCGGAGCCCTCCGAGCCCGCATCACCACCTATCAGTTCTGGGAAAGTATGTTTTTACTGTTTATTTGTGTACCTATGTCCTTCATCAGGGTTCAAGCTATGCCCATACCAAATTTCATCAAAATTAGTTTAGCAGTTTAGCTAAAAAACATAAGACAACAACACAAAACACTGAACAATAACAACGGAACAACTCAACAATAACACAAATATTTGACATGAAAATAAGATAACACATTTTCATATTTAAACTATTATAAAACTAGCGGAAATGTGTCTGTACCATTGAAGATATTTCAAAAAAAAAATTACGACATGGTTTTTACCTGTCCCTGATTCCAAATCACCAATTTTTGGATTTTTTGTCTGTCTGTTTGTTTGTTTGTTTGGGTGTTTGTTTGTTCGAGTATCACGCATAAACTACTGAACCGATTTTGATGAAACTTTTTTGTTTGATAGCTTATCATCTGACTTAAAATCTGGTATATCATTTATGCGGATGAAGTCACGGGTAAAAGCTCGTTATCTTATAATATTAGAGTGAAGGAGTGACAACACTAATCCATTCTTTTTCTCTTAAAATAATTCTGTCTTGTTCTTTCTCTTACCTTTGACACAAACATTTTGAAAATATAATTATTAATTACTAGATGACCTAGGCGAACTTCGTACCGCCATAGAATCTTCCCGACACACACGTGGCCGTTTTTTCATAGGCTATTTTCATCACGGATAATGTAGCATTCTAATGGTGAAAGAATTATTCAGATTGGTCCAGTAGTTTCGGAGCTTATTCAATACAAACAAACAATCAAATCTTTTTATAATATTAAATATTAATTATCATGACAAATCTAATATTAACGTGTGCACAAATATAAATTGCAGAAAAAGAAAACAAAACGTCAAAGAATAGAGAGTTCAGGCAGTGAGGCAGAATCACAGCTTGAAGACAAAACTCCTGAAGTTAAACTAGAGAAGACTGACAAACCCAAAACTTACGACTCGCCTAAAAGCAAAAAGACTAAAATCAAAGAAAAGTCCCCTCTCGCCGAAAAGAATGAAGAAGTTACGAAGAAATCTTCTCCAAATGTTGAGAAATCTTCTCCAAATGTTGAAAAATCTTCTCAAAATGTTGAGAAAACATCTCAAAATGTTTTAAAATCTTCACCAAAGACTGATAAATCTTCTCCAAAAGTTAAGAAAACTTCTCAGAAGAAAATTAAAGTTGAGAAAGAAAAGTCGACAGAAAAAGTAACAGAAGTTAAGGAGAAGAAAGAAGTTAAAAGTATGAACTTCTTCTTTAAGAAGGAGAATGGTGAGAGTGAGAAAGAAAAGGAGACTGATAAGGATAGAGTTTCAGGTAAGAAAAAAAAGAATACAGGGTCCTTCTTATTAAGCTAACGGTTTTTTGATAGGGGTGATCAGATCTTAATAGATTTCTATACAGGACCAACATCAAAATCTCGATAAAAATTCTGTTTTCCCATACATTTGGGTTGAGTAGGATTGCAGTTTTGTATACAGGGTGTTAGGGTAAACAGTTGCATTACTTTAAGGGGTGAATGTATCCATGGTTAGTTCCGTTGTCTCTACCTACCCCAGTGGGAGACAGGTGGAAAATATGTATGTATTCAGCTGTGTTTGTGATAATATACATAGGATCATGGGGTCATGGATTCTTTCTTTCTATCTAAACAGAAGAGGACTACAACCCAGCTAAACCGAAATACCACCCAATAAAAGACGCGTGCTGGTCGAAAGGCGAACCAGTGCCATACCTCGCGCTGGCCAAGACCCTGGAAGCGATCGAAGGCACGTCTGCGCGACTGAAGATCATCGAGATACTGAGCAACTACCTGCGCTCTGTCATTGCTTTGACACCCGAGGACCTGCTGCCCAGTGTCTACATGTGCCTGAACCAGCTCGCGCCGGCCTATCATAGCTTGGAGTTGGGTGGGTTTTATAAATAAGTCAACAGTTAAATGTCTAAAGGCCTGTTTCACCACTTCTGAGTAAGTTCTTGTTAGCTTATCCGACAGATAGTTTGACATATTTTGTATGAAAATATCGGTCGGATAAGCTAACAAGAACTTACTAAGAAGTGGTGAAACAGGCCCTAAATTTTCTCATTGAGTTAAATTTTATTTGTACGTAAGTTTCTGATTACCTTGAAAGGGTATGCGATCGTGAATTAATGTCTCATCATCAGCCTATGTACGTCCCACTGCAGGGCACAGGCCTACCCTCATGGAGGGTATATGGGCGTTAGTCTACCGCCCGTGCCCGATGCGGGTTGGTTAGTCATACGCATCAGAATTTCTTCAGTGTGCAGGTTTCGTCTCGATGTCTTCTTTTCAGAATTAATATATTTGTTGTAAAAATGTAGTAGCTACCAAAAACCACATTCATGGATAGTCGGAAACTTTGCCGCAACTATTTTTAAGCGTGCATTACAAATGAGTCACATTTGTAATGTTAGTAGGATTCAAAACATACAATATCTAACTAGCAGTCCCATGCTTACAAATATCTTCAGTCGGTATGGCAAGTAGACAACTTCAACTCAAACCTTACCTCCCCAGGCATAGCGGAGACCTACCTGATGAAGGCGATAGGGCAATCGACGGGTAGGACGCTATCGCAGATGAGGGCGGCGGCGTCCAAGACCGGCGACCTGGGCGAGGTGGCCCAGCAGGCCCGCGCGGCGCAGCGCACCATGTTCGCAGTGTCGCGCCTCTCCGCCGGCAAGCTGTTCTGCAAGCTGAAGGAGATCGCGGCCATCACCGGTAGGTACCGGAGCATACCTAGAATATTCATAAATTGCAGGTATTATTGTAATATGCACTGTAGCTATGCGAACAGCATGAAAACTGAAATGGTCAGTCAGTCGGTGTAGGAGATACAGCCATTCAAAGGTCGGACCTTTGAACGGTTGTAACTCCTAAACCGACTGGACTTATGCAGGCAGACTTGGTCCATTCCCATCACAGAGATGCGCTTGACCCTGTGGGGACTTGTCACAGATGTCATGTCAACACCCACAAGTTATAGCAAAGATGCCAACAGATGGCGATACCGTCGCTCTCGGAAAGATGCTCCATACAAAGACAACGTTCATCCTAAATACGTAACTCGTAACCTACTACACATAAGGTTCACAATTGAATGCGAGACATAAATCGCGCAAGAGAAATAATCACAGAGATTCGATATATAGACAAGGTCCAACTAAGAACTGTTGGACCACGGCCGTCCCCAGGCATCACACCTAGCCCGGCGGAAGTACTTCCCTTTTCAATGGAGAAACATTCCTAAGTAGCACCTGCATAAAACCCTATAAATACTGAATCAGCCTTGCAGCGAATGATAACAAAAAGTACGTCTATCTCTCGTAATAAATGAGCCTAACAATGTTTTCATTAGAAATTAAACAAATATTTTTTGTATGTACGTGTGCAGGTCAGGACTCTGTGAACAAGAAGATCAGCATGATCCAGTCGCTGTACATAGCGTGCAGGAGTTGCGAAGCTAAATATCTTATCAGGTAAGGCTGACAATGTCACAGCAATCAATAGTCAAAAAACGTTCTTTTTTGAACAGTCAAAAAGCCTTGTATAGCTACGTTCCATAGTCTCACTATTACGTATGTCGTATGGGTTGGGTATTCGTTCTGGTATGGGTCGTAACAAAGGAGTAGAACATGACAGTAGAGAAATAAAGACGTAAAATCGAAATTAAATCTTCATTTGTCGTTTCTTCTGGTTACAGCCGGTTGTGATCTTTAAGACTTGGTTTTTTAGATCAGTAATGTCGTACCTTATCTTACAACAATTGAAAAAAAATACCAATAGGTTACCTTTTTGGTAACTAAATAGTCTCGGGCCTACATCATTGGCCGTCTTCTTTCTACATAAAGCAAATGTTCAATGTTTCAAAATCCTTTGAAAACCCAAGTTATCATCATTGGTAGTCCACGGTTTGTCTCGAGAATCAGCTTTGAAAGCTTGCCTTCCGTCATATTTGACGGTATCTGCATACCATTTAGTGAGTCTGTAAAGAATCTGGGTATATTGTTTGATAGGACGATGTCTTGGGTACCACAAGTCGCCCAGTAGCAGGAAGATGTTCGGTGCATACAGTTCTCTCAAAAGACTGCGAAATTTTCTTCCCATCAGTACTAAAATTGCGCTCGCACAATCCCTCCTGCTCCCTATCCTTGACTATGCTGACTCCTGTTACCTAGACCTAAATGTGGAGCTACTTAATAAACTTGAGCGTCTACAAAACCTCTCCATTCGGTTTATTTTTGGGTTGCGGAAGTATGACCATGTGTCAGAATTCCGTAACCGACTCAAGTGGCTCCCTATCCGTCGTCGAAGAGACACTCACATCCTATCCCTTCTATACTCCATCCTGTTTAATCCGTTGACTCCCCACTACCTCAAAGAACGTTTCATCTTCAGCTCCCTTACCACCGGCCGTCCCCTACGTTCCTCTCAAAACCTTTCCCTCAATATGCCCGTCCATTCCACAGATTTCTACACCCACTCCTTTACAGTCCAATCTGTCCGACTCTGGAACTCGTTGCCTGAGTCGATTAGACGTGCTCCTTCGCTGGATGTTTTCAAGTCGAAGGTCAAAGCTTATTTCCTAGAACTGTGACTATTTTATTTATTATTATTATTTTTTTTTTTCTTCTCCTTTCCTCTCATTCTGCTTTCCTTCTCAGTCATGGTGGTTGTATGTGTGTTTGTGTTATCTTTCCTTTACTATATATTATAGCTGTAGCATGTATTTTTTATGCGTATATATTATGTATGTATATATTTATATATGTAAGTATATGTATGTCTATTATCATGAAATGCGTTTATTTTTCGGTTTCTCCTTTATTTCTGATATTTACTATTTATTTTATATAGCACCGACCCGTTGTTCTTTGTTTAAATTTCCTCTACCCTAAGGTTGTCTGGAAGAAATCGCTTTTTAGCGATAAGACCGCCTTATTTGTACCATTATCGTTTTTTATTCCTATGCTGTATCTGTGTTTGGTGTAAATAAATAGTAGATTGTTAACCAAGGGATGAAAGTCACCCATTTCACACGAGATGTTTGGCGCCCCGAACGAACGTGAGGGGTGCCCATAGTTCGAGTGTGAAATGGGTATTTTCACCCGAGTTAAACACTCTGCTTTTCATCACGATTACGAGGAAATTAACCAAAAACCAGATAATGCAAAATCAATTTCTGAATCGCTATTCACTTGATGAATTCATTTTAGTCTACGTTTCAAAACGTTTGAAAATCACTCGGGTGCCAAACGAAATAGAAAAAAAACGATACGAAGATTGTGGATGCTAGAATGAGACACATATATTTCCCCAGTGATTTTTACACGTTTTGAAACGGATCAAAAAAAAAAGCAACATGTCGCTTTCCCTCCCTTTTTTTCCTGCAACTTAATGTTTTTTTTTAAACCAGCCTGTTTTTTTAACTCGCTTTTATATCTATGTACATTTTTTCATCACGTAAAAAACAAAATGGATATAATTTATACAAAAGTCTCGAAATGTTACTAATTATTGTTATTATTAATTAGTAATTACTAAATTCAAACATTTTTGTTCATAATAATTATAAAAATTAAGAATTTTAATATAATGTTATCGAAGTGTGGCTGTATAGGTTTCTGCCTTTGCTCAGTAATTCAGTATAAACATAGTTTTTTTTTTAAATTACTTTTCCGCCCTAGGGAAGAAATGTATCACTTTCAACCCGCTTCTTAGATAAACAATAACCCACTTTCAGAGTATGAGTGATGAAAAGTATATTTCATTTCATTCATTTCATTTCATTCATGTTCTACAGGTCGCTGGAGGGTAAACTTCGCATAGGGCTAGCGGAGCAGTCTGTGCTACAAGCTCTAGCGCTCGCCACAACACTGACACCACCTGCGCCTGACGGCGGGGTCACCACACTAGACGCGTCTAAGGGGCTCAGCGCTGAACAGCTCAAGGTCAGGGTCATCTCGTCAGTATAGCAGTCTGTGCTACAAGCTCTAGCGCTCGCCACAACACTGACACCACCCGCGCCTGACGGCGGGGTCACCACACTAGACGCGTCTAAGGGGCTCAGCGCTGAACAGCTCAAGGTCAGGGTCATCTCGTCAGTATAGCAGTCTGTGCTACAAGCTCTAGCGCTCGCCACAACACTGACACCACCCGCGCCTGACGGCGGGGTCACCACACTAGACGCGTCTAAGGGGCTCAGCGCTGAACAGCTCAAGGTCAGGGTCATCTCGTCAGTATAGCAGTCTGTGCTACAAGCTCTAGCGCTCGCCACAACACTGACACCACCCGCGCCTGACGGCGGGGTCACCACACTAGACGCGTCTAAGGGGCTCAGCGCTGAACAGCTCAAGGTCAGGGTCATCTCGTCAGTATAGCAGTCTGTGCTACAAGCTCTAGCGCTCGCCACAACACTGACACCACCCGCGCCTGACGGCGGGGTCACCACACTAGACGCGTCTAAGGGGCTCAGCGCTGAACAGCTCAAGGTCAGGGTCATCTCGTCAGTATAGCAGTCTGTGCTACAAGCTCTAGCGCTCGCCACAACACTGACACCACCCGCGCCTGACGGCGGGGTCACCACACTAGACGCGTCTAAGGGGCTCAGCGCTGAACAGCTCAAGGTCAGGGTCATCTCGTCAGTATAGCAGTCTGTGCTACAAGCTCTAGCGCTCGCCACAACACTGACACCACCCGCGCCTGACGGCGGGGTCACCACACTAGACGCGTCTAAGGGGCTCAGCGCTGAACAGCTCAAGGTCAGGGTCATCTCGTCAGTATAGCAGTCTGTGCTACAAGCTCTAGCGCTCGCCACAACACTGACACCACCCGCGCCTGACGGCGGGGTCACCACACTAGACGCGTCTAAGGGGCTCAGCGCTGAACAGCTCAAGGTCAGGGTCATCTCGTCAGTATAGCAGTCTGTGCTACAAGCTCTAGCGCTCGCCACAACACTGACACCACCCGCGCCTGACGGCGGGGTCACCACACTAGACGCGTCTAAGGGGCTCAGCGCTGAACAGCTCAAGGTCAGGGTCATCTCGTCAGTATAGCAGTCTGTGCTACAAGCTCTAGCGCTCGCCACAACACTGACACCACCCGCGCCTGACGGCGGGGTCACCACACTAGACGCGTCTAAGGGGCTCAGCGCTGAACAGCTCAAGGTCAGGGTCATCTCGTCAGTATAGCAGTCTGTGCTACAAGCTCTAGCGCTCGCCACAACACTGACACCACCCGCGCCTGACGGCGGGGTCACCACACTAGACGCGTCTAAGGGGCTCAGCGCTGAACAGCTCAAGGTCAGGGTCATCTCTTCAGTATATTGTCGTTTTTGAGTTAAATCATTTCGGACAGGCAGACATACAAAAATGTTTTGAATATACTAACGAAAAAAAAAAATATATATGAAAAATTCTCAAAGGAGTGTGGAATGGTACGTGCTACGCGTAACTACATGGTGTCTTTTTGCTAATCTCGAGGACGAAGCATGAAGTATAATGATAGATAGCCCACACATTTTACGGTTTGAGCCGGGAATAATTAATAATGAGCGTTTTTCTTTTCTTTTTTAAATTTAGTTTCTAAAAAACTCGACAGATGACATGGTTATCGCTCCATAGAGACGTAGGCGAGATCCTGTCAAGACTGTGCCTGACTTTTTTTTAAAGGCCAAGGGATCGAGCCCATACGACCCTGTTAGACGTAAACAGTTTCATATTTTCGTTTAAATTGATTCGTAAATAATGAAATATTCAATCAAAAGATGCGTTTGCATCTTTTTGATCATCTTCTCCCTTATTATTATTTTAAAGAAACACTTTTTAAAATGTTGACATTTATTTGCACAGACCGTAACGCCATCTATCGATCCACTAGAAAACTAAAAGAAAAACGCTCATTGATATTGGGTGTAACAAAACACCACCCTTACTACAACACCACTACTTAAGGATGTGCTTCAGACCATCTAACTGAACAACTTTCACTATGGAGCCAACATCGAGATAAAATAAAAAGTCCGCTGTCCCATACATTTGAGTCGAGCCGGAACAGCTGATTTTTATTTCGAGATTTCGGAGTTGGCTCCATAGTGAAAGTTGTTCAGTATGACGGTCTGATCATCCCCTTAAAAAAGTGTCCGCAGAAGGACCCTGTACAGTCACCAGCAGATATATCGTAGCAAACAAGGTGGTCAAATATTTCTAAGCAGTTCTAATTTTCAATAATATTTTCTTTACTCATAATAACCAATCAAAAATATAGGAACGCCTAGAACATCAAATATATCGACACAGTCATCTAGTCAGGGTGGTCATAAACATCTGAACAGTTTCGGAAAAAACCTTACTCCGTTGTTTTACATTTTAATCTTTATCTATATCTTCTATACATATAATAAAATTCTAAACTTGGCGTGAATGTACATTGAAGATATTTGCAAAAAAAAAAAATTGAATTTTTGTCTGTTTGTCTGTCTGTCTGTCTGTTTGTCTGTTTGTTTGTGCGCGCATCACTTAAAAACGGCCGAACCGATTTGGATGGGGTTTTCACTAAAGAATAGGGCATGGTTTGGATTAACATTTAGGCTTTGTTTCATCGCAATCGATTTACTCAATCAAAAGATATGAGTATTTAAAGACAGTGGCCCGCGCGTACGGAGTCGCGAGCGCCGCTAGTTTTAAATAACATTGCAAAGAAATTATTGAAAATTCGCTGTTCAGATATTTATGACAAAATACACGTTCAGATATAATTGGTAACATTTACTGTAAAGAATTTAATGAAAATTAGCACTGCTCAGAAATATTTGGACACCTTGTATGCTACGATATATCTGATGGCGACTGTACAAAAGTGCAAACTTATTTTTCTCAAACATGCTTGGAAATGTGAGCATTATTTTGACAACCTTCTTCGAGATAAATCGAAATTGCTGTACTGGCCAAATACATGCGCGCAGCGGCCGGCAATGTTGCTGTTGGTATGAAAATCCATATCTGTCGTGTTTAGCGGCCAAATAAATTACATAGTAAACTCATATCTGTCGTGTGATTTAAAAATGGAACGATCTTTTTCTCCGAAACATGGCGACCAAGGAGGTAACTCATCAATGGTTTTATTTAAATTTCGAACTGGCTTGCAAATAGAAAGCTGTTTATAGAAAAAAAAAAAAATTGTTGTTCGTTGTTCGTCATTGATTTTGAAAAGAGTTTTAATTTCTGTGAATTATTTGAGAAAATTTACTGTTTTCATTTCCGCGCATTATTTGAGAAAAGTACTATACAAGCCTTGGCCACAACTAGGCATTGATGGACTTACGTATGTGTGCCTCGGCTTCGCCTCGGCCCACATTTACACGTTCGTCCATCAATGCCTCTGTTGCTGGCCGCTGCAGTAATGTACTATTACCCAAATGCACATAACTGTTTTTTTTTTCGAGATTTCGATTTTGACCCGAGTTTTATTTGAACTATAAAAGTCAAAATAAATATTGAACATTTTAAGGGGGCTGTTGAGACCATCAAACTGAACAACGTTCACTATGCGACCACCATCGAAATCACGAAAAAAAAATTATTTTGTCCCATACATTTAGCTCGAGTAGATTTGTAGTTTCGTATGGAACATCGCAAACGCATCGCATCGTGGCTATTATGGCAAATCCCACATTTTGGGGGAGATCTATGTCCAGCAGTGGACTTCTATCGGCTGATATGATGATGATGATGATTGAACATCCGATTTTTTTTTCGCGATTTCGATATTAAATTAAAAAAATTAAAAATATATTTATTACACAAAAACACGTATGGTTACATTGTGACTCGTTGGACCTCAACACGGCACTGGGCCAGTTCTAGAGATACCAACGCCTTCCCAGGATTACAGTTTGGTGAGCTACGGTTAGCATGTTTGTTACGTTACAGGTAAGTTTAGCATAATATTTTTATAAGTAAGATTAACATGGTATTTATAAGTAGGTTTAGCTTAGTAGCTAGGTATAAGTGTTCTGTGTGGGTATATTATATGTGAATATATATATATATGTTTGTGTGTGTGTGTGTGTGTGTGGGGTGTGTGTCTGTGTGTGTGTGTGTGTGGGGTGTGTGTCTGTGTGTGAGTGTGTGTGTGGGGGGTGTGTGTATGTGTGTGAGTGTGTGTTTGTGTGTATGTTACCGATCAGTGGTTAAAAGGTGTTCAGTGTTATCGTATGTAAGTGTTTTGAGCCAGTTTGTTATTGTTTTTTTACATTTGTATTTGTTAAGTTTATATATATGTACTATTTTATTAATGCGATTATAGAGATATGGGCCGAGGTAAATTTGGGATCTATTAATGAAGAAGGTCTTATAGCACACAGAGGGGCAAACTCGACCTCTCATACGGGGAATATCTTTTAAGGGATCATAGGTTAGGGATGCATGCTGTCTCATGGTGACCTCCTTAATGAACATTTGTCGAACGGTCAGTACGTCACAGTAGGAATATAGCTCTGTGGTCGGGTACCTGTAGGGCTTTGATGCCATTACTTTTAGTAGTGACCTCTGGGCTACTTCGATTTGTAATAAGTGGGTTTTACAAGATATTGGACCCCATAGTGAAAGTTGTTCAGTTTAATGGTCTTAACCACCCCCTTAAATGTTTATTTGTATTTTAGTAGCACCCTGTATGGGCGAAAGTCTGAAATGAACGATTTTTATTTTGTACTAGAGTTAACCCGCGACTTCGTCCGCACAAATTATATACCAGATTTTAAGTCAGATCATAACCTATAAAATAAAAAAAAAATTCATCAAAATCGGTTCAGTAGTTTTTGCGTGATGCTCGTTCAAACAAACAAACAGACAGACAAAAAGTCCAAAAATTTGTGTTTTGGAATCAGGGACACCTAAAAACCATATAGTAATCTTTTTTTGTAAATAGGTATCTTCAATGTACAGACACACTTCTGTTACAGTTTTATAATAGTTTAGATTGTTATCGTAGGCCAAGGTGGACGCTCAATCGCTGCTGATAAAGACGACGTACTGCGAGTGCCCCAACTACGAGCTGGTGATCCCCGCGCTGCTACGGCACGGCGCGGCGGCGCTGCCGCAGCACTGCCGCCTCACGCCCGGCATTCCGCTCAAACCCATGCTAGCCCACCCCACCAAGGGCATCAGCGAGGTCTTCAATAGGTGAGGCTATGAGTTTGTCTTCTATAGCTTTTATCCGCGGCTAGCTTTTACCATCGACTTGTCCGCGTGGACTTCAATACCACGCTGCACCCCTTTAGGGATGTAAATCCTTTCTTAGTGCACCCCTACAGCTGTAGAATATTTGTTCCAAAAGACATTGCCCACGTGACGAACTGTGTTTGTTTCAAATCGTTTCACAACTAACGAATGAGTAAGATCAAAGAACAAATACAAAGAGTATGATAGCTAAAATTATACACAAAATAGGAGGAATATACACCAAGGAAATTATCCTTTTCCATCGTGGTATTTCTTATAAAATTCATTTACCAGTTTTGTAGGCGAAACGGGATTGGGCAATGGGAATGTCTTTTCATGTTTCTTTCTCCAGCGGTTTAGGCTATGCGTTGTCTGTCCGTCAGTCACTGAACTGTTTTATAAGTATCGATTTCATCGGCTTTGAATCGATGACGGTAGATCGATTAATATGGAACTCAAAAATATTCTTATTATTATCGTGTAGGTAGGCACTGTCAGAGTATTTGTTAACCTGATTATTTGTTTATTTATTGAGAAAACCAACAGCGTATTAAACATAGTTACAATAAATTCTTAAAAATAACTGGTAAGGCCAATGATAGGATTCCCTTTTTTTATACAAAGTTGTTTGTGGCGAAGTGATGCCAAAAATTACAAAAGGAACCAAGAAAAAGAAAAATAGCTATTTTAACTTATTATTATACCTAGTATCAGAGTTTTCAAGCCACCAAATCGACTGATTTGACTTAAATGTTGTTGAAATAAGTTCGTTGCGCAGTGTGCCTCGGTGTGACTTTGAATGATCGAATACTGAATAGTGTAATTAGAGAAAAATGTGATCTAAATGGCGATGTAATGACAAGGATTTAAGAAGTGCAAAGTAGGCGTGGAACGCGTCGCCGCGTATTCATTCATTTCATTTATTCATTCAATAACAATATAAATTGTGTTTGAAATATTTTACATCTAAAACTTATATCTAGAAATTCAATCAGAACAATTATATAAAATTACATAGAAGATGCGAAGTTATTAATAATATTTTAAATTAAATTGAAGTTTTAACACACAACTAGAATATAATTAATTAGAAATAATATAATTATGAATGTAAATGTCAGCATAGAATGTCAATATACTTAACACGAATAAATGTATCTCATAAAAACAACAGTTACTTCATTACTAAAATAATTCTAGATATGTCAGATATAAATTTAAATACCTAATTAAATAACGATGATTATGTCATAAATACTTTATATTATGTTCATTATCATTGTGTATCATTATGTTCTTAAAATTCTCATCATAATTATTATATGGGTAAATACTAATGACCCTTAGAACTCACTAATACTGTAACAACACTTCTCAATCAAAATAGCTCTAAGTTTGTTTTTGAAAATGCTTAAGCGATTGATGACTTTTAAATCTTTAGGCAACTTATTAAGTAGTGTCACTGCTTGATTCCGAGCACAGTGTTCTACAATTTTCAATTTCGGTACTATAGTAATTTTGAGGTCCTTTCTTCTGGTACCTTCTCTTTCCTGCCTCTCCTCTTCAGTTTCATATAGGTGCCTATGTTTCATCAGGTCACAGAGCAGTACAAGAATGTATAGGCTGGGAACTGTCAATATTCCAAACTTAATGAAGTATTCTTTGCACGAATCCCATGGTGGTATCCGTGCCATAGTGCGTATTGCTCTCTTTTGAACCACAAAAGCTTTATTTATGTTGTAGTCGTAGCTATTTCCCCATAGTTTTATGCTGTACCTTAATCTAGATTCCACAAGCGCATAGTACACAGTCTTTAATTGATCAACAGTTAACTCGTCTCTTAAAGATCTCATGGCATAGCAGGCAGAACTTATAGAATTTTCAACTGCGTCTAATTCTTCCTTCCAATTTAAATAGCTATCTACGTAAATGCCAAGAAACTTTACAATATTTGTACTCTGAATACTATTTCCATTTATCTTAGCTTCCAGTATGTCGTTGTTTCTAGCGGTTGTTTTAAAAAGTAAGACATTTGTTTTCGAAGAGTTAACTATAAGATTATTTGTTTCGAACCAAGTTTGAAAAGCAGATAGAGCTTCGTTGATTTTCTTATTAAGAACTTCCATGTTTTGTCCCGAAATTATAGCATTAGTATCATCTGCAAAAACTATTAAGCTGACATCTTGAACCGATTTTAAGATGAAATTAATTAAATCATTTATAAAAATAATAAAAAAATATTGGTCCCAAAATTGACCCCTGCGGAACACCTCTTGTAATATTTACCATATTAGACTTGAATGTTTTTTCACATCCTTCGTCTGTTACGCTAGTTACTTCTACGAACTGTTTTCTATTATTTAAGTATGACTTAAGTAAGTTTAGTGCCTTTCCCCTAACTCCGTAGTATTCAAGTTTATTAATTAATATTTCATGATCTACCATGTCAAAAGCGGAACTAAGATCTAAGAAGACACCAGCTACTTTTTCTTTGTCATTAAGATGTTTTACGACATCGTCAATTAAAGTTCCCACGGCTTCTGATGTACCCACACCTCTCTGATATCCAAACTGTCTACGGTTTCACACTCGAAATCGCCATAAAATGGCGGAGCCGCGTGGCTACCTAAATCGCGAGCCGAACGACAGAGAGACGAGAGCCCTCTAGCCACGAGACTCAAAAAAAAAAGAGTATAGTTTGGAAAACAAGTTTCGCATAGGCGTCTTCCAAACTATACATCAGTAGTACGCAATAATCGAGTATAGTTCGGAATGATAAACGTCAAAGACACAGTTTATACAATGATCTGCATAACACCATAAGGCGCGAGGCGTGGTGCGAGCGAGAGGGCTTAGACCATGAGTAGTTGTAGCAGCGTGAGCGGGAAGACAAGTGGCGACAGCCGTCTTCGAAGTGAAAGTGCTACTTTGCATTTCTAACCTCTCTTATAATGTTCTGTGGTTTATATGGAGTAAAAGCGTGTTGTATTGTGATTGGCTACTCTATTCCTTTTAAATGTGGAGTACATCGTTGCTTATGAAAGTGTGTTTGTATTATGTGTCAGGTTCGAGGGTGAGCAGTTCACGTGCGAGTGGAAGTACGACGGAGAGCGAGCTCAGATCCACGTGCCCGCGGAAACAAACTCAGACACAGAACCCGACCTGCGGCGAGCCAGCGTGTTCAGTCGCAACCAGGAGAACAACACCAGGTATATTGAGTACTTGTAATGTAATTAACAAGTACGAGCTCAGATCCACGTGCCCGCCGACACACACTGACACAGAACCCGACCTGCGGCGAGCCAGCGTGTTCAGTCGCAACCAGGAGAACAACACCAGGTATATTGAGTACTTGTAATGTAATGAACAAGTACGAGCTCAGATCCACGTGCCCGCCGACACACACTGACACAGAACCCGACCTGCGGCGAGCCAGCGTGTTCAGTCGCAACCAGGAGAACAACACCAGGTATATTGAGTACTTGTAATGTAATGAACAAGTACGAGCTCAGATCCACGTGCCCGCCGACACACACTGACACAGAACCCGACCTGCGGCGAGCCAGCGTGTTCAGTCGCAACCAGGAGAACAACACCAGGTATATTGAGTACTTGTAATGTAATTAACAAGTACGAGCTCAGATCCACGTGCCCGCCGACACACACTGACACAGAACCCGACCTGCGGCGAGCCAGCGTGTTCAGTCGCAACCAGGAGAACAACACCAGGTATATTGAGTACTTGTAATGTAATGAACAAGTACGAGCTCAGATCCACGTGCCCGCCGACACACACTGACACAGAACCCGACCTGCGGCGAGCCAGCGTGTTCAGTCGCAACCAGGAGAACAACACCAGGTATATTGAGTACTTGTAATGTAATGAACAAGTACGAGCTCAGATCCACGTGCCCGCCGACACACACTGACACAGAACCCGACCTGCGGCGAGCCAGCGTGTTCAGTCGCAACCAGGAGAACAACACCAGGTATATTGAGTACTTGTAATGTAATGAACAAGTACGAGCTCAGATCCACGTGCCCGCCGACACACACTGACACAGAACCCGACCTGCGGCGAGCCAGCGTGTTCAGTCGCAACCAGGAGAACAACACCAGGTATATTGAGTACTTGTAATGTAATGAACAAGTACGAGCTCAGATCCACGTGCCCGCCGACACACACTGACACAGAACCCGACCTGCGGCGAGCCAGCGTGTTCAGTCGCAACCAGGAGAACAACACCAGGTATATTGAGTACTTGTAATGTAATTAACAAGTACGAGCTCAGATCCACGTGCCCGCCGACACACACTGACACAGAACCCGACCTGCGGCGAGCCAGCGTGTTCAGTCGCAACCAGGAGAACAACACCAGGTATATTGAGTACTTGTAATGTAATGAACAAGTACGAGCTCAGATCCACGTGCCCGCCGACACACACTGACACAGAACCCGACCTGCGGCGAGCCAGCGTGTTCAGTCGCAACCAGGAGAACAACACCAGGTATATTGAGTACTTGTAATGTAATGAACAAGTACGAGCTCAGATCCACGTGCCCGCCGACACACACTGACACAGAACCCGACCTGCTGCGAGCCAGCGTGTTCAGTCGCAACCAGGAGAACAACACCAGGTATATTGAGTACTTGTAATGTAATGAACAAGTACGAGCTCAGATCCACGTGCCCGCCGACACACACTGACACAGAACCCGACCTGCGGCGAGCAGTTGTGTAAAGCTGGCTTTCAAGGTTTCTGAAGGCGAGTGTGACATCATGCGTGCTCGGAAGCTATACCGCGGTCTCGCTGGGCGGGGAGATCGACCTCGGAGATCAGGTCTGTCAGGTTCCAGAGGGGATGCTGCATAGCTTCACTCGTACACGGAGCTCGGCCTTCGGACTCGCAGGGTGTACTCACCCGCCTAATGTTATTTTTACTAAATACCTAGAAACAGTAAAAGGGAAAATTTTCATTTATTATTGACTTTTTCGTAAATAAAACGCATTGACGGGTGTGTATTCAAAAAGAGTTATCCTGCGTCCCGAGATTATATTCTCTTTGTTTCGAAAACATAAATTCTAGCGTGTCAATCTAGGTTACATTTTGCCACGATCCAGGCAGACAGTGTTCGTACTATATGTAGTACTAGATACTCTTTCTTATACTGTGCCTAAGCATTGGACGCTTTGGAGCACGTGCCTACGCGGTGATCGGCCTTCGGCCTCGCCTTTTTTCGCTTAGCTCGGTCTTCGGCCTCGCTAAGTTATCTCGGCCTGCGTGTGAGGGTAGTAATGTGATGTAACATGTCGGCAGCAAGTACCCGGACGTGCTGAATCGGCTGTCGAGCCTGCTGAAGCCGAGCGTGACGTCATGCGTGCTCGACACGGAGGCCGTCGCTTTTGACGTCACCACACAGAAGATACTGCCCTTCCAGGTGATCTGTACTTTGTTTTATATTAGATCATTTAAATGCTTTGTAAATCAATACCATAACCAGACGGACATGCATGTAAAGTGTCATAGTCGTAGTTTATGATTATGACGGATAGTCTTGACGGCTATATTTGTATGGTACTACAAACATAAGCTGGCGCCCATAATTAATGTCAGTAAAAAAATAAATTTGAATATCATCATAATCAGCCGATAGACCTCTTCTGCTGGACATTCCAAAGCATGCCCGTGGTATGAATGGCTTCCCCCAAGGATCGCCACAACGTCCGGTCTTGCACTGCCCTCATCCAAAGGGTTCCCGCCGTCTTTACCAGGTAGTCGGTCCACCTATTGCATATCTTTAAATTATCCAATCATGTATTATTTTACTACACCCACGTGCTAAGCTTATACAAATTCGCCTTCAATGTATGTTTTGGTGTAATATCTAAGAGTCTGGTTGCCCCATTACATTATATTGCCCCAGTCCCAGGCCCCAGCCTCCCTCAAACATCATTGATTGTAATTTGTATCCGTGTAATTTGTACTTAGTAATTATGTCTTCATTTGTGGTAGATAATAAACATGATTACATAACATAATCATTATATTACGAATTCGAGATCGAGATCGAATCAGAAATGAAGAGATTCGCAGAAGAACCAGAGTAACTGATATAGTCTAAAGAAATGCTAAACTTAAGTGGCAGTGGGCGGGGCACATTGCTCGCAGAACCGATGGCCGGTAGGGCCGAAAAGTTCTCGAGTGGCGACCGCGTACCGGAAAGCGCAGCGTGGGTAGGCCTCTCACACGGTGGACCGACGACCCGGTGAAGGCGGCGGGAAAACGTTGGATGAGGGCAGCGCAGGACCGGTCGTTATGGCGATCCTTGGGGGAGGCCTATGTCCAGCAGTGGACGTCCATCGGCTGAGATGATGATGATGATATTATGAGCGTGAGTGTAATGATGTAATTCGTTGGTCGCAGATCCTGTCGACGCGCAAGCGCAAGGACGCCGTGGAAGCGGATATAAAGGTGCAGGTGTGCGTGTTCGTGTTCGACCTGCTCTACCTGAACGGCGCGGCGCTCGTGCGGGAGCCGCTCGCCGAGCGGCGCCGCCTGCTTCACGAAAACTTCAACCAAGTGCCCGGTAATTATTAACCTTTTTTGAAAATTTTCGTACTATGAAATTTGTCTTAAAACGCCCCCCTGTGCACGAGGCTCCTATCTGAAACTTCTCAGATACTTTTTCGGTAATCTCTCATGAGTCATGACCCTCTAGCCACAGGAGTTCGATTTTTTAATCTCATACGTTGAAATCAGCAGCTGAAAATGTATGGAAAACGCAACTTTCTGCTGCTGATTTGAGTTTAAAAAATCGCACTCCTGAAGTATGATTTTTTAATGTCAAATAAGCAGTAGAAAGATGCACGTCTCCATAGTAATATTGACATTTTCATCTGCCAAGTTCAAATAATGAGTTTTAAAAATCGCACTCCAGATCTGGCACTCAATAGAACGTTTTTGAATTTCGAAATGGCGCCTGCACATGCGCACTTTGTGCAAACTGTCCGTGACATTGCGTGTAGGGTTGAAAGCCGCTCTTTGCATTTAACGTCATCTACATTTCGATACTTTTTATTTTCGTAAAATAGTATTTGAGCTAAAGAATTACTGAAATTGTGAATTTAACTTTATTTTTCGAAGTTTTTTTTGCAACGGTTGCGCGCGCCTGACTTAATTCCCTTGCTCTGCTCTCCTTAAGTGTCCCCAGAAAATGTGAGGTGAGGTGGGGTATCTGAAGTCAGAGGGGAGCGGGGAGTGGCCGTTCTGTATGTAGAACTTTATACTATTACCTATTCTGTGACCTAGCCCCTAGCTATTCAATTTACATCCTAAATATTATAGCGTTTAAACCTTCTCAGCTCCCCGACCAATATTGAATAAAATATGTTGACTTTGATATAACAGGGCAATGGCAGTTCGCAACGTCGCGCGACTGCTCGTCCCTTGAAGAGGTGCAGCAATTCCTCGACGAGTCCATCAAGGGGTCCTGCGAGGGTCTGATGGTGAAGACCCTGACAGGGGAACACGCCAGATACGACATCGCGAGGAGATCACACAACTGGCTGAAGGTTGGTTCACTTCTTAACGTGCGTACGGACTAGAGGCAGCCTCGCCCGAGGCACGCACGGCTCGCCCTGTTGCCTCAAGTGCGTACGTGCCTCAGCCCGAGGCGTGCCTCACGCGAGGCTGCCGCGGCGCGAGCCGTTCGGTGTCGGTTTTTTGACTGCTCAAAGGCGCCTCGGCGTACGTGCCTCGCAAGTGTGGGCGTGATTTTGAGCACGGTTTCGATCAGCTGTCGATCCGGCGCGGCGCCATTTTGTCGCGCCGCCACTTTGTTCTTCGTGGCTCGACCCGAGGCACGTTGCCTCAGCCAGCTGCCTCATGTTGTTTTAATTATTAACCGAGGCAGCCTCCACACGAGCCGTGCGTGCCGAGGCTGCTCACCCTGAGGCTGCCTCTAGTCCGTACGCACCTGACCATATAACTACGGACGAGATGAAAAGTTTAATAAAACCGGTCAAGTGCGAGTCGGGCTACTCGCGCACCGAAGGTTCCGTACCACACCACCACAGAACACAACATTATAAACATAGAAAAAAAAATTTTTTTTTTCCGGTACCTCTAGGCGAGACCGACTCACACTAGGCCGGTTTTTAGTATTTGTTGTTATTCTGTAGTTTGTTCTAAAATCACACTAAGTTTGACGCTTGTATGTATTACCGTTTTTACGATAGAGCGTGAAGAAAAAACGTTGATAAAAACTAGTTACTTGTTGAGAACCCCCCTTAATTTTTAACTTTTTGACATTTTTATTATTTGTTAACAAATCCGCCGCAATAACGCATAATGACGATGACGACCCGGTTGGTGTAATGGTTACCACGCCGGACTGCCAAACCAGGGTCCTGGGTTCGAATCCCGGTTCGGTCATGGATGTTTACATGTTTGTGCCGTTGTTGTATGGTTTCCATAATAAACAGCCTATTAATAGTGCTTTCTTGGGATCATTACAATGTATGTGCCTGTGAGCGTTATTTATTTATTTTTATTTATTTATAATCTGAGAAAATTTCAACTATCTAGCTATTACGGTTCAAAAGTTACAGTCCGAAATAGGTAGGACGTCCGTCTGTCCTCGGTTCTTTACTTAATTCGTTTTAGTCGGGGGTTTTTCAAAAATTGTATTTAATCCTATTTCGATTACATTTACATATGTCGTGTTTTTTTATTTTTCACGTTATGCCTATTCCATTCCGCAGTTAAAGAAGGACTACCTAGAAGGATGCGGCGACACCATAGACGTGGTAGTGATAGGAGCTTACAACGGGCGCGGCAAGCGCGCGCGAGTGTTCGGAGGCTTCCTGCTGGCATGCTACGAGCCCGAGACCGAGGAGTACCAGTCCCTGTGCAAGATAGGCACCGGCTTCACTGACGAGGACCTCGTGACCCTCAGCGAGAAGCTCAAGGACTGCGTTATAGATGCGCCTAGGAATTATTACAGGTTTGTATTTGAAAATATCGCTAGAGGCAGACCTAGTAGGACGACCCTAGACCAGCACGGCTAGCATGCCACCCACGACAAAGCGTTTAAACGAGAAAAACGTCATGCGCGCTCTTTCTAGCATACGTAAAATAATAAGGATGAAGGCACATCTCGATTTTTGTCGTTTTCTCGGGGGTGGCATGCGAGGCCTACTAATCTAGGATGTCATTAAAAAATGCCAAGTTAAAGGTAGCCGAAATCAACGGGAATGTCTAAAATGGACCTAGAAGCAAGAGAGGTGTGTCAGAACCGCCTAAAGCAGAGATCCATCGTCTCTGCCTACCCCTTTGGAAAAATGGCGTGAGTTTATGTAGTATTGTTGGTTTTTATGTCAGTCTCTCTACAAGATTAGATAGGTCGGTAGACTGAACCCGGTGGTTCATTACTGAAGATCTGCACGTCTAGCATGATTTCTCTTCTTGCGCGCGACTCGGCTTTATTCCATTCATACTACATGTCGCGGCAAGCGCGGCTTTCGCTCTCCGAAAAGCGTGGGAACCGGTTATTTTCTGTGGAACAAAGACGCGTCGCGCACGTCTAGAGAAATCATACCAGACGTGCTGATTATATAGGGTTATTTCAAATTAGTTGGCGAAACTGAACCAGGGCACTTGTTAATGATAACAGATTGCATTATCAATGTTTATAATTGGTATTGATGAATAACAACATTATTATTAACGTACGCGTAGGCTGCAATGCGCGGGGCGCGGGTGGACATTGACCTTTAATCGTATGACCGGGCGGCGGGTCATTATCAAGCAATTTTTTTTTTTTTTTTTTTTTAATATCTTGGACAATGTCACACAAATTATCTAGTCACATTTAAAGTACCAGAATCTAGCCTGGACTTGTATTATGATGACTAGACAACGATATAGAATACATATATAAATACAAACATCCATGACTCGGGTACAAATATTCATATTCATCATACAAATATTTGTCCCTTACGGGATTCGAACCCGCGACCCTCGGCACAGCAGGCAGGTTCACTACTGACTGTGCTACCGGGCCGTCCGGGCAATTGTACTTAGTAATAGATACCAAATGCGTTTGTTAAGTTTCTAATTAGATTCAACCTTATAATGTGTTTTTGTTCCTGATTACACATAACAGCTGTTTGTAATGTTCAGGTACGACTCGTCGCACACGCCGGACGTGTGGCTGTCTCCCTCGCACGTGTGGGAGGTGCGGTGCGCGGACCTCTCGCTCTCTCCCGCGCACAGAGCCGCCATCGGCACCGTCGATCCGGACAAGGGCATCTCACTTAGATTCCCGAGGTTATTATATTTTTCCTTATTTTTCTATAGAGTCCCTACTTCGTTGGCAAGGTTCGAAATTGTGAAGAAACAAAACAAAGAATCTGCTGGATAATTATCGGATAATAACTGTATGATATTAATTATCCAGCTGATAGTTATTTTAGTTTGATTGTTAGTTTAGTTTTGAAGAAGAAATGCGGGCGGCGTTTAGTCCACACAAACGTATTCCCCTGTTTCCTCCCTGGATCATAATACTAGAGCAAATATTGTTTTACCATACAATCTATGTTACCTCTGCTAAGCTCCGGTTGTTTTTTTATCATAATTTTTTTACTTCAATAAGAACTTATATGTCGTACATGCGGATTCGAACCCGCACCCTCTGATAGAGTGCACATACACTATACCAAAATTTAAAAAAAAAACCAAAATAATATCACATAGATAGCTTTTTGACGTCATTTTTTGACTCTACCACCGCGTCGGAAGGTGTTCCGTTGAGAGAAGATGCGGTCAGAAACTCTACAACACACATCTTTTAAACAAATCAAAATGTACAAAGTTCGCGGGTTCGAATCCCGTAAGAGACAAATACTTGTATGATGAATATGAATATTTGTACCCGAGTCATGGATGTTTGTATCTATCTATATATATATGTATTGTATATCGTTGTCTAGTCATCATCATAATACAAGTCCAGGCTAGATTCTGGTACTTTAAATGTGACTAGATCATTTGTGTGGCAATGTCCAAGATCAAATTAAAGATTTAAAAATTCAGTCTCGGGCGGGATTCGAACCCGCACTCTTCCAAACCGGGGAAGTGCGAATCCAATTTCTGTGGCTGTAACATGTTTAAATATCAATAATGTTTGAAAATGTCCAAGATATTTATTTATTTTTATTTAAAGTACAATTAAAATATAATATTGCATTACATAGTGTAAAATTTTCAAGACCAGACATTACATACATACCTTTCATTTGATCCGTTTTTCATTTTAATGGTCGCCCTAGTAGGTACTAGAACTGAAAAGAATATTACTTAGTTCTCTTTTCTGTGGTTCTACCCGTCTCACCCAGCCGTGCCCCCGCAGGTACCTGAGGGAGCGGGACGACAAGACCCCGGAGCAGGCGACTTCGGCGCGACAAATAGCCGACATGTATCTCGCGCAGGACGTCGTCAAGAACCACGCGCCCAAACACGGACTATCCGACGACTTCTACTGAATACCACACTGACACTGACACCATCTAAACTATTATAAAACTGTAACAGGAGTGTGTCTGTACATTGAAGATATTTACCACAAAAAAAGTTACGATATGGTTTTTAGGTGTCTCTGGAGTGCGATTTTTGAATCTCATTCGCTGAGCTCAGCAGTTGAAAATGTAAATATTGCTATGGAGATATGCATCTTTCGACTGCTGATTTGACTTTCAAAAATCGTAAATCTAAATATCTCCATAGCAATATTTACATTTTCAACGTATGAGATTTGAAAATCGCACTCCTGATTCCAAATCACTAATTTTTGAATTTTGTTGTCTGTCGGTTTGTTTGTTTGATCGAGCATCGCGCAAAAACTGATGAACCGATTTTGATGATACTTTTTTGTTTGATAGCTTATGATTTGACTTATAATCTGGTATATAATTTGTGCGGATGAAGTCGCGGGCTAACTCTAGTAGTGTAATAATAAAAACGAATAGTGGTGAAGCTTAGCGGTCGCGACAGACCTATCGGGCGTGCAGGGGCCGGGAGGAGCGCGTGCCGGCCCCCACTGCCTGCGCGTGCCCTAACAGCGAATTCAATTATGGTACCCCGCCGCCCCCTGCACACCGCGCGAGCACAGCCCGGACACTGCATACAAAAATTTGAAATTGACAAGATGACGTCAGCACATGCGAAACCAAAGAAATTGAACCTTAAGTCTTCTTCGTAGGTAATGAGTAACCAGTGCGCGGTAACCAGAGGGCGATAGAGGGGGTGAGGTAAAAAGTAGGTGGAAGGAAGGGAGTGTCCGTACTGTATCTAGTAATAGATACTTTTTCTTATACTGTGGCACGACCCTGGTCTCGCCGCATAGACGAAAAAAATTTCGCCTACGCTAGACGTAATATCAGTGTGTAACCGCGTATGAGATAGCGATAGTCATAAAATCCTATAAAATTTATAAGAAGTGACTCCGGAGTCAAATGGCCGTTGTATTACAAAAAAGTGGTTACGTCGATAAGAACAGCAATAAGGTAGCAATCTCCTTTTTTAACTAGAGCTAATTTGCTACGTGCGCTACGTGCATCTCTTATTGAGTGAATATGACAAGACACGTTACCTTCTCTTTCTACGACTCGCCGCGACCGCTGAGCTTTGCCACTATTAGTTTTATCACACTACGAGCTTTTACCCGCGACTTCGTCCGCCTAAATTATATACCAGATTTTAAGTCAGATGATAAGCTATCAAACAAAAAAGTTTCATCAAAATCGGTTCAGTAGTTTTTGCGTGATACTCGAACAAACAAACACCCAAACAAACAAACAGACAGACAAAAAATCAAAAACTTGGTGATTTGGAATCAGGGACTGGAGTGCGATTTTTGAATCTCATTCGCTGAGTTCAGCAGTGGAAAATGTCAAAATTACTATGGAGAAACGCATCTTTCTACTGCTGATTTGACTTTCAAAAATCGCACTTCTGAAGTATGATTTTTGAAAGTCTAATCAGCAGTAGAAAGATGCGCATCTCCATAGTAATTTTGACATTTTCAATTGCTGAACTCAGCGAATGAGATTCAAAAATCGCACTTCAGGTAAAAACCATGTCGTATTTCTTTTTTTGTAAATATCTTCAATGTACAAACACATTTCTAGTTACAGTTTTATAACAGTTTAGATGCTGTACTGTGCACCCGGCAAGTGTAGCCACTGGGACATTTCAAAGAGTTACTACGTAGATACATCACTCCCTTGAGATAACGATAAATTCCCACGCTTTAAATTATGAAATAATGAAATATGTTACTGATAAAATATACAGTTTTTGGGAGCATGCGCTGAGAAACTTTCAGCTTTTATAAAATAACGAAGGTCAGGAGTACGATTATTTCATTCACGAACTCATTCTTTCAACTCGGCTGTTGAAAATGTCAAAATTACTATTATAGAGATAGAATATATGCATTTTTCTACTTATGATTTGACTTTCAAAAATCATACTTCAGGAGTGCGATTTTTAAAGTCAAATCAGCAGTAGAAAGATGCGTATCTCCTGACATTTACAACTGCTGAGTTCAAGGAATGAGTTTCAAAAATCGCACTCCTGATCGTCGCGGGATCTTGATCTATTTTGTTTATCGCTGCTCATCAAAAGGAACGCCCCCTTATTTTAGATTGACACGAATATTATGCAGAAAATAATTGAAATGGACTGTCAATAATATAAGAACATAAATGTATCTTTAGTTTTGATGTTACAATGTTTTCTTTAGGCATAATGCGGCTATCCTGTTTCTAACCCTGTAGGACAAGCATGCCACGCACGACAAAGCGACAAAACCGTCATGCGCACTCGCTTTGTTCACGTAGTAGATACTAAGTTTAGAAATTGGGCAGCCGAATTATTAAGGGTTGAACCGTATCCGGCCGCACGGAATCGCATTGTATAACTAATAGTATAACTAGATGGACTAACCCATATTTTTGACGCTCTATCCTTTTCTGTCACTCAGGAACGTCATTGGATAGAGTGAGAAAGGTCGCAGCACTGCCGGTGCTGCCGCGTGCGATCGCATTCCCACTATTTTCTCGCTCTAGCAAATGACTGTCCTTAGCGAGAGAAAAGAATGGAGCTTCAAAAAATGAGATGCCATGCGGCCAGAACCCTAAGTGTAGAAATGGTGTAGAAATAATGATCTTAAATTATGAATAAAACGCAATATATTGTTGTATAACACTTTGTTTTATTGTTGTGATAGACTTAATTTAATTACCTTAACTAATACAGAGGGTTGTCATGGAGTGAGATGCTACAGCGAGGGTTGTGACTCGTCTATATTTATGTGCTTAAACATTGCGTCTAATATTATAAATGTATTTGGTTTCAATTTTAATAAAATTCGTCTCAATAAGCTCGCGTTCTCATAAACGACAAACCAAATTCAACTATACGCGTGTGAATTAAAGCTAAAGATTGCATTTGTTTCACTGATACTTTCTTGTACTAAACGTAATGTACTTGTAATTTCAAAATATCGCGACAACTATAACTAATAAATAATCTTAACTAAACACAACCTTATTCCGCTGCCGTAATGCTCACAACATTCGATAGGCCAGGATCATGATGCTCGATTACAATGGGATTGACACAATATTTAAGTATCCTGTGTACATTCAAAAGATAAAAAAAATAATATGTAGAAGCCTTGGAAAAGTTATTTGTCAAATTGAAAAAAATATTGCAACCAGTACTGGCCTCTAAACCCTACATATACACGCACACATACATAATTTGTATGCCGCCTCACGCACACCAACCTAAGAAATTTATGCCCTGGTGTTTTATAAGGTAGAAGTATGAGGCTCATTCTAGACCTTATACTTTTTCTAAGGTCTAAGCTTACATTTTCCAAATGTGATAAAGGGCAGTTTGCATCGTCAGCGACGAAATTATCTAGTCACATTGAAAGTAGGTACCAAAATCTAGCCTGGACTTGTATTATGTTATGATGGCTAGACAATGATGAATACTAGATCAGAAAAACTGCAATTTTCACAAAACTTTTTTTATCCCATTCGATACGAGCTTACCGATAAACACTGCCGATAAAGAACATAATTATTCTCTATAGGCTCAACCGAGGCCGAATTATTCGATCTCTCAGAAAACGCAAAATTAAATTCCCATACATTTAGTAGGGAAATATCAAAATCACCCTAGTTCTGATTTTGTTAACACTTTCCAAAATTTTTAGGGCGGTTCAGACCATCAAACTGAACAACTTTTACTATTGAAGCAAATCTGAAATATCCTTCTGTGATTTATCTTAACTCTCCACCCTGTATAGGTATTGATTGTCTCCACTTTCTTCGATAAAACGATACAACATTGCAAGTCTAATTTTCTTTTAAGACATTAATTTATCTAACAGCTCTATCCCAGGGGGAGCGGTGAATTCTCTATGAGCTCTATGGACTTTATTTTATGAAATATTTTATTTTATTTATGTTCAGTTATATGATTCATTTTGTGTCAGTTCCATTGCAACCGCGCTTAGGTATCTATAACTATACTCAAATAGTAACCTAAACTGGCCTCGCAAGTACTTAATAAATCATTTAACGTACGTAGTTACAATAACATCCAGCTACATTGATCGAAGGAACTTCATATAAAAAGGATATCAAAAATCAATTAGAATACATAATTATGGCACTTAATAATGCATGAATATATTGAGTATTTTACGTCAAATGTTTGTTTTATTCGTCATTAAAAAGATAAAATTGTACTAACGTGATATCACGTGAGGGGTAGACACCTATTATATGAACATTCATTTACTTCTATCTAAATATTACACTTATTCACTAACCATCTAAATTTATTCATTTTCACGATTTCTCTCCATCTCCGTTGATAATCTTACGAAATCGTTTTATCCTAGAACAGTCGATTGAATGAATAGATGCTTAATTCTAAAACTGTACTACAACATTATAATAATAATCTACAGTACAGATCACAAATTCTTAAACTAACAATACAAATATATCAAGTTATATTTGGTCATCGAGATAAAATACTTAAAATTTGAAACTAAAAATTCCTAGAGAGACAGTTGTAGATTTAAGGCTTTTGTAGGGGAACAAGGTCACAGATACGTATTACAATCTTAACTGAACGCAGTAGAGAATCATTTCGCTTAACTAAAACTACGTGCTGATTATTTGCATTATTTTGTGAATATACAGGGACCTTCTTAATATGCTGACACTTTTTTAAGGGTCAAGCTGAACAACTTTCTCTATGGCACCAACATCAAAACCGCGAAAAAAAAGTGCTCTTCCATACAAAACTGCAAATCTACTCGATTTCTATGTTTAGTCCCGTAGAAAAAGTTGTTCAGTTTGATGGTTCCTGTACAGAGTGTAAGAAAACTTCTTTCTTCCTATCAAAACAAACTGAAATACAATTTCATCCATGAACATAAATGTTCTTGCACAAAATTACCAGCACACTTTATGATATGGTAGCAATTGGAAAAAAATTAGCATGACCCAAATACAAGCCTAGCAAGCGCCGGAACTAATCGCGACATTGATCCCTCACAAACATTATATCACGCGGGCTTATACATGCGAATTGTTCAAGTCGATCATAAATTCATAATTGAACTAGGCATGCAAAAAAGAGCCAACCCACAATATGGTGGGTATAATGGCAAACATAGTAAAATTATGTAGTATAGTCTGTCTATAAAGTCGTGACATGAATGTTTGAGGAACTAATCATTTTAGTATGGTGGTGTTGCCAGGTTATGCTTGATTTTGACGTTCTTGCGTGGAGGCAGCGCCCTCATTTTTTGTCACAACTTTATAGACAGACTGTACTAGATAATCTTTCTTATACTGTGGTAAAATATACCTTGTTTTCATGTGTAAGTTATATTTACAGAAATATAAGCTGTCTTTCATTCAACCCACATGTATTACTGAACGTCATATTTTAAACTTGACATCACTTTGATATGGATTGGGACTTTTTTGCATAAATTGGTCCGATTTGCGTTTAGAGTCATAGGATATGATTTCAATTGGAAGAAGCAAGTCTCCTTACACCCGTTATTGAATACATAATTAAGACAGATTGGGGCAAGATTTGGGGCACAACTAAACCTAAAGACTTGTTCGATCTTTCATATAAATGCAACATAAATGTCGCGTTAAGTTTTTCCAGCCAGTTCGTCCAACAAAGTCCCGCGTGTCAAGCGATTATCACTCGTATTGCGTAGGCGGACGTGTGGAACGAGCTGGCGAATTTGGCACGTTAGTTTGAGCTTCAGAGGAGTGCGGCGCGCTCGGGAGGCGGCGGAGACCCGTCCGCCGATCCGTCCAGTAAGTTAGCGTGCTCCTGTGAAAGTTATAATAGTATTTTAAAAATTTCAAAATAGATACCAAACAATAACATAGGTTCACGTCGCTTAGAAACCCACAGAACATTATGAGAGGGGTTAGAAGTGCAAAGTAGGCATGAAACGCGTGCCACACAGTTATGCATTGATTTGCATAGCATCGTAAGGCGCGCGGCGTAGTGCGAGCACGAGGGCATAAGTAGTTGTAGCAGCGTGAGCGGGAAGACAAGTGGCGACAGTCGTCTTCAGAGCAAAAGCGCAACTTTGAATTTCTAACCCATCTTTATAATATAATGTTCTGTGGGGAAACCACACAACAATTACAACATAAATAAATTATGATATAACACAAGGTTCCAAAGGTATCTTATATAAGTGTATCTTATATCAACGAATAAAAAAGAAATAATTATGGAAGCGTAATTGATGCCATAAAATGAACCCACGACATAGGTGCTTGGACGTGGGCTTCAATTTGGTGCGGGCGATGCTGTTAATCTGTGCATAGTTGTAGAAAGGCTATGTCTTAGCATAATTGAGGTTTCAGGATCGGATGACGTGTCAAATTACTATAGGGTGGCTAACATTTTGCCCACAACGGCACTGCATGAGAGATCTTATCTCATAATCGCCTCGTACCGCACCCATCTGAAATTGGGTGGGTAGACCAATCATCGGTCAGAAGAAGCGTCGGTAGGCCACGAATGTCATGGCTCGCGAACCTGAAAGAGTGGACAGACATCGCCAGCGTCGAAGAGCTATTTCGTTTGGCGAGAGATAGACAGGGATATGCAGAGCTGACTGCCAACCTCCAGTAATGGAGAGGAACCTGAAGAAGAAGAAGACCAATCATAGCCGGACAACACTGCTTCTATGAAAACATCCGTGGAATGTGTTGAAAACCCGATTTCATCTTTTAAGTCGACTGACACAAAGTATTATTTATTTAAATTGTAAAAAAACTTTCGCTATAAAGTGCTATCAAACAATTCAAATAAAAAAAGAATGGCCGGTATGTTTTCTTTTTTCATTAATCAAATCAAATCAAATCAAATCAAATATAC
The DNA here is from genome assembly GCA_922987775.1 of Agonopterix subpropinquella. Classification (NCBI taxonomy): domain Eukaryota; kingdom Metazoa; phylum Arthropoda; class Insecta; order Lepidoptera; family Depressariidae; genus Agonopterix; species Agonopterix subpropinquella. Next base: position 381,071 of record OV277694.1, on the reverse strand, counting down.
TTTATTTTACACCAAAAACACACACACCACACACACCATTAATCCCACGTCCAATTAATTTTTAATCACATAATTCATCCACCACCTTTAAAAGTGCTGCAAAAAATTGATTTGTAAACTTGATAAACTTGATCATGATCATTAGAGTCAAATAAATGTAGGTGACCTTAGTGTCGGAGTAATTATATTATTTATTACTCTATCATATCGTGGATCAGGTTTTGTCTGTTTCCTAACGGGTAATTGTGGATGCACCAAAGCATATATCGCAAAAACGATTTTTGAACGTAGAAGTTGACGGAACGATATCGCTACGAAATCGCCGCGATATTTCTGAGATCATTCAGTATCGCGCCGATAACGTCGATGTCATTAATTGCGGTGCAGTTGCGAAATCACCTACGCTCAGATTGACAGTCGAAGCTACGAACGCGTCTAAAAAAATATCGGTGAACTTTTAGTTGAAAAAACGTGTCTGTATATACGCACACAGAGATAAGTTGTATGGCGCCTCACGCACACCAACCTAAGAAAGTTTGAAAATTTAGGTTTATACGGTAGAAGCATGAGGCTCCATCTAGACATATACTTTATCTAAGATCACTTGTGTATTACGGCTCTACATCATATTCCTCCTATACAAGCGATGCAAAAAGCCACAGAAGTGGCGGCTTAGAATTCCAGTTTTGCACGATGTATGAAGTCTGAGGCGGATAACAAAGTTATATATAGTTTTAAATAAACATTATAACCTCGCCCAGTTTCTACAAATATCTTTTAACACCTGGAATATATCGCGTTGGTTTCTATCAAAGTTAGTTTATTTTTGAATATTTCTAAATATTAGTTTTTCACGGTGGAATGGCAAGATGATGGATATACATACGCTTTTGATGAGTCTGTTTACATTCTATGGAAAACATTAAGGCTGAAAAATTTATAAAAATCTATCGTAGTTAGAGTTAAATTACCTCAACAGGGTTGTTCTGCTGTGGCGCGTACATACTCTCGTAGACTGGGTTAGCGAAGTGGTTGCCTCCGTTCTGAAATTATATAGTCCGGAGTCATCAAATCTTATTTCTTGGCGTATGCAGGTTTAATCACGATGTTTTCCTTCATCGTTTGAGAGCAGTCATTATTACGTACAGATTCGAACCTGTACTCTCAAGTTTGAGTGTCCTTACCTCTCAGCATCGCGCACTGACGCTGTGCACAATATTTTAAGAAAATGGTGTCGCGAAAATAGCGAGCCAAATCTCACGACATCTCCCTTAATTTTTTGACGCTCCCTGGGGGTCGAAAAATCGCCAAAATCTTCTCACTTCTTCTCAATAATTTTTCGTAGTTAGTCCCATAGAGACGGTTGTTTAGTTTGATTGTTTTTGATTAGTCACTATGTTTGTTGGACCTGTACTATAAGGTAGAACACTTACAGGATGATGTGGCCGGCGAGGCTCTGGTTCGTCCTCCCCCGCGAGGTACATCGGGTTGTTGATCTCCACGTTGTCGGCTAGGCGGGCGTGCACGAATGCACCGCTGTGACAAACATACGTTCAGTTTAGCTTAGGGTCCGTTAATTATTGTGATGGCGAGCAATAATTTAATATGTTTCAAATATTATGGATTATAAGAATCCATAGGGGTATCCATATCCATATCCGTAAGGGGTCCCAAATAACATCTTACGGGGCCCAAGCCAACCACACCTGCTCGAGGTGCACCCTGCTAAAAAACAAACGAGGCTCTGGCCACCCGCCAACCCGCACTGGACCAGCGTGGCGGGATACGGTCCATACCCCCCTAATCAATTATGAAAAGAAATCCCATACCAAGGCCCCAAGTTCCCGGCGGCTCCAGTTGCTGCTCCGGCGATGACGGAAGTTGGAGTAACTATGGAGCCAAACGACCAAGGCACAATGTATACTGGATATTCGCGTCATCAGCAACAGAACTCAAACTGATGCTACCAAGACCTGAGCACGGCAAGCCTGGAGGTCGGACTTAAGATGAACCTTATAGGTGATAACAAAGACCCAGTTGATTACTAACAGCACGAAACGTAGGGTAGAGGTAGATGGGCAGGTCATACAGTACCTATGTCGATGAATACATTTACTTGGGCCAAGTAGTCTCCTTCGAAAACAGGCAGGACAAAGAAATCGCACGCCGTGTCGACAACGCCTGGAAGAGCTACTGGTCCATGAAGGAACTAATGAAGGGCGAGCTTCCACTCTCACTCAAGAGCAAACTTATCGACATGTGTATTCTGCCCATCCTAACCTACGGTGCCCAAACCTGGTCATTAACGAAGGTTCAAAAGTCCAAACTGCAGGTTTGTCAGAGAGCTATGGAGCGTAGTATACTAGGTGTGAAAAGGACGGACCGTGTCCGGAACACAACACTGCGCTCAACTCAAATAGCTGATTTAGGTGAAAAATCTGCGAAACTAAAGTGGGACTGGGCTGGGCATGTTTGCCGAATGCACACCGAGCGGTGGGCATCAATCGCCACTCAATGGATGCCTAATGATGGTAGTCGAGGTCGAGGCAGACCCCGGAAAAGGTGGCGCGATGATGATGATGGTTAGATGCCTATTGCAACGAATAGAGGGATACCGCATTAGATAGAGATATATGGAAGAGTTTAGGGGAGACCTTTGCCCAGCAGTGGGACGAAGTAGGTTAAAAAAAAGAAGTTCCTGAAGCCTACCGGAGTCGAGGACGAGGAAGCGAGGACATTTAAACCCTAGGAAGTGTTAAATTTAAGTGTTGGAATAATTTAAGTTATACGGTGTATAGGTGTTCGGGTAAACAGTAGCATTACTTTAAGGGTTAATTGTACCCATGATACAACAACTCTCCCAAAAAAATCTATTAGGAATTTCGCAAAAAAAAATCTACTTTCAACTAAATGCAATCAGCTGATCGAACGTTAGTATGAAAAGTAGATTTTTTTGCGAATCTGCTATAGGTGTCTTAGGTAAAGTTGTTCAGTGTCATGGGAACAATCACTCCTTAAAGTAATCATCATCATCATTTTCAGCCCGTATCCACCCACTGCAGGGCATAAGCCTCCTCCCTATTTTGCCATTCTTCTCGGTCCCGTGCCAGTCGCATCCAGGTCTTGCCAATACTTTTCCAGATATCTTCAACCCACCTGGCTGCCGGACGACCCACTCCTCTTTTGCCTAATCTCGGCCACCACTCTGTCAAGGCTTTGCTCCGCCTGCCATCATTTCGCCTAGCTACGCTAGCCTTAAAATAAAAGTAATGCATATCTACACTTAATATTATAAAGAGGAAAGATTTGTACCTATTTTTGTATGTTTGTATGTTTGTAATAAATAGGCTCAAAAAGTACTGGGCCGATTTAAAAAATTATTTCACCATTAGAAAGCTGCATTCACCCTGAGTAACATAGGCTATATTTATTGCTAGAAAAGAATAGACGTCCACCCGTGCGAAGCCGGGACGGGCCGCTAGTAGTAAATAAATAAGTATACTCACAGCCTTCTCCGATGTCGCACGTACATGACGGCGAGCCCGGCCACCAGGAACAAGAGCAGGGCCACGCCAACGCCGACCCACGCCCCCCCGCCGCCGCCGGACCCCCCGCGCGACACCCCCCCGGCGGGTCCCGCGCCCACAGGGGGGGAGCAGCTGGCTCCCTCCAGGCATGTGCAGTATGGCGTTCCGGGTTCCTCGGGGTTCACTGCGAGATTATAAAATTAGATTAGATGTTGGTTGTAATTTTATTAAGGCAGATTCTATTTAATAAAAAGATGTGTAAAATTAACGTTACATATTAAAGGGATCAAGAAACTTTCTAATATTGAAATTGCAAAAAAAAAATCAACTGGTCCATAAGAAACTATTGATTTAAGGTACAATTGGTCAAGTCTGATGATAGTTCCAATTCGTCAAGCGGCTTTTAAACGCCCGGTTTTGTTTTGATTCGTCAAGTTCTTTAATGGTTCATTATCCTACTCGACCCAAATGTATGGCACAGCACTTTTTTTTTCGCGATTTCCATGGTGGCTCAGTTGATATTTAGATTGTTTTCGCAATGTCGACGTTCGTCCCGTAGAGACAAGTATTTCAGTTTGGTGGCCTGATCATCCCCCAAAGAACCGTCAGCATATTAAGAAGGACTCTATATTTCAAATGTAATTCCACTTGTCTTAAGAAAATGGTGGAAATTTGAAATTAAATTCCAGCCATGTATAGTGGATTTTAATGAAATTTATTTTTTTTTTAATTTCACACATTAAATTCATATTACTTGATGGCACGTCATGGCCAAATTAAACAATTTTGCGCCATCATTGGCACGTTGATATAAAAGGGTTCACGATGGTGACCAGGGATGCTTGGTCTGAACTATCCATGACATTACAGCACGAGTACGAGTGATCGCCACGCAATACAAACGAGTAAGGTGAACAGAACAACGTACGCGCAGGTCTCCACGCGCATATGTTGGGCGGCACGCAGGCGCGCGCGAGGCACGCGTGGTCGTGGCCCACGTAGTGCGCGCAGCGCGGCCCGCCCCACGCGCCCGCGCACGCGCACACGCGCCCCGCCGCCGTGCCCGCGCACCGGCCCCCGTGCATGCACGCGCCCGCTGAACATCTGCCGTCCGCCTCTGCAATAGAATAACATACATAGATTATTTCATCAGAACAATACGGGAAAAAAGGAGACAAACAAAGGTAGCACTATAGAGTCCGTATAAGGAGGTCCATGCGAAGCCGCAACAGCATCAGCGCTGTTAAATCTACGAGAACCCTATCACACCTTGGGCACTGACAGCTGATAGCTGTCATTTCATACAAATGGTAAAAAGTTCAAAAGAAGAGTAAAGATTGTGCGATACTGTTGCGTACGACACGAGAAATAGAAATCATTTATTTGCCTCAAATAGGGTAAAACGAGGGAGACAGGAATACGCATTTGCCAGTAACCACAAAGTAACCAGAGGGAGTGAGGTATAAAGTAAGAGGAAGGCAGGGAGTGTCCATACTGTATGTGGTACACGATACTCTTTCTTATACTGTGACCCGCGTTTCGCCGACCCGCGAAACAAACTGTTAAATTAGTTATATAGGTACGTATCTAATTGAAAGCCAATAGCCACAATAATATTTACCCATAGAACTATGTAATAAATGTATGTAAGATATTTGTTATAAAAGTAGATAATAAATACCCAATAAGTGCGTGCTAAGACTTTAAAGGACCATCCTCTCGTCAGCATTCCCCTCTGTCAAGGTACAAGACCAACTGATCAAGTGCATTTTAATACAATTTTATATCATCACGAGCTTTTACCCGCGACTTCGTCCGCATAAATTATATACCAGATTTTAAGTCAGATGATAAGCTATCAAACAAAAAAAGTTTCATCAAAATCGGTTCAGTAGCTTTTGCGTGATACTCGAACAAACAAACACCCAAACAAACAAATAAACAAACAAACAGACAAACAAACAAACAAACAAACAGACAGACAAAAAATCCAAAAATTGGTGATTTGGAATCAGGGACATCTAAAAACCATATCGTAATCTTTTTTTTGTAAATATCTTCAATGTACAGACACACTTCTGTTACAGTTTTATAATAGTTTAGATGGGCCTTGTTTCATCTAAATAGATGTTTCAAACAGCGTCTGTTTGCTTAAGATACCGACGTTCGTGGCTATATAATTTTATATACCACGAGCTTTTACCCGCGACTTCGTCCGCATAAATTATATACCAGATTTTAAGTCAGATGTTACGCTACCAAACAAAAAAAGTTTCATCAAAATCGGTTCAGTAGTTTTTGCGTGATACTCGAACAAACAAACACCCAAACAAACAAACAAAAATTCAAAAAATTCAAAATTCAAATTTTTTTTATTTAAAATAATATCATATAGATAGCTTTTTGACGTCATTTTTTGACTCTACCACCGCGTCGGAAGGTGTTCCGTTGAGAGAAGATGCGGCCAGAAACTCTACAACACACATCTTTTAAACAAAACAAAATGTACAAAGTAAAATTAAAATACAATATTGCATTACATAGTGTAAAATTGTCAAGACCAGATATTTTGGTCATTCAAACTAAATTCTTTTTTCAAATTTACAATTTTATAATAGTCAAGATTATCATTATCAATTAATTTGGGTATGGTACAATATGGGTATCAAATGAAAGCTAGTGAACAGACGATTCCAAAAATATATATATTATATTTTTACTTTTATGCTACCATTTAGACACAAGACCAAAAAGTATGAAATAAACTAAATTATTTAAAAAAACAAAAAACCCGACTGCATAAAAAAACTATTAACTGAAAAGAGAAAAACAAGCTCTTATACCAACTTTGTTTTCTTGAGCAAATATAATTTCAATGTTATAGTACGTATTGCAGGCGGGGACAAACCAATAATAGGTAGGTGTGTTTTATAATTCTTCTTTGTCCCCGTTTGCGATACCTACCTAATAACATTCAAATTATATTTGCTCAAGAAAACAAAGTTGGTATAGCTGATTATGATTTGATTAGTGATTAAAGAGCTTGTTTTTCTCTTTTCAGTTAATATTCTACAGAGGACGTAGGGGTTCACCAAGAAGGGATTTTTCACAAATCTACCCCTAAAGGGGTTTTCACACTACGCAAACGAAGTCGCAGGCAAAAACTAGTAGAGTATAGAAGGGTGGCCAAACTTTTCAAGTATTAAAAAAAAAGTTTTCTGATATTATATCATTGATTCACACAGGAAAGATTTAAAAAAATCTGTCAAATATAAAGCTACTTTTCAAAGCTATAACTGGTTATAGTTTGAAAAAATATGTGCTTCCGAATTCTTTCTTTAAAAAAATAAATAGTTTCTGAGTTTGAATATTTCCTCCTTGACCACAACAGATTTTAGCCCGATTCAAAATGTTAATAATGCCTTCTTTCAGAGTTTCGAAATCCGCAAATAGTCTTTTAAATTACGCGAGTAGAAAGATCCCAGTTCACCATAGGCCTTGCCGGAAAGCAGAGTGTTGATTTTCAAATATTTATGTTGATTTAACGGTATAAAACTACACAATAAGAAAATGGTCAATTTTATGATCTAATCTAAAATCTAAACGATTCATGTATATTCCGTTCCATTCGTGACGCCTTGCATACAATCTATCTTTCATCTAAACTATTATAAAACTGTAACAGAAGTGTGTCTGTACATTGAAGATATTTACAAAAAATAAATTACGACATGGTTTTTACCTGTCCCTGATTCCAAATCACCAATTTTTGGATTTTTTGTCTGTCTGTTTGTTTGTTTGTTTGTTTATTTGTTTGTTTGTTTGGGTGTTTGTTTGTTCGAGTATCACGCAAAAACTACTGAACCGATTTTGATGAAACTTTTTTTGTTTGATAGCTTATCATCTGACTTAAAATCTGATATATAATTTATGCGGACGAAGTCGCGGGTAAAAACTCGTTATTTTCTAAAGTTAGAGAACAAATTGTAACAACATAGATTGCCTTGACTTTTTCTGAATTATTTTATTATAGATCTATCACAGAGTGCCAAATATTTCATCAAAATGCTAATATAATATCCATAATAAAATAAAAGGAGCTGCCACGACGACCTTGACTTTATACCTATAATATATTTTGAGTATACGGTTCTTTGAAAGTTACATATTTAATTGTAGTTTTTATTATTTATTTTACAATTGACTAGACAGTCAAGTTTCTACATCTATAGGTTTATTATATTCCACATAATATTATCGATAATTATTTGACATGTCAAGTGCGAGTCGGACTCGAGGGTTCCGTACTCAATAGATATTTACTAAGAAACAAATGTCCTCAGGGATCCTTCGCGCGAGCACGACACACTCTTAACCAGTTTTGATTATTTGCCGTTTTATTTACTTTTGAATATGCTCTATAATTAATTACACCAAGTTTGACGCTTCTATGTATTGCCGTTTTTACGATAGAGCAAAAACAAATAAAAACTTTGACACCGGTTATCAATCAATCAATTATACTTTATTTTATACAAAAAAAAACATAATATAGAGAGTAAACAGACAGGAAATACAGAAGGTACAAAAATGTGCGGTCTTATCGCTAGAAAGCTATTTCTTCCAGACAACCTTAGGGTACAGGAAATGATAAAAGAAGATTGGTAGGCGATGTAGATCACAAAGTTAAATGTTAAATGTAAATTATTTGCTAGCAATTCCAAAATAATAACATATCCCGTGATAATTTCAACTCGCTACCTGTAACGGTTCAAAAGATACAGCCCTGAGTTAGGACGCACGGACCGATGGACGGACATCGCAGAATTAGTAATAGTTTCCCATAGGCACTCTTCGGGTACGGAACCCTAAAAAGAACTCTTAAGGGCTCGATAGTTAGCAAGTCTCTTCAAAGACCCTACGTAGAGATAACAGCGCGTGTAAGTGTTGACAATACATCAGTCTACATGATAATACTGTTGTTTCTGTTCTGTGTTGTGAATAGGTTCCGGCTTATACCCAGTTCGTCTCTAGTCTAATGTTAACTTAACAACATTATTTAATACGAGCTTTTACCCGCGACTTCGTCCGCATAAATTATATGCCAGATTTTAAGTCATATGTTACGCTACCAAACAAAAAAAGTTTCATCAAAATCGGTTCAGTAGTTTTTGCGTGATACTCGAACAAACAAACACCCAAACAAACAAACAAACAAACTAAATTCTTTTTTCAAATTTACAGTTTTATCATAGTCAAGATGATAGTCACGTTTTCGTTCACATTCACAGTTCACATTCACATTCGAATATGCCTTTAAATTATTATTGCGTGAATATCGTAGCTGCTGGACATAGGCCTCCCCCAAGGGTCGCCACAACGATCGGTTCTGCGCTGCCCTCATCCAACAAGTTCCTGGTGCCTTCACCAGGTCGTCGGTCCACGTCATCGGGGGCCTACCCACGCTGCGCTTTCCGGTAAATGGCCGCCACTCGAAAACTAGCTGGCCCCATCGGTTAGGTAGCGTAGTAACCGCCACTACTGGGGTGGGCACAGGTTTACCCTCATGGTGAGGTATCTATTGGCTTTAGTATACCACGCGTGCATAATGCGGATGTTTGCCTGCACCTTACACTGTCAATGTTTATTGTGTGATAAATTGATGATGTCCATCTTATCGTGTGTGTGCAAGCCCTGAAAAGGTTTTTTTAGACCGTCTTACGGCCTCTGACGTGATTTTTATGTAACGACTACTACCACCAGAGTTTAGTAGCCGGGACTAACGGCTTAACGTGCCTTCCGAAGTACGGGATCATCTTTCTTTTCAGACATTCAGGTGATTCAGCCTGCAATATCCTAACCAACTGGGGAAAGACGCACAAAGTGGCACTAGGTGGCACAGGTGTATTAGCATGTAAACCTGCGCGAGCGCATCCCAGTGTTACTCACCGCGCCAGTAAGGCGGCACGTCGCGGCGCGAGCGTCTCCGTCGCAATACGCTCCGTGATACTATCCTCATTGTCACTATGATCTCACTGTCACTAAACTTTATGTCACTAGCTGACACTTAACTTCACAAGCTTAACTCAAATTTGCACCCCTAATTGTACTCTCTTGGGGTTGAATTCTGGGAATGTCTTTTCTATTTCAATAATGGAATTTGTTGTTCAATTTACATGTTTTTAGGAGCAGTAGTTTAGAACACTTGACTAGACTATACCTACGTTTAGTACGCTTGTTTTAATAAATATCACTTGTTATTTACAGTTTCTGACTCAGAAGTAAAACAATGCCCTAACTTATCTAATACTAACAACACTATGGACTTTGTCAGAAATACATTGATTTTGTTTTATATGTCACTGTAAGACGTAGGAACATCTACAATATTTGAATTTAATAACACAAATAATACTGTTATTTTCTCACACTACACTAAAAAATATAACCGATGTTATAAATTATTTTCCTTTACCATTTAATTAAATAATAATAAATAAATTTTGATCTCGCGTCGATATGAGCCGCGAGTGTAGACAGTGCGCTCGCGCATCGCACCGCACAGTGACCGAGTGACCACTGGTGTATGATCTCGTCTATGGCGACCACTCGACTCGCCGCGCCGCCGGTGAGTCAAAGGACGTCGCCGACGCGGATGTCACCTTCGTTAGGTTGCCATGGTAACGACAATTAGCCAGTTACATCTTGGTTACATATAAAGTCCGGTAGAATTGACCGCAGAGCAAAGGCCTCCTCTCACAAATAACGGTGCCATCTTATCTTATTATGGGGGCTGGCAAGCCAGCAACACTTCGACCCAATGGATGGGATCTTTTGTGTTGGCCCCTAGATATTTATTCGTGTATCCTTCAAAAGCATGGTAGATGAGGGAAGCAAATCCGTTCAGGGGAAGAAGCCTGTAATCTCCCGGTTTTGGATAACGATCTCCCAGGAGGCACATGCGTTTAGCCGCCAAGACATATTATCGCAGTCACACAGCATATCTTCCATGGTTTCTTCCTAAATAAGGGTGAGAGAGATGAGGTTATAATCCGCCGCTGACTAAAGATACATTATATGGAACCAACTGCTTCAGAATTTCAAAAATTTGCGTAGCGAAAACTTCCAAGGAAAATTGCTACAGCTCACGACACCACGAGAACAATGAAGGGCACACTCTCGTCCTCGGCTCTTTTCGTAGTACGAGATTATTTACGAGAATGTAGTGGGAGCATTAGAAGAGGCCTAAGTACAGCAGTGGTTTAGTGCAGGTTGATGATGATGGAATTGAAATGGTGTTCATTTTCAGTTATCGACACTTTGCAAACGGTTAATAATATTATGAAGGACATACCACGGATCTATCACCTACACGTAATATTTAATTATGTATATTGTAATAAGTGTGTTTGTGCGTCACTAGAACATTACTGAGCCGGTAATGGTGTAATTGTGCTAAGTACCTGCGCCTCCATCATACCTACTGCAATCTCTAATGATAGTGTAACTATTTGATTGTCATTACTTGCATAATTTGGATAAAACTTTTTGTTTTAAAACTATTTAGTCGGCGAGCTCTATTGTGGATTATACAAATTACTTAATAAACAAACCAGTTTTAGAAAAAAATTCTCGACTTCGCATTGTGAATTAATGATTCTGATTTATTTATTCATGAACAACTTACATGTTCAATGCTTAATTATTTTTATTTAAGTACTTTTTTTAGATTGATTATTGTCAACTTTATTTTGTTCTTGTAAGTATACAGGTTGTAAGGAAAAGTATCATTAACCTTTAAATCACATACTCTACCTATCAAACTGAACATCTTATACTATGGGAGCAAAACTGTCTGAACAAAAAACTATCAGCTGTTCCATACTAAACTGCTATATCGCCTATACCTAAACTACTCAAATGTATGAGAGGGCAGATTTTTTTTGTTTGGACATGTTTGCTCCAGTTATAAAAGTTGTTCAGTTTGATGGGGAGAGTAGAGGGGTTTAAAGGTTAATGATACTTTTCCTTAAACACTGTATACAGGATCCTTCTTAAAATGCTGACGGTTTTTTAAAGGGTTGATCAGACAATTAAACTGAACAACTTTCTCTATGGGACCAACAACGAAATCGCGAAAAAGAATCAGCTGTTCCATACAGAACTGAATTTCTATTCGACCTATAATGTCCCTATATGGGACGGCAAATTTTTTCCTCCGATTTTGATGTTGAAACCATTGAGAAATATGTTCAGTTTGATGGTCTGATCATTCCCCCTATCCTTATATGTCATATTTGTGTAAAAGGTAGGTTGGTCTTGGCAGGGACACTACCGTGCCCCCAGATAAGTAAAGTTATCATTAAAAATGTTTATAGTTTTTTCCGCTAAATGAAATAATTAAATATTGGACATCTCAGGTCCAGTTTTCCGTCTATGTAATATTCTCGGAAGGCGGGCGGGAAAGACCGGCGATTTCGAAGCTGCGGCGACCTTCGAGCACTGTCTACCTGTCGCTCACTGCTAGCTAGTCTCCCTCCATGTATACCTACTTACTAACAAAAGGTCAACGTTTCCTTAAATAATGTTATCAACATTGAACGATTATGTACTACCTACGTACATATTCGCTGTGTGTACGATTATACGATACTAGCGCTACACTAGCGCGGCGGCGTAGCGCCAGAACTTTTTCGGACGGCGCGGCGTTATATCTACACTTTTAGTGCGTTTGTCCACCGCAGCCCGTCTCCGGGACGTCACCGAGAATAGATGACGACACCGAAGAAGTAGCCAGATAACATAATTTCGTTTCTCGGTGACGTCCCGGTGACGGCGGCGGTGGACAAACAGCCTTATACAGGGTGTAACAAAACACCCTAGTAATACTTAAGGGGGTGCTTCAGACTATCAATCTGAACAACTTTCACTATGGCCAACGTCGAGAAAAAATTAAAAAAAATCTGCTGTCCCATACATTTGAGTCGAGACGGTACTGCAGTTTTGTATGAAACAGCTGATTTCTTTTTCGCGATTTCGATGTTGGCTCCATAGTGAAAGTTGTTCAGTTTGATGGTCTGAAGCACCCCCTTAAGTATTACTAGGGTGTGTTGTGTTACACCCTGTAGTACTTTAAAAGTCTGTGTTTGTTAGAGGATTCTGCCGAAACTACTGTACCGATTTTAATGAAACTTTTTGTGTTTAAAAGCTTATTATTAAGCTTAATAACTGGTGTATAATTGATCTAGGTACGACGACGGGAGTCCTGTTCAGTTAGTTTGTGGATTTGCATAGATTCAAGCAATATTTTCATAGCTTGTCCGGAATTGTAGCAATCAATCAATAAATCAATCAAAATCTTTATATGTGACACACAAGACAAAGCACGAGGCAATTATATCGAGGTACGAACTCGAGGTCACGCCGCAGTCGCGAGAGGTCAAGGTTAGCGACGTGGGATTCACTAGAATTGTGATTTTTGTTTGCAACTACATATCTTTATGTTCATATTTTGTCTAGCCAACTACAAGGTTAACTAACCATTCATTACAGTTCTATTTCGACACGAGGACGCGGGGCCGTCTCGGTGCGTTTCGAACTACAGTCATAAGCAAAAACATAAATGTAAACAATCCACGACTCAAATCTGTTATTTGGTCTTCTTTGGTAAGACCGAATAACATCTTTGGCACGACTGTATATTTATTTACCCAATATCTAGTAATTATAAGAAAATAACTTAACAACAAAACATGAAAAGAGAATGACTATGAAGAAAAATCGCTTAGTAAAAGAAAAAAATATGATATTGAATCTTATGTGAGGAAATATGGACACAGTTTTAAGGGAATGATCAGACCATTAAATTGAACAACTTTCTCTACGGGACATAACTTCGAAACCGCGAAAAAAATCTGCAGTTCCGTCTGTTCCATACAAAACTGCAAATCTACTCGACCCAAATGTATAGGACAGCTGTTTTTTTCACGATTTCAATGTTATGTAGTAAAGAAAGTTGTTCAGCATCATGGGTACAATCACCCCTTAAAATAGTGCAACTGTTTACAGTAACATCCTGTATTTTGTCATCGAGTGCTTGTCATCATGACCGTATGATTTCAATGTTGATACTGCTTGCGTAGTGTCAAGGTAAAGCTAAATTTATGGTGACATGACGTGAACGCGAGTGAAGTCGCGGGGAATCACACGAACCGAGAGGTTTTCGAGGAATTATTCAATTTGTTTACATTGTACTTGTACCAGGCACTTTTATTGATCTAGCATCGATTCTTGAAGAGTGAAGATGGATGCGAGGTCGATGGATACAAGTTGTGTTGTAAATTATGTCATAATTTGAAGGCAATACAATACATATATGTAGGTACATTACAATGTACTATTTTTATTTCTTTTTAATGTACCTTTACCTACACCTTGATTTATTTGTTCTTTGTGCTTTTGTGTTCATAGTTAACAATGTAACTAATTAACATTTAATTACTAAAGGCCTTTACAACTTCGTTTATCTACTACAATAAATACAAGATTGAAAAACTCGTAAACGTAACGTAACGTATTGAAGAACTCCATAGGTTAACCCCATCAGCCCTAGACTGGCTAAAACCCCTTGACCTCGAAATATTGACCTCCCCGGATCCAAGCAGGAAGACAAAAAATTCCCTACGATATGATATGAATATAAGATTTTTCTCTCAATAATTCAATATACAGGGCATGCCTTTTGGCTGTGTGCACGACAGTAGCGCCATCTAGCACAATACGGCCCCGTGAATTATTTGTACATTAAATGTTAGGATAAAGTTTGTTATTTTAATTTAAAATAAAGTAAAAACTAAATAAATGAGCAATATTTTCGATATTAAAAATGCGATAATACCTTCCCATTCTTTGTTACAAAATTCTCATACAAACTTTCACCACCATTTTCACAACTTTGGGGGTTGAATTGCGAAAAATCTTTTTTTTGTGAACACCTAGATGGCAATAAAAACATCCCTGCAAAATTCTAAGTATTAGTATTTGCTGGTTTGGATATTTGAGTATTGAATGAGTGTGCGGATTAGCAAATCTGACACAGCTTCGCCGTCAGTAGTTCAAATTTCTGCCACAGCGTGCGCTGCGATCGACTTGACAGTTCCCAACACCCACTTCGCCACATAGCCAATAGGGTTCTTATGTTCTTACATACCTCCAAACAATACCATAAATCTTTAAGGGGATGATGATACCTTAAAACTAATCAACTTTCTCTATAGATAGAACGATACGATACGATACTGGGATCCAGCAGCTAATGTGTGCAAATCTATAATAAAAAGTTACTTTGTCAAGCAAGAGCTGTTAACTATCAGCTCGATAAGTCGTTAAACATGTTTAGTAGGTAGTATGCGCGATGACGTCACCACAACCGCCTCGTGACGTCACTGAACCAGTATCCATGTTAAACTTAATGATTTGCCCGCGCAGGGCGCAGGGCACAGGAAGTTATGGAAATGCAGAGGCCGAAGGTACTAAATAAGGCGGTCTCATCGCTAAAAAGCAATTAATTTCACGCAACATTAGGTAAATGAAAAAAGTTAGGCGGTATAGCTCTAAATTGAAATTAAATCGTACGAGTGTTTCTGACAAGTTGAAGATTATACAACGTGTTAATGAATTAAACTAGAAAATAGTTTGTTTAGAATTGAGAGCTGAATCGAAAATTATCATGGTTTCAACCATAAAGTTATCATATAGAGGAACTGACAGCTGAGAGAGATATACCTAGCGGCGCCACTGTATAATAGAAAGAGATACGTGACGCGAGGCAATAGAACCGTTTTTGGGAACTTGTCAGCACAATCGACTGGGTAAATATTCGTGCTCTGTGAATAATTAGTGAATCTAAAGTGAAGTCGTAGATTATTTTGTGAAATATACTAACACTATTTCATTAAATTACCTACGATTTCACGTTAGATTCACAATTATACACAGAACTTGAAGTTTTAGGGTGCCGATAAGTGCCGACAAATGCACAAAAAACGGTTTCATTTGACAACTCATGTCAGTTACTCTATTCGGACAGGTATAATAACTTTATGGTTTCAACATAGGTAATTTTTTTTCAAAATATTAAATAATTTGTTTGTAAAATTTATTGAACTCGCTGTCAACCCACCGCACGGGCACACTCACACTACTTACTGCCAAAACAAGATTATTAAAATGTATCCATGAGTACGTTAGCGCTTTCATTCATTGCTGAAATGATAACAAATCATTCGATAACTTTAAATGTTAACTATCAAAATAATAACATTATTGTTTCAATCTCATTATTTTGTTATAAAATAGTTGGGGTGTATGAGGTTTTGCGCTTATTTATTAACACGTTGTATAAATTGCTGCGACTGTGTGGACCTTAAAAATTGTGTTTGTCGATGCTTCCGGGAATCCAGAACATATTCTATCTGCGTGCCAAGTTTCATCCAAATCTGTTCAACCGTTAATGCGTGATTGATTGACAAACATCCAAACATCTAAACTTTCGCATTTATAATATTAGTAAGATGAGATTGTGATTTCTGAATATATACATATTAAAAAATATGTTAAATAGTTGGTTCAATGACGCGGGGCTTTACGCTGACTCATGCATTTTGATACTTATCGTTTTCCTGTCTATCTTCAGATCGCGCGCGATAAGACGGCTTATTATTGTTTTTATATTTTTTGCGGTAACATTGTTATAACCAGTAACCGTGACGCGACTCGTTAAAGTAGTAACTACATATTAAATATGATGCGGTTAAACCCTGAGTGACGACATTGTGAAGGACGGGGGGCGATGCAATAGCATTACACAAAATGCACATTCCTTTTTATATACTTACTAATTTTTTTATGAGGATCGAGCATACTCTTACCATAAAAAAATGGCAATTCCAAATGAAAAATGGTAAGACAAACCTAAAGATGATTTTCTCAACATACTTAATTTTTTTTTATTTTTCTCAATATGGTGTCTGGTTGTCGCCATATTGAATTTCGATTATAAAACTTTCTCATGTCAGCCCCTAATCCTTAACATAGAAATCGCGAAAAAATAATCACCTGTTCCGTATAAAACTACGAACCTCAAACCTATGGGTCGGACCTAAATCTATGGGACCCTGTGTATCGGTGTGGCTACCTTGTCCCACTACAAGTACCCTAATTATAACTTATAACTAACCTAACTTGACCACTAATTTGCTTTCAACTACAGGGTGAATTTCATTGATATCATTGGCATCCTTTTAAACTAAGAGTCTACCCATCAAACTGAACAACTTTTACTATGGGAGCAAACCGATTGAAGCAAAAAAAAAGTCAGCTGTTCCATACTAAACTGCAACGCCTACTCGACTCAAATGTATGCAACAGCCGATTTTTTTTGTGCTCCAATCGGTTTGCTCCCATAGTAAAAGTTGTTCAGTTTGATGGGTAGACTCTTAGTTTAAAAGGATGCTAATGATATCAATTTCACCCTGTATACTCTCAACTTGCCACCTGTGTGGTGGAGTATGGCTCGGTCTCGCATTTATTCGCTGTTTTATTATATGCTGGTTATGATCTAAATTTCAATACAAATTCTATTTCAAGAGGAGTTGGAAATGCCCCGACAGCAAGTTGACCACTTACTTATCTCCACCAATCCGTACTGGGGCCCGTGTGGTGGAGTATGGCACATTCCTTCTGACCATTATTCGGGAGGGTTTTGCTGGATCTTACTATCTATATTGTACTATCATCCTTATCCTGCATGTAAATGAGAGATCTCTCAAACAGCTACGATCAGAATCTAGAGTATAACAGTGTATTCGCTGTGTGCACGACACTAGCGCCACGCTAGCGCGGCGTAGCCCCAAAACTTTTTTGGACCGCCGTGAATTATTTACACTATTATAGAACTGTAAAACTATATGTTTGTACGAGAATTCTGCCAAAACTGCTGTACCGATTCTGATGAAACTTTTTGTGGTCAAAAGATTTATATAAGACTTAAAAACTGGTGTTTATTTTAGGTACGATGATATGTAGACGAAGCCACGGACACGATCGAATTTGTAATTAAAATGCTACATAATACCACTTGTCCGGAAAAAGTAGAAGTTTCTGCCACCGATGCGATCGATTTGATAGTTCCCATCACCCATTTCGCACATAGCCAATAGTCGCTAATTAGTGTTATAGTAATGGTATGTTGTACTCACGATGCGGCAGATAGTCGTGGTCGTCTCCGCCGAGCGCGTCGTGGCTGTCGTTGTCGTGCGCGGCGTCGTGCTCGTCGTGCGACGCGTCGCAGTCGTCGTCGCGACACGCGACGCGCTGGCAGCGGTCGCCGCTCCACTGCGGCGCGCACGCGCAGCGCACCACGCCCGACGCTGACACGCTACACGTTCCCTGTTCACAATCAATACGTTTTAATTTTAATCATCTATATTTACAAAATAGTTCCGTGACTGACTGACCGACAGACAAGGCACATCCATTCAGTGGTTTAACTAGATAGAAGCATGACATTTGGAATGTACTAAGTGTTAGTAAACAGTTGCATTACCTAAAGACTTACTGCAGGACCTAAAGACGTACCCAGTAATTACTGGCTAATTTTGATTCTCTGCACCTATTTCAAGATTCTTGAGCGTTTAGTAACAGACTCGTTCAATTCTTAGAGAGACATAATCTGCTAACAAAAACACAATTTGGTTTCCGCCGCAGGACGAGACTGCGTCGGCATTTTCATCGATTTAACGAAAGCATTTGACACGGTGTCGATACCAATTCTATTGAGAAAATTAGGGTTTTGGTATTCGTGGGACTTTTTTCCGTTGGTTTCCAAGCTACCTATCAAATAGGTATTAACGTTAAAATAAGTGACAGCATCAGTAGCCTATGCCCCGCAAGCTTTGTCGTCCCTCAGGGTAGTATATTGGGTTCAACGCTATTCATAATATATATGAACGATATTACAATCCTGCCCTTAGAAAATGCAGATCTGCTGTGTTATGATACGGCTGTGGTTTTTCATGGAAGAAACTGGCATAAAGCCCGTACCACCTTAGTTCTGTTCTTAAAAAAAATCTGTTAAGTCTGAATATTACATAAACTCAATTCCTTTGCTTTTCGAAACCTGTCTGGCTGACATACCTGGTTGAGGCAGTAGCCGTGGCACGGGTCCTGCGTGCAGTGCGCGGCGCCGCCCATACTCCGCGCACACACGTGTAGTAGTAAGTGTAACAAGTGATGCACAGCACATACCTGGTTGAGGCAGTAGCCGTGGCACAGGTCCTGCGTGCAGTGCGCGGCGCCGCCCATACTCCGCGCACACACGTGTAGTAGTAAGTGTAACAAGTGATGCACAGCACATACCTGGTTGAGGCAGTAGCCGTGGCACAGGTCCTGCGTGCAGTGCGCGGCGCCGCCCATACTCCGCGCACACACGTGTAGTAGTAAGTGTAACAAGTGATGCACAGCACATACCTGGTTGAGGCAGTAGCCGTGGCACAGGTCCTGCGTGCAGTGCGCGGCGCCGCCCATACTCCGCGCACACACGTGTAGTAGTAAGTGTAACAAGTGATGCACAGCACATACCTGGTTGAGGCAGTAGCCGTGGCACAGGTCCTGCGTGCAGTGCGCGGCGCCGCCCATACTCCGCGCACACACGTGTAGTAGTAAGTGTAACAAGTGATGCACAGCACATACCTGGTTGAGGCAGTAGCCGTGGCACAGGTCCTGCGTGCAGTGCGCGGCGCCGCCCATACTCCGCGCACACACGTGTAGTAGTAAGTGTAACAAGTGATGCACAGCACATACCTGGTTGAGGCAGTAGCCGTGGCACAGGTCCTGCGTGCAGTGCGCGGCGCCGCCCATACTCCGCGCACACACGTGTAGTAGTAAGTGTAACAAGTGATGCACAGCACATACCTGGTTGAGGCAGTAGCCGTGGCACAGGTCCTGCGTGCAGTGCGCGGCGCCGCCCATACTCCGCGCACACACGTGTAGTAGTAAGTGTAACAAGTGATGCACAGCACATACCTGGTTGAGGCAGTAGCCGTGGCACAGGTCCTGCGTGCAGTGCGCGGCGCCGCCCATACTCCGCGCACACACGTGTAGTAGTAAGTGTAACAAGTGATGCACAGCACATACCTGGTTGAGGCAGTAGCCGTGGCACAGGTCCTGCGTGCAGTGCGCGGCGCCGCCCATACTCCGCGCACACACGTGTAGTAGTAAGTGTAACAAGTGATGCACAGCACATACCTGGTTGAGGCAGTAGCCGTGGCACAGGTCCTGCGTGCAGTGCGCGGCGCCGCCCATACTCCGCGCACACACGTGTAGTAGTAAGTGTAACAAGTGATGCACAGCACATACCTGGTTGAGGCAGTAGCCGTGGCACAGGTCCTGCGTGCAGTGCGCGGCGCCGCCCATACTCCGCGCACACACGTGTAGTAGTAAGTGTAACAAGTGATGCACAGCACATACCTGGTTGAGGCAGTAGCCGTGGCACAGGTCCTGCGTGCAGTGCGCGGCGCCGCCCATACTCCGCGCACACACGTGTAGTAGTAAGTGTAACAAGTGATGCACAGCACATACCTGGTTGAGGCAGTAGCCGTGGCACAGGTCCTGCGTGCAGTGCGCGGCGCCGCCCATACTCCGCGCACACACGTGTAGTAGTAAGTGTAACAAGTGATGCACAGCACATACCTGGTTGAGGCAGTAGCCGTGGCACAGGTCCTGCGTGCAGTGCGCGGCGCCGCCCATACTCCGCGCACACACGTGTAGTAGTAAGTGTAACAAGTGATGCACAGCACATACCTGGTTGAGGCAGTAGCCGTGGCACAGGTCCTGCGTGCAGTGCGCGGCGCCGCCCATACTCCGCGCACACACGTGTAGTAGTAAGTGTAACAAGTGATGCACAGCACATACCTGGTTGAGGCAGTAGCCGTGGCACAGGTCCTGCGTGCAGTGCGCGGCGCCGCCCATACTCCGCGCACACACGTGTAGTAGTAAGTGTAACAAGTGATGCACAGCACATACCTGGTTGAGGCAGTAGCCGTGGCACAGGTCCTGCGTGCAGTGCGCGGCGCCGCCCATACTCCGCGCACACACGTGTAGTAGTAAGTGTAACAAGTGATGCACAGCACATACCTGGTTGAGGCAGTAGCCGTGGCACAGGTCCTGCGTGCAGTGCGCGGCGCCGCCCATACTCCGCGCACACACGTGTCCCGGCGGACACTGCGGCCCGTCCGAGCACTGCTCGCACAGCAGACCTGAGTCACAAGTTACTAGTTAGTACAAGGTAAACAGAGGAAAATTATAAGTGAGGAAACAAAAGTGATGGAGGAAGTGATAAATGAGGAGAGAAAAGTAATAAGTGAGGAAACAAAAGTGATGAAGGAAGTAATAATAATAATAATAACCCCGCGGGGGCAGCTTGTGGCGAGCTGACGGTGAGTGGCGACACCGCGTACCCCTATCCAGGGGGACCATACAGACATGCGCTCACACACACACACACACCCACACACACACACCCCCACACCCACACACACAGTAACACACCCCCCTACCTCTGGCTTGCCTTAATTGGCCGTCCAGAGTGGAATCGCAAGAGCAGAACCTATGCTCCAGGTTGGAAGTGTATTGCACGTAATGGCGTAATAACGGGGAAACCCGCTCACGGGGGTAAACCCCGCGATGGTGAAACCGGAGCCGCACCTCTCGACAACCTTCAGCCGCTCAATGAGATGTTGCCCCATTGTCGCACTTTGTGCGTGCGGCCGTTTTATGGGGCCCACTCGACGAGTCGGCGAGTCACCGCCTGCCCTATTTACAATTTTGAGACTAGTTGTCATGGCAGGCGTCCGTTAGTCTCCTCCCATAGCCCAGTATCCATCCATCCAACTTTCACCTCCATAGCCCAAGACCTTATTTTTCCATCGCGGCCATAGCGCCGTTCTCCAATAGTCTTTACACAAATGGCGGGGACCATCTCCGTGGGTATCATGTTGTACGCTCGGAGATGGTATCCGCCATTTGTGTATCCCTTACATTTAGATTAACTTGTCTTTTGAACGGGCCTCTACATGTTGGCTTCGGCCCCATGCACGCCTTCCAAAGGTCCGGGACTTAATTGCCCGTGATTACGGAACGTAAGACATACAATAATAATAATAAAAATATTTATTTTTCTCTCCACAAAACACATGTTAAAGATACAAAGAGTAGGTGAAATGCTAAAATAATCACAATAGTAACATGTAACTAGTCTTGTGGGGAGACTGGTGATAAATGAGGAGAGGAAAGTTATAAGTGAGGAAACAAAAGTGATGGAGGAGGTGATAAATGAGCAGAGGAAAGTTATAAGTGAGGAGAGGAAAGTGGTACGTGTGGAGAGGAAGGTGACAAGCGAGGAAAGGAAAGTAATAGGTAGAGGAGAGGAAAGTGATAAGTTATGATTATGATCCAAAAGTGAAGAGTGGAAAGTAATAAGCTATGAATAAAAATTTATAAAACATTATTTATAGTAATAAGTGCTAAGAGGAGAGTGATTAATAGCGAGATAACTTTGGATGAGATTATGAAAGCGATGAAAAGAATGAAATTAGGAAAGAGTGCGGGGTATGATGGAGTGTTCGTCGAAATGCTGAAGAGCGGTGGCATGGTGGTGGCAAGTTTGCTTTGCCAAATCTTTAATAAATGCTGGCGAAGCGGTCACGTTCCTGGAGACTGGTGCAAGGCCGTAATCGTTCCTCTTTATAAGGGAAAGGGCTCAAAGCAAGAGTGCAAAAAGCACCGCGGCATTAGTCTTTTGAGTGTTGTTGGCAAATTGTATGCTAAGGTATTGATTGAAAGAGTGATAGATGTTAGTGAAGAAAAAATGTGGGATGTGCAGGCAGGATTTCGAAAGGGATATATGGACCAAATCTTTTCCCTAAGGTGCACAGCCGAAAAATACCTGGCAAAGCACGCGAAGGTATACTGTGCCTTCGTGGACCTGGAAAAGACGTATGATCGAGTGTGGAGGGAAGAATTGTGGTCTACGCTATCTACAACGTGTTAATAAATTAGCGCAAAACCTCATACACCCCAACTGATTTATAACAAAATAATTAGATTGAAACAATAATTTCATTATTTTGATAGTTTAAATTTAAAGTTATTCGCATTTTAAGTTTTGAGGTTAAAATGATTTGGTATCATTTCAGCCATGAATGAAAGCGCTAACGTACTCATGAATACATTTTTTAAGAATCTTGTTTCGATAGTAAGTAGGGTGAGTGTGCCCTTGCGGTGGGTTGACATCGGGTTCAAAAAATTAAAAAAATTCAACAAAAAAAATTTAATATTTTGAAAAAAAATTCCTATGTTGAAACCATGATAATTCGATTCTGCTCTCGATTCTAAACAAACTACTTTCTAGTTTTGCGTTAATTCATTAACACGTTGTATATACGGCGTTGACAACCACTTGGTGCAGGCACAAAAATCTCTATACGAGGGTTCTAGTGCCTGTGTCAGGGTCAACGGGGCGCACTCAAAATGGTTTAACATCACCAGTGGCGTTAGACAGGGTTGTGTTGCGTCCCCTTGGCTTTTTAACCTGTATATGGATAGCTGTCTGACTGATCTAAAAGAATGCGAAAATGGTTTAAGAATGGGAGAGTTACTAGTCAAGTGCCTCCTGTACGCTGATGATCAAGTTATACTTGCATCGTCAGCGGGAGAGCTACAAGACATGGTAACTCTCATGAATACAGCATTAAAGAAGAAAGGAATGAAAGTGAATGTGAATAAAACTAAAGTAATGGTAATGGAGAGGGATGAATGTGTGACTGATTGTTGTATAATGATTGGGAACGAAAAAGTGCAACAAGTGAATGAGATTGTATATTTAGGATGTATGTTTACTAGAGATGGGAAATGTGAGGGTGATGTGCATAGGCGAGTAACAGTGGGAAACAAAGTAAACGGTGCTCTGCATACTATTGTGGCTAGCCAAGTAGTGTCCAAAAAGGCGCGACTTGCTATACACAGTGGTGTGTTGGTGCCTACACTTATATATGGCAGTGAGTGCTGGGTATGGCAGAAGAAGCATGCAAGTAAAATTAATGCTGTTGAAATGCGTTCCTTGCGAAGTATGTGTGGCGTCACGCTGAGAGATAGAGTGAGAAATTGTGTAATAAGAGATCGATGTAAATTGAAAGAAGATGTTGTGACAAGAATAGAGAAAGGTATGCTTCGTTGGTTTGGCCATGTGGAGAGGATGAGTGGCAGATGTACGAAAGAGATATATGTTGCTAATGTGAGTGGAAGTGTCGGCAGAGGGCGCCCTCGTAGGACGTATGCTGATCAAATCAGTTGCGTCCTACAAAAAGGGGAGGTGCGGAGTACTCGAAACCGACGGGCATGTATGAAGAGATGTATGGATGTGCATGAGGCAAAAGAGGTATGTAAGGATCGTAGTAAGTGGCGCGCCCTGGTCTCTGCCTACCCCACTGGGAAAGAGGCGTGACGTTATAGATAGATAGATAGATAGGAGAGTGATAAGTTATGAGTAAAAAGTGATAAAAATAAAGTAATGCGGAGAGTAATAGACACTGAATCATAAGTATCCCGTAGGTGTCCAGGTTCAAAACAAGTTCAAAACGGGCACAGTCCTATCCTCAAAGAATTTATGTGCGATAGTTTACCGCGCGACCCAATGCACATCGGTAGACTTCACATACACATCAGAGTTTCTTCACCAGAGCATGCAGTTTTCCTCACGATGTACTTTCGCCATATAATCTAAAAACTAACTAATCTAATCTGATTTAAACTATTATAAAACTGTAACAGAAGTGTGTCTGTACATTGAAAATATTTACAAAAAAAAGATTACGATATGGTTTTAGGTGTCCCTCATTCCAAATCACAAATTTTTGGATTTTTTGTCTGTCTGTCTGTCTGTTTGTTTGTTTGTTTATTTGTTTGTTTGTTTGGGTGTTTGTTTGTTCGAGTATCACGCAAAAACTACTGAACAGAAGTGTGTCTGTACATTGAAAATATTTACAAAAAAAAGATTACGATATGGTTTTAGGTGTCCCTCATTCCAAATCACCAATTTTTGGATTTTTTGTCTGTCTGTTTGTTTGTTTGTTTGTTTGTTTATTTGTTTGTTTGTTTGGGTGTTTGTTTGTTCGAGTATCACGCAAAAACTACTGAACCGATTTTTATGAAACTTTTTTTGTTTGATAGCTTATTAGACTATCGGCCACCCGCAAAAAAGTCGTCTCTAAACCAAATCTCGTATGTAAGTTCTGTATATACCTACAACAGGTATGGCTGTATTTGGGGTACTCTCAGGATCACGAAAATGCTTGTTGTATAATTCAAAAGTGGTGGAGGGGGTAGCAGTGACGTCATAAAGATGGCCGCCGACGGTTTTAGTTTTTCTTCAATTGTAGCGCACCTATGAGGTCAATCTGGTTGTGCGAGGTGTCATTTGAAAGCTTATTAAATTTACTTTAATCATTCCATAGACACCTAAAGTGAAAAATTTGTATTTACTGAAATATTTTGAATTTAATGCATTTTTTGCTACCTACCAGCAATCATTCCTCCAGTTTTCTCGGAAACGGATAACTATATTGTGATTATAGCTATTACATAAAACATACTAAATTTTATAAGCTATCTAAAAACTTAAATTGTATAAAAATACAACTTCAAACGACTGAGCTGTGTCAAATTTACTGGTGCACTGTAACTATGAGTCCAAGAATGCGTCGGTCTGCGGCGGGGCGGAAGGACTGCAAATAAAATTATTACTTATAGATTATTATATAATTAGGGTTTCCATTGTAATATGGCTTAGAAAAATATACAATTTTATATTATTTACTTGCACATGCGTTTACATAGACTGTAGATGTACAGGGTTGAAACTTAAATGCGTAATATATTTAAGGGGGTGCTTTAAACCATAAAAATGAACAACTTTGACAATGGGACTAACTTTGAAATCACGAGAAAAATTATCTGCTGTTTCATACATTTTGGTCGAGAAGGAATTGACATATTCTATGGAACATCCTATTTTTTTAACACTGTTTCTATGTTCGCTCCAAGGTGATAGTGGTTCAGCTTGATGGTCTGAACTGAAGAACCTATTTGATATATGTAACGCATTTATTTTACACTATGTTAGAGCATAGGTAGTACATAGTTCTATATAACAAGGATGAAGCTGCCTTGGAAAAGTGAATAAAAGAATGAGAAATCCAAAACAATTCAACAGGTTTATAAATATTTATTGTTAGAAAAAAAAAACAATTGTTAGTTGCAAGAAGATTGCAAGCATGCAAAGTGAAACTAGGTAGAGTGATTCATCAACATCACCAAAATTATACTGGTTTAACATACCTTCTCCCCGAATGGGATGCATTTTTGATTTTTATTGACACAGCCGCATCTCGCACTGCGGTAGCCTGTTTTGCATTGGCAAGATATTAATTCCAAATCTTTTAACGAAAAACATGGTTAACGTTGTTATCGGTGACAACTTTTCGTTTTCCAATGTCCAACCATGGTTTGTAGCTGGTGGTACATTTTGAATTGAACGACACTGTTTATTGGCGTACTACGCTCTTACAGGATGCGACAACAAAAGCACATTGTTAGGTTTTTCAAAGAATGGCACGTGGAAAGTCTTCACAAAAAATTACGATCTTCTGGAAAGATTTGGATCGGTGGTTGACCTAACAGAAGATCTAGGCAAAAAGGCGAGAAATTTATTACGACCCGTTACTGTCATAAGAAACCTAAATCGTACACGGTTGACAATATGGACAATCTTAGAGCAGATTTTTTTAAATAGGTATTTGTAACGTGGATAATCTTCCACCGTCACAAGAAGCTCTTAAACAACATACCTACTTATAAAAAGAGCAAATTACCAAATATACATTTGAGCCACTGCAGATGTGGACCACCTACAAACTATGGTTGGACATTGGAAAACGAAAAGTTGTCACCGATAACAACGACAACCATTTATTTTGTTAAAAGAACAGGCTGCTGGAGAGCGAGATGAAAAATGCCATATCGGGGAGACCTATGCTTAAATCAGTATAATTTTGGTGATGTTGATGAATCATTCTACCTACTTTTACTTTGCATGCTTGCAACCTTCTTGCAACTAACAATTGTTTTTTTATAACTATAAATATTTATAAACCTGTAAATTTGTTTTGGATTTCTCATTTTTTTATTCATTTTTCCAAGACAGCTTCATCCTTGTTATGAAGAACTATATGTATAGGTACTATTACCTATTCTGTGACAGAGTGTGAAATTCAATACTTTACATTACATACATCAAATGGGGAACTTCTACTTCAATTCAGACCATAAAGCTGAACCACTATCACCTTGGAGCCAACAAAGAAATAGTGAAATATAATGGGATGTTCCATAGAATATGTCAATCCCTTCTCGACCAAAATGTATGAAACTGCGGATTATTTTTCTCGTTATTTCTAAGTTGGTCCCATTGTAAAAGTTGTTCAGTTTTATGGTCTAAAAATGTTACGCATTTAAGTTTAAACCCTGTACATCTACAGTCTATGTAAACGCATGTGCAAGTAAATAATATAAAATTGTATATTTTTCTAAGTCATATTACAATGGAAACCCTAATTATATAATAATCTATAAGTAATAATTTTATTTGCAGTCCTTCCGCCCCGCCGCAGACCGACGCATTCTTGGACTCATAGTTACAGTGCACCAGTAAATTTGACACAGCTCAGTCGTTTGAAGTTGTATTTTTATACAATTTAAGTTTTTAGATAGCTCATAAAATTCGGTATGTTTTATGTAATAGCTATAACCACAATATAGTTATCCGTTTCCGAGAAAACTGGAGGAATGATTGCTGGTAGGTAGCAAAAAATGCATTAAATTCAAAATATTTCAGTAAATACAAATTTTTCACTTTAGGTGTCTATGGAATGATTAAAGTAAATTTAATAAGCTTTCAAATGACACCTCGCACAACCAGATTGACTTCATAGGTGCGCTACAATTGAAGAAAAACTAAAACCGTCGGCGGCCATCTTTATGACGTCACTGCTACCCCCTCCACCACTTTTGAATTATACAACAAGCAGATTCGTGATCCTGAGAGTACCCCGAATACAGCCATACCTGTTGTAGGTATATACAGAACTTACATACGAGATTTTTTTTTTCTTGTCCTGGCCCCTACACTATATCATCTGACTTAAAATCTGGTATATAATTTATGCGGACCAAGTCGCGGGTAAAAGCTCGTATAATATAATAATGTGAGTGGGGGTACATAGTACATACCCATGTAGCCGGCGGGGCAGACGCAGTGCTCGTTGAACCTGGTGGCGCGGCACGTGCCGCCGTTCTGGCAGCGCACGCGCACGCACGCGCCCGCACCCGCGCCCGCGCCCGCGCCCGTCCGCGCCGGCCCGTGCTCGCACCGCTCGCCCGAGTACCCGGCGTTACATGTACACTGCGGGCGGGGGCAGAACAACACATCAACAAATGTGTTGATAATGCATACTGACTATTGGCTATGTGCGAAGTGGGTGTTGGGAACTGTCAAGTGGATCGCAGCGCACACTGTGGCAGAAATTTGAACTACTGACGGTGAAGCTGTTGCAGATTTGCCAGAATCTATGCAAATCCGCACACTCATTCAATACTCAATAATCCAAACCAGCAAATACTAATACTTTAAATTTGGCAGGGATGTTTTTATTTCCATCTATACTCCATTCCAAATAGCAACGACATTTAAAGGAAACAGAGATTTGAAACACTCATACTCACTTAATCTTAGAACAGCTTTTGTACCGTCCAAGATATATCGGAAAGTATATCTTTCTTATAAATATATTACATTTGGTAATCAGAATTGACCAGAAAGCTAAATACGAATCGGAATATTATCTTTTCGTCGTTATTTGGAATGAAGTATAGGTGTTCACAAAAAAAAAGATTTTTCGCAATTCAACCCCCAAAGTTGTGAAAATGATGGTGAACGTTTGTTTGAGAATTTTGTAACAAAGAATGGGAATCCCAGCTAGTTATAGTTAGGTATTATAGGGTGGAAGCGCAGCCAGATGGCTAAATAAACCAATGTATAATATCGTCAATATTGCTCATTTATTTAGTTTTTACTTTATTTTTAAATTTAAATAACAAACTTTATCCGAACATTTTATGTATAAATAATCCACGGGGCCGTAGTGCGCTAGATAGCGCTATTGTCGTGCACACAGCCAATAACTAAAGAAGTGTATTTTTAACGGAAATAAACATAATCTCACACCTGCCTCCGCCAGCCTTGCAGCTGATCGTAAATTTTTTACAGACATTTAATCATCAGTAACTCCTAAACCGACTGGAGTTATGCAGGCAGACCTGGTCCATCCCCATCACAGAAAAGTTCTACACCCCATAAACACTGAATCAGCCTTGCTGCTGATGGTTGCAAAAAGTACACTTATCTCTTATACTAATACATCAAGCGCTTCGAATCATGCATACAATGCGAAACGTCAAAGTGGTTGCCACTAGCATAAATATTACATCACTTTGGTCTATCTTTATGTATGGTATCCACAGACTTCTGTAATTGTAATACAGAAGATTGATTCATTGATTTGTATTGTCTGTGATGGTATCTTCTTCCTTTTCTTATTCTTGTATTTTTGACATATCTATACTAATATTATAAAGAGGAAAGATTTGTACCTATTTTTGTATGTTTGTATGTTTGTAATGAATAAACTCAAAAACTACAGTGCCGATTTCAAAAATTCTTTCACCATTAGAAAGCTACATTCACCCTGAGTAACATAGGCTATATTTATTGCTAGAAAAGATAAGATGTCCACCCGTGCGAAGCCGGGACGGGCCGCTAGTGATTTATATGCATTATCCTTCTATACAAAAATCCTCTAACTAGTACGACTACACACGTATCACAAATAAATGTAAGAGCCGAGGTACCTTGAGATCCTTCCCGTTGTCGGCGAGCTCGCACAGTCCGTGGCGGTGGCAGTGCAGCGCGCAGCGGTAGTGCCGGCAGCGCGCGCCCGAGAACAGCGGCGGGCACACGCACGTCGCGCCCGTGCTCGTGCTCGTGCTCGAGCCCGACGTGCTCGTGCTCGAGCTCGAAGTGCTCGAGGCCGCGGGCACGCAGCGCCCCGCGCCGCACTGCAGCGGGCACGTCGCGTTGTGCGGCGGAGGGGACAGCGGGTTGCTGGAGATCACACACTCGCGGTGCTCCTGGGGAGAGCAAATGTGAACAAAAAAAAGTTAAATCTGAGTTTTTAGATGTGGATTGTAAGTTTTACTATTATAACACTGTAACTAAAAATGTGTCTGTACATTGAAGATATTTACAAAAAAAAATTACGACATGGTTTTTACCTGTCCCTGATTCCAAATATAAATAAATAAATAAAATAAATAACGCTCACAGGCACATACATTGTAATGATCCCAAGAAAGCACTATTTATAGGCTGTTTATTATGGAAACCATACAACAACGGCACAAACATATAAACATCCATGACCGAACCGGGATTCGAACCCAGGACCCTGGTTTGGCAGTCCGGTGTGGTAACCATTACACCAACCGGGTCGTCACCAATCACCAATTTTTGGATTTTTTGTCTGTCTGTTTGTTTGTTTATTTGTTTGTTTGTTTGGGTGTTTGTTTGTTCGAGTATCACGCAAAAACTACTGAACCGATTTTGATGAAACTTTTTTTGTTTGATAGCTTATGATCTGACTTAAAATCTGGTATATAATTTATGCGGACGAAGTCGCGGGTAAATGCTCGTAAGTAATAAAAATCGGTATTGAACCAATTTGTAGTTCTCGCAAACACAACAAACCCGCCAGGGCAAAGGCAAACGATTGTAATTTCCTTTTTTACTATGAACTAGAGTTTACCCGCGACTTCGTTTGCACAAATCATATACCAGTTTTAAGTCAAATCATAAGCTATAAAAAAAAAGTTTCATCAAAATCGGTTCAGTAGTTCTTGCGTGATGCTGTTTCAAACAAACAGACAAAAATTCTACAGTTTTTATAATAGTTAAGATGAAAATTATTATAGTATAAATAAAATAGTAGAGATGGATACAAACATCAGGTATGTCGCTGGTGGGAGTGAGGCCGTCGGGACAGAGGCACGCGAAGGCGCTGAGCTCGGCGCTGCGCACGCACAGCGCGCTCGCGTGGCACCTCGACGTGCCCTCCAGTTGCGCGCACGGGTCCGCGTCTGTGCGGGAGTTGTACAGATCAATGTCATACTAGTTAACAATATACACCCCGGCACTGCGTACACAATGTATACATACCAGTGCTACTGCTAGCGATGAACAGCGCGGGGTGTACTATAGCTATAGCGGTGAGCGCGGAGGCCTGGCGCGTCACGGCGGGCGCGGGGCGGGCCCGCACGCGCCGCGGCAGACGCGCCAGCCCGCGCCGCGTCGCGCACCACACGCTCTCCTCCCACACCGACATGCGCCGGCACGGACGCCCCGCCACCGTGTACGCCGTCGCGTTCGCACGCTTCACATCTGAGGGCAGAAATGTTACATTTAATATCAAAATACTCGTGCAGCTCCGTGTAGTACTATAGACACAACATACCGACGTCTAGCAGCTCGGCTACATGTCGCGGCGGGTAGAGCGCGTGCAGCTCCGTGTAGTACTATAGACACAACATACCGACGTCTAGCAGCTCGGCTACATGTCGCGGCGGGTAGAGCGCGTGCAGCTCCGTGTAGTACTATAGACACAACATACCGACGTCTAGCAGCTCGGCTACATGTCGCGGCGGGTAGAGCGCGTGCAGCTCCGTGTAGTACTATAGACACAACATACCGACGTCTAGCAGCTCGGCTACATGTCGCGGCGGGTAGAGCGCGTGCAGCTCCGTGTAGTACTATAGACACAACATACCGACGTCTAGCAGCTCGGCTACATGTCGCGGCGGGTAGAGCGCGTGCAGCTCCGTGTAGTACTATAGACACAACATACCGACGTCTAGCAGCTCGGCTACATGTCGCGGCGGGTAGAGCGCGTGCAGCTCCGTGTAGTACTATAGACACAACATACCGACGTCTAGCAGCTCGGCTACATGTCGCGGCGGGTAGAGCGCGTGCAGCTCCGTGTAGTACTATAGACACAACATACCGACGTCTAGCAGCTCGGCTACATGTCGCGGCGGGTAGAGCGCGTGCAGCTCCGTGTAGTACTATAGACACAACATACCGACGTCTAGCAGCTCGGCTACATGTCGCGGCGGGTAGAGCGCGTGCAGCTCCGTGTAGTACTATAGACACAACATACCGACGTCTAGCAGCTCGGCTACATGTCGCGGCGGGTAGAGCGCGTGCAGCTCCGTGTAGTACTATAGACACAACATACCGACGTCTAGCAGCTCGGCTACATGTCGCGGCGGGTAGAGTAGAGCGCGTGCAGCTCCGTGTAGTACTATAGACACAACATACCGACGTCTAGCAGCTCGGCTACATGTCGCGGCGGGTAGAGCGCGTGCAGCTCCGTGTAGTACTATAGACACAACATACCGACGTCTAGCAGCTCGGCTACATGTCGCGGCGGGTCGAGTAGAGCGCGTGCAGCTCCGTGTAGTACTATAGACACAACATACCGACGTCTAGCAGCTCGGCTACATGTCGCGGCGGGTAGAGCGCGTGCAGCTCCGTGTAGTACTATAGACACAACATACCGACGTCTAGCAGCTCGGCTACATGTCGCGGCGGGTAGAGCGCGTGCAGCTCCGTGTAGTACTATAGACACAACATACCGACGTCTAGCAGCTCGGCTACATGTCGCGGCGGGTAGAGCGCGTGCAGCTCCGTGTAGTACTATAGACACAACATACCGACGTCTAGCAGCTCGGCTACATGTCGCGGCGGGTAGAGCGCGTGCAGCTCCGTGTAGTACTATAGACACAACATACCGACGTCTAGCAGCTCGGCTACATGTCGCGGCGGGTAGAGCGCGTGCAGCTCCGTGTAGTACTATAGACACAACATACCGACGTCTAGCAGCTCGGCTACATGTCGCGGCGGGTAGAGCGCGTGCAGCTCCGTGTAGTACTATAGACACAACATACCGACGTCTAGCAGCTCGGCTACATGTCGCGGCGGGTAGAGTAGAGCGCGTGCAGCTCCGTGTAGTACTATAGACACAACATA
The DNA here is from genome assembly GCA_922987775.1 of Agonopterix subpropinquella. Taxonomy (NCBI): domain Eukaryota; kingdom Metazoa; phylum Arthropoda; class Insecta; order Lepidoptera; family Depressariidae; genus Agonopterix; species Agonopterix subpropinquella. The sequence continues at coordinate 348,233 of OV277694.1, read as the reverse complement.
CCGACGTCTAGCAGCTCGGCTACATGTCGCGGCGGGTAGAGCGCGTGCAGCTCCGTGTAGTACTATAGACACAACATACCGACGTCTAGCAGCTCGGCTACATGTCGCGGCGGGTAGAGCGCGTGCAGCTCCGTGTAGTACTATAGACACAACATACCGACGTCTAGCAGCTCGGCTACATGTCGCGGCGGGTAGAGTAGAGCGCGTGCAGCTCCGTGTAGTACTATAGACACAACATACCGACGTCTAGCAGCTCGGCTACATGTCGCGGCGGGTAGAGCGCGTGCAGCTCCGTGTAGTACTATAGACACAACATACCGACGTCTAGCAGCTCGGCTACATGTCGCGGCGGGTAGAGCGCGTGCAGCTCCGTGTAGTACTATAGACACAACATACCGACGTCTAGCAGCTCGGCTACATGTCGCGGCGGGTAGAGTAGAGCGCGTGCAGCTCCGTGTAGTACTATAGACACAACATACCGACGTCTAGCAGCTCGGCTACATGTCGCGGCGGGTAGAGCGCGTGCAGCTCCGTGTAGTACTATAGACACAACATACCGACGTCTAGCAGCTCGGCTACATGTCGCGGCGGGTAGAGCGCGTGCAGCTCCGTGTAGTACTATAGACACAACATACCGACGTCTAGCAGCTCGGCTACATGTCGCGGCGGGTAGAGTAGAGCGCGTGCAGCTCCGTGTAGTACTATAGACACAACATACCGACGTCTAGCAGCTCGGCTACATGTCGCGGCGGGTAGAGCGCGTGCAGCTCCGTGTAGTACTATAGACACAACATACCGACGTCTAGCAGCTCGGCTACATGTCGCGGCGGGTAGAGCGCGTGCAGCTCCGTGTAGTACTATAGACACAACATACCGACGTCTAGCAGCTCGGCTACATGTCGCGGCGGGTAGAGCGCGTGCAGCTCCGTGTAGTACTATAGACACAACATACCGACGTCTAGCAGCTCGGCTACATGTCGCGGCGGGTAGAGCGCGTGCAGCTCCGTGTAGTACTATAGACACAACATACCGACGTCTAGCAGCTCGGCTACATGTCGCGGCGGGTAGAGTAGAGCGCGTGCAGCTCCGTGTAGTACTATAGACACAACATACCGACGTCTAGCAGCTCGGCTACATGTCGCGGCGGGTAGAGCGCGTGCAGCTCCGTGTAGTACTATAGACACAACATACCGACGTCTAGCAGCTCGGCTACATGTCGCGGCGGGTAGAGCGCGTGCAGCTCCGTGTAGTACTATAGACACAACATACCGACGTCTAGCAGCTCGGCTACATGTCGCGGCGGGTAGAGCGCGTGCAGCTCCGTGTAGTACTATAGACACAACATACCGACGTCTAGCAGCTCGGCTACATGTCGCGGCGGGTAGAGTAGAGCGCGTGCAGCTCCGTGTAGTACTATAGACACAACATACCGACGTCTAGCAGCTCGGCTACATGTCGCGGCGGGTAGAGCGCGTGCAGCTCCGTGTAGTACTATAGACACAACATACCGACGTCTAGCAGCTCGGCTACATGTCGCGGCGGGTAGAGCGCGTGCAGCTCCGTGTAGTACTATAGACACAACATACCGACGTCTAGCAGCTCGGCTACATGTCGCGGCGGGTAGAGCGCGTGCAGCTCCGTGTAGTACTATAGACACAACATACCGACGTCTAGCAGCTCGGCTACATGTCGCGGCGGGTAGAGTAGAGCGCGTGCAGCTCCGTGTAGTACTATAGACACAACATACCGACGTCTAGCAGCTCGGCTACATGTCGCGGCGGGTAGAGCGCGTGCAGCTCCGTGTAGTACTATAGACACAACATACCGACGTCTAGCAGCTCGGCTACATGTCGCGGCGGGTAGAGCGCGTGCAGCTCCGTGTAGTACTATAGACACAACATACCGACGTCTAGCAGCTCGGCTACATGTCGCGGCGGGTAGAGCGCGTGCAGCTCCGTGTAGTACTATAGACACAACATACCGACGTCTAGCAGCTCGGCTACATGTCGCGGCGGGTAGAGTAGAGCGCGTGCAGCTCCGTGTAGTACTATAGACACAACATACCGACGTCTAGCAGCTCGGCTACATGTCGCGGCGGGTAGAGCGCGTGCAGCTCCGTGTAGTACTATAGACACAACATACCGACGTCTAGCAGCTCGGCTACATGTCGCGGCGGGTAGAGTAGAGCGCGTGCAGCTCCGTGTAGTACTATAGACACAACATACCGACGTCTAGCAGCTCGGCTACATGTCGCGGCGGGTAGAGCGCGTGCAGCTCCGTGTAGTACTATAGACACAACATACCGACGTCTAGCAGCTCGGCTACATGTCGCGGCGGGTAGAGTAGAGCGCGTGCAGCTCCGTGTAGTACTATAGACACAACATACCGACGTCTAGCAGCTCGGCTACATGTCGCGGCGGGTAGAGCGCGTGCAGCTCCGTGTAGTACTATAGACACAACATACCGACGTCTAGCAGCTCGGCTACATGTCGCGGCGGGTAGAGTAGAGCGCGTGCAGCTCCGTGTAGTACTATAGACACAACATACCGACGTCTAGCAGCTCGGCTACATGTCGCGGCGGGTAGAGCGCGTGCAGCTCCGTGTAGTACTATAGACACAACATACCGACGTCTAGCAGCTCGGCTACATGTCGCGGCGGGTAGAGTAGAGCGCGTGCAGCTCCGTGTAGTACTATAGACACAACATACCGACGTCTAGCAGCTCGGCTACATGTCGCGGCGGGTAGAGTAGAGCGCGTGCAGCTCCGTGTAGTACTATAGACACAACATACCGACGTCTAGCAGCTCGGCTACATGTCGCGGCGGGTAGAGCGCGTGCAGCTCCGTGTAGTACTATAGACACAACATACCGACGTCTAGCAGCTCGGCTACATGTCGCGGCGGGTAGAGCGCGTGCAGCTCCGTGTAGTACTATAGACACAACATACCGACGTCTAGCAGCTCGGCTACATGTCGCGGCGGGTAGAGTAGAGCGCGTGCAGCTCCGTGTAGTACTATAGACACAACATACCGACGTCTAGCAGCTCGGCTACATGTCGCGGCGGGTAGAGCGCGTGCAGCTCCGTGTAGTACTATAGACACAACATACCGACGTCTAGCAGCTCGGCTACATGTCGCGGCGGGTAGAGCGCGTGCAGCTCCGTGTAGTACTATAGACACAACATACCGACGTCTAGCAGCTCGGCTACATGTCGCGGCGGGTAGAGTAGAGCGCGTGCAGCTCCGTGTAGTACTATAGACACAACATACCGACGTCTAGCAGCTCGGCTACATGTCGCGGCGGGTAGAGCGCGTGCAGCTCCGTGTAGTACTATAGACACAACATACCGACGTCTAGCAGCTCGGCTACATGTCGCGGCGGGTAGAGCGCGTGCAGCTCCGTGTAGTACTATAGACACAACATACCGACGTCTAGCAGCTCGGCTACATGTCGCGGCGGGTAGAGCGCGTGCAGCTCCGTGTAGTACTATAGACACAACATACCGACGTCTAGCAGCTCGGCTACATGTCGCGGCGGGTAGAGCGCGTGCAGCTCCGTGTAGTACTATAGACACAACATACCGACGTCTAGCAGCTCGGCTACATGTCGCGGCGGGTAGAGTAGAGCGCGTGCAGCTCCGTGTAGTACTATAGACACAACATACCGACGTCTAGCAGCTCGGCTACATGTCGCGGCGGGTAGAGCGCGTGCAGCTCCGTGTAGTACTATAGACACAACATACCGACGTCTAGCAGCTCGGCTACATGTCGCGGCGGGTAGAGCGCGTGCAGCTCCGTGTAGTACTATAGATACAACATACCGACGTCTAGCAGCTCGGCTACATGTCGCGGCGGGTAGAGTAGAGCGCGTGCAGCTCCGTGTAGTACTATAGACACAACATACCGACGTCTAGCAGCTCGGCTACATGTCGCGGCGGGTAGAGCGCGTGCAGCTCCGTGTAGTACTATAGACACAACATACCGACGTCTAGCAGCTCGGCTACATGTCGCGGCGGGTAGAGCGCGTGCAGCTCCGTGTAGTACTATAGACACAACATACCGACGTCTAGCAGCTCGGCTACATGTCGCGGCGGGTAGAGTAGAGCGCGTGCAGCTCCGTGTAGTACTATAGACACAACATACCGACGTCTAGCAGCTCGGCTACATGTCGCGGCGGGTAGAGCGCGTGCAGCTCCGTGTAGTACTATAGACACAACATACCGACGTCTAGCAGCTCGGCTACATGTCGCGGCGGGTAGAGTAGAGCGCGTGCAGCTCCGTGTAGTACTATAGACACAACATACCGACGTCTAGCAGCTCGGCTACATGTCGCGGCGGGTAGAGCGCGTGCAGCTCCGTGTAGTACTATAGACACAACATACCGACGTCTAGCAGCTCGGCTACATGTCGCGGCGGGTAGAGCGCGTGCAGCTCCGTGTAGTACTATAGACACAACATACCGACGTCTAGCAGCTCGGCTACATGTCGCGGCGGGTAGAGCGCGTGCAGCTCCGTGTAGTACTATAGACACAACATACCGACGTCTAGCAGCTCGGCTACATGTCGCGGCGGGTAGAGCGCGTGCAGCTCCGTGTAGTACTATAGACACAACATACCGACGTCTAGCAGCTCGGCTACATGTCGCGGCGGGTAGAGCGCGTGCAGCTCCGTGTAGTACTATAGACACAACATACCGACGTCTAGCAGCTCGGCTACATGTCGCGGCGGGTAGAGTAGAGCGCGTGCAGCTCCGTGTAGTACTATAGACACAACATACCGACGTCTAGCAGCTCGGCTACATGTCGCGGCGGGTAGAGCGCGTGCAGCTCCGTGTAGTACTATAGACACAACATACCGACGTCTAGCAGCTCGGCTACATGTCGCGGCGGGTAGAGCGCGTGCAGCTCCGTGTAGTACTATAGACACAACATACCGACGTCTAGCAGCTCGGCTACATGTCGCGGCGGGTAGAGTAGAGCGCGTGCAGCTCCGTGTAGTACTATAGACACAACATACCGACGTCTAGCAGCTCGGCTACATGTCGCGGCGGGTAGAGCGCGTGCAGCTCCGTGTAGTACTATAGACACAACATACCGACGTCTAGCAGCTCGGCTACATGTCGCGGCGGGTAGAGCGCGTGCAGCTCCGTGTAGTACTATAGACACAACATACCGACGTCTAGCAGCTCGGCTACATGTCGCGGCGGGTAGAGCGCGTGCAGCTCCGTGTAGTACTATAGACACAACATACCGACGTCTAGCAGCTCGGCTACATGTCGCGGCGGGTAGAGTAGAGCGCGTGCAGCTCCGTGTAGTACTATAGACACAACATACCGACGTCTAGCAGCTCGGCTACATGTCGCGGCGGGTAGAGCGCGTGCAGCTCCGTGTAGTACTATAGACACAACATACCGACGTCTAGCAGCTCGGCTACATGTCGCGGCGGGTAGAGCGCGTGCAGCTCCGTGTAGTACTATAGACACAACATACCGACGTCTAGCAGCTCGGCTACATGTCGCGGCGGGTAGAGTAGAGCGCGTGCAGCTCCGTGTAGTACTATAGACACAACATACCGACGTCTAGCAGCTCGGCTACATGTCGCGGCGGGTAGAGCGCGTGCAGCTCCGTGTAGTACTATAGACACAACATACCGACGTCTAGCAGCTCGGCTACATGTCGCGGCGGGTAGAGTAGAGCGCGTGCAGCTCCGTGTAGTACTATAGACACAACATACCGACGTCTAGCAGCTCGGCTACATGTCGCGGCGGGTAGAGCGCGTGCAGCTCCGTGTAGTACTATAGACACAACATACCGACGTCTAGCAGCTCGGCTACATGTCGCGGCGGGTAGAGCGCGTGCAGCTCCGTGTAGTACTATAGACACAACATACCGACGTCTAGCAGCTCGGCTACATGTCGCGGCGGGTAGAGCGCGTGCAGCTCCGTGTAGTACTATAGACACAACATACCGACGTCTAGCAGCTCGGCTACATGTCGCGGCGGGTAGAGTAGAGCGCGTGCAGCTCCGTGTAGTACTATAGACACAACATACCGACGTCTAGCAGCTCGGCTACATGTCGCGGCGGGTAGAGCGCGTGCAGCTCCGTGTAGTACTATAGACACAACATACCGACGTCTAGCAGCTCGGCTACATGTCGCGGCGGGTAGAGTAGAGCGCGTGCAGCTCCGTGTAGTACTATAGACACAACATACCGACGTCTAGCAGCTCGGCTACATGTCGCGGCGGGTAGAGCGCGTGCAGCTCCGTGTAGTACTATAGACACAACATACCGACGTCTAGCAGCTCGGCTACATGTCGCGGCGGGTAGAGCGCGTGCAGCTCCGTGTAGTACTATAGACACAACATACCGACGTCTAGCAGCTCGGCTACATGTCGCGGCGGGTAGAGCGCGTGCAGCTCCGTGTAGTACTATAGACACAACATACCGACGTCTAGCAGCTCGGCTACATGTCGCGGCGGGTAGAGTAGAGCGCGTGCAGCTCCGTGTAGTACTATAGACACAACATACCGACGTCTAGCAGCTCGGCTACATGTCGCGGCGGGTAGAGCGCGTGCAGCTCCGTGTAGTACTATAGACACAACATACCGACGTCTAGCAGCTCGGCTACATGTCGCGGCGGGTAGAGCGCGTGCAGCTCCGTGTAGTACTATAGACACAACATACCGACGTCTAGCAGCTCGGCTACATGTCGCGGCGGGTAGAGCGCGTGCAGCTCCGTGTAGTACTATAGACACAACATACCGACGTCTAGCAGCTCGGCTACATGTCGCGGCGGGTAGAGTAGAGCGCGTGCAGCTCCGTGTAGTACTATAGACACAACATACCGACGTCTAGCAGCTCGGCTACATGTCGCGGCGGGTAGAGCGCGTGCAGCTCCGTGTAGTACTATAGACACAACATACCGACGTCTAGCAGCTCGGCTACATGTCGCGGCGGGTAGAGTAGAGCGCGTGCAGCTCCGTGTAGTACTATAGACACAACATACCGACGTCTAGCAGCTCGGCTACATGTCGCGGCGGGTAGAGCGCGTGCAGCTCCGTGTAGTACTATAGACACAACATACCGACGTCTAGCAGCTCGGCTACATGTCGCGGCGGGTAGAGTAGAGCGCGTGCAGCTCCGTGTAGTACTATAGACACAACATACCGACGTCTAGCAGCTCGGCTACATGTCGCGGCGGGTAGAGCGCGTGCAGCTCCGTGTAGTACTATAGACACAACATACCGACGTCTAGCAGCTCGGCTACATGTCGCGGCGGGTAGAGTAGAGCGCGTGCAGCTCCGTGTAGTACTATAGACACAACATACCGACGTCTAGCAGCTCGGCTACATGTCGCGGCGGGTAGAGCGCGTGCAGCTCCGTGTAGTACTATAGACACAACATACCGACGTCTAGCAGCTCGGCTACATGTCGCGGCGGGTAGAGTAGAGCGCGTGCAGCTCCGTGTAGTACTATAGACACAACATACCGACGTCTAGCAGCTCGGCTACATGTCGCGGCGGGTAGAGCGCGTGCAGCTCCGTGTAGTACTATAGACACAACATACCGACGTCTAGCAGCTCGGCTACATGTCGCGGCGGGTAGAGTAGAGCGCGTGCAGCTCCGTGTAGTACTATAGACACAACATACCGACGTCTAGCAGCTCGGCTACATGTCGCGGCGGGTAGAGCGCGTGCAGCTCCGTGTAGTACTATAGACACAACATACCGACGTCTAGCAGCTCGGCTACATGTCGCGGCGGGTAGAGTAGAGCGCGTGCAGCTCCGTGTAGTACTATAGACACAACATACCGACGTCTAGCAGCTCGGCTACATGTCGCGGCGGGTAGAGCGCGTGCAGCTCCGTGTAGTACTATAGACACAACATACCGACGTCTAGCAGCTCGGCTACATGTCGCGGCGGGTAGAGCGCGTGCAGCTCCGTGTAGTACTATAGACACAACATACCGACGTCTAGCAGCTCGGCTACATGTCGCGGCGGGTAGAGTAGAGCGCGTGCAGCTCCGTGTAGTACTATAGACACAACATACCGACGTCTAGCAGCTCGGCTACATGTCGCGGCGGGTAGAGCGCGTGCAGCTCCGTGTAGTACTATAGACACAACATACCGACGTCTAGCAGCTCGGCTACATGTCGCGGCGGGTAGAGCGCGTGCAGCTCCGTGTAGTACTATAGACACAACATACCGACGTCTAGCAGCTCGGCTACATGTCGCGGCGGGTAGAGTAGAGCGCGTGCAGCTCCGTGTAGTACTATAGACACAACATACCGACGTCTAGCAGCTCGGCTACATGTCGCGGCGGGTAGAGCGCGTGCAGCTCCGTGTAGTACTATAGACACAACATACCGACGTCTAGCAGCTCGGCTACATGTCGCGGCGGGTAGAGTAGAGCGCGTGCAGCTCCGTGTAGTACTATAGACACAACATACCGACGTCTAGCAGCTCGGCTACATGTCGCGGCGGGTAGAGCGCGTGCAGCTCCGTGTAGTACTATAGACACAACATACCGACGTCTAGCAGCTCGGCTACATGTCGCGGCGGGTAGAGCGCGTGCAGCTCCGTGTAGTACTATAGACACAACATACCGACGTCTAGCAGCTCGGCTACATGTCGCGGCGGGTAGAGTAGAGCGCGTGCAGCTCCGTGTAGTACTATAGACACAACATACCGACGTCTAGCAGCTCGGCTACATGTCGCGGCGGGTAGAGCGCGTGCAGCTCCGTGTAGTACTATAGACACAACATACCGACGTCTAGCAGCTCGGCTACATGTCGCGGCGGGTAGAGCGCGTGCAGCTCCGTGTAGTACTATAGACACAACATACCGACGTCTAGCAGCTCGGCTACATGTCGCGGCGGGTAGAGTAGAGCGCGTGCAGCTCCGTGTAGTACTATAGACACAACATACCGACGTCTAGCAGCTCGGCTACATGTCGCGGCGGGTAGAGTAGAGCGCGTGCAGCTCCGTGTAGTACTATAGACACAACATACCGACGTCTAGCAGCTCGGCTACATGTCGCGGCGGGTAGAGCGCGTGCAGCTCCGTGTAGTACTATAGACACAACATACCGACGTCTAGCAGCTCGGCTACATGTCGCGGCGGGTAGAGCGCGTGCAGCTCCGTGTAGTACTATAGACACAACATACCGACGTCTAGCAGCTCGGCTACATGTCGCGGCGGGTAGAGCGCGTGCAGCTCCGTGTAGTACTATAGACACAACATACCGACGTCTAGCAGCTCGGCTACATGTCGCGGCGGGTAGAGCGCGTGCAGCTCCGTGTAGTACTATAGACACAACATACCGACGTCTAGCAGCTCGGCTACATGTCGCGGCGGGTAGAGTAGAGCGCGTGCAGCTCCGTGTAGTACTATAGACACAACATACCGACGTCTAGCAGCTCGGCTACATGTCGCGGCGGGTAGAGCGCGTGCAGCTCCGTGTAGTACTATAGACACAACATACCGACGTCTAGCAGCTCGGCTACATGTCGCGGCGGGTAGAGCGCGTGCAGCTCCGTGTAGTACTATAGACACAACATACCGACGTCTAGCAGCTCGGCTACATGTCGCGGCGGGTAGAGTAGAGCGCGTGCAGCTCCGTGTAGTACTATAGACACAACATACCGACGTCTAGCAGCTCGGCTACATGTCGCGGCGGGTAGAGCGCGTGCAGCTCCGTGTAGTACTATAGACACAACATACCGACGTCTAGCAGCTCGGCTACATGTCGCGGCGGGTAGAGCGCGTGCAGCTCCGTGTAGTACTATAGACACAACATACCGACGTCTAGCAGCTCGGCTACATGTCGCGGCGGGTAGAGCGCGTGCAGCTCCGTGTAGTACTATAGACACAACATACCGACGTCTAGCAGCTCGGCTACATGTCGCGGCGGGTAGAGCGCGTGCAGCTCCGTGTAGTACTATAGACACAACATACCGACGTCTAGCAGCTCGGCTACATGTCGCGGCGGGTAGAGTAGAGCGCGTGCAGCTCCGTGTAGTACTATAGACACAACATACCGACGTCTAGCAGCTCGGCTACATGTCGCGGCGGGTAGAGCGCGTGCAGCTCCGTGTAGTACTATAGACACAACATACCGACGTCTAGCAGCTCGGCTACATGTCGCGGCGGGTAGAGCGCGTGCAGCTCCGTGTAGTACTATAGACACAACATACCGACGTCTAGCAGCTCGGCTACATGTCGCGGCGGGTAGAGCGCGTGCAGCTCCGTGTAGTACTATAGACACAACATACCGACGTCTAGCAGCTCGGCTACATGTCGCGGCGGGTAGAGTAGAGCGCGTGCAGCTCCGTGTAGTACTATAGACACAACATACCGACGTCTAGCAGCTCGGCTACATGTCGCGGCGGGTAGAGCGCGTGCAGCTCCGTGTAGTACTATAGACACAACATACCGACGTCTAGCAGCTCGGCTACATGTCGCGGCGGGTAGAGCGCGTGCAGCTCCGTGTAGTACTATAGACACAACATACCGACGTCTAGCAGCTCGGCTACATGTCGCGGCGGGTAGAGCGCGTGCAGCTCCGTGTAGTACTATAGACACAACATACCGACGTCTAGCAGCTCGGCTACATGTCGCGGCGGGTAGAGTAGAGCGCGTGCAGCTCCGTGTAGTACTATAGACACAACATACCGACGTCTAGCAGCTCGGCTACATGTCGCGGCGGGTAGAGCGCGTGCAGCTCCGTGTAGTACTATAGACACAACATACCGACGTCTAGCAGCTCGGCTACATGTCGCGGCGGGTAGAGCGCGTGCAGCTCCGTGTAGTACTATAGACACAACATACCGACGTCTAGCAGCTCGGCTACATGTCGCGGCGGGTAGAGTAGAGCGCGTGCAGCTCCGTGTAGTACTATAGACACAACATACCGACGTCTAGCAGCTCGGCTACATGTCGCGGCGGGTAGAGCGCGTGCAGCTCCGTGTAGTACTATAGACACAACATACCGACGTCTAGCAGCTCGGCTACATGTCGCGGCGGGTAGAGCGCGTGCAGCTCCGTGTAGTACTATAGACACAACATACCGACGTCTAGCAGCTCGGCTACATGTCGCGGCGGGTAGAGCGCGTGCAGCTCCGTGTAGTACTATAGACACAACATACCGACGTCTAGCAGCTCGGCTACATGTCGCGGCGGGTAGAGTAGAGCGCGTGCAGCTCCGTGTAGTACTATAGACACAACATACCGACGTCTAGCAGCTCGGCTACATGTCGCGGCGGGTAGAGCGCGTGCAGCTCCGTGTAGTACTATAGACACAACATACCGACGTCTAGCAGCTCGGCTACATGTCGCGGCGGGTAGAGCGCGTGCAGCTCCGTGTAGTACTATAGACACAACATACCGACGTCTAGCAGCTCGGCTACATGTCGCGGCGGGTAGAGTAGAGCGCGTGCAGCTCCGTGTAGTACTATAGACACAACATACCGACGTCTAGCAGCTCGGCTACATGTCGCGGCGGGTAGAGCGCGTGCAGCTCCGTGTAGTACTATAGACACAACATACCGACGTCTAGCAGCTCGGCTACATGTCGCGGCGGGTAGAGCGCGTGCAGCTCCGTGTAGTACTATAGACACAACATACCGACGTCTAGCAGCTCGGCTACATGTCGCGGCGGGTAGAGTAGAGCGCGTGCAGCTCCGTGTAGTACTATAGACACAACATACCGACGTCTAGCAGCTCGGCTACATGTCGCGGCGGGTAGAGCGCGTGCAGCTCCGTGTAGTACTATAGACACAACATACCGACGTCTAGCAGCTCGGCTACATGTCGCGGCGGGTAGAGCGCGTGCAGCTCCGTGTAGTACTATAGACACAACATACCGACGTCTAGCAGCTCGGCTACATGTCGCGGCGGGTAGAGCGCGTGCAGCTCCGTGTAGTACTATAGACACAACATACCGACGTCTAGCAGCTCGGCTACATGTCGCGGCGGGTAGAGCGCGTGCAGCTCCGTGTAGTACTATAGACACAACATACCGACGTCTAGCACCTCGGCTACATGTCGCGGCGGGTAGAGCGCGTGCAGCTCCGTGTAGTACTATAGACACAACATACCGACGTCTAGCAGCTCGGCTACATGTCGCGGCGGGTAGAGTAGAGCGCGTGCAGCTCCGTGTAGTACTATAGACACAACATACCGACGTCTAGCAGCTCGGCTACATGTCGCGGCGGGTAGAGCGCGTGCAGCTCCGTGTAGTACTATAGACACAACATACCGACGTCTAGCAGCTCGGCTACATGTCGCGGCGGGTAGAGCGCGTGCAGCTCCGTGTAGTACTATAGACACAACATACCGACGTCTAGCAGCTCGGCTACATGTCGCGGCGGGTAGAGCGCGTGCAGCTCCGTGTAGTACTATAGACACAACATACCGACGTCTAGCAGCTCGGCTACATGTCGCGGCGGGTAGAGCGCGTGCAGCTCCGTGTAGTACTATAGACACAACATACCGACGTCTAGCAGCTCGGCTACATGTCGCGGCGGGTAGAGCGCGTGCAGCTCCGTGTAGTACTATAGACACAACATACCGACGTCTAGCAGCTCGGCTACATGTCGCGGCGGGTAGAGCGCGTGCAGCTCCGTGTAGTACTATAGACACAACATACCGACGTCTAGCAGCTCGGCTACATGTCGCGGCGGGTAGAGCGCGTGCAGCTCCGTGTAGTACTATAGACACAACATACCGACGTCTAGCAGCTCGGCTACATGTCGCGGCGGGTAGAGCGCGTGCAGCTCCGTGTAGTACTATAGACACAACATACCGACGTCTAGCAGCTCGGCTACATGTCGCGGCGGGTAGAGCGCGTGCAGCTCCGTGTAGTACTATAGACACAACATACCGACGTCTAGCAGCTCGGCTACATGTCGCGGCGGGTAGAGCGCGTGCAGCTCCGTGTAGTACTATAGACACAACATACCGACGTCTAGCAGCTCGGCTACATGTCGCGGCGGGTAGAGCGCGTGCAGCTCCGTGTAGTACTATAGACACAACATACCGACGTCTAGCAGCTCGGCTACATGTCGCGGCGGGTAGAGCGCGTGCAGCTCCGTGTAGTACTATAGACACAACATACCGACGTCTAGCAGCTCGGCTACATGTCGCGGCGGGTAGAGCGCGTGCAGCTCCGTGTAGTACTATAGACACAACATACCGACGTCTAGCAGCTCGGCTACATGTCGCGGCGGGTAGAGCGCGTGCAGCTCCGTGTAGTACTATAGACACAACATACCGACGTCTAGCAGCTCGGCTACATGTCGCGGCGGGTAGAGCGCGTGCAGCTCCGTGTAGTACTATAGACACAACATACCGACGTCTAGCAGCTCGGCTACATGTCGCGGCGGGTAGAGCGCGTGCAGCTCCGTGTAGTACTATAGACACAACATACCGACGTCTAGCAGCTCGGCTACATGTCGCGGCGGGTAGAGCGCGTGCAGCTCCGTGTAGTACTATAGACACAACATACCGACGTCTAGCAGCTCGGCTACATGTCGCGGCGGGTAGAGCGCGTGCAGCTCCGTGTAGTACTATAGACACAACATACCGACGTCTAGCAGCTCGGCTACATGTCTTGGCGCGCCGGCGGGCGGTGAGAGCGCGGCGTGGTGCAGGAAGAGCGCGTGCAGCTCGCGGCGCGCTCCGTCGACGCGCACGCTCTGCAGCGCGCCGTAGTACGCGTCCACGAAGTAGAGGCGGTCCAGGTGCAGCGCGAGTGACGTCACGCGCCGCGCGCGCCGGCGCACGAGCCAGCGCGCGCCCGCGCCGTCCAGCCCCGCGCACATCACGCCCGCCTCCCCGCCCCGCTCCGACCAGAACACCTCCCTGAGATGGACGCACAGAGCAAATAATTGAGGGTCGCAGTTATTGCTAAGATTAAGGGTTGAACCTGATCTGACAGCACCGCATCGCCTTTTTCTGTCGCTCCATCCTTTTCTGTCATTCAGGAACGTCATTTGCTAGAGCGAATAAGGAGAAAAAGGCGATGCGGTGCTGCCAGATGAGATTCAACCCTAAATGTGAGGCATAGGAAGATCGGAAATAAAAGGCTAGGTACATTTTATTGGGACATCCGACATACCGCCAGTTGCACGTACGTTCATGAAAGATAATCTCTTCATTAAATCTCTTGCTAGCTTTTATTATATCAACAAAACAAAAAGTTACATTAGGAGATTTAATGGAGGATTATCTTTAATAAACGAACGTGCAACTGGCAGTTAGATATCGCCGTGATATTTCTGAGTTCCATCTACGCTTAGACTCAAACATTTTGGCGATTCGGTTGCAGCAGTAAGACAGCGATACGATTACGACGTCGTTGCGGTGCAATTGACATCACGTACGCTAATAAGAAACCATTTGTCAATCAATCAATCAAACCAATCAAATATACTTTATTTTACACCAAAACATAAACAGTAAAATACAAAGAAAAAATACAAGAGGCACAAAATAAGGCGGTCTTATCGCTAAGAAGCGATTTCTTCCAGACAACCTTAGGGTAGAGGAAACGGTGTACGAAGAAAGGTAGGCGGTGTTTCCAGATAAATGGTCAGAAATATCAGTAAATAAAAACAAGAATATATCTAAATGCAATACATAGATAAATATATATAATATATATATATATATACATACACACATCATATATAAATACGCGTACTACTCAACTAAACACGATAGGAAAACATGAACCATAGACATAGGAAAAGATTTAAGTACTTACATTCGGAGAAAAAATCGGAGAGGATCAGTGATCAAGGAAATGCGACTTAACTTTCGACTTAAAAACATTCAAGGAAGGTGCACGTCTGATTGCCTCTGGCAACAAGTTCCAAAGCCGAACGGCATGAACGGAGAAGGAATGGGTGTAGAAGTTAGTGGAGTGGATGGGCATATGGAGGGAGAGGTTTTCAGAGGAGCGCAGGTGACGGCCAGTGGTAGAGGAAGAGAAAACAAAGCGTTCCTTGAGGTAATTAGAAGTCAAGGGATTGAAGAGGATGGAGTAGAGAAGATTAAGGATGTGAGCTTCCCTACGACGTTTGACTGGGAGCCACTTAAGTCGAGCGCGGAATTCTGACACATGGTCGTACTTACGCAGACCAAAAATAAAACGAATGCACAGGTTTTGAAGTCGCTCGAGTTTATTAAGTAACTCCACAGTCAGGTCAAGGTAGCAGGAGTCAGCGTAGTCTAGGATGGGTAATAGGAGGGATTGTGCAAGCGCAATTTTCGTGCTAGTGGGTAGAAATTTTGCGTTTGTGTGATAGGTCTCTTGATTCGGTGAAATCTTATTTCTCGGTATTACAGTATTTTTGGATTTTTGGGATCCTTGTAGAAAGCAATGCATATGTACAAAAAAATCTGAGTGACCGAAACGAATACAACCTTTAATTTTCTCACACCGAGTCTCACAAAAGTAAAATAGTAGTAGTAGTGATTTTGTTGCAACCAAAATTCTGTAATTACCTACTACAAGTTACAGAAAGCGAAGTCAACTAGAAGCAAATAATAATTTGAGACGGCATTTTCAACTATTATCAAACGAGCTACTTAAAGAAATTATAACTTTCTTTTATTATCTTCTCTTTTGTGGTGACATCTCCTATCGAAGATTAGATGTTAGAGCTATCGAGTCTGCAACACTGAGAGTCTATCTCCAGTCAACATAATAATATTTCCAACTATGTTCCTCGTAGAGTGGTCGGCACGTACCTGGTGCGGTTGTATATGAGGATGTCGTCGGGCTCGGCGCCGCGGCGCGAGTATATGGTGGCGCGGCGGCGTCCGTCGGCGCCCGCGCAGTGCACCTCCCCCGCGCCCTCCCGCACCGCCGTCCAGTACACGCGTGACGTCACCGCGTCCACCGCCACCCCGCGGATCAGACCGCCACCCGACACCTGAGAGAGGGGAAAAAAAGATAAGTTTACACATCAGAACCTTTTTAAAAAAAGAGTGCGATTCTTGTGCGATTGTAGCAAAATTCACTTTTTGCTAATTAAAATAAAAGTGGATGGATGAAATAGCGTCTATTAGAGATAGGCGACTAGCTATTGATTAAAAATACACTGTAAGAACTTTATTCCTTAGAAGTCTAATAAGACCCCACAAAATGATCACGATGATGAATGATGATGTGATGTGGTGATCAATTTTTAGTCTAAACCACAATATACAATGACATGCAGTCGCAATCTGAAAATATTTACTACCTTAAAGATCATCATTATCTTTGTCTGCTCATATCTATGTCACAAGATCGCGTAAAGAGCCAGTATAGAGCATAGATTTTTACTAAGGAAATATAATTCGGAGCGCGCTCCATACAAACGAAGACTGGTGATATTTTCAATACTAACCAATAAAACATTTTATCTATGTTTGTATGAAGTCAGATTTTCGTTAAATACTAAAGCCCCTTTTACCTTTATGAAAACCGTTCTCACGTATGTTAAAGCCCCTTTAAATTTTTTAAAAGGCCCTTTCACTTAAATAAAAACTCCTCTCACTTATAAAAGAGCCCCTCTCACTTATAAAAGAGCCCCTCTCACTTAAATAAAAGCCCCTCTCACTTAATAAAAGCCCCTCTCACTTATAAAAGAGCTCCTCTTACTTATCTAAATTATAACATTTCAAATCTCTAATTTAACACCTCATAGCCTCAGGATATCTAACAGTAACAGTTTACAATGAAGTCAAAAAAATTTTTTTTGGACTTCAGACATACATTTTTAATAATTTATTTCGAAATACAACAGCAACGTAAAATATGGACCTAATATAGTGAGGTAGGAACCCACTGAAGGCCAACAATACATTAACATTAACATAATGTTTCAGACGACTAGACTAGTTAGTATACTCACGATGGTCTCGACGGGTTGCGGCGCCTCGTGCGGGTCGTCGAGCACGAGGCCGGTGACGTCACGGCGGCGCAGGAGCCCGTGCTCGTCGCCCCACCACGCCCACCAGCGCCCCCCCAGCAGCGCCGCCGCGACGCACGTTATGGGCGCACTGACAACACCACAGTTTAATACGTTAGTTTACGGTAGTTTTACCTTTAAACTGAACTACTTGTTACCCGATATGATTTTAAGAACTGGCAAAGAAAATATTTTAATGCGAGAGATCACCTGAGTGAGAGAGAATACAGGGTGTTAGGATAAACAGTTGCATTACTTTAAGGGGTGATTGTACCCATGATACTGAACAACTTTCCCTAAGAAACGTGTAGGAAATTCATAAAAAAACATTTAACTACCCGTACTAAATGCAATCAGTCTACGAATAAGAATGTATAGAAATGTAAATCAAGCTCAAAAAGTGACCCCAAAAAAAGTACACAGTGTTCGAAATTTGTTCCTTAAAAACTACACCTTGCCGCCAAAACTCATACAAAATGTCATTTTTCAAAGGGTGCCAAAAATTATGTTGCTTTTGTTTAGAGTTATTGTTCCATAGTTATTCTTATTCATAGCAATCAGTTGATCGAACTTTTGTATGAAAAGTTTTTTTTTCGAATTTCCTATTGGTTTCTTAGGGAAGGTTGTTTAGTTTCATGTGTATAATCACCCGTTAAAGTAATGCAACTGTTTACCCTAACACCCTGTATATTATAGAACTCGATTTCTTAGTGTGTTTTTTATCAATTAATTAAGTAAGGTAAAGCTGGCCATGTCATGCCTGTTATTATCGTCGGGGCTGTAGTTGAGCGGCTCGTCGTTGTCGTGCTCGTGCTCGTGTCGGTGCAGGTCCCAAAGGTGGAGCGCCGCGCCCACGCCCACCAGCGCGCGCGCAGACATACCTGACATTACGATATACTGTACGTTACATTCTGAACACTGTTACACTGCATGCATGCATATGCTCATCTAAACTATTATAAAACTGTAACAGAAGTGTGTCTGTACATTGATGATATTTACAAAAAAAACATTACGATATGGTTTTTAGATGTCCCTGATTCCGAATAACCAATTTTTGGATTTTTTGTCTGTCTGTTTGTTTGTTTGTTTGGGTGTTTGTTTGTTCGAGTATCACGCAAAAACTACTGAACTGATTTTGATGAATTTTTTTTGTTTGAAAGCTTATCATCTGACTTAAAATCTGGTATATAATTTATGCGGACGAAGTCGCGGGTAAAAGCTCGTGACTATATAAAAATACACAGTAATAGTGAAATATAAAACGTACCAGTGGCCTCGCAGGTGGAGCCCCCCTCCGGTAGATGTCGCAGCTTGTATCCCGCCATACATCTGTACACACAACAAGACTGTTACCTTCTAATATACACGACACTGTACTAGCGCTCAAGAGGGATTGTGTGCGAGTTACAGCTTCATTTTTACAAACCGGAGTCACATAAGTGATTGAACGCGATGACGCAACAAAAAGGAGGCCTATGCCAAGCGATGGGTAGATGTCAGCTGACCGGATAGACATCAAAATACAATAACATAAACTCACAACCATAATACCCTTCGAGGTTGTCAGAAGCCCTGCTAAAACTACCGAATACATATTTAAACATGTAGTTGTAGCAAGGGTCACCTTTAGCACGTTGAAGGTTTCAGGATGTTAGCAAAGGCAGCCTCTCGCCCACAAAACCCTTAAACGTCCCGTACAACACCCACGGGAAGAAATGCGGTGGTTCTGAGCCGCAACCACACGTTTATGACGAGATTGCGATGACAAAATGGTAGGATATTATTTATGAAGACGTAACTAACTTGCAGGTGTCGTTGTGTCCGTGCTTGTGTATGCAGATCTGCGAGCAGGCGCGCCAGTCGCACTCCTCCGGGTCTGCCAACATGTTACACGCGTTAGTTAGATGATGGTCAGCAGTCCGCAAGTGTCTGTATGTGCACGGTTGTGTACAACTATACATACCGGGGTCGCAGCGGGCGCGGGAGGGCAGGCAGCGGCCGTCGCCGCAGAGCTGCTCGTCGCGCGCGCACAGCGCCAGCGTGCTGCGCCGCCGACCTGCGCGTGCGCACACGTCTTGCTATAGTCACTATTATGTCCACGATTCATCACCATCTAAGAGTTACGCTCTTGTCGGTCGTGTATTCCGCTTGTTTATTCATAGGTATGATTTTTAGAACTTGTATTGTTATATTACGTTTTCAATAATTCTAAGCTAAATTCAGGAAATTTTAATAATTAGTAATGTTTTTATTTATTTATTTAAATACTTAAAATAACTTGTTTCTTCTCATAATCTTCAAATTTGTGAAATATGTAGTCAGTTAATTAATAAGGATATAGTATAACAGAGATATTGCGAGTAGTTATCTACATCTTAAATAAATAAAATATGAATCTTTGAAATAATATAACCATAGAAAGATAAATAAACAATATAATGGTACGTACACATGAGGTCGTGCTCGTCGCTGTGGTCCGCACAGTCGGGCTGCGAGTCGCACACTATGTTGGCGGGTACGCACGTCCCGTCCCCACATCTAAGGTACACATTATTATAATTATTATTATAATTATTTGTCCAGTAAGCAATTTTTCTACACACTGTGTACACACGGTGACTCAACAAGCTTATTTTGATTTTGTATATCAAAATAAGCTGGCCGCGCATAGGTTGTATAACGTACGTCTCGCGGCTTGCTTATGTTGGTTTTGTATAGCTTGACTGACGCCGTGTGTACCAAAAATCTGATTTCTAATGAGGATGCTGCAAAATAACTTGAATTATACTCCGGATTCATGGTGAGTCAGTTTCGTAATGTGGACCACTAACTATCAGACATTTTGTGGAGCCAAGGCCCGCCAAGTATTTCGGCAATAAGTGCAAACACGATTTGACACGTAGCGTATGCGGGGCAAGCCATCTGGCATAAGATGGGCACTAATGTGTCCTCATGTTAGCATCTCCTTTCTGTGAGTTTGTGTTTCTTATCCGCCAGGATTGTGTTCTTTGAGCTGGATCGACGACATGAGATATTGGAGAGCGACTGTATGAAGAAGGAAGGACGAGGATAGAGTGAACGGTGCTTCCGTACAGACTTTGAATGATAGATAGATTGATAGTAACTATGATGATTTATTGATAGGAATACAATTGATTATGTAAAATATTGCTATGATAATGATTGCACGCGATGAATGATATTTGTAGAATGTGATCGAATGAGGTGTTAGTGCTGACACGACACAATGTACGGTTATTGCTAGAGTTTTCTCAAACATGCTTGGAAATGTAAGCATTATTTTGATAACCTTCTTCGAGATAAATCGAAATTGCAGTACTGGCCAAATACATGCGCGCAGCGGCCGGCAATGTTGTATGAAAATCCATATCTGTCGTGTTTAGCGACCAAATAAATTACATACTAAACTCATATCTGTCGTGTAATTTAAAAACGGAACGATCTTTTTCTCTGAAACATGGCGACCAAGGAGGTAACTTATCAAAGGTTTTATTTAAATTTCGAACTCGCTTGCAAATAGAAAGCTGTTTATTGAAAAAAAAAAAATTGTTGTTCGTTGTTTTTGAAAAGAGTTTTAATTTCCACGAATTATTTGAGAAAATTTACTGTTTTAATTTCCGCGCATTATTTGAGAAAAGTACTATACAAGCCTTGGCCACAACTAGGTATTGATGGACTTACGTATGTGTGCCTCGGCTTTGCCTCGGCCCTCTGTTGCTGGCCGCTGCAGTAATGTACTATTTGTGGCCTGATTAGGAAAGGATTATATTCAATAGCGTGGTACCTGAACATGGGCGGGGTGCAGGCGCGCTGTGCGCAGGCGCGCTCGTCCTCGGCGCCGGCGCAGTCGGGCAGCGCGTCGCAGCGCCAGGCGGGCGGCGCGCAGGGCGACGCGTCGGCGCCCGCGCACTGCAGGCGCGACGCGCAGTGCGCCGGCGCCGACGCGTTCACTGCGCGCGCGCACCCCGCCTCGTCCGACCCGTCGCCGCAGTCGATCTCGCCGTCGCACCACCACTGCCTGCGGGGGATGCGAGGGTTGATCATTGTGACACCTTCGTCCTCTCCGGGAGTTGTGAGAAAGCGTTCACTGGATTTTACTGCATTTTGGCCTCCAAAACCAATTAATTGACCGCTCGTAATTTTCCTAGATTTCATAAATAACACACTAATAGATTACTTCTGTTCTTCCCCTGACGAATAGAGCTTACGAACGGAAGCAATCATTTAGTGTTTTATTTATATTAAGACGGAAGCGGTCAATTAACAAATCCAATAAAATCTATCAAACGCTCTCTCACAACCCCGGAGAGGACTCTAGGATCCTAATATTAATTTTATTGTAAGATAAAATGATTCTTTTGTTACAATAATACAGAAGAGTAAGTAGCGATACTATGTGTTGTGTATACGTACGTGGGCACGCACTGTGCTGTATGGGCACAGGGCCGCGCGCTGGGCCCGCAGCGCTGCTCGCAGCCCAGCTCGTCGCTGCCGTCCGAACACTCCGCCGCCCCCGAGCACCGCAGCGCCCCCCGGATACACTCACCGTTGTTACAACTGCACACACACACACACACAAAAATGAAATTTTATATTTTGACAATCTCATGGTTGCACCCAGGTCCCAGACTACAACAAGATTTTTAAGACAGATAAAAATGAGATGGCGACAACATAGTTTGTTTAGTTGTGGAAATTGTTAAAATGTACCGGCAAATCAAGGTGTACGAATCAGATTATCACAGAATATTATGGCGAGACAATGCTCCGACAGAACAAATGCGAGACTTCAGAATTACACGAGTAACTTCCGGAACAGCGAATGCATTATATTAAGCGACGAAAGTTCTTTAACAGCGGGCAGTCGATGAGTCCGAACGATACTTTATCAACATCACTAGATTTCTACGTAGATGATCTTTTAACTGGGGGGGATAGTTATGAGGACGGAACCGAAATTTATACACAAATGTCTGAACTACAGATGTCGGGTTTCAACTGTATAAAATTGATTAGCAATGATCCTAATGTCACGGAAATGGCACTATTGCAAAGAAACTCAACCTAGATATGACCATCAAAACACTCGGGATTGCTTGGAATAATTGAAAAGATCAATTTCATTATCATAATTAACACATGTAAACATATAAATAGGTACCGGAACTCAGTCTCAGAGCAGTCCCTGGGGCTGCAGCCCTGCTCGTCGGCGCGGTCGCCGCAGTCGTCCTCGAAGTCGCAGCGCCAGCGCCCCGGCACGCAGCGCCCCCCGGGGCACCGGAAGTACGTCGGCTCGCACGCCTGCGCCCCCCGCGTCGCGCACTCCGCCTCGTCCTCCTGCCCCGGGCAGTCCGTCTGCGGGAAGCGACTGAGTGTTAGCACATGAATAGCATACAGCGCCCTGCGAGTCCCGTAAAGCAATGCGCTCAGGATGCTGCTGGGATGTGTTTGAGACAAACATTCACTCATTCGGTCTGTAGATCGTTCGTTCGTCCCTTTTATAATCTGTTATCTAACTACGAGCAAGTTGCTCAAGATTTATATTGATTTAAATTAATAAAACACGGTTTAAAGTTCAAATAAATCGTTTTACTTATGTTCTCCCAATAGATGACTTCTATGCCATCATCGGAAAGCGGAACGCCTTGCTGCTAATTATGTACGAGCAGGACATCGTCTTACCTCGGACCACGGCCCACGGTTGCACGGACCTTCATAAATAACATATCAGAGTATTGTCAGTCACTATTTGTTCTGATGAGTTATCTATTTATCTACGCACCTCTCCGTCACAGATCCAGGGCTTCGGTATGCAGCGGCCGGTGTCGCAGCGGAACTCGTCTCTGGCGCATGCGCGCGCGCAGGCGCGTCCCTCGTCAGACGCGTCGGCGCAGTCCGCGTCCCCGTCGCACACCCACACCGCGGGCACGCACGCGCCCGTACCGCACATGAACTGCAACATGATACGATCCGTTATTAGTCGTCCTCGTTCGTACTTCTTCAAAAACAAGCAGAACAGAGAAGGTTCTCGTCGTGTCGACAACGCTTGGAAGAGCTATTGGTCCATGAAGGAACTGATAAAGGATGACCTTCCATTCTCACTCAAGAGAAAATTAATCGACATGAGTATTCTACCCATCCCAAAACATGGTCTTTAACGAAGATTCAAAAGTCCAAACTGTTAGTTTGTCAAAAAGCTATGGAGCGTAATATTCTAGCTGTTGGACAGACCGTATCCGGAACACAATACTGCGCTCCAAAACTCAAGTCGTAAGTACGTCAGCTATTAGGGAAAATGTTGGCAAAACTAATGAGAGACTGGGCTGGGTATATTTGTCGATTGCACACGAAAAGGTAGGCATCAATCATCACGCAATGCAATGCCTGACGACAGTAGTCGAGGTCGAGGCAGACCCCGGGATAGGTGGCGAGACGAGCTCGTGAATGTCTCTGTCACCACCCCCGCCGACGCGTTACCGCGACGCACGCACTGCGGACATACGTACGTGTAGCGGCGGACAGGTGCGGCGCGGACAGTCGCGCTCGTCGGGCGCGCCGGCGCAGTCGGGCACGCCGTCGCAGCGCGCCTGCGCAGAGATGCAGCGCGCCGCCACCCCCGCCGACACGTTGCCCGGGCACTTCCATTGCGACGACAGGCACGTAAACTGCACACGCCAACACACAAACTAACATTAGTTCAAAAAAATCAACCAGTTACTCTCTTCATACATGGTCATGTTTAATATGCTGACGATTTTTTTTCAGATGACCAAATCATCAAACTAAAGTTTCTCAAATGGTCTGATCATCCTCTGTCCAAAACCGTTAGCATATCAACTTGGACCCCGTATGAAAAACCAGAACTGCACGTGAGGCATTTTTGGTCTCACGTGGACACATCAAAAATGCTTCAAATGTACATATCGCCGCACGAACGAACATATACGATACGAAATGTATGTGCTTCGCTATGTGCTAAAGAAGCAACCGAAATCGACTTTTCACGCCGCGAGTTCGAGCGCAACGATGTTCACGTTAACTCACGCAGCACTCTCTCAAAATTTGTCATTCATATAAAAAAAAAAAATCGGTATCCATTATACTTCTGAAGGAATACAACCAGTAACAGTGTGTCACCTCGTCACAGTCGCGCTCGTCGCTGTTGTCGCCGCACTGCTGCACGCCGTCACAGATGTGTGACGGATGGACGCAGTGCCCGTTGTCGCACTGGAACTGTCCCGGCGAGCACCGGAACTTGTAGTAGTATACCTCGTCACAGTCGCGCTCGTCGCTGTTGTCGCCGCACTGCTGCACGCCGTCACAGATGTGTGACGGATGGACGCAGTGCCCGTTGTCGCACTGGAACTGTCCCGGCGAGCACCGGAACTTGTAGTAGTATACCTCGTCACAGTCGCGCTCGTCGCTGTTGTCGCCGCACTGCTGCACGCCGTCACAGATGTGTGACGGATGGACGCAGTGCCCGTTGTCGCACTGGAACTGTCCCGGCGAGCACCGGAACTTGTAGTAGTATACCTCGTCACAGTCGCGCTCGTCGCTGTTGTCGCCGCACTGCTGCACGCCGTCACAGATGTGTGACGGATGGACGCAGTGCCCGTTGTCGCACTGGAACTGTCCCGGCGAGCACCGGAACTTGTAGTAGTATACCTCGTCACAGTCGCGCTCGTCGCTGTTGTCGCCGCACTGCTGCACGCCGTCACAGATGTGTGACGGATGGACGCAGTGCCCGTTGTCGCACTGGAACTGTCCCGGCGAGCACCGGAACTTGGGGCAGGACGCAGGCTCGTCCGATCCGTCGCCGCAGTCGTCCTGATCAATGAATCATGTTAATAAAACGTCTCGTGGTTGACAGGAATTGGCTACTTGACAACTAGTCAAATCAGATACTCTTTATCGGACGTCAAAACATGCGCTTTGTATGAAGATTTGTACTAAATATTGAGTTGTGACGTCATCAACATTTTCATTACTTTTTATAGTTTATCTTGTTATTAAAAATAGTATTCAAGCTAAAAACTCAATGAAAATGGGAGTTAAGCGTTATTTTCTAACCCTTTTTTTATTTTATTTTTTTTATTTTATTTTATTCATTTTAGGAAAACTTACGGACTAATTACATGATAGTAGGGTATCAACATTTTTTAAAACAACATTGCCAACTAAAAGTTTCCACAGATAAATTTCATTCGTTTTACATACTTTTGTGAGTGAAAATACAAATTTAGTAAGTATCAATAAAACTAATAAGAAGTTACATTACTAAAAGCTCAGAGTTTGCTGGTACTTCAAACCATCCACAAAAGAAAAGGAATTATATTAACTAAAAAGTAAAAGTAAAAGTAAAGAGGTGCCGAGTGAGCCGCTAACTCATTAACCGAGATAGGTATTTATATATATTATTGAGTAGATAACAATAAAACATATTGAATGTAGTCAAATACCCAATTGAGATGTCTTCTCATGACTTTACGGTCTTGGGAGGAATAGGTAACGAGAAAAATTATGGAATGAAACTCGACTCAGTAACTCTCGATGGTTATTCGAGAAACTGACTTCATGGGAATTTATTGAGGATGTAAGTTGTGCGATCTTATTTGAGAATAAAACTTTGTGCCGCTATTCAATAGTAGTCCAGTTAGCTTCAGAGAAACCTGACTCCTCTATCTAACCTGTGTGTCGCAGCGCCACCAGAAGGGGATGCACTTGAGCGTGCCGCGGCACACGAAGTGCGCGGAGGTGCAGTTGGGGGCGCAGGAGCGTCCGTCCGGCGCCAGCACGAAGTGTTCCGGACAGGCGCAGCGAGCCCCCGCCGCCCCGCCCGCCGGCGCCGCCGTCAGCAGGCACAGACCCGCGCAGTTCATCTTCGAGCACAGCGACGACAACTCTGCCGGTCAACGATTAACATCACATACGCACCGTCAACTAAGAGCCGACAGTTATTTATATGGCCCACGAAGCATTGCAGAAAAAGTACACCGATAATGTACATGGTCCGACTTAATAAGTTAACAGTATTTTTAGGAGGATGATCGGTCCATCGAACTGAACTACTTTCTCTATGGGACCGACATCGGAAGTCGCGAAAAAATTATTAGCCGTCCCATACGTCCAGGTCTAGTAGGACTGCACAGATTTTTTTTTCACATGTTCTACGTTCGTCCCGTAGACAAAGTGGTTAGGTCTGATAAAGAAGGACACCGAATAAAATATTTTAAAACGTATTTTCAATCAACCCACTGCTGGGCATAGGCATAGGCCCATCCTTGTGCTAATCCGATCCATTGAGCAGCACAGAGCATAAATATAGCGTCATGAATTTAGTCCCGGATTTGCTATTCGTTAATTCGGGTCGATTCCAGATGGGGCTTGAACATATTCTGACAGCAAGCAATTTGTAGTTTGTGTTTTGACTACAGTGCTGGAATGTGTGATAATGATTTCGAATGAAAAGTGAGAACTACCTATGATCAT
Source organism: Agonopterix subpropinquella (assembly GCA_922987775.1). Lineage (NCBI taxonomy): Eukaryota > Metazoa > Arthropoda > Insecta > Lepidoptera > Depressariidae > Agonopterix > Agonopterix subpropinquella. Next base: position 321,757 of record OV277694.1, on the reverse strand, counting down.
TATATGTTATCACTTATCACTCTCTTTTTATTTCTGTCACCGACTTGATATTTACCACCATTTCACAAGTAAAACTGCAATGGAGAAGAAACGGCAAGAAACTCAATAACCACTTAGAATATGACGATGTATTTAATTAGTTCCGGCGGATTATGCATTCGGCGACGTTCTCTAGTAGACTGTGTTGTGCCCTTGTTCGACTGTTATTTATAGTAGACGATGGGGTAAAAACGCAAAAACAAAAGGCAACTTTTAGTGCACCTGTGCGCTTTGTAAAACCGCCCGAATTCATGAGTTCATGACTAACTCTGACATGTGCATAATTAGCCCAACACACACTAGTTCAAACAAGAACGTATATCGCACTTGCATTTAGTCACTCTGTCACTGTGGTCACGTGCAGCAGTTTGATTTAAAAACAAATAATCTGCATAAAAATGCCGTGATGTGTACTGAGATACTGCACAAACAATTCAAGAAATATAAAGGAATAACTTTTCATAGGTAAACAAGATGAATTAAATATTAAAACGCATTTTCAATATTATTTTAAACAATATTTTTATTCCGCCCTCTATAAATAAAAGCAAATGCAAATAAGGACAAACCGCAGTATGCACGAAAATATGCAAAATATAGTTAAGGGGCCATAGGTTCAGTCGAATATTTTCTATGAGAAACGCGATTGCCCAGCCCTCCGAAAAGTGCGTGCGCGTGCCGTATTTTTGATTAAAAAGTGTTAACACAAGTACTTTTTATAGATTTTTTTATGATTTCACTAGATAAACTAATAGTGAATATCTCACTAATATTATAAATGCGAAAGTTTGTGACGATGTTTGGATGTTTGGATGTTTGTGTGTTTGTGGCTCAATCACGCCTAAACGGCTGAACGGATTTAGATGAAATTTGGCATGCAGATAGAATGTGTTCTGGATTAACACATAGGATAATTTTTATCCCAGCAATGGGTTACTGTGGGAGTCTGTGGGATAATTTCCAATATTTTATCATGCTCACTAGCGCCGACTTGACGCTGACAGATGTATTTGGGTAGATTCCAGTAGTAAATAGTGGTTGCTTTTTTCAACGCCTCTCTCAAGAGCTGTGTAGCGTAGTTGGGAAATGGTCAGATTTTCGCGCAAGAGGTTGGAGGTTCGATTCTTGGGTGAGATTTTTTTTTTTTTTAAACTTTTATACATTTTTCAACGGATTTGACAGAAGCAATTTGCTGACCTTAATAATATCCTGAGATTAGATCAGATCCAATTTTAGGACAGTACGTTTTCTTTGGCTTTTATCTTATTTTAATACATACGTTGTAGTGATCCCAAGCAAGCACGGCTTTTTATTATGGAAACATTACAACAACGGCACAAACATAATAATGTCCATGACCGAACCGGGATTCGAGCCCAGGACCCTGGTTTGGCAGTCCGGCGTGGTAACTATTGCACAAAACGGGTCGTCAAATATAAAAAAATACTCTTTCTTTTAACCTTTTTTAAAGTTATTGTAGTACGTTTTCATCTTAATAGATGGCGTGAGGCGTTTTTTAAAAGCAAGTGTGCAACAATGAAATTATTTATTCCAAAACCTAGCTAGCAGGAGCTTAATTTAGTTGGTTAAATCCCTGATCTCAAAGTTCATACATTTCGACCATACTTGCACTTACTCGTAACTCACGCTCAAGGCGTCTCAGAAATTAGGTCTTACAAATTTGATTGTAAAGTAACTTACCGGGTGAATTGAAAAATAATTAAATAAATAACGCTCACAGTCACATACATTGTAATGATCCGAAGCAAGCAGTATAGGCTTTTTATTATAGAAACCATACAACAACGGCACAAACATATTACATCCATGACCGAACCGGAATTCGAACCCAGGACCCTGGTTTGGCAGTCCGGCGTGGTAACCATACACCAAACGGGTCGTCAAATATTTTTCTTTCTTTTAACCTTTTCTAAAGTTATTGTAGTATCGTTTTCATCTTCATATATATCGTTAGGCGTATTTTTAACTCTAGCAGGTGCTTACAAATTGATTGAATACATCTTTGTATGTAAGTATAATGGTAGTTTGAGCCCAATCTGAGCCAATTCTACGGTATAATAATTTTGTTGCAGAAAATTTTGCCAAATGTTCGTTTTGTTTGATTTTCGGTTCTATTATGATTTCTTGAGGATTTGTGTAGCTTAACTATAGAACATCAATCTACCACAATCTATGAAAAGATAGACCTACTTATCTAAAAAGTCCTTATAACACCACAGTTTGGTAATGTGCCTAAGTACTTTCATAATAGCTAAGTAAGGTTAGAGATTTACAAATGTGGCTTGAAAATAATTCTTTTAACAAGTTGACCATTTGCTTGCTAGAATATTATCGTTCTAGCTCTTGCCTCCACCATTGTGCACTAGCCCGCGTGGTAGAGTATCCTCTATCATCATCATCTCAGCCGATGGACGTCCACTGCTGACATAGGCCTCCCCCAAGGATCGCCATAACGACCGGTCCTGCGCTGCCCTCATCCAACGTTTTCCCACCGCCTTCACCAGGTCGTCGGTCCACCGTGTGAGGGGCCTACCCACGCTGCGCTTTCCGCTTATCCTCTATCCTCTAACGTTTATTTGTGAGTGGAGGTCTGTGATCTGCAGTGGGTCGTAAGATTATTATTATTTATTATGCTGTTCGACATAAATAAAACACTAATAACCGACGAACAGTAGAAAAATTTGATTCAAGTGATGGATCTGTGAATGACTTTTTTTTATACCTACATACTTACTTAATGAAGGTACTTTCTGATTTTGATTCAGCTCAAGTTCATGACTATTATCCTATTCTTATCCTATTATGGGGGCTGGCAAGCCAGCAACACATCAACCCAATGGTCATCTTTTGTGTTGACTCCTACTTAATATTTATTTTCTTCACCATTGAAAAACGTGGAAAATGAGAGAGGCAATAGTGTTCAGGGGAAGAAACCTGTAATCTCCCAGTTTTGAATAACCATCTCTCAGTCTCAGGACACATACGTTTAGCCACCAAGACATCGCAGTCACACAGTATAAATGTTCCATGGTTTCCTCCTCCTCTCCGCACGCTCGGCAACTGGGATCTAGGGTGAGCTTTATCATGCCTGTGAGGCGTAGTACACGAGCTTTGCTCCTGCTGTTGTTCAGTATGAACTGTGGGATTCGTGGTGTTATATTGCTGATGAATTTCCTGCAATGTTGCAGACCCGAGAAGCCAGAGCATTCTAGCATGTGTATTTTATCAGCCCATTCCTTAATAGCCATTTTAATGTTACATGCCTGGGTTTCTAGACTTGGTTCTGACCATGACCTTCATGACCCTTAGACGAGACATGAGACAAAATCACATGTCCGCGCAGACGAAGTCGCGGGCAACAGCTAGTGTAAGTATAAATACCAAAAATCTGAAACTATTTTTTTAAGTTCTTCTCAGGTGAGAAAAATTGTTAAAAATACATGAAAATATGTCATGTTTGTGACGATTTTCTATCGAGCGAAGTAATTTCAATCGTGTATTCAATATATGATTTCACTAGATAAACTATCCAAGAATACTGAGGTTGATTTTGGTAATGATTTTGGTTTCGGTAAATTGTATCTGTAATCTAGTCGAAACATGAAAAATAAAAGATGCCTCCAAGGTGTTTTGTCCTACCATAGCGTCTTAAGTACTTACCTGGCATGGGCGGCTGCCTGGCGGGGTGGAACACGCGCAGGTCCATCGGCTTGTGCACCGTGTGCGTCACGCTGCGGCACAAGTACGCCCCGCCAGAGCTCACGTCCGACGCGTTCGACTCCTGCGGGGTACACGGCAGCTTTCAATACTACGTATAAATAAACAGTCGGTCCAGTACATGCGACCCTCCCACAGGCCGTGAACATGAACACAACACGTACACATACCTTATAGTACCTGTAGGGCCGGCGGCGGCAGCTCTCCACGGCGCGGGTCTCCCAGTCGGTCCAGTACACGCGGCCCTCCCACACGGCCAGCGCGAACACGTGGTGCAACTGCAGCCACGGCATGCGCTCTATGTAACAATACATGTTAATGTTACAGTCAACACTCATGACCATTTACGAGTTTTTAGACCCCAACTCTAACTCAGTCGAAGTCGTTAAATTAGCGACAAGCCTGTTACGTTTCTTGCGACCAAAGCGCACGAGCCGAGCGAGCGTTCCGCGGCAGCTGAATTGCCATACATCTCCACTCGAAAATATAATTTTGTCTAAGAGCATATCGGCCGAAACAACTTTTGCCTGATTTTTGCGATCAAAAAGTAGCTTTGACCGGTTATGAGTTTTGACTGTAATATAAACATCTCCATTATTATCTTATTTTACTCTGATCGTCTTCATCTACAAGTACCTCTGGAGATTAAGCGTAGATGACGGACAAGAGAATTTGACCTGACATATGACCATCTTGTGCACGTTTTCTGTTCAATAAAAACTAGTAACTGTATAGGTGAGGTATACTGCTCACCTCTAGAGAACAGAATCCTGACGTGGTTTCCGTCGAGGTCGGCGACAGCTATGTAGTCCTCCCTTGCGTCGGCGAAGTACAGCTCGGAGGTGAGGGGCGAGACCAGCAGCGCGTTGGGCCAGCCCAGCCCGGTGCTGATGATCTCGCGCCGCCCCGCCCCGTCCATGCCGGCGCGCCCGATGTGCGCGTGCGCGCCCCAGTCCGACCAGTAGATCGTGCTGTGAGGAGGGACCCGTCAGTTACAAACTACAGCTCCGACGTGAGGGCGAGACCAACAGCGCGTTGAACCAGCCCAGCGTAAAACAGAGTGTACTTCGGTGATTGTGCCCAGGGGCTACATAAGCTCATTTCACCTTCCTTTTTCTACTATCGGACATCTAGGCGCATCGCAGGATATCATGTACTTAGTTGACATTCCACATATTCGCACTAAGCGCCTTTCAGAATCTTTTATAATGCACTCAGCCAAGGAGTGGAATGCCCTGCCTGCGTCAGTATTCCCGAACGCTTATGTACAACCCGAATTCCTTTAAAGTACGAGTGAATAAGCTTCTTCTGGGTAAGCTCGCTACATCTTCGACCCCATCTTTGTCCTGAGGATTGGGTTGAGGTCAAGAGCAAACACATAGGTATTTTATTTTAAAGAAATCGCGAATTTAAGATTGGATTTGTTTATCTCGAGTCTGGGGAGATAAATGGTTTTGGTCATGGTCTACAAGGATGTGCCCGCAGTGCGACGGAGGCATATACAATTATACAGGGGTATGATGATGATGGCAGTAACAGTACGTACCCCCCGGCCGGGTGCAGCGCGAGCGCGCGGGGCTCGGCCAGCCCCCCGCGCAGCAGCACGCGGCGGTGCTGTCCGTCGAGGCGCAGTACACTATACACTATACACTATACACTATACACTATACACTATACGTACCCCCCGGCCGGGTGCAGCGCGAGCGCGCGGGGCTCTGCCAGCCCCCCGCGCAGCAGCACGCGGCGGTGCTGTCCGTCGAGGCGCAGTACACTATACACTATACACTATACACTATACACTATACACTATACGTACCCCCCGGCCGGGTGCAGCGCGAGCGCGCGGGGCTCTGCCAGCCCCCCGCGCAGCAGCACGCGGCGGTGCTGTCCGTCGAGGCGCAGTACACTATACACTATACACTATACACTATACACTATACACTATACGTACCCCCCGGCCGGGTGCAGCGCGAGCGCGCGGGGCTCTGCCAGCCCCCCGCGCAGCAGCACGCGGCGGTGCTGTCCGTCGAGGCGCAGTACACTATACACTATACACTATACACTATACACTATACGTACCCCCCGGCGGGGTGCAGCGCGAGCGCGCGGGGCTCTGCCAGCCCCCCGCGCAGCAGCACGCGGCGGTGCTGTCCGTCGAGGCGCGACACCTCCACGGTGTCGGTGCCCTTGTCGCACCAGTACACGTTGCGCCCCACCCAGTCCACCGCCAGCCCGTCCGGGTTCAGCAGCGTCGCCCCCTGCACCAGCTGCCACAACCACACACGTTATTATACAACTGAGCGAAGTTGGTCATTGCAGCCGAGGCGGGAATCGGCGGGATCGCAGCACGAGCCGCAGGCGAGTGCTGTCATACTAGCTGAGGCTGTAATGATCAACGCTCACGCGTATACTGTTCACCACCTTTATATTACACGAGCTTTTACCCGCGACTTCGTCCGCATAAATTATATACCAGATTTTAAGTCAGATGATAAGCTATCAAAAAAAAAAAAGTTTCATCAAATTCGGTTCAGTAGTTTTCGCGTGATGCTCGTTCAAACACACAAAGCAAAAAAAAATCTTTTTTTTAAATTTACAGTTTTATAATAGTAGAGATGTGTCGCAATAAAGTCTTTTCATCACTCATACTCTTATTTATCTAAGAAGCGGGTTGAAAGTGATACATTTCTTCCCTAGGGCGGAAAAGTAATTAAAAAAAAATCTACGTCTATACTGAGCAAAGGCAGAAACCTATACAGCCACACTTCGATAACATTATATTAAAATTATTAATTTTTATAATTATTATGAACAAAAAAAATCGAATTTAGTAATAATAACAATAATTAGTAACATTTCGATACTTTTGTATAAGTTATATGCATTTTGTTTTCTGCGTGAAGAACAGGTGAAGAAAAAGTACCTAATTTAAAAAACAGGCTAGTTTAAAAAAAAAGCTTTTCTTTTTCGCGCAAGGCTGCGTTCAGGATCTTTGGGTGCGGTTGTTTTTTCAACTCGCACTATGGTAGAACGTTTTTCACCGAGGCTCTGAAGTGCGATTTTTGAACATCATATGAGCGAATCGGTACGAGCGAATAGAAAGATGCATAATCTCGTAGTAATTATGACATTTTCGACTGCCGAGTCGCTCGTTGTCGAGTCGAAAGTTGCGATCGGGGTGCACCTGGGGCGTAGGTTCGGAACGCAGCCTTGCGCGAAAAAGAAAAAAACTTGAAAAAAAAACGGAGGGAAAGCCACATGTTGCAAATTTTGCGGATCTTTTTCAAAACGTGTAAAAATCACTAGGGAAGTATATCTGTCTCACTCTAGCATCCACAATCTTCGTATGTTTTTTTTCTACTTCCTATTGGTCCCCGAGTGATTTTCAAACGTTTTGAAACGTAGCCTAAAATGAATTCATCGAGCTAATATCGATTCAGAAATTGATTTTGCATTATCTGGTTTTGGTTAATTTCCTCGTAATCGTGATGAAAAGCAGAGTGTTTAGCTCGGGTGAAAGTACCCATTTCACACTCGAACTATGGGCGCCCCTCACGTTCGTTCGGGGCGCCAAACATCTCGTGTGAAATGGGTCACTTTCATCCCTTGGTTAACAATCTACTATTGAAGTTTGAAGTTTCATAAAGTCTTTCATTCATTACACTTAAACACTTAACAAATTAAATATTGAGTATTGAAAAAGTTATAAAATGATGTAAAATACAACTATTTTAACTAACACAGATTAATTATTAAGAAAAAAAGTTTGATTTTTTTTACATAAAATTTTTTTGCTGCCATTTAAAAACTATAGAAAAAATTGTAACATTACCGCACTAATGCGATAATGTAATCATTTCCGCACGCGTATTCTATAAGCTGCATTATGTACCTAAAAGCGGTGCAATAAGAACCGCTTTGTGAGCAAGTGTGGTTAGTTTCATTATCTGAATACACCTTTAAGGGGCGTCCGCCCGGTTTTGAGTAACTTTGTAACCATTTTACTCGTACCAGTATACATTAACTATGGCACTTTTTAAGCAGAAAGCAAAACTGAACAATCTACAGGATATGAGAAGTGATGTGGTTTTTCTCGAAATCTATTCAAATTAATAAAACTGAAGAAAAACGAAACCAAAGTCACCCCTTTTTTTCCAGTTGTAACCGTTTTACTCTAACATTTTTGATCAGAAGAATATGAAAATTTACAATATTCTTCACAATACAATATAGAATGGTGTGGTTTGATTATTTTTTTAAAATTCATAAAAAATCTTACAGGTTTTCAAAGAAAACGGAAAAATCTGACCGGAGCCACGCAATTGAAGCGGGATGGCTAATTGCAAAAGTTTTCTTGTAAGAAAGAGAGCCTTGCACTAAGGAGGGAGAGCCTTAATTTAGTAATTAAAATCTAGGGTCCCATAGTGAAAAATTACCAATTGAATGATCTGAACAATAACATAACATAACATAAACCAAAGCTAATGCATATCGTCAGGAACACCTCGTATACTGACTTGGTAGTTGTCGGAGGAGGGTGAGGCGGTGGGGTCGCGGCGACACACGCGCTTGATGGAGCTACCGAGCCGGGTGACGTCGCTCCAGTACAGGCAGCCGCCCTCCCACTCCATGTCCAGCGCCACCGCGTTCGTCAGGTTGTGCACGAGCAGGCTCGTGCCGTGCTCGTGGCTGGCGTGCTCGTGCTCGAGCCCGAGCTCGGCGTGCTCGTGCTCGTGCTCGTGCTCGTCGATGGGCGACGTGCGCCGGATGTAGTAGCGGTTCGTGAAGATCAACGACGCTTGCACCGCTGGTGGGAAATATAAGTATGATGTTGTGTTTGTTGTGCTGCTACACAGAACAAATATCGAACACACATTAGCCCCAAAACGATACATAACGAAGCATAATTGAATTGAATTGAACGAAGAAAAAGGTAACGTTCCCGATCATACGGAAGTGACAGGTTGGCCCTTTTCATAGAGTATCATTGTAATATAATTATAATCATTGGTTTTCACATGCTTTTTAACACGTTAGAAAGGTTATCACTTTTTTATCATCCTATACCATTCAACTGCTGGACAAAGGCTTTTCCTTAAATATTCAGTTGATATCGATGGCGGCGCGCTGCCGCGCCGACAAAAATGTTTAGGTTATCGGTCTAGGATCCAAGGCGTAACAATCTATGCCGTGTAAGATAAACTGTGGGCCTAGCAAACTGTCTCCGTGAAACGAGAAGTATCAAAGAGTGTCACCATCTTTGTGTGCAGGCTAAAATGAGCGTGCATGGTAGATAAATAAGATAAGAAATAACCATAGAGTTAGGTATACTATGGAGTCAGGCTCTGGTGCAAAATTCTCGATAAAAGTGTCCAAACTAACATAAATAAAAATGTGGGTATGCATATATATGTTGCTACAGCAACATGCAGCAGAGAAGAGTAAGAGAGAGCACGCATGCAAGAGTACATACTTTTAACGCACGCGAGTTCTTATCGCTAACTCACTCACACGCAGGAAAGACACGTGCTTATGTATTTTTGCGTGCGTGAGAAGACTACAGAAACATTATTAGAGCCGTAATGGCTGACGCGATCAGCTGGCGCGAACAGATTACAAATTAATTAAAATTAAATGTTATGTTCGTAAACAAAATCATGCTTCTAAACGATAAAACAATAGTCTACTTACTGAAAATCTTTTTTCACTTTATGTAAGTAGTTTTTACAAGTTTTTACAACACTGAACTCGCGCGTGCTCGGACGATCAAACAAAGACTGGCACGCAATTGATTCTCTTTTTGAATTTTGATTCTCTTTTGGTTCGGACACTTTTGAGCGTGGACCCAACTTCCATACTTACTTCCATAGTAATCCTAATTCAATGGAAATAACTTACGCAAGGTGGAGGCGCAGCTGGACCCGTCCGACATCAGCTTGTACCCGTCCGCGCACGAGCACGCGAAGCTGCCCACCGTGTTCCTGCCACCAAATACCATGTTGTTACTATCACTAAACATTTCAGAGTCTACGAGAAGAAGAGATTAACACGCTCGCTGGTAACTCTACGAGAGAGTTGACTTAACTAAAATTCATTATTCGACGACCCATTGGTGTATGTTTGACTTTGTCGTAATTTCGAATACATCTATTTATATGTGTCAAAATTGGTTTGGTTGGTCGTTCAACGAGGCGATCTGAGCAACAGATCTATATAGATCACATACAACATAACACGTCAATATACTTATCTGGCACAAGGAATAGAGTACGTCACATGGTCGACACAGTACCTACGTTACTAATATTAGTCAATAAATCGCGCTATCAAAATAAGAACAATCGGACCGCGGTTCCAGACATTCCCGCAGCCGGCCCGTAGAAGGTGTTATATGTACTAGCGCAAGTGTATTACCTGCAGGTGTGCTCACAAGGCTCGTCCTCGGCGCACTCGTCGACGTCCGCGCAGGCGCCGGCGCCGACCAGTCTCCAGCCGGCGCGGCACCAGCACGCGTGACCCACCACCAGGTCGGTGCAGTTGTGTGCGCATTCTCCGTTCTGCGTGAGGCACTCGTTCACGTCTGTGGGGAGGTAGGAGGGCGTTAATATCGCATTATGTGACGGCGAGGGCTGGGCCACCAGGCCACTAGACGCGCACACGCATACGTACTGCAGCGCTGCTCGTCGCTGTAGTCGCCGCAGTCGTCGGCGCCGTCGCACAGGGCGGCGCGCGGCACGCAGGCGCCGTTGCCGCACTGCCACAGCGCGCGCGCGCAGCCCGTGCGCGCCGCCACCGTGCGCGACAGCCCGAGCGCCATCGCCAGCGTGTACGACGCTGTGCCACAGGACAGTTCCATTATTATTACTTTTTCTGTACGGTGATACGATACTGAGAACCTATTTCACCCTTTTTGCATACGTACTGGTAGAAGGAAAACTCTATAGACAATTTTAAATACATTTTGATGGATTTTTTTCGATAACGTTCAGGTGAACGCAATTCATACTGACTACAGTAAAGCTTTTGACGGCATTGATCACATCATATTATTGAAAAAGCTACTCTCATCTGGTATTCACGGTGATCTCTACGGATGGTTTGCATCATAATGTCGATGGTCGAGTCCAGTCAGTAGTGTTGAATTGTTTTACCTCGGAACCTATACCTATCGAATCGGGCGTGCCTCAGGGTTACATTTTGGGTCCAATGCTTTTCACGATTGTCACGCTGGCGCGGCACGCACCGCACGTGTACTATAGTGATAGTGGTAATGGTGTGTAGTGATAGTGGTACACACTGCAGAGCTGAGGGTCCTCGTCGGAGCCGGCGCCGCCGCCCCCGCCGTCCGCGCAGTGGTCCCTGCCGTCACACACGTGCTGGCGCGGCACGCACCGCCCCGAGCACCGAACAGCGCCCCAAGCACCGCACAGAGGGTCCTACACATGGAAATATAGCTAGGGTATACAAAGATGTTAAATAATTTAAAAACATGTCAAAATAATTCATAGGGATTTCATGTTTTTAAAGATTCCATACCTCAAAAGGAAAAATCGGAACCTTTGTAAGACTACTTTGTTGTCCGTCTGTCAAGACCCTCCCTACCGCCAGCTTTAAGCTTGCTAGTAGCTACTGTAGGGATTCTAAAAAGGCAAGTGGTGGAGCCTGCATTTTTATCCGCGAAGGTATCACACACAGGGAGCTAACTAAATTTAAGGCTTACTCTAAAAAATACCTATTTGAGGTCTGTGGAGTGGAAATTGATAAGCTATTTGTTATCTGTGTCTATAGTCCAAATACAAGGGAAAATGACAACTTCATAGATAATACGGAAAAGCTACTAAATCTTCTGCTAAGTACTGCAAAGCGGAAGCTAGTAACATGTGGCGATTTAAATGTTGATACCCTGAGCCTGACGAACAGTACTGCATCTAAGGATTTTATTAAACTGCTGCAGTATCACGATTTGAAAAAGATGATCAATGAACCTACGCGAAATTTTTCCCAGTCATAGCAGCACATGATTTGATAATATAATTGCAAACTTTAATTTGAAAAATCCTAAAATCGTAGAATTGTCTATGTTTGATCATACACTCCAGTATGCTAGCTTTCCTATGAAAATAAAAGAATGTCCTTCAAAATTTCATAAATGGGTCACAGACTTGAATGCAAATAATCTAGAAGGCTTGAAAAGCGATCTTGCACAGAGTTCTTGGGGCAATGTTTATAGGCTAGTTTATAATAACTTCCAGTAGATGGCGCTCACGTCTCCTCAAGATGCAATAGATTAAAAATGTCGTTCTCTGGTTAGCGGCCTCGTTGGCGAAATTGGATAACGCAATTCCCCAGTTTGGAAGAGTGCGGATTCAAGTCGCGCCCGAGACTTAATTTAATAATCTTTAATTTGAATATTTATAGGACTAACAACGTGGAAGGTGCCTTCAATTCCTTTCATGACACATTCCTTTCCGCGTTCGATAGACAAACCCAATTTATAAGGAAACCGTGTGTGGAGTGGATCACCGCTGAGATTAAGGACTTATGTGATACGAAGCGCAAATTGTTCATAAAACTGAAGGGGACAAAGGTACTGGCACTGATGATATGACTAAAAACTATAGGTTGCTTTGCACTAGGTTGAAAATTATGGTTGATAACGCTAGAAGGAAATATCACGAGCAGGAACTTATAAATACGGATGATAGGATACGTTCCAATTGGGTTCTAAACGAAAATGTAAACGGACGAGCATCAGGAAATATTCGCAGTTTTATAGGCCTCACAGACGGAAAAAATAAAGCATTACAAATGCTGAGGCACTGCAACTGTTTAGCGATTTATTTTTAAATTTAGCTGGATCTAAATCGTTGGTTGTCTCCACTGCCCCGCTGCCACTGCCCCAACCGAAAAGCATGTTTATGAGACTTATTACTTCATTGAAGAATTTGATATGTAAAGTTTTTTTGGGTATTTTTTTAACATTTTAGTTTCGTTAATTAGGCTATTTTGAACAACTAGTTTAATTATTTTCGATATCCAAGCTATAGTTAATTTTCTATAATTTTTCAGTTTTTCTAGTGATGACGTCATATCAGAAGCTGAATAGTTCAAACCCTTTGCTTTACGAAAAAGAAATTAAAAAAAAGAAATATACTCTACTGACATTGACATTGATTTTGAAACCAGTGCTGCCAGATGTAATTTCGGAAATTTCCCCAGATTCATATTTTTATTTATCAAAATGATACGTTTTAACTGTCTCCCCAAATCTCCACAAAACCATAGACATCACTTTGCTTACCTACATCACACAGGCACAGGTATCGAACCACGATAGTTAGTCAAGCTATAAATAAGTCAAGTTATATCTAAGTTTTTAAGTCGCAATTTTTAATGTTTCTGTACATGCATGTTTAGGGTTACAATCTAGATTTAAGCTATAATGTTCTTGTGTTATTATCTCATTGATTGTTTCCTGTTTTGTGTGTCAAATAAATAAAAATAAAAATAAATAAATAAAATAACATAACACCTTAGCTATGTTGTTTTCACGATGATAAATTGATTAAGAAAACACTGTAAGTTCTCCACTTAGATCATTTTTTTCCTACGATTTAATTTCCCCAGAGACCAAATTTTTCCTCATAAACGCGGAAAATTTTCAAATCTGACAACCCTTTCGTTGACATTGACGTTTATATGATTTTTTTTTAAACCAAAGGTAACGGATTTAAGCCCATTTAGCCTCGGATATGACGTCATTTAGAGGTCGAATGAATGTTAAGTATTTTTTGTATTTTTGTTAAAATCTCCACCATCTTATAATTTTAAGAGTTTTAAATAAGAAAATAAGGTTTCTAAATCTCGAAATGGTTTTGGAATCAGCATAGCAAGTTTTACTTTACATACCGAATTACTTACACAAGCAAAACAAAAAAACCTACCTACCTATCTTAACGATAATAGCTACAAGCATTAAATATAATTATCCGATTCGATAAATTGAAAGCCTATCAGGCCCTGTACCCGGACTTCCGATTTTCGATATATCGCGACCGTTTCGGTCCGCACTTCATTGTAATAGAGTTGACATTGGAACGAAAACTTTCACGTAATTGCGAAGTTCGAATGTGCGAGTAGAGCCCAGGACTACTACTATGTGACATTCTTGTTTTTGTGGAAATGTTGTATGTTTAGAAATAAAAATATTTGATTGGGAGCAGCACAATAGGCTCGTTCAGCCTTAACTATTAGACCACGGAGGCAGTAGATAGAGAGAATAGAATATAATTTCTTTATTTGTCTTATAAAACAAATTATATTATACAGTCAGTACTTACAAATACATAAAAAAACACAAAAAACAAATATATTCAAGACAAAATGGTCTGTGACATCAGTATACGGTAGTTGGTCAGACCGTCAGACCAACTACCACTGCTATTATTGACACAGTAGAATTAGAGGACGGAAGGTTGGTGATAAAGACAAGTTCATAGCGTTCGTGTGGTGTACGTTAAGGTTAACACACGTACCTGCGGCTCGATGTTGGTCTCGGCTGAGGGTGAGGGTGGCGGTGAGGAGGGTGACGTCGGGGGTGCGGGCGGGGTGGTGTCGGGGCGCGGGGAGCAGCCGGGCGGCTCGTCCGACCCGTCCGCGCAGTCCGTGTCCCCGTCACAGTACTCGCTCTGAACATACATACATACGTATAAGTGCGGACACTTCTTATTGTGAGCGTTTTTGTTTTATATTTTTAAATCAATACAAAAATAAAAATAGGCCTAGCCCTAAAAAGTTTCAAACTTTCGATTAAAATTCTTAAATGATGATCTCTTTTAAACATATTTTTGGCATGTTTTTGATCATATTTTCCCTCTTTATTATTTTGACTTGACAGCGACTTCAATAAAACTTATTAATATTCTTATAGATGCTAACTGTTAGATGTAAGTATAATGTAGGTAGTTCGCGTGGATGCGCCCGCTGCGTCGCTAGGTTATTCTTTTTAATAAATCAGTGTGCTTATGACCACTGGCCGTTTTACTTGTCACCCTTCCGCATACGTATCACTAAAGTAAAATTTATTAGTAGCAATATTATGTTTTACTTTTTGAGTTTTGAAGTCGATTTGAATTTTAGTGAGGTATTTTTAATATGTGTACGTACGGTGTCTAAACACAGAGGTGTGGTGGCGCATCGGAAGGTGCCGGGCGCGCAGGCGCAGTCGGCCTCGTCCTCGCCGTGCGGGCACTGCGCGGCGCCGTCGCAGCGCGCGCTGAGCGGCACGCACGCGCCGGCGCCGGCGGGCCCGCACGCGAACTGCGCGGGTCCGCACGCGCCCGCGCCCGCCCCCGCCCCCGCGCGCCCGCAGTGCCCCGCCTCGTCCGACGCGTCGGTGCAGTCGGCGCGCCCGTCGCAGCGCCACTCCACCGGGATGCACTCCTGCCCGGTGGCGCACTCGAACTGCGTGTCGTCGCAACCGTCCTCCGTCGAGTAGTGCGATACGATGCGCTCCGTGTCTGTTACGACACATCATAGCTATTAAAAACCAGGTCTATCTACTAAGTTAACAAATATCATAAACACTAGCGTGATACTTGTCGAAAAAACACGCAACTCGCTGCGATGATTATCATAAAAAAATAATTTTTAGTAAAAACTTCCTTCTCTCTATGCCTATAAAAACTGCATTTTAGCTAGCGGCCAAAAGTGCATGAAAAATAAAATAAAAAATCAAATTAATAAATGTAGTTGTAGAGGCTTTTCATGGTTGACGAATACCTCGTCGTTAAATTGTCATTATATAATGTAGATGCTGTACCTGACGCTTTCCTTGAAAGCAGCCTGCCTGCCTGCCTATTTTAGTTGAAAGTTGTAATGTAACTGACTGAAAATTGACTTTACTGGATAACTTTAAGTCTTAAACAATTTATATAGGAACGAATTACGCGTGTCATTCTACTAAGAAACATTTCCGCAACTTTTTGCGGGGGGCAAGGTAACATGAAATCTGCAACTTTGGATTTTATTCCCCATAAGTTTAGATTCTAATTTTGAATGTTAAAAATCATAAAAAGTAGTCTCGTGTAAACCCCAAACGTTCTAAGTTCAAAATTATTGTTACTTATTTACTGTTATTGTTATTTATTGGCTGTTTCGTTTAGTGATAAGGTATAAAATTGGATGTCAATGCACAAGATCAATCGTTCTTATACCGTGGCAGAGGGGAAATGGTACCGCAAGGCTCGTCCCTATATAAATAGTATAAGCTTGAAGTATAACAGGGTAGTGAGTAGCGTACTATGTTCGCAGCCCTCCTCGTCGCTGTTGTCGGCGCAGTCGGTGGTGTTGTCGCAGCGCCAGGCGGGCAGGTAGCAGGCGGGCGCGCGCGCGCAGGGCAGCGCGCTGGGGCCGAGCGCCGCGCAGCTCGCGTGCGCGCAGCCGCGCTCGTCCGACGCGTCCGCGCACTGCACGGCGCCGTCGCACCGCGCCGACACCGGCACGCACATGCCCGAGTCACACCTGACGTTATTATATTAGTCCGAGATCCCACGAACGTCAAACCTTCCTTATTATTTTATAAAAGCTCAAAGTTTCTCAGGGCATGCTCCGACACAGAAAAACGTAAGTATAGTTACAATACCAGACACATCATAACCTACTTACGTAAAAGTATAAGATCATTAGAAGATGTTTCCTCAGAAACACGACAGTTTAGATATTTCCAACCCCTGACCAGACAATGAGCATACGCTGAGAAACTTTCAGCTTTTATAAAATAACAAGGGTCTTGCTATTATGTATATCACATTATTAAATATAGGGTAACGAAGGGTTCACGCTGAAAAGTGTCCAAACCACAAGAGTATAAAAGTGCATAACTGTAAAGGATACGTACATGAAGTGTGTGTCGGGGCACTCGCAGAGCGCCTCGTCGGAGCCGTCATCGCAGTCCGCGCGGCCGTCGCACACGAGCCGCGCCGACACGCAGCGCCCGCCCAGCCCGCACGCCACCCAGCCCGCCGGGCACGCGCGGGACGCTGCGGCGTACACACACAACATTACTGTAGCTCTGTCGCACACAAGCACACGCACACGAGCCGCGCCGACACGCAGCGCCCGCCCAGCCCGCACGCCACCCAGCCCGCCGGGCACGCGCGGGACGCTGCGGCGTACACACACAACATTACTGTAGCTCTGTCGCACACAAGCACACGCACACGAGCCGCGCCGACACGCAGCGCCCGCCCAGCCCGCACGCCACCCAGCCCGCCGGGCACGCGCGGGACGCTGCGGCGTACACACACAACATTACTGTAGCTCTGTCGCACACACGCACACGCACACGAGCCGCGCCGACACGCAGCGCCCGCCCAGCCCGCACGCCACCCAGCCCGCCGGGCACGCGCGGGACGCTGCGGCGTACACACACAACATTACTGTAGCTCTGTCGCACACAAGCACACGCACACGAGCCGCGCCGACACGCAGCGCCCGCCCAGCCCGCACGCCACCCAGCCCGCCGGGCACGCGCGGGACGCTGCGGCGTACACACACAACATTACTGTAGCTCTGTCGCACACAAGCACACGCACACGAGCCGCGCCGACACGCAGCGCCCGCCCAGCCCGCACGCCACCCAGCCCGCCGGGCACGCGCGGGACGCTGCGGCGTACACACACAACATTACTGTAGCTCTGTCGCACACAAGCACACGCACACGAGCCGCGCCGACACGCAGCGCCCGCCCAGCCCGCACGCCACCCAGCCCGCCGGGCACGCGCGGGACGCTGCGGCGTACACACACAACATTACTGTAGCTCTGTCGCACACAAGCACACGCACACGAGCCGCGCCGACACGCAGCGCCCGCCCAGCCCGCACGCCACCCAGCCCGCCGGGCACGCGCGGGACGCTGCGGCGCACACACACAACATTACTGTAGCTCTGTCGCACACAAGCACACGCACACGAGCCGCGCCGACACGCAGCGCCCGCCCAGCCCGCACGCCACCCAGCCCGCCGGGCACGCGCGGGACGCTGCGGCGTACACACACAACATTACTGTAGCTCTGTCGCACACAAGCACACGCACACGAGCCGCGCCGACACGCAGCGCCCGCCCAGCCCGCACGCCACCCAGCCCGCCGGGCACGCGCGGGACGCTGCGGCGTACACACACAACATTACTGTAGCTCTGTCGCACACAAGCACACGCACACGAGCCGCGCCGACACGCAGCGCCCGCCCAGCCCGCACGCCACCCAGCCCGCCGGGCACGCGCGGGACGCTGCGGCGTACACACACAACATTACTGTAGCTCTGTCGCACACAAGCACACGCACACGAGCCGCGCCGACACGCAGCGCCCGCCCAGCCCGCACGCCACCCAGCCCGCCGGGCACGCGCGGGACGCTGCGGCGTACACACACAACATTACTGTAGCTCTGTCGCACACAAGCACACGCACACGAGCCGCGCCGACACGCAGCGCCCGCCCAGCCCGCACGCCACCCAGCCCGCCGGGCACGCGCGGGACGCTGCGGCGTACACACACAACATTACTGTAGCTCTGTCGCACACAAGCACACGCACACGAGCCGCGCCGACACGCAGCGCCCGCCCAGCCCGCACGCCACCCAGCCCGCCGGGCACGCGCGGGACGCTGCGGCGTACACACACAACATTACTGTAGCTCTGTCGCACACAAGCACACGCACACGAGCCGCGCCGACACGCAGCGCCCGCCCAGCCCGCACGCCACCCAGCCCGCCGGGCACGCGCGGGACGCTGCGGCGTACACACACAACATTACTGTAGCTCTGTCGCACACAAGCACACGCACACGAGCCGCGCCGACACGCAGCGCCCGCCCAGCCCGCACGCCACCCAGCCCGCCGGGCACGCGCGGGACGCTGCGGCGTACACACACAACATTACTGTAGCTCTGTCGCACACAAGCACACGCACACGAGCCGCGCCGACACGCAGCGCCCGCCCAGCCCGCACGCCACCCAGCCCGCCGGGCACGCGCGGGACGCTGCGGCGTACACACACAACATTACTGTAGCTCTGTCGCACACAAGCACACGCACACGAGCCGCGCCGACACGCAGCGCCCGCCCAGCCCGCACGCCACCCAGCCCGCCGGGCACGCGCGGGACGCTGCGGCGTACACACACAACATTACTGTAGCTCTGTCGCACACAAGCACACGCACACGAGCCGCGCCGACACGCAGCGCCCGCCCAGCCCGCACGCCACCCAGCCCGCCGGGCACGCGCGGGACGCTGCGGCGTACACACACAACATTACTGTAGCTCTGTCGCACACAAGCACACGCACACGAGCCGCGCCGACACGCAGCGCCCGCCCAGCCCGCACGCCACCCAGCCCGCCGGGCACGCGCGGGACGCTGCGGCGTACACACACAACATTACTGTAGCTCTGTCGCACACAAGCACACGCACACGAGCCGCGCCGACACGCAGCGCCCGCCCAGCCCGCACGCCACCCAGCCCGCCGGGCACGCGCGGGACGCTGCGGCGTACACACACAACATTACTGTAGCTCTGTCGCACACAAGCACACGCACACGAGCCGCGCCGACACGCAGCGCCCGCCCAGCCCGCACGCCACCCAGCCCGCCGGGCACGCGCGGGACGCTGCGGCGTACACACACAACATTACTGTAGCTCTGTCGCACACAAGCACACGCACACGAGCCGCGCCGACACGCAGCGCCCGCCCAGCCCGCACGCCACCCAGCCCGCCGGGCACGCGCGGGACGCTGCGGCGTACACACACAACATTACTGTAGCTCTGTCGCACACAAGCACACGCACACGAGCCGCGCCGACACGCAGCGCCCGCCCAGCCCGCACGCCACCCAGCCCGCCGGGCACGCGCGGGACGCTGCGGCGTACACACACAACATTACTGTAGCTCTGTCGCACACAAGCACACGCACACGAGCCGCGCCGACACGCAGCGCCCGCCCAGCCCGCACGCCACCCAGCCCGCCGGGCACGCGCGGGACGCTGCGGCGTACACACACAACATTACTGTAGCTCTGTCGCACACAAGCACACGCACACGAGCCGCGCCGACACGCAGCGCCCGCCCAGCCCGCACGCCACCCAGCCCGCCGGGCACGCGCGGGACGCTGCGGCGTACACACACAACATTACTGTAGCTCTGTCGCACACAAGCACACGCACACGAGCCGCGCCGACACGCAGCGCCCGCCCAGCCCGCACGCCACCCAGCCCGCCGGGCACGCGCGGGACGCTGCGGCGTACACACACAACATTACTGTAGCTCTGTCGCACACAAGCACACGCACACGAGCCGCGCCGACACGCAGCGCCCGCCCAGCCCGCACGCCACCCAGCCCGCCGGGCACGCGCGGGACGCTGCGGCGTACACACACAACATTACTGTAGCTCTGTCGCACACAAGCACACGCACACGAGCCGCGCCGACACGCAGCGCCCGCCCAGCCCGCACGCCACCCAGCCCGCCGGGCACGCGCGGGACGCTGCGGCGTACACACACAACATTACTGTAGCTCTGTCGCACACAAGCACACGCACACGAGCCGCGCCGACACGCAGCGCCCGCCCAGCCCGCACGCCACCCAGCCCGCCGGGCACGCGCGGGACGCTGCGGCGTACACACACAACATTACTGTAGCTCTGTCGCACACAAGCACACGCACACGAGCCGCGCCGACACGCAGCGCCCGCCCAGCCCGCACGCCACCCAGCCCGCCGGGCACGCGCGGGACGCTGCGGCGCACACACACAACATTACTGTAGCTCTGTCGCACACAAGCACACGCACACGAGCTGTCTATGAGTAGTGTAGTGTAGTGTAGTTAGATACATACTGCAGTAGTACAGGTCCTCGTCGCTGGCGTCGCTGTCGGCGCAGTGGGGCACGTTGTCGCAGACGAGCTCGGGCGGCAGGCAGGGCCCCTCGGCGCAGGCGAACTGCCTATGAGTAGTGTAGTGTAGTGTAGTGTAGTGTAGTGTAGTGTAGTTAGATACATACTGCAGTAGTACAGGTCCTCGTCGCTGGCGTCGCTGTCGGCGCAGTGGGGCACGTTGTCGCAGACGAGCTCGGGCGGCAGGCAGGGCCCCTCGGCGCAGGCGAACTGCCTATGAGTAGTGTAGTGTAGTGTAGTGTAGTGTAGTGTAGTTAGATACATACTGCAGTAGTACAGGTCCTCGTCGCTGGCGTCGCTGTCGGCGCAGTGGGGCACGTTGTCGCAGACGAGCTCGGGCGGCAGGCAGGGCCCCTCGGCGCAGGCGAACTGCCTATGAGTAGTGTAGTGTAGTGTAGTGTAGTGTAGTGTAGTGTAGTTAGATACATACTGCAGTAGTACAGGTCCTCGTCGCTGGCGTCGCTGTCGGCGCAGTGGGGCACGTTGTCGCAGACGAGCTCGGGCGGCAGGCAGGGCCCCTCGGCGCAGGCGAACTGCCTATGAGTAGTGTAGTGTAGTGTAGTGTAGTGTAGTGTAGTTAGATACATACTGCAGTAGTACAGGTCCTCGTCGCTGGCGTCGCTGTCGGCGCAGTGGGGCACGTTGTCGCAGACGAGCTCGGGCGGCAGGCAGGGCCCCTCGGCGCAGGCGAACTGCCTATGAGTAGTGTAGTGTAGTGTAGTGTAGTGTAGTGTAGTGTAGTTAGATACATACTGCAGTAGTACAGGTCCTCGTCGCTGGCGTCGCTGTCGGCGCAGTGGGGCACGTTGTCGCAGACGAGCTCGGGCGGCAGGCAGGGCCCCTCGGCGCAGGCGAACTGCCTATGAGTAGTGTAGTGTAGTGTAGTGTAGTGTAGTGTAGTTAGATACATACTGCAGTAGTACAGGTCCTCGTCGCTGGCGTCGCTGTCGGCGCAGTGGGGCACGTTGTCGCAGACGAGCTCGGGCGGCAGGCAGGGCCCCTCGGCGCAGGCGAACTGCCTATGAGTAGTGTAGTGTAGTGTAGTGTAGTGTAGTGTAGTGTAGTTAGATACATACTGCAGTAGTACAGGTCCTCGTCGCTGGCGTCGCTGTCGGCGCAGTGGGGCACGTTGTCGCAGACGAGCTCGGGCGGCAGGCAGGGCCCCTCGGCGCAGGCGAACTGCCTATGAGTAGTGTAGTGTAGTGTAGTGTAGTGTAGTGTAGTTAGATACATACTGCAGTAGTACAGGTCCTCGTCGCTGGCGTCGCTGTCGGCGCAGTGGGGCACGTTGTCGCAGACGAGCTCGGGCGGCAGGCAGGGCCCCTCGGCGCAGGCGAACTGCCTATGAGTAGTGTAGTGTAGTGTAGTGTAGTGTAGTGTAGTTAGATACATACTGCAGTAGTACAGGTCCTCGTCGCTGGCGTCGCTGTCGGCGCAGTGGGGCACGTTGTCGCAGACGAGCTCGGGCGGCAGGCAGGGCCCCTCGGCGCAGGCGAACTGCCTATGAGTAGTGTAGTGTAGTGTAGTGTAGTGTAGTGTAGTGTAGTTAGATACATACTGCAGTAGTACAGGTCCTCGTCGCTGGCGTCGCTGTCGGCGCAGTGGGGCACGTTGTCGCAGACGAGCTCGGGCGGCAGGCAGGGCCCCTCGGCGCAGGCGAACTGCCTATGAGTAGTGTAGTGTAGTGTAGTGTAGTGTAGTGTAGTGTAGTTAGATACATACTGCAGTAGTACAGGTCCTCGTCGCTGGCGTCGCTGTCGGCGCAGTGGGGCACGTTGTCGCAGACGAGCTCGGGCGGCAGGCAGGGCCCCTCGGCGCAGGCGAACTGCCTATGAGTAGTGTAGTGTAGTGTAGTGTAGTGTAGTGTAGTTAGATACATACTGCAGTAGTACAGGTCCTCGTCGCTGGCGTCGCTGTCGGCGCAGTGGGGCACGTTGTCGCAGACGAGCTCGGGCGGCAGGCAGGGCCCCTCGGCGCAGGCGAACTGCCTATGAGTAGTGTAGTGTAGTGTAGTGTAGTGTAGTGTAGTTAGATACATACTGCAGTAGTACAGGTCCTCGTCGCTGGCGTCGCTGTCGGCGCAGTGGGGCACGTTGTCGCAGACGAGCTCGGGCGGCAGGCAGGGCCCCTCGGCGCAGGCGAACTGCCTATGAGTAGTGTAGTGTAGTGTAGTGTAGTGTAGTGTAGTGTAGTTAGATACATACTGCAGTAGTACAGGTCCTCGTCGCTGGCGTCGCTGTCGGCGCAGTGGGGCACGTTGTCGCAGACGAGCTCGGGCGGCAGGCAGGGCCCCTCGGCGCAGGCGAACTGCCTATGAGTAGTGTAGTGTAGTGTAGTGTAGTGTAGTGTAGTGTAGTTAGATACATACTGCAGTAGTACAGGTCCTCGTCGCTGGCGTCGCTGTCGGCGCAGTGGGGCACGTTGTCGCAGACGAGCTCGGGCGGCAGGCAGGGCCCCTCGGCGCAGGCGAACTGCCTATGAGTAGTGTAGTGTAGTGTAGTGTAGTGTAGTGTAGTGTAGTTAGATACATACTGCAGTAGTACAGGTCCTCGTCGCTGGCGTCGCTGTCGGCGCAGTGGGGCACGTTGTCGCAGACGAGCTCGGGCGGCAGGCAGGGCCCCTCGGCGCAGGCGAACTGCCTATGAGTAGTGTAGTGTAGTGTAGTGTAGTGTAGTGTAGTGTAGTTAGATACATACTGCAGTAGTACAGGTCCTCGTCGCTGGCGTCGCTGTCGGCGCAGTGGGGCACGTTGTCGCAGACGAGCTCGGGCGGCAGGCAGGGCCCCTCGGCGCAGGCGAACTGCCTATGAGTAGTGTAGTGTAGTGTAGTGTAGTGTAGTGTAGTGTAGTTAGATACATACTGCAGTAGTACAGGTCCTCGTCGCTGGCGTCGCTGTCGGCGCAGTGGGGCACGTTGTCGCAGACGAGCTCGGGCGGCAGGCAGGGCCCCTCGGCGCAGGCGAACTGCCCCGGCGCGCAGCGTGACGTCACGGGGCGGCACGCGCGCGCGTCGGCCGCCAGCGCGCGCCCCGCGCCGCACGCGCACTGCGCGCGCCCGCCCGCCGCCGACACGTGGCACTGCTCCGCGCAGCCCCCGTTCAGCAGCGCGCACGGGTCCGCAGAGCCTGCGCGAGTGACAACACTCATTATGTTACAAGATAATACAACAGGTGCCCTCCTACGCTTACGATGTTGATTGTACCTACTCAGGTTAACAAAACATGCTCAGAGAACAGGATGCGCGAAATATCAGATACCAAGGCCACCGCATCTTAGGCTTAGATCAAAATAAAATGAATGGATAGGCCCAAAGCGCTTTAAGTTGAAGCACGCAAAACTAAGGCACTTAATACAAATTAGGGTACTTGGTCTGTCATCTCAGTACATTTTCGGAGTAAAACTGTCAATTGTTTTGCCTCATTTTTCTTGTTTGAAATGTTCGCGTAAGGCCTGTCCATTCTTGTTTACTAATGCCATTGATCTTGGGCATATCCGCACTATATTGTAGTGCAACTCACAGGTCTGGTGGTCGAGCGCCACGGCCAGCTTGTCGGCGCGGTAGAGCCGCGGGCTCGTCTAGCGGGGCAGTACTCACAGGTCTGGTGGTCGGGCGCGACTGCCACGACGGCCATGGGTCGCGGCAGCTCCCTGCGCAGGGCTAGGGCTCCGCCGGCCAGCTTGTCGGCGCGGTAGAGCCGCGGGCTCGTCTAGCGGGGCAGTACTCACAGGTCTGGTGGTCGGGCGCGACTGCCACGACGGCCATGGGTCGCGGCAGCTCCCTGCGCAGGGCTAGGGCTCCGCCGGCCAGCTTGTCGGCGCGGTAGAGCCGCGGGCTCGTCTAGCGGGGCAGTACTCACAGGTCTGGTGGTCGGGCGCGACTGCCACGACGGCCATGGGTCGCGGCAGCTCCCTGCGCAGGGCTAGGGCTCCGCCGGCCAGCTTGTCGGCGCGGTAGAGCCGCGGGCTCGTCTAGCGGGGCAGTACTCACAGGTCTGGTGGTCGGGCGCGACTGCCACGACGGCCATGGGTCGCGGCAGCTCCCTGCGCAGGGCTAGGGCTCCGCCGGCCAGCTTGTCGGCGCGGTAGAGCCGCGGGCTCGTCTAGCGGGGCAGTACTCACAGGTCTGGTGGTCGGGCGCGACTGCCACGACGGCCATGGGTCGCGGCAGCTCCCTGCGCAGGGCTAGGGCTCCGCCGGCCAGCTTGTCGGCGCGGTAGAGCCGCGGGCTCGTCTAGCGGGGCAGTACTCACAGGTCTGGTGGTCGGGCGCGACTGCCACGACGGCCATGGGTCGCGGCAGCTCCCTGCGCAGGGCTAGGGCTCCGCCGGCCAGCTTGTCGGCGCGGTAGAGCCGCGGGCTCGTCTAGCGGGGCAGTACTCACAGGTCTGGTGGTCGGGCGCGACTGCCACGACGGCCATGGGTCGCGGCAGCTCCCTGCGCAGGGCTAGGGCTCCGCCGGCCAGCTTGTCGGCGCGGTAGAGCCGCGGGCTCGTCTAGCGGGGCAGTACTCACAGGTCTGGTGGTCGGGCGCGACTGCCACGACGGCCATGGGTCGCGGCAGCTCCCTGCGCAGGGCTAGGGCTCCGCCGGCCAGCTTGTCGGCGCGGTAGACGCCGCGCGACACCCAGTCCGTCCAGAACACCCAGTCGCCCCACACCGCCACCGCGAACGGGTGCTCCGTGTGCGTCCGCGTCACTATCTGCGTTACCGAACACACGACACGTTATTACCAATATTGTATTGAGTAGCAACTCTGCTGGATCTTAATGTACGAATACTTAGCCTGGACTGACCTTGAACGAGGAAAATAAACTATGTGGAGCCAAAAGGAAGATGCTCCGTAAGATTTTGGAACCGATTAAAAGAGATGAGAATTGGCGCATAAGGAGGAATAGAAGACCTAATTTTCACACCCACCCAACATCCTAGGAGAGATAAAATCTGCGCGACTACGCTCGCTCGGTTAGGGGAAGATCTTTCGGTGAAGAGAGCGTTTCTGGAGCGACCGTGGGGTGACCGTCTGGGCGTCCTCTGGAAGGCAGGTCCTGATATCGCTGGATAAACCGTTTCACCGACTATCTCAAGGAGCTGGAGTTGTCAGTCCGTTGGGCATCAGTCAGGACACAGCTCCGGTAGATGTGTGTACTAACGTGTCTGTGAGATCCGTCGAGACGCATGCGCTCGATCTTGTCGAGCCTGGCGTCTGCCCAGTAGAGCCGCTTGGCGCGGTGGTCCAGCGCCAGGCCGTTGGGCATCAGGATCTGCGTGGACACGATGGTCTGCAGCTCGCGGCCGCTCGTCAGCGCGCGCTGGATGCACGGCGACGACTCGTTCCAGTTCGTCCAGTACAGCCGGCTGTAGGGAGAGCGCGAGGCGTTACATGGGACAGACCAGTAGTTGCTTTATCATGTGTGGCATGCAAACCCGCATGCCCCGCAGGTCAAGGCAACAGAATGAGAAAGCAGTTATGCGCGCTCATTTTGATATGCGGGTTCAAGTCCCACCCGAAACTTAATTTTTTAATCTTGAATTTGACACGATTTTTCTCGTTTTGTCGGAGGTGACATATGCTAGGTCCAGAAGTAAGATCAAGCCGTCATTGTAGCAGAACATGTATTGCAAGACATCAGTTCCCCGAGACCTTCACAAAGTCACAAAGTTGTCGCTTTGTGGAGCGCCGTCTAACTAAGCGTCTTTCTAATCAAAGTCGTCATTTCAGAACAAGTACCCTATCTGCTACTGTAATAGTGAATCATCAGCCTGTCGCTTACTATTATAAGGGTTCAGCCTCATATGGCAGCACCGTATGACCGTATTGCATTTTTTCACGGTCTATCCTTTTCTGTCGCTCAGAAACGTCATTGGCTAGAGCGAAAAAGGTCGCAGCACTGCCGGTGCTGCCGCGTGCGATCGCATTCCCGCTATCTTTCTCGTTCTAGCAAATGACGTTCCAGACCGACAGAAAAGGATAGAGCGTGAAAAAATTAGATTCCGTGCTGCCAGATGAGGCTCAACCCATATTTGAAACACTACTGCCAATTCAGTCGATCTTTACAAATAGGGGAGCGGACTGCATAATATATATATTTTAGTCTTCGTAGTAAAAACAAACATTTGAAAATAACGCTATACTCACATTTTTAGTTTTTTTTTAAAGCTAGAATACTATTTTTTAATAACATGATGAACTATAAAAAGTAATGAAATGTTGATAACGTTACTTGTGGGTATTTAGTACAATTTTTCATAAATCGTGCGCGTTTTCACGTCCGATTTAAAGTTGCTAATTTGACTAATTGTCCCGGACTGTCCGATCCCCTATTATTATCAGTAGAATTCTTCTTCTTCTTATCGTGTGGGCAGTCGTCAATGACGTCAAAAAGCTATCTATATGATATTATTTTGAATAAAAATTTTTGAATTGAATTGAATAGTAGCCGGGACCAACGGCTTAACGTGCCATCCGAAGCCATTTTTCTTTTCAGACAATCAGGTGATTCAACCTGCAATGTCCTAACGAACTGGGGAAAAACGCACTGGGGACATATCACTAGGTGTCCCCCGTGGGAATCGAACCAACGACCTCCGTGTCGAGAGCCCAATGCTCTTAACCATTAGACCACGGAGGCGGTATCAGTAGAATTAACACATAGGTCGTCCGTAGAAAGAGGTACTCACGACTCGCAGGGGTCGATGTCGATGGCGCGCGGGCGGGCGCCGCGCGGCAGGCGCAGCACGGTGCGCGCGCGCAGCTCGTGCTCTGGCACGGACACGGGCGCGGACAGGTCGGCGGCGCGCACGGCCGCCTCGGACGTGCAGGTCCAGTACAGCGTGCGCGTCGCCGCGCTGAACACCATGCCCTCCACCGCGCCCGTCTCTGCACCACCGACCAGACGATAAAATGACAAGAAGATAATAGCTTAGGGGTTCTAGTTTTATTTGCGCCTTCACGAGTTCTTTACAGAAGTCTGAACATACACATAATTGTTTCTTATTTATGCAAATAAATTGTTTATCTATCTAAACACAAAACATAAACATCGATCTACACAAAGGTGTCAAATTAAATACTTTACAAATCTTAGGGGTTGCTTCCATCAAACCAAACAATTTTGACTATGAGACTAAAGTTGGCGTTTTCTATGGAACAGCAGGTTTTTTTTTTTATTACTGTATTGTTTATATTAAACTGGGTCTCATTTCTATGTGTGTACAACAGGTATACGTACGGTGTATGAGCACGCGGTGGTCTGTCCCGTTGAAGTGCACGGTGTTGACGGAGCCGCGCTGTATGTCCGAGTAGAACAGCCGCGACCTATCGTAGTCGTACGCCAGGCTGATCGCGTTCCGCATCAACTCCCTAAGGACGAGGGATCACTCGTTTACAAGCTTTCTGCAACTACTTGAATATGAATATGAACCTAGTCTAACAACTCTTGTATTATCGCTAACTGTTCAGGGTACCTAGATAAAGTGACATTCTATTGGCGTAAACGCTAATAGAAATAACAGAATGTATGGATTTAACATTGGCGATCGAAACATTTTGACGTTTGCTTTCGCCACCATACGTCAGTACAATGTTGTCGTTTCTACTAGCTTCGACGGCAATCAAATGTCACTTTGTCTAGGTACCCAGTAACACGGATTTTTTTAAACAGGATGGACATGCTAAAATGTTAATTGGGATAACATTCCAAGCTTAAATGCACAAACTCCCGAATATCCAACCATTAATTATACCATTAACGAAATAGACATGGCAAAAATGTACAGACAAATAAGATGGTATATGCACACAATCTTGCACGCACACGGGATGCACAAGGGCCTCCACAAGTTAAAGGAACCCCGATACGTCCGGATCAGCAAACCTCGAATTGTGGTGTCAACTCAAATCCTATGACACCTACTCGATAGAAGATTCACGGCCGTGATTTCTATTTGCAATTATCAGAACTCTTGCTTATTATTATTTTGACGGTGCAATATTACAAAATTGTACCCACAAATAGAGCTTTATGTATGGTTTGTGTGTACATGTATTATCGTTTAATCACCACCGACTTATGATTTCACCGTGAATTTGTAGCAAAGGTAACTTTTAGCGATGTACCCAGTAACTCCCACAGGAGGAAACAAAGATAAACAAAGAGTATAAATACATACATATTCTGTATCGGTGGGTATGGTGAATTGAGGTCCTTCTCGTCCTGCAGGTGGATGCTGTCGATCTTGGTCACGCGCGAGTACATCAGGAACGACGTGTACGCTGCACAAACATACTTGCTACAGTTAATGAATCTGTGACATGCACTTTTTTGTTTACTTTTAGGGCTAAATTACCGTTTTCGGAAAAAAGTTATCAAAAAAATCACATCCAACTCACGTCAACGCCATCTATCGCAGTATGATCAACTATATTTTACTAGATGTCAGAAAACTCCCCTTTCCCAGCGAGAGCAGGAACCCCCCAAGATATTCACAACAATTACAACGTAGCGTAACGGTTACGTTATTCACAAAGACCCGATTACGTCACGTGTGAGGTCTGAGGGTATCGTGTGTTCTCGGCTCGAGAGTACCGGCTGGTCGATACTAACGTGTGCAGGTCTTATTGTCGGGCGCCAGGTCGCCGTGGGGGCAGGCGCAGCGCGCGGAGGTGCCGTCCCACAGGCACAGCGCCGCGCAGCCCCCGTTGTCGACCCCGCACGGACTCGCCGGGGGGGCGCTCGCGTTGGAGGGCGACTGTGCCGCGCTCGACCACACCTGCGGGGGTGAGTTAGGTATGGCTCGTGAGGGGGTTATACTTTAATACTAGCCCTAGCACGACGCGTATGACAATGTTTCAGTCGCGTTGTAAGTCTCACTTAAATTTATGCACATTAAGAGTGAGCGCTAATGTCACCTTGCAAGACTAGAAATTCAATTTATTTATGAAATAGTCATAAAAAGTCACTTAAAACTTTGGTCGCAAATAAACTATTTGTCAATGGCATAAAAATGTGGCAGCGATTTTATCAAAGGATGAATGTAAAAAAACGTTTCTCAAAAAACACGTTAATAATTTTACTGACGACAAATTCAGCCAACATAAAGCCTGAAATGACCAGCCAGCCAGCCTGTAACCAGGAAATTTTTGTTCATAATTTCCTGGTTACCTGGTTTCTTGTGTACGAATATTTTTAAATAACATGACACCAAGAGATGAATTATACTCACAAGTATATCCTTGAGGCTGTCGCCGACGTTCTCGCGCAGCACGCGGTAGTCGCTCAGGTTGGAGAGCGGCGCCGCGACCACGCTGCCTCCCGACAACATACTGCCAAACGAGGAGTATTTAGGTTACTACTCGAGTATAGCTATAGATACCCAAGTACAGTTGCAATGGAACTGACACAACATGAATTAAGTAGCTTAATAAACTTTTTGACATGAAATTTTTGATCGAGGAAGAACGTAGAGACAATATTTTTATCTTACAGAAACGATATTAAATGATTGTTAGTAGTGAACTCACGTGTCGAGCCAGTAGAGCGTGTCGCGGTGCACGGCGAGCGCGACGGGGTGCAGTAGTGCGGCGCCGGTGCCGGGCACGCGCGCCGCCTCCGACCCGTCGTAGCGCATGCGCCACACCGCCGCCTCCCACGTGTCCGCCCAGTACACGTACATGCTCTGCATCACACAGTATTATTAACATTATGACTTCCGCAAGGCCTTCGATGGAGTACACCACTAGCTTATTTGGATACGAAGCGATATAGATTGATGTAGTATCTCGTTTCATTCGTTTTGTTTCGCTATCAAATTCTAATGCTAAAACGCAGATTTTCATAGCCTAGAACTTGAGATTATAAATAAAACGTTTGGAGTGCCTCAAGGTTCTCACATAGGTCCTGTATTATTCCTCATATTTTTTTATGGGCTGTTCTTTTTTATTAAACTTACTAAAGTGTTACGAACGTACTGACGTTAAAAGTAATTTTTGAAGTGAAATCTTCTTTTGCGGCGTTGTGCACTTTTTGGGATGGGTAAAAAATTTTAAATTCGTGTCAGGACCGTGACGTCATCCTGATCGAAAATTCGTAAGACAAAAATTGGTATGACGATGACGTAAGATTTTAAGTTAAGCTCTCGTCAGGACCGTGCCGTCACGTGACATTCTTAGGACGCAAGAGTTAGTAAGAGTTATTAGTTTTCACTTCTGCCGGCACTCCCGGAGTGCAACCCGTTGATTTTTTTTACATAGTGAATGCTACTATTAACACGTAAATCCGAAGGTACCTTAGTATCGAGCGCGATGTCTGCGACAGCGGTGCCGTTGTAGAGCAACGACCTGTCGGAGACGTCGAGCCTCGCGCGCACTATCCAGCCCCCGCCCGACATGAACAGCCAGCCCCGCTCGCTGTCTATCGCCAGGCCTGCGGACGGACGGACACACAGACATTCAGTTAGAGACGGAAGAGAAATGAGGCTGCATGGCCTAGACTAGGGCGCCGCCGTAGGTAGGTAAATTAAAATTAAATTAATAAAAAAAAAACATTTGATTACCTTTCTCTTACAGTTTACAATCAGAGCCGTTTCGCACTACATCCGATCCGAATTGGAGAAAATAATTTTGTATGTAAAATCGGATGACGGAAGCCGGAGTACGTAAACTACCATAGACTACTCCGGACCGGATTCGGATCGAAGATAGTGCGCAACCGCTCTCACTATGCACTTACGTAAGTAAATAAACAAAAAAAAATGGTTCACAAAAAGAAAATACTTTGAGACATACGGCAAAGGGTGAATGATGTCAGCTGTGCTGTTCCCAAACTTGGGTAGAGCTTTTTTTCAGTCACTACCTTCTCCCTGAGATGATATGAGAGAGACGAGTTAGACATGATTAATAGAGGTAGACAGGGGACGTACTGGTGACGGCGAGGGGGTCGGTGTCCATCAGCACGTAGCGGTGGTCGCCGGAGAGGCGCGACACCTCGACGAGGCTGCGGCGCGGGTCGGCCCAGTACAGGTTGCCGGCCACCCAGTCCACGCCCAGCGCCGCCGGGCCCTCCGCGTCCTCCGGAGAACCCCCTCCGGGCACTACACTGCTCCTGTGGGCGAACATACATTAAGCCACCACTATATTTTCGCCATGAATGGAAGAGAAGGGCCGAGAACGAGAGCCCTTTATTGTTCTCCGGCGTCGCGACGCCGCGACGCGTCGTGACTTGTAGTAATTTTCATTTGAGAATTCTTGCCGAGAAGTTCTCGCAAGAATGTTAAGAATTCTTGCCGAGAAGTTCTCGCAAGAATGTTAAGCCTGCATTACTATAACAACGTGGGAAGATCTTCTACGACCGTAAAAGGTGGTACATAAAAGAAATTTGCACAGTCAGCCTTATAAAGATTATGACATAGATATTGAGGCAGGCTATGGGGTACCTGTCCGCGCCGCCCCTGCTGGCGCGCCACACGCCGCCGGCCTCGGCGTCGGCCCAGTAGAGCCACTCGCCGGCGGCGCTGTAGGCCAGGGCCCGCGCGAGGGAGACCTGCGCGATGGGCGGCAGGGCCTCGCTGCCCGGCTCCGGGCCCGCCAGCGTCAGGCCGCGGATCTCCCATCCGCTCGAGTAGATCAACACCTCATCTATCGCTGCAACGACACACAAATACACTTAATACACATGCAGACATACACATATTCTCACGCTCGTCTTTAATTGGGGTAGGCGTAACACTGTCATCTATATAAATAGTTTTTTTTTAAACCATGATAACTATACCGTGTGTAACTCCTGAATGAAATTTTAAAATATTAATATTTTGAGATTGTTTCGTTCGAGCGGCTCCAGAAATTACCTTTATTCACTACACAAAAGAACACAAAAAAAGGTAATGTAAAGTTTCTGTCGTTGAATAGAAGAAGCAGAAGTACTTTTGTGCATATTGAGTCTCTTTTACATTGCTTGCAAAAGGAACGGGTGCTAAGTAATGAATCTCAATCATTGAAGTTAGATCGAATCAATGTTTTTAACATGCTACATCATTTAACACACAGTGAAACAAATGGTAGGTACAAATGTGAGACTAACGCTTGCACCTGGGTCCGTCCCTGGTGTAGCCGGTGGCGCACTTGCACACGCTGTCGGTGGCGGACACGGGCAGGCACAGGTGCGCGCACGCCGTGCGCCGCTGCGCGCACGCGCCCACGCCCGCCTGACCGCCCCTGCGCAGAACATTCATACAGCTATGGAATACATAAGTATAGCATAGTCATGCTCACGACTACATCACCCGAAGTAGTAGCCAAATTATTGTTAATGTGCCATATTCAGAATACACATTAGTATTTGAGAAATAAAGCCTGTAGAATGCGCATTATAACACAGATAAAGACTTCACTAGTGAATGTGACTAAGCGTGCGTCCGCACAGCACGGTGGTCGGTGAGAGAATACCAATAAAATGCATACAATAGATATTAACCAAAGACTGCTCCTTCCGATAGATAGCGCTATCGGCATTTAACTATATTGCTGTTCCCTACACTGCCAAACGGGCATGGCGTCGCCGTACATTTTCAACAATTACTAAAATGTTAAACATAACGCTAAAAGAAACATTTCTTTCGGTATGGACTACAGATGCAATACGTAGATGCAAACAGTACAGGTACAATGTCAGTAGGCACACATACCTGGCGTGCACCTTGATGGAGAGCAGCGGGCCGGCGCCGGCGCGCAGCACGGTGTTGTCGGCGCAGTCGCGCTGCGCACACGCGCGCACCGCCCCCTCCCCCGCCTCCGAGTAGATCACGCGCCCCGAGTACACCTCCAGCACCACCGGCCGCGCCCCGCTCTCCAGCGGCAGCTGCTCGACATCACGTTACTACATTACGATTGGAAACTAAACTCCCCTACACATTATATATCTAGAGTATCGTCCACTAATGTACAAACGAAATATTCATCTTAGCAGACAGGTACTGACTCCAAATGAGATACAAAACCTGCTATAAACCTACTGCTTTAGGGATTAATAGAGAACTATAGAAAGGGCGTTCACAAAATATCACCGACGCAAATCTGTTAAGGCAAAGGAAAAGACATACAATAATACACATTGCTCGCAGAACCAATGGTCGATGGAACCGAAGAGTTCTCGAGTGGCAACCGCGCACCGGAAAGCGCAGCGTCGCCTATCCACACGATGGGCTCTCAGGTGCCGTTTCCGTATTCCTCCAACAATATGTAAGAGCTCGTCCGACCACGAAATGACCGGGTGTTACCCATATATGCCTACTGGGTCGAAAACTACCCCATACAACCATAAATTGGTTTAGGTCGTTTTCGACCCAGTGGGACTATATGGGTTAAAGGTCCCAAGAATCAGCAGAAATGGGAGTTAAAGGACGTGAATTTGAAATTGATTCAATTTGTACTAAAGTTGTGTATAGGTTCTTCAAAGGTGAGATATGAATTACCTAATACTCTGACTAAATGGTACTTAAAGAGTATATTGACTGATTATACGTCTGAACAGCAAGCCTATTTTATCATTTAACTACACCTTGAAGTCCCACACCGCAAAGACTGCAACATAAACTTTGATATGTTTATCACGTTCACGTCTGTCAGCAGCAATAAGAGGACCATCATAGTCTACACCAGTTGTCCGAAAGGGATAAGCTGACTGAGACGCTGCTCAGGCAGCTGACCCATGATAGGGCTTATTGTTTGTGGTGTCATCCTAGAACATCTTTGACATTTGTGTGCAACAAGCCTAGCTACATTCCGACCGCCAACAAAAGCCTACCGCCTCCGCTGGCTTGGTAAGAATTGGATAGAATTGGTCAGAAAGGTTGGAAAGAATGAGTAAGGATCGGCATGCCAGACGAACATTTCTGGGAAGTCGCTACTGGCCGACATGCAATGGGTCGAGGCAGGTATCGCCGTGCCGGAGCGAAGCAGTGGAGGCTGACCTTCGTGAACTTCAATCGCAAGCTACGTTTTCCTCATAACGTTCCCTTTTCATGGGAAAAAATTCATTATAAACATATGACCTAAAATCTCATTTGTCTAATAAACTGGGATCAAAATTATTGATCGAATAATCCACTACATCGATACGGCTTGTTTACTATTAGGGCAAATTTTATCTTAACTTATACAATAATATGTATAGTAGGTGTCTGAGTAGCATGTTACAGAAGTACAAGACAGTAAAACGAAGTGTAACTTACGGTGGTCAACTTGTTGTTGGCGAGGTCGAGGTACTGTATGGTGGCGGAGGC
Source organism: Agonopterix subpropinquella (assembly GCA_922987775.1). Lineage (NCBI taxonomy): Eukaryota > Metazoa > Arthropoda > Insecta > Lepidoptera > Depressariidae > Agonopterix > Agonopterix subpropinquella. The sequence goes on along the minus strand of OV277694.1, from coordinate 286,756 downwards.
GACGTTCACCCAGTAAAGCAGATTGTTCTCAACGTCGACCACCATGCCTGCGACATACACATACACACATCAACTATGACCCTATGTAATAAATAATCAAATTGTACATGTCATTATGATGCAGAATGACAATTCTGCATCATATCGAGTGTTGACAAACACTCGATGACAAAGGGCACACACACACACACACACAACCGCGCGCATCGTAGGTAGGCTGATATAAACGAAGTTACGGACGAAATTACTTTTCGGATTGGTCTCAATGCGTAACATAGTATACTCACTGTTGGCGCCGGCGAGCATATTGTCCGCGCGCGAGTCGACCAGCACTCGGCGGTCGGTCGCGTCCCCGGCCGCGCTCTCTATGCGTTCGCCCTCCGGGGACGTTATCGCCCAGTACAGCCGACCCCTGCGGTCATTCACTAAGTTATAACATCGTCAACAGCTAAGAGAGGTCGGAGGAGTGTTAGCATGAAGCTCACACACCTGGTGGGGTCCAGCGCGGCGGTGGTCAGGTTGGCGAGGCCGGTGGCGAGCGTGGCGGTGTGCTCGCCGGCGAGGGTGGCGGCGGCGAGCGCGTCGTCCGTGCAGTAGTAGAGCAGGCGCGCGCTCCAGTCCAGCGCGAGAGCTCGTACGCGCGTCAGTCCGCTGTCCGCCACCACGGTGACCGCACCGCCCGTCAGGTTCACACGTTTTATCTCGTTCGTCTGTGGTGCAGTGCGGGGGCATACACGTCAGAAACACTAGTGATTGTGCGGAACCCTCAATAACTGACGCGAATTAGTCAATAACAACAACCATATTATCTTAAACTTATCTGAATTAACTATTATTGCGCAACTTTGTATTGATAAGTGAGGAGAGGAAGGTGATAAGCTGATAAGTGAGTTGAGAAAGTGATAAATGAAGAAAGGAAGGTGACAAATCAAGAGACAAAGTGATAAGTGGGGTAAGGAAGGTGGTAAGTGAGGAGAGGAAGGTTATAAGTGAGGAGAGGAAGGTTATAAGTAAGGAGAGGAAGGTGATAAGTGAAGAGAGGAAGGTGATAAGCTAATAAGTGAGTTGAGAAAGTGATAAATGAGGATAAGAAGATGACAAGTCAAGAGAGAAAGTGATAAGTGGTGTAAGGAAGGTGATAAGTGATTCGAAAAGGTGATAAGTGAGGGGAGGAAGGTAGAAAGTAGTCGAGAAAACTCATTAATCACCTTTCTTTTCTCACTTATTTTCTTACTTATTAACAATTAGAATGACAACGACAAAATTCAATATTTCTTGTTCAGGTGAGGACAACTGTTCGCAAGAAAGGCCGTAAATAAAACTACCGACGAACGAGCCTTGTGATTGCGCTCTAACATAAGTAGCTTTCAGGCTGGCAGTGTACGCTGCAGTAACACAGACCTCAGCGTCGGCCCAGAAGATGGCGCTCTCAGCGTGGTAGAGCTGTATGACGGTGGGCGCGGTGATGCTGGGCCCCGACACCGTGGGGATGATGTGCACGAGCGGCGCGTCTAGGTCCACGCCCCGGATCTCGCCCGGCCGCCCCATCAGCAGCACCTTCTCGTGCGCTGCACACACACACAAACACACACACACGGGTAGATTAGCAATCAGCTTCTACTGTAGCACGCTTGAAGCATAACGTCATAAGGACTTTCTTAACGGTTTTTAGGGTTCCGTACCCAAAGGGTGAAAACGGGACCCTATTATTAAGCCTACGTTGTCCGTTCGTCCGTCGTTAAAAATTAAGGGGGGTTCTCAACAAGAAACTTGTTTTTAATCAACGTTTTTTCTTCACGCTGTATAGTAAAAACGGTAAAACATACACGCGTCAAACTTAGTGTGATTGATTATAAAGCAAACACTACAGAATAACAAAAAATACTAAAAACCGGCCAAGTGTGAGTTGGTCTCGCGCTGAAGGTCCCGGACAAAAAAAGTTTTTTTTTCTAAGTTAATAATGTTGTGTTCTGTGGTGATGTGGTACGGAACCCTCGGTGCGCGAGTAGCCTGACTCGCACTTGACCGGTTTTATTTAAGGGGATGACCACACCATCAAGCTGAACAAGTATCTTAACGGGACCAATACTCGCTAGTGAGGGACTCACCCTCGCAGGTGAGGTTGTCGGCGGCGAGGCGCATGACGTGGGGGCAGGCGCAGGCGCGGGAGTCGGGCCCGTCCGTGAGGCAGAGGTGCGAGCAGTTGCCGTTGTGCCGCCCGCACGGCGCGTGCAGACTGAACAAGTATCTTAACGGGACCATTACTCGCTAGTGAGGGACTCACCCTCGCAGGTGAGGTTGTCGGCGGCGAGGCGCATGACGTGGGGGCAGGCGCAGGCGCGGGAGTCGGGCCCGTCCGTGAGGCAGAGGTGCGAGCAGTTGCCGTTGTGCCGCCCGCACGGCGCGTGCAGACCGAACAAGTATCTTAACGGGACCATTACTCGCTAGTGAGGGACTCACCCTCGCAGGTGAGGTTGTCGGCGGCGAGGCGCATGACGTGGGGGCAGGCGCAGGCGCGGGAGTCGGGCCCGTCCGTGAGGCAGAGGTGCGAGCAGTTGCCGTTGTGCCGCCCGCACGGCGCGTGCAGACTGAACAAGTATCTTAACGGGACCATTACTCGCTAGTGAGGGACTCACCCTCGCAGGTGAGGTTGTCGGCGGCGAGGCGCATGACGTGGGGGCAGGCGCAGGCGCGGGAGTCGGGCCCGTCCGTGAGGCAGAGGTGCGAGCAGTTGCCGTTGTGCCGCCCGCACGGCGCGTGCAGACTGAACAAGTATCTTAACGGGACCATTACTCGCTAGTGAGGGACTCACCCTCGCAGGTGAGGTTGTCGGCGGCGAGGCGCATGACGTGGGGGCAGGCGCAGGCGCGGGAGTCGGGCCCGTCCGTGAGGCAGAGGTGCGAGCAGTTGCCGTTGTGCCGCCCGCACGGCGCGTGCAGACTGAACAAGTATCTTAACGGGACCATTACTCGCTAGTGAGGGACTCACCCTCGCAGGTGAGGTTGTCGGCGGCGAGGCGCATGACGTGGGGGCAGGCGCAGGCGCGGGAGTCGGGCCCGTCCGTGAGGCAGAGGTGCGAGCAGTTGCCGTTGTGCCGCCCGCACGGCGCGTGCAGACTGAACAAGTATCTTAACGGGACCATTACTCGCTAGTGAGGGACTCACCCTCGCAGGTGAGGTTGTCGGCGGCGAGGCGCATGACGTGGGGGCAGGCGCAGGCGCGGGAGTCGGGCCCGTCCGTGAGGCAGAGGTGCGAGCAGTTGCCGTTGTGCCGCCCGCACGGCGCGTGCAGACTGAACAAGTATCTTAACGGGACCATTACTCGCTAGTGAGGGACTCACCCTCGCAGGTGAGGTTGTCGGCGGCGAGGCGCATGACGTGGGGGCAGGCGCAGGCGCGGGAGTCGGGCCCGTCCGTGAGGCAGAGGTGCGAGCAGTTGCCGTTGTGCCGCCCGCACGGCGCGTGCAGACTGAACAAGTATCTTAACGGGACCATTACTCGCTAGTGAGGGACTCACCCTCGCAGGTGAGGTTGTCGGCGGCGAGGCGCATGACGTGGGGGCAGGCGCAGGCGCGGGAGTCGGGCCCGTCCGTGAGGCAGAGGTGCGAGCAGTTGCCGTTGTGCCGCCCGCACGGCGCGTGCAGACTGAACAAGTATCTTAACGGGACCATTACTCGCTAGTGAGGGACTCACCCTCGCAGGTGAGGTTGTCGGCGGCGAGGCGCATGACGTGGGGGCAGGCGCAGGCGCGGGAGTCGGGCCCGTCCGTGAGGCAGAGGTGCGAGCAGTTGCCGTTGTGCCGCCCGCACGGCGCGTGCAGGCCGGCCGGTTGCCGGCTCGGGTGGATCACCTGCCGGGACGGCAAATCATTGTAGCTCTAATTTTCTTCTCAAATTGTTTCACTACTTCTGAGTATGTTCTTAATAACGTATCCGACAGATCGTTTGACATATTTTGTATGAAATATATATCAAAAGATCTGTAAAAATAATGTAGTAAGAACTTAACCAGAAGTTGTGAAACAGGTTCTTAGACAAGAAATCACGGGGCCACAGGTCACGACGTCTTTTTGCTGTGATAAAATAGTGCATTTTGTAAACACTTTCTGAATCGCTAAACAAGCACGATGAAGTAGCGATCTAGCTATGTTGCAGCGCTGTTCTGTATCGATGCCAACACGCGATATTACCGATACAGAATCGTGATTGTTGTTCTGTGTATCGCCGACTTGTGGTCGCGTAGCTATTATGTCATGTATGGAAGGCGGCTATTTAGTTAGCGATGCTGCATCACTACTTCATTGCTACTGAATTAACGCAGAAAGAAAACGTGGGCAGCGACCCTAAGGAACTACTGTCAAACGTTAAGTTGTAACAAGGTTATGACGCCTTAGTAGTTAATTATGATGAAAGCGCCAGTCTGTCCAGTCACGTGCTATACTGTACTGTACACAGAGGGTGGGCAGAGACCTTGAGGTCGAAGGGCTGTGTGAGGGTGCGCTGTACGACGGCCACGTCGGAGCCGTTCCACTTGTTGGCCCTGACGACGCTGTTCGAGCGCCAGTCGGTCCAGTACACGTGCGACTCGAACACTGTGATCGCGAAGGGATGCGAGAGCGCCTCGTGGCCGCGCAGCACCTCCCTGTAGTCCGTGCCCTCGTACGTCGTCGTGTGGATAGAGTCCGACCTGTCGGGAATAGTTTGTTATTACACGGAGGAAAGAATGGAACGGAGGTATCGCAAAGCAATTAGGTCTGTCGCCATTATATTAATTTCATTACATGATGTCACAGTGTGCGTGGCTATTATGATGCTCAATTCGAAGCGGACCGCCGCGCTGTTCCTGGATTCAATTTTAGGGGCGGAATCTGCACATCTGTCTTGTTCCCCATCCCTGCATTTTGTTGACACTGTCACTGATACTGACACTGTGATAGAAATATTGCTTTGCGACACCTCCCGCTCCTATCTATCCTCTATGGTTATTATTTATTAGCCACTGTGTACTATGTGACTAGAGGTGTGTGTGTGTGTGTGTGTGTGTGTGTGTGTGTGTGTGTGTGTGTGTGTGTGTGTGTGTGTGTGTGTGTGTGTGTGTGTGTGTGTGTGTGAGTGTGTGTGTGTGAGTGTGAGTGTGTGTGTGTGAGTGTGTGTGTACCTGGCGTCGATCCAGTAGAGCCTGGCGGCGAGGTGGTCAAGCGCGAGGCCGTTGGGCCAGGCGCCGTCGGTGAGCGCGTCGACTCTCACTAGACGCACGCGCGAGTGCCCCGCGGGGGTGCTGCGCTCGATGCGGTGTGTGTGTGTGTGAGTGTGTGTGTACCTGGCGTCGATCCAGTAGAGCCTGGCGGCGAGGTGGTCGAGCGCGAGGCCGTTGGGCCAGGCGCCGTCGGTGAGCGCGTCGACTCTCACTAGTCGCACGCGCGAGTGCCCCGCGGGGGTGCTGCGCTCGATGCGGTGTGTGTGTGTGTGAGTGTGTGTGTACCTGGCGTCGATCCAGTAGAGCCTGGCGGCGAGGTGGTCGAGCGCGAGGCCGTTGGGCCAGGCGCCGTCGGTCAAGGCGTCGACTCTCACTAGTCGCACGCGCGAGTGCCCCGCGGGGGTGCTGCGCTCGATGCGGTGTGTGTGTGTGTGAGTGTGTGTGTACCTGGCGTCGATCCAGTAGAGCCTGGCGGCGAGGTGGTCGAGCGCGAGGCCGTTGGGCCAGGCGCCGTCGGTCAAGGCGTCGACTCTCACTAGTCGCACGCGCGAGTGCCCCGCGGGGGTGCTGCGCTCGATGCGGTGTGTGTGTGTGTGAGTGTGTGTGTACCTGGCGTCGATCCAGTAGAGCCTGGCGGCGAGGTGGTCGAGCGCGAGGCCGTTGGGCCAGGCGCCGTCGGTCAAGGCGTCGACTCTCACTAGTCGCACGCGCGAGTGCCCCGCGGGGGTGCTGCGCTCGATGCGGTGTGTGTGTGTGTGAGTGTGTGTGTACCTGGCGTCGATCCAGTAGAGCCTGGCGGCGAGGTGGTCGAGCGCGAGGCCGTTGGGCCAGGCGCCGTCGGTCAAGGCGTCGACTCTCACTAGTCGCACGCGCGAGTGCCCCGCGGGGGTGCTGCGCTCGATGCGGTGTGTGTGTGTGTGAGTGTGTTTGTACCTGGCGTCGATCCAGTAGAGCCTGGCGGCGAGGTGGTCGAGCGCGAGGCCGTTGGGCCAGGCGCCGTCGGTCAAGGCGTCGACTCTCACTAGTCGCACGCGCGAGTGCCCCGCGGGGGTGCTGCGCTCGATGCGGTGTGTGTGTGTGTGAGTGTGTGTGTACCTGGCGTCGATCCAGTAGAGCCTGGCGGCGAGGTGGTCGAGCGCGAGGCCGTTGGGCCAGGCGCCGTCGGTCAAGGCGTCGACTCTCACTAGTCGCACGCGCGAGTGCCCCGCGGGGGTGCTGCGCTCGATGCGGTGTGTGTGTGTGTGAGTGTGTTTGTACCTGGCGTCGATCCAGTAGAGCCTGGCGGCGAGGTGGTCGAGCGCGAGGCCGTTGGGCCAGGCGCCGTCGGTCAAGGCGTCGACTCTCACTAGTCGCACGCGCGAGTGCCCCGCGGGGGTGCTGCGCTCGATGCGGTGTGTGTGTGTGTGAGTGTGTGTGTACCTGGCGTCGATCCAGTAGAGCCTGGCGGCGAGGTGGTCGAGCGCGAGGCCGTTGGGCCAGGCGCCGTCGGTCAAGGCGTCGACTCTCACTAGTCGCACGCGCGAGTGCCCCGCGGGGGTGCTGCGCTCGATGCGGGGCGCGGAGTGCTCCCAGTCGCTCCAGAACAGCAGGCCGGCGCGCGGGTCCACGGCGATGGCGCGCGGGCTGTCCATGTCGCCCGCTATCAGCGTGCGCCGGTACTTGCCGTCCAGCCGCGCCACCTACACCACACCATTACTTACATACGAACACGTGTACTGTACCACCTATTTACACATTCGCGTAGCGTGGTTTTCACGTGGTTTTCTTCTGGGAGTTGAAGAGGCAGCTGATTTTAATCCACTGCCGAAAGACCACTACATTCTGAGGTAGACCCTGTATGCCTTTTTTTCACACTATGCTTTCGCGTGTTCATACCAGTCACCGATGTTAGACCATAACAAAAAGTTTAAGGAACAGATTTTTTCAATCAGTTCGTTAATACATATAGGGTCCTTCTTAATATGCTGACACTTTTTTAAGGGGATGGTCAGACCGTCGAACTGAACAACTTTCTATATAGGACCAACATCGAAATCGCGAAAAAAATACAGCTGTCCCATACATTGGGTTCGAGTAGGTTTGCAGTTTTGTATGGGACAGCTGTTTTTTTTTTCTCTATTTCGGTGTTGGTCCCATAGAGAAAGTTGTTCAGATTGACGGTCTGATCGTCCCGTCAATCAAAAAAAAAAGTGTGAGCATATTAAGAAGGACCTTGTATGTGCAAGGTTTCGATCCATGATTTGGACTCATCAAATGTTGACTCTAAATCTAGGGATACATCAGTCGATATTACGCCTGCAGTGTTTTTTAAATTACCCACGATACACTTGTAAAACAATGTGACAATGCAATAAATATTTGAATTTGAATTTAAGTATAATAATTAGCCGTCGAAATTAAGTAGCATAATCTCAGCAGGTGTGTTTTTACCAGGTTTTTACATGGTTTTTACACACTTAAAATTTGTAAAAAAATACAATAGTTGCATTCAAACAACCCATAAAAGACGCGCCCTACCTCTAGACGTGTTAGCTACGTGTATGTGTGTCGTACCTCGATCTGGTGCAGACTGCTCTCGACCCAGTACAGGTTGCCGGCGACCCAGTCCACGGCGAGCCCCTCCGCCGTCGACAGCCCCTGCTGTACCACCACCTCGATGCCGCTCAGGGCTGCCACAATCAATGTACACTATGTCAAGTGGGAGACGAGATACGAGTGCAACTGATGAGGTCTTCTTCTTATCGTGTGGGCAGAGCCCTGGAGTCAGAGTTTTTTCAGACCGCCTTACGGCCTCTGACGTGGTTTTTATGTAACGACTACTACTACCAGAGATAGTAGCCGGGACCAACGGCTTAACGTGCCATCCGAAGCACGGAATCATCTTCTTTTCAGACAATCAAGTTACTCAGCCTGCAATGTCCTAACCAACTAGGGAAAAAACGCACAAAGTGACATATCACTAGGTGTCCCCCGTGGGAATCGAACCCACGACCTCCGTATCAAGAGCCCAATGCTGTTAACCATTATACTACGGAGGCAGTTAAATGGTTAAACAGTTAAACTTCGAACTCCGAAGCAAAACAATGCTACAAGTGTACGGTCCAAGCACCGAACATTTGCTTGCGCACGCGGTGACCTAGTTTCGCCGCGTGGAATAGCGTTTATTATAAATATGAATCTATTGGGTAATAACTGTGTGAGAACATATTCAACTGTCAAGCAAGACACATTAGAGAAAGATTCTGAGACTGTATATCCATATGTGGACTGTATATCCATAGGTCGCTGGTTCATATCCGGCTCGAAGGACCATTAAATGTACGCGCCAGTTAGCTGCGTACACTTGATTGTAGTGAAGTTTGCTTGATAGTTAAGTTGCGGAGAGATGAGAGAAAGAAGAAGTTGAAGATATAAAGTTTTACTTGAAGATAGTTAAAGAAACAAAGTTAAGTTGGCGAATCTTTCTCTAATGTGTTATGGAGGTGCTACTTGGGAATGTTCCTCCATTGAAAAGGGAAGTACTTCCGCCAGGCTAGGTGTGATGCCTGGGGACCGGCCGTGGTCCAACAGTTCTTAGTTGGACCTTGTATATATATCAAATCTCTGTGATTATTTCTCTTGCGCGATTTATGTCTCGCATTCGATTGTGAACCTATGTGTAGTAGGTTACGAGTTACGTATTTACGATGAACGTTGTCTTTGTATGTAGCATGTTTCCGCGAGCGACGGTATCGCCATCTGTTGGCATCTTTGCTATAACTTGTGGGTGCTGACCATCTGTAGTAGTACCCCACAGGACTCCCCCCTCAGACCGGAGGTCGTTGAGTAGTTTCGAAGTGTGCAGTCTGTATCCATGTAGTGTAGGTGCAGGGCTCCAGTCAAGTGAGTCTTACGAGCGATGTGCTGCGGTGTGTGTGTGCATCTGTCAGGGAGGTCAGTCCTGATGTGATGCGGGCGAGTGACAGGCGTGGAGAAGGCGAGCAGAACTGCCACGTGGAGGTGAGCTCAGACACGTGGGCTGCGGGAGATCCTTCTATGCAGACGCTGACTGTCGTTGAGGAAGCTGCAGGCCCAGGAAGCGGTGTGAAGACGGCTGCGATGGACCTGGTGCGGCTTCGGGTGATGGCGTGACTGCTGCTTGTTTGACCTGGTCGAGGGGGTGAAGGGTTGGTTGAAGCTGGTTGCTGCTCTGTGTTGGTGCTGCTCTGCGGTGTTCAGGTTGCGATGTTCTCTGTCGAGGGTCACCAATATGGAGGTGCTACTTGGGAATGTTCCTCCATTGAAAAGGGAAGTACTTCCGCCAGGCTAGGTGTGATGCCTGGGGACCGGCCGTGGTCCAACAGTTCTTAATTGGACCTTGTATATATATCGAATCTCAGTGATTATTTCTCTTGCGCGATTTATGTCTCGCATTCGATTGTGAACCTTATGTGTAGTAGGTTACGAGTTACGTATTTACGATGAACGTTGTCTTTGTATGTAGCATGTTTCCGCGAGCGACGGTATCGCCATCTGTTGGCATCTTTGCTATAACTTGTGGGTGCTGACCATCTGTAGTAGTACCCCACAGTGTCTTGCTTGACACTTGAATATGTTCTCACACAGTTATTACCCAATAGATTCGTATTTATAATAAACGCTATTCCACGCGGCGAAACTAGGTCACCGCGTGCGCAAGCAAATGTTCGGTGCTTGGACCGTACAACAAGCGTTTGCTGCATTACATTTTAAGATTAATTCGTCCATCCGAGTGGATTCTCAGGAATCTCAGGATTGGCTGAACCGCGTGATGCGTCTATTAATTTCATGCGTGTTTACTTAGATATAGACGTACCGTTGCCTATGATGGTGCCGCGGTATATGTTGTCGTCGACCACGTCGGTCCAGTAGAGGTGGGTGAGGTTGGTGGCGGGGTCGCGGCGCCAGTCCAGCGCGATCGTGTTCTTGAGGGAGGAGATGAGGGCGCGGGAGGTTAGCGAGGGTAGCTCGACTCCCCGCACCTCGTGACGGTTGCTGAACACCAGCAGCGGGATCGCCTTGTCTGTCATTACGACAATAGTTCACTCACAAATACAGTTTATACTAAGATTTCATATGATTTTTATTGATTGTGATTTTAGTTGATTTCTGTTGTTTAATCGTTAGGTCCACGGATTACTGATATGTAGCAAGCTACAAATGCGACACTGACATTTTCACTTAGTTACAACAGGTCCGTTGTGGCGTTGCTGTCATCAAGGTAATTTGTAGAATGCAAAAATTAAATTAAATTAAATTAAAAAATTCCTTTTTTTACCCGACTGCGCCAGAAGGAGGGTTATGTTTTTTTACTTGTCTCTCATTAATTAAACTATTACAGACACAGGTTAGGGATATTTGACCTAAGGGCAAACTTATCAACGATATTATAATTCAACTGAGAAGAATTAGGGCTTCTCAGGGATTCTTAATTCAAGCGAAAATACCAGGAAAAACACAAGAATATATAAGCTTTTGACGCAATAACACGGCATGACGCTGCTGTTGCTGTTAGTTCCAAATGACGTCCTATCATCGTCCTATGATGACGTTTCATGTGGGAAAATGCGACAACAGCGCCACAACGGACCTATCGAAACTAAAGCTGTCATAAGCCTGGTTAGGTCGCAGACAAAAGTAATCCGTCGGAAACACTGTATCCATTATTGTTTTTCTATAATCAAAATCTGCGGGAGCGCCCGATGCACCGCAACAGATAAAGCCTAGCTTTGTTTACGCGTTGGGATTTCTCGTCGTGGGTTGGTCTGTGAGCCCTTTAGGTAAACTTTGAAGACCAAAGTAATTGTCCTATGTATATTATAGTGATGGCAGTGTCAACTCACCGGTGCTCTTGCAGGTGAACCCGTCGTCGGCGAGCTTGAAGCCCTCGTAGCAGGTGCACTTGTGCCGCGTCTTCTGCGGCATGCACGTCTGTGGGACGTACGATAGTAGGGATGTAGTCTAACAGTATGATGTTACCACGTGACGTCCGGGAAACTTCATACAAATTAAACCCGGCCCGGACACGGTACTGATATGTGTGGATATTTTAAACTGTGAAACCGTACGCGCTTAACAGACACTTCTTCATTCTGTGGTCTTTGCCTTCCCGTCTCGTTCCATTAGACATAGGTCTGATGGAACGGAAAACTGATACGATCAGAGGTGGGATCAGATGCAGTGGTTATAACCGGCAGCTGCACGGCATGCCCATAGAGAGATATGTAAGTTGCTTGAAGGAAATAATCGCGTCATAAGATACTAGAATAGTAGCTTATCTATGGATACTAGACTGGGTAACTAACTAAAAGCCATGGAGGAAAGAAAGGAGCGGAGGTGTCGCGAATAAATATTTCTATCGAAATAAGTGTCACTAAAATTCAAGAAGGGTGTGTAGATTCTGCCTCTAAAACCGAATCCAGAAACAGCGCACCTCATCGTTTTAGATGTATTTTATTAATAAAAGAGAGGTGCTCAGCAAAAAAGAATGACGGTCCGCTTCGAACTGAACATCATAGGCCACGCCCACTGTTACTTCATTCATGACCGAATATAATTGCGACAGAACTAATTGCCTTGCTGCAACTCCACTCCTTTTTTCCTCCGTGGTAAAAGTAGTGAAGTGAGTGGTGAGGGTAGTGTAGGTACCTGGCTGCAGACCCCCCACTCGGTGCAGACGTGGCTGGCGGCGCAGGTGAGTCCGTCGCGCTGCAGGTGCAGCCCCGCCCGGCGTGGGGTGGCACGTGAGTCATCATATCATCAAGTAGTGAAGTGAGTGGTGAGGGTAGTGTAGGTACCTGGCTGCAGACCCCCCACTCGGTGCAGACGTGGCTGGCGGCGCAGGTGAGTCCGTCGCGCTGCAGGTGCAGCCCCGCCCGGCGTGGGGTGGCACGTGAGTCATCATATCATCAAGTAGTGAAGTGAGTGGTGAGGGTAGTGTAGGTACCTGGCTGCAGACCCCCCACTCGGTGCAGACGTGGCTGGCGGCGCAGGTGAGTCCGTCGCGCTGCAGGTGCAGCCCCGCCCGGCGTGGGGTGGCACGTGAGTCATCATATCATCAAGTAGTGAAGTGAGTGGTGAGGGTAGTGTAGGTACCTGGCTGCAGACCCCCCACTCGGTGCAGACGTGGCTGGCGGCGCAGGTGAGTCCGTCGCGCTGCAGGTGCAGCCCCGCCCGGCGTGGGGTGGCACGTGAGTCATCATATCATCAAGTAGTGAAGTGAGTGGTGAGGGTAGTGTAGGTACCTGGCTGCAGACCCCCCACTCGGTGCAGACGTGGCTGGCGGCGCAGGTGAGTCCGTCGCGCTGCAGGTGCAGCCCCGCCCGGCGTGGGGTGGCACGTGAGTCATCATATCATCAAGTAGTGAAGTGAGTGGTGAGGGTAGTGTAGGTACCTGGCTGCAGACCCCCCACTCGGTGCAGACGTGGCTGGCGGCGCAGGTGAGTCCGTCGCGCTGCAGGTGCAGCCCCGCCCGGCGTGGGGTGGCACGTGAGTCATCATATCATCAAGTAGTGAAGTGAGTGGTGAGGGTAGTGTAGGTACCTGGCTGCAGACCCCCCCCACTCGGTGCAGACGTGGCTGGCGGCGCAGGTGAGTCCGTCGCGCTGCAGGTGCAGCCCCGCCCGGCGTGGGGTGGCACGTGAGTCATCATATCATCAAGTAGTGAAGTGAGTGGTGAGGGTAGTGTAGGTACCTGGCTGCAGACCCCCCACTCGGTGCAGACGTGGCTGGCGGCGCAGGTGAGTCCGTCGCGCTGCAGGTGCAGCCCCGCCCGGCGTGGGGTGGCACGTGAGTCATCATATCATCAAGTAGTGAAGTGAGTGGTGAGGGTAGTGTAGGTACCTGGCTGCAGACCCCCCACTCGGTGCAGACGTGGCTGGCGGCGCAGGTGAGTCCGTCGCGCTGCAGGTGCAGCCCCGCCCGGCGTGGGGTGGCACGTGAGTCATCATATCATCAAGTAGTGAAGTGAGTGGTGAGGGTAGTGTAGGTACCTGGCTGCAGACCCCCCACTCGGTGCAGACGTGGCTGGCGGCGCAGGTGAGTCCGTCGCGCTGCAGGTGCAGCCCCGCCCGGCGTGGGGTGGCACGTGAGTCATCATATCATCAAGTAGTGAAGTGAGTGGTGAGGGTAGTGTAGGTACCTGGCTGCAGACCCCCCACTCGGTGCAGACGTGGCTGGCGGCGCAGGTGAGTCCGTCGCGCTGCAGGTGCAGCCCCGCCCGGCGTGGGGTGGCACGTGAGTCATCATATCATCAAGTAGTGAAGTGAGTGGTGAGGGTAGTGTAGGTACCTGGCTGCAGACCCCCCACTCGGTGCAGACGTGGCTGGCGGCGCAGGTGAGTCCGTCGCGCTGCAGGTGCAGCCCCGCCCGGCGTGGGGTGGCACGTGAGTCATCATATCATCAAGTAGTGAAGTGAGTGGTGAGGGTAGTGTAGGTACCTGGCTGCAGACCCCCCACTCGGTGCAGACGTGGCTGGCGGCGCAGGTGAGTCCGTCGCGCTGCAGGTGCAGCCCCGCCCGGCGTGGGGTGGCACGTGAGTCATCATATCATCAAGTAGTGAAGTGAGTGGTGAGGGTAGTGTAGGTACCTGGCTGCAGACCCCCCACTCGGTGCAGACGTGGCTGGCGGCGCAGGTGAGTCCGTCGCGCTGCAGGTGCAGCCCCGCCCGGCGTGGGGTGTGTAGAATACACATTTCTACTAAGGGTTGGTTGAGGTTGATGTATATAATGAAACACAGATATAGTCTTCACTAGTAATGTGACTAGCGCACGTCCGCACAGCACGGCGGTCGGTGAACGAATACCGAGCGAATGAACGATAGATATTGACCACAGACCGCACCAGCCGATAGATGGCGCTACCGGCGCTTTCCGCATTAACTACTCTTTATTGCTGTACACTACATCCCTTTCTTGTTTTAATTTATTTTTTACGTTTACTCGAATCTACCACCGCTTCGGAAGGTATAGCCCGTGGAGAAGAAGCGGCGCAAGAAACTCCACAGTTTAGCTAATCTCTTAAATCTTATTTACAATACAGTGTTGACTGTTATCAATGCTATTACATTAAACAAATTACGAATAAGTTATTGAGACTAATTTGTTTACAGAAAATAGATATTTATCAAATATTGATCTGAAATTGTCAAACACCAAATTCAACGATAAACAATGTTTATGGAAATTACAATCTCATTATATTAACACATTTCAGTTATTGTTACTTCTGTTCTATACTATCCCTTCCCTGTAAAAATATTTTTCTATTGATAGGTGTAAGTAAACCTACAAAAATAACGTTCCATAGATCTTTATTATCTCTTATTTATTTATTTTGGCTAACTACTAGTCAAAGTCACTGCTTCAAGATCGTATCCATTTCCGTTTTATCAAATTAAGGAGGTAAGGACAAAAGAGTGAATCTGTGATAAGCACATACACTTATGCACTCAAAATATTCTGGCGGGTGCCAGCCATTGCAATTAAGCGCTCACAGCTATTTTATTTGCATGACCCTTTAGCTTTTGCTAACAAGTTGATAGTTGCATGGCTCTGTAACCCATATCATTTTATTGTTGCATGATATTTTAGCTTTCGCTAACAACTTCATAGTTGCATGTCCTATAACCCATATAATTTTACAGTTTCATGAATGATGATATAACGCTGACTGACAACAATATTAAGTAAGGTACACTAGGTCGCTTTCGTTACCAGCTATGTACAGTAGTTACCTTTAGTTAGTCGACTAGACTAGTTTTGAGAAATCAGCAGTTTCAATTTAATGGACCCGTTTAATAAATAGATACTATTTTACTCAACCTATACAGATAAAATGCTGATACCTAAATAAAATAATAATCGTAATAATTTAATTAAATGTTCTTTGACCCACTTTAATGCTGATCTTTGACGGTGTTGCAATTACTCAAAAGATTCGCAATTTAATACGCAGTCACAATTTAATGTTACGGGCAAGTAAAAAATCAGAGTCCACACATTACTGTCGCTCTCATTTAGGGCTCTATGCCACGAGCACAATTTCAGCCAACGCCCTGTCTTATTCAACTATTTCCTCTTTGGTCTGTAAAAAGTTCTACCCCATTAGGTATGCTATGCTTCGATTGTTCCTAATATTGGAATAAATTTTTGTGGTTGAAAAGCTTGTCATTCTCTCACCATTTGGTAAGTCATTCCGTCCAAAATCAAAAATAAAAAGAAGTCTAGTCTACTACAACAGTATGCTAGACTAGAAACTTGAGATTTGATTCCGCTATCTTGGTACTCACGAATATTGTTTTAGCAAATGGTCTGATGGTGGTCTACCCTATGAGTTATTTTGTCTGCTATACATAAGTATTCAGTCACTAAAGCAGTATTCCAAATAAATTTTATAAATTGGCATAATATTTCCTGCCGTTCAACAGTGAATAAGTTATTATAATTAATTTCCCTTATACATACATACATTTCTATAACAATAACAATAAAATAAACTATAACCAATTTAGCAATTAGTTGTTAGTTACATGTAACGTCATGAAACTCATGAAAATATTGTCTAATGTAAGGTATACTTAGGTATGTATCTGAAACATTAGTTACTTACTTATTATTTAAACACTAATAATGTTTTCCTTTTACGAAACATACAGTTATATCATTTGGTAGGCTTTAAAAAAAATAATGCTATTTTTAATTACAACATGAATTAAGTGCAACTGTTGTTTCAACTTAATTGCGTGGCGTAATATTATTACAGAACTGCAAATCATTTTGTTTTTTGACTTGCTTGCACTGAAATTATATTATTTATTTAAAATATTATGAATTTATAACTAACCGATTTGGTTCAAGTACAGTGTAGTATACTTTAACACATACAAATGAATAAATTAACAGTGCAGTGCCTGCAGTGATTAGGTAAGATACAGATTTTATCTATGCAAAGAAGAAAGAGCAATAAGTCATTAATTCCTTATATTAATGTCAATGGAATGACCAACTACAAGCTGCTAATAATTACTTATTTGACTTGTCATCTGAATGACCAACTACGAGCTGCTTATAATAATTTATTTGACTTGTCATTTGAATGACCAACTACAAGGTGCTGATAATGAAATAACAGTTTTTTTTTCAATTGAATGACCAGCTGAAAGTTGCTAATAATTATTTTATTTATTTGACTTGTCATCTGAATGACCAACTACAAGCTGCTGATAGTAAATTTGATAGCATTTGATGCCCAGCTAAAAGTTGCAAATGTCAATTGAATGACCAGCTACAAGTTGCTAATGTCAATTAAATGAACAGCTGAAGGTTGCTAATGTCAATTGAATGACCAGCTACAAGTTGCTAATGTCAATTAAATGACCAGCTGAAAGATGCTAATGTCAATTAAATGACCAGCTGAAAGATGCTAATGTCAATTGAATGACCAGCTACAAGTTTCTAATGTCAATTGAATAACCAGCTAAAAGCGGCCTATGTCAATTGAATGACTGAATAACCAGCTACAAGTTGCTAATGTCAATTAAATGACCAGCTGAAAGATGCTAATGTCAATTGAATTACCAGCTAAAAGTTTCTAATGTCAATTGAATGATCAGCTAAAAGCTGCCTATGTCAATTGAATGACCAGCTGAAAGATGCTAATGTCAATTGAATGACCTGCTACAAGTTTCTAATGTCAATTGAATGACCAGCTAAAAGCTGCCAATGTCAATTGAATGACCAACTGTACTGTTTTTAACTGTTTGTTGTACATGGCAAAGCACTAACCATTAACCAGCTACAAGCTGACAATATGAGAGTAATCACCCTGACCATTTCAAACCTCTTAGCTATTAATTGGAGACATTTTCTCTTTATTAAGCACTAAAGCAAGGAGGTATGGTTCAATCGGCGCCTTAGCAGTCGTCCTGTTGAAGGCTGGTTTTTCTGTGACATCTAGGAACATACAATCTGCGAACAAAATTGTTAACCAGTATTATCGGTTTGGTCATGAATGTTATGATGCTTGAATATGATATAGTTATTAATCTTCTCTCAACTGAGATGAAGTGTTTCTTGTTAAAATGTGAGTAGGTATTTCCAGAAATACTAAATTTAATAAGAAATCACCTAATCATTTTCTAATACTTTTTGTAAATAATTGTCTGAATTTACATTGATCCTTAAAATATAAAATTCCTTGCTCAAATAGCCAAAGAAACTAATTAGTTTCACCTGGAGTAATTATATCCATAATTATGACATTAACAACAATGTTGCAAAGATAAGATCAACGTAAGGTTACTGAATTGAAGTTCTATAAAGTATAGAATACGTCAAACAAGTTCCGGTAACAAATCGGATGATGATGATGATCGGAAATTATGTTGGTACTATTGATGTTTGAATTGAAATATTTTCATGAACTAGTACCACCAAATAAGCTCCGAAAGTGTTGTATGTTATTATTGTTCTCGCATACCTACACTGAGAATGTCCAATAAGTAAAACGTTCAAAACGTAAAACTTTGGATTACAACTTAAATTTTTGTGACATCAGAATGTTCGTTACGCCAAATGTTCGTTACGCCGAATGTTCGTTAAGTCGAATGTACGTTACTCAGAACGTTCGTTACGTCAAATGTTCGTGACGCCGAATGTTCGTTACGCCGAATGTTCGTTACACCGAATGTTCGTTACGCCGAAAGTTCGTTTGCCGAATGTTCGTGGCGTCGAATGTTCGTTACGCCGAACATCGGTTACGCCGAATGTTCTATACGTATAATGTTCGGTACGCATAATGGTAATAAGTAACTTTTATTAGAGACCATCACAACTACGAAGTAAGA
The DNA here is from genome assembly GCA_922987775.1 of Agonopterix subpropinquella. NCBI lineage: Eukaryota > Metazoa > Arthropoda > Insecta > Lepidoptera > Depressariidae > Agonopterix > Agonopterix subpropinquella. The sequence continues at coordinate 268,699 of OV277694.1, read as the reverse complement.
CAATTACTTAAAAATGACAATGTGTCAATATAAGTATAAAAACTATTGGAATAAACTCACTTGGCATATCTTGGTTACCTAATCCTGTTTGTCTCGAATCAAGACACTATTCTTAACCTTTGGTATGCAGGAACGCGCATCAGCATGATGAAAACCATTTATTTCCATTGTGTCTGGCTTTTCCGGCATACGAGAGGTTAATGCGCGTATTTTGGATACCCATTAGGGCATAATGACGGACTACAAGCATGCATTAGTATATGCTCACGAGTACACTCCCCGAGGAGCAGTCAGAGACTCAGAAACCCCAGAACACCCTTGCCCCACCAGCACCGGAACTCCGTCCAGTCACGTGTGACGGGCAGTGAGCCTGGAGCTACGGACTTGAATAAATTCTTTCAATCGTTTAAAGTAATAAGGAATGATTACGTGACCTTAAAGATTGATGTCCAGAGCTGGCGCTGGCGTACATTTGTTCATCCTAGGCGCCGCGCCGTCCCGTGTTGTCCCACACCTTCCTCCTGTCTGGTCTCTCCTCTTTCCTCCAGCATTCGATGGTCGACATGTGGGAAAAGAAATACAGTATGTAGATAATTCCAAATAAACGATTTAAAATCGGGACAAAAAACTATTTTTTCTTTTCTTTTGAAATATATTTTTATCACTAGGCAAAGGCAAAAACAAAGCAATGCTAGCAGAAACCAGATAATTCCAAATAAACGATTTAAAATCGGGACAAAACTATTTTTACTTTTCTTTTGAAATATATAGTAACGCCAGTAGAAACCGTCTTCGATTGTGTTTAAATAACTCGCTTAGCTTCCTTAACTGGGTGTCCTTAACTGGTGGATTTTATTTCGTTGGCACCGTTTGTATTTTTTAATTTTCAACCCTCAACAAACGGATAAACACTTTACTCACGTGAATTTCGAATCCCATCCTCGTCGCCAATGTAGAATACACATTTCTACTAAGGGTTGGTTGAGGTTGATGTATATAATGAAACACAGATATAGTCTTCACTAGTAATGTGACTAGCGCACGTCCGCACAGCACGGCGGTCGGTGAACGAATACCGAGCGAATGAACGATAGATATTGACCACAGACCGCACCAGCCGATAGATGGCGCTACCGGCGCTTTCCGCATTAACTACTCTTTATTGCTGTACACTACAGGGTGGCACGTGAGTCATCATATCATCAAGTAGTGAAGTGAGTGGTGAGGGTAGTGTAGGTACCTGGCTGCAGACCCCCCACTCGGTGCAGACGTGGCTGGCGGCGCAGGTGAGTCCGTCGCGCTGCAGGTGCAGCCCCGCCCGGCGTGGGGTGGCACGTGAGTCATCATATCATCAAGTAGTGAAGTGAGTGGTGAGGGTAGTGTAGGTACCTGGCTGCAGACCCCCCACTCGGTGCAGACGTGGCTGGCGGCGCAGGTGAGTCCGTCGCGCTGCAGGTGCAGCCCCGCCCGGCGTGGGGTGGCACGTGAGTCATCATATCATCAAGTAGTGAAGTGAGTGGTGAGGGTAGTGTAGGTACCTGGCTGCAGACCCCCCACTCGGTGCAGACGTGGCTGGCGGCGCAGGTGAGTCCGTCGCGCTGCAGGTGCAGCCCCGCCCGGCGTGGGGTGGCACGTGAGTCATCATATCATCAAGTAGTGAAGTGAGTGGTGAGGGTAGTGTAGGTACCTGGCTGCAGACCCCCCACTCGGTGCAGACGTGGCTGGCGGCGCAGGTGAGTCCGTCGCGCTGCAGGTGCAGCCCCGCCCGGCGTGGGGTGGCACGTGAGTCATCATATCATCAAGTAGTGAAGTGAGTGGTGAGGGTAGTGTAGGTACCTGGCTGCAGACCCCCCACTCGGTGCAGACGTGGCTGGCGGCGCAGGTGAGTCCGTCGCGCTGCAGGTGCAGCCCCGCCCGGCGTGGGGTGGCACGTGAGTCATCATATCATCAAGTAGTGAAGTGAGTGGTGAGGGTAGTGTAGGTACCTGGCTGCAGACCCCCCACTCGGTGCAGACGTGGCTGGCGGCGCAGGTGAGTCCGTCGCGCTGCAGGTGCAGCCCCGCCCGGCGTGGGGTGGCACGTGAGTCATCATATCATCAAGTAGTGAAGTGAGTGGTGAGGGTAGTGTAGGTACCTGGCTGCAGACCCCCCACTCGGTGCAGACGTGGCTGGCGGCGCAGGTGAGTCCGTCGCGCTGCAGGTGCAGCCCCGCCCGGCGTGGGGTGGCACGTGAGTCATCATATCATCAAGTAGTGAAGTGAGTGGTGAGGGTAGTGTAGGTACCTGGCTGCAGACCCCCCACTCGGTGCAGACGTGGCTGGCGGCGCAGGTGAGTCCGTCGCGCTGCAGGTGCAGCCCCGCCCGGCGTGGGGTGGCACGTGAGTCATCATATCATCAAGTAGTGAAGTGAGTGGTGAGGGTAGTGTAGGTACCTGGCTGCAGACCCCCCACTCGGTGCAGACGTGGCTGGCGGCGCAGGTGAGTCCGTCGCGCTGCAGGTGCAGCCCCGCCCGGCGTGGGGTGGCACGTGAGTCATCATATCATCAAGTAGTGAAGTGAGTGGTGAGGGTAGTGTAGGTACCTGGCTGCAGACCCCCCACTCGGTGCAGACGTGGCTGGCGGCGCAGGTGAGTCCGTCGCGCTGCAGGTGCAGCCCCGCCCGGCGTGGGGTGGCACGTGAGTCATCATATCATCAAGTAGTGAAGTGAGTGGTGAGGGTAGTGTAGGTACCTGGCTGCAGACCCCCCACTCGGTGCAGACGTGGCTGGCGGCGCAGGTGAGTCCGTCGCGCTGCAGGTGCAGCCCCGCCGGGCACGAGCACGCCGCCCCGCCCGGCGTGGGGTGGCACGTGTGCGAGCACGCCGCTACCACGCACATTGGCTCCCCTGAGTCATCATATCATCAATCAATCAATACAGGGTTATTTTATTTGTAATTCGACGTATTCCTTTCAGGACGTTAAAGGACAGCCTAAATGCAATTATGTGAACCCCCATATGTGGGGTCGGAAATTAATAGTTTTCGAGATATTTGAAATTTAAGGTTTTTTTACAAAAACACCCATTTTTTCACACTTTTTCTCAAATAAATAAAAATATGCTTATTCTATGGCGTCGATTTGAATTTTAATTCATAGCTAACATTTTTTTCCGACATTTTTTCATAAATCAATGTCCAATCATACTGAGCAATTCAAAATAAATCAATAACAATGACGGTTAATTTTTGAAAAAAAAATTAGAAAGTCTTGAAATCCTGCTTTTTTTCTCAAAAAAATTAACCTTTATGAAAAAATGTCGGAAAAAATGTTAGCTATGAATTAAAATTCAAATCGACGCCATAGAATAAGCATACTTTTATTTATTTAAGAAAAAGTGTGAAAAAATTGGTGTTTTTGAAAAAAAAACCTTTAATTCCAAATATCTCGAAAACTATTAATTTCCGACCCCACATATGGGGGTTCACATAATTGCATTTATAGTCTAGTCACTGAGCAGTTTCCTTGTATGGACACCCTAACAATAATTTATCGATCCCTGAAACTTTGTAGTGTGATAAAGTGAAGTATAAAGATTATGGTTGACAAAGAATCTAAGATTTTTTTTTATTCGGAAGTTAGGTATTTGTACCTAAACATAAAAATCACTCGTAGCTCTCGGTGGAAAAATGTTCGACCCGAAATTCCTTTGGTATTTGTCAGTATATACTAATTAGCATATTATGTGACGGTATCCAGGAACATTTTAGAATTTAGGAAGGGAGAAATATAAAACTACCGTTTTTGTTCCATAACTACTTCAGGAAATTTAGTCGATCAATTTTTTTCTTTTTGTACGTATTAATTACTTTGAATATATCGTCTTGCACAATAATCTAAAAGTTTTCGTTTTCGATCACAGTTTTATTATTTTTGGGCAATAACTTACTTCGGAAAATATTTCGATCTATTTTAATGAATTTACAAGTTACAGTAGACCTAAATAAAACGGGTTTTTAAAGTATCTATTAAAATGTAGATTTGAAAATCAACATTTTGTAATCCAATTTTCGTACCGCGCGCGTATATCTTCAATGAGTCGCCGGGTGCGGAGGGGTGTTGAGGGAGCGGGCACCGCGCCGCCGCGCCGTCGTGCCGCCGCGCCGCACGAGTAATAATAAAAATACCCACGTGCCCACCATGCTACATGTAGCGATACGCCGCACAGATGGACCAAGAGTGCGATTTTTGAACATCACACGTTCAAACGAGTAGTAGAAAATGTCAAAATTACTACGGAGATTATGCATTTTTCTACTACTCGTATGAACGTGTGATGTTCAAAAATCGCACTCCAGAAGTGCGATTTTTGAAAATCATACGAGCGACTCGGCAGTAGAAAATGTCAAAATTACTATGGAGATTATGCATCTTTCTACTGCCAAGTCGCTCGTATGATTTTCAAAAATCGCACTTCCGAGCAGTTGTGTGTTAATAAACATGTCTGACGAATTGTGCGTTTTTTTTTCAACCGATTGCTTTCAAAATCGATATCTGAGGGTCCGCGCGGATTCCAAACTGGAATTCGTGGTCAGATTTGAGAAATGTGAGAAAAGTGGCCGCCATCTTCAATTTTTTTGTTTCTCAACCGATTGCTTCGAAAATCGATATCTGAGGGTCCGCGCGGATTCCAAACTGGAATCCGTGGTCAGATTTGAGAAAAGTGGCCGCCATCTTCAACTTTTTTGTTTCTCAACCGATTGCTTCGAAAATCGATATCTGAGGGTCCGCGCGGATTCCAAACTGGAATCCGTGGTCAGATTTGAGAAAAGTGGCTGCCATCTTGAACTTTTTTGTTTTTCGTCCGATTGCTTCCAAAATTGATATCTGAGGGTCCGCGCGGATTCCAAAAGAGAATTCGTTGTCAGATTTGAGAAAAGTGGCCGCCATCTTGAACTTTTTTGTTTTTCATCCGATTGCTTCCAAAATCGATATCTGAGCGTCCATGCGGACTACAAACCAGAATCCGTTGTCAGATTTGAGAAAAGTGGCCGCCATCTTGAACTTTTTGTTTCTCAACCGATTGCTTCCAAAATCGAAATCTGAGGGTCCGCGCGGATTCCAAATTGGAATCCGTGATCAGATTTGAGAAAAGTGGCCGCCATCTTGAACTTTTTTGTTTTTTTCCGATTGCTTCCAAAATTGATATCTGAGAGTCCGCGCGGATTCCAAAAGAGAATTCGTTGTCAGATTTGAGAAAAGTGCCCGCCATCTTGAACTTTTTTGTTTTTCATCCAATTGCTTCCAAAATCGATATCTGAGGGTCCGCGCGGATTCCAAACTAGAATCCATTGTCAGATTTGAGAAAATTGGACGCCATCTCGAACTTGTTTGTTTCTCAACCGATTGCTTCCAAAATCGAAATCTGAGGGTCCGCGCGGATTCCAAACTGATATCCGTGGTCAGATTTTAGAAAAGAGGCCGCCAACTTGAACTTTTTTGTTTTTCGTCCGATTGCTTCCAAAATCGAGATCCGCGCGGTCTTCAAACTACTTAGAATTCGTTGTCAGATTTGAGAAATGTGGCCGCCATCTTGAACTTTATTGTTTCTCAACCGATTGCTTCCAAAATCGATATCTGAGGGTCCACGCGGATTCCAAACTGGAATCCGTGGTCAGAATTGAGAAATGTGGCCGCCATCTTGAACTTTTTTTTTCTCATCCGATTGCTTCCAAAATCGATATCTGAGTGTCCGAGCCAGCGGATTTCAAACTTGGAATCCGTGGTCAGATTTGAGGAAAGTGGCCATTATCTTGAACTTTTTTGCTTCTCAACCGATTGCTTCCAAAATCGATATCTGAGGGTCCGCGCGGATTCCAAAAGCAACTAATGGGATGGAACAAACATGTAAAAGACGCTCATGGGGAGGCCAGACTTCGGTTTCAAACTTGGCTCGTGCACGGAAGGCCAGCGGCTGGACCAATCTATGAGGACATGTAAAATTGAGATACCAAATATTTTCTTAGTGATTTTTAAGGTTGTTTAAATCGCGATATTGATATTTGGGTTAGTTCATCTGGTGCGTAATTTGCTAAGCTTTCAGATGCAACAAAAAACAAAAAAAATATTTTTTTGAGATACCGCTTTTTGGCTTATGGGGCAGTATAGCAGTCGTAAAATATTTAAATCGAGACTTAAATAGTGCCAGAAGAACCAGGAGCAGATCAAAATGGAGGTTTTAGCTTCTCATCATGCTAAAAACGACTTTCGTAGTTTTTGGAAGTGCACGAACAAACTGAATCCGAGGCAGGGTCTGCCCGTGAGCGTTGAGGGAGTAACTGATTCTAAACTTATTGCTAACCTTTTCAAGGATCAATTTGCGGTGAGTCCACTAATGTATCAGAATAAGCAGGTGCACGATGCTGGGACTACCACGGCCAGTGGTGACCACAAAACTACTTTCTCGGCTAAGCAAATAGCTAATGTGATTAATAAAATGAAATGAGGGAAGTCTCCTGGCTGTGATGGTCTGAGCATCGAGCATCTGCAGAATGCTGGACCACATCTTCCAAGAGTCTTAAGTATGTTATTTAACTTCTGTATCAGTCACTCTTACTTGCCTCCTGATCTAACAAAAACCATAGTTGTACCTATTGTAAAAAAATAAACCGGTGATATTTCATCTAAATCAAACTACAGTCCTATATCTCTTGCTACAGCTGTAGCAAAGATTTTTGATAGCCTTATTAATAATGAACTGACTAATTATGTCAAATTGCATGATGCCCAGTTTGGCTTCAGATCGGGGCTCTCAACAGAGAGTGCTGTGCTCTGAAGCATACTGTGAAATACTATACGGCTAGGCAAACCCCGGTTTATGCCTGTTTCTTAGATTTATCTAAGGCCTTCGATCTAGTCCAGTATAACATGTTATGGGATAAACTAGAAGAATGTAAATTCCCGAGTGAGCTGACACAAATCTTAAAGTATTGGTACTCTAGTTAGGTAAATGTAGTCAAGTGAGGAAATGTAGTGTCAGAATCATATGGTTTGGAATGCGGTGTAAGACAAGGTGGGCTTACGTCTCCCACCCTTTTTAATCTCTATGTAAATGAGCTGATCGCTGAGCTCAGCAGCATGCATGTCGGCTGTCACATCGACGGTACCTGTGTCAATAATATAAGTTATGCAGACGACATGGTGCTGCTTAGCCCGTCGATCGGTGGCCTCAGGAAACTGATAAGTGTTTGTGAGGCGTATGCATCTAGACATGGATTGAAATATAATACAACCAAAAGTGAATTCATGCTATTTAAGTCCAGTAAGAAGTGTCCATCAGACATACCTGTCTTGGCTCTGAATGGAACACCTCTTAAAAGAGTGTCACAGTTCAAATACCTGGGACACATAGTGACAGAAGACCTGCAGGGTGATGCAGACATAGAAAGGGAACGCAGGGCGCTTGCAGTCAGGGCCAATATGATAGTCCACAGATTCAGGCATTGCTCAGCGCATGTAAAAATATCATTGTTTAGAGCGTACTGCACATCCATGTACACCTGTAATCTGTGGACTGCATATCGCCAGGCATCTCTGAGGGCCCTGCGCACCCAATATAATAACTAGGGATGCAACGATTCGGCCATTACGATTACGATTACGATTACGATATTAATCGTTATTTATTACGATAACCGATGCACTACGATTATTTAAACAAATTTAGCTGAGATTATCCTCAGAATGAGTTGTCATAGTGTTTCTTTGCATGCCAATGAAAGTTAAATCATTCAAAAAAAACTTTAAAAAATTCCAAGATTTTGTAACTTTTCCTCAGTTTTTCTACTAAGTACTTTGAGATTCAAGTAAAAGGTTCACTTAGTCAGGATTCTGCTTTTTGGATGCGTAGAGGCCAATTTGATTTGCAAAAACAACTTGGAACTTGATTCTGTACAATCTCGTTAATAAAGCGATAGCTCGTCCGATTTACGTGGGAGATCAATCTTTGAAAATGTGGATGAGATATCGAGAACGAAAATGTATGTAATACGTCAAACTGAAAATTAAATTATAGACCTCAGTAGAATTAAAAAGAAAATAATAAAATGAGAGTCAAATCTGACCAAAAAAAATTAGATTTAGCTCGAAATGAGCTAAAAAGGCAAATAGAGATCCGATTCTTTTAAAGTTGTTTTTCTGCTCTGGAATCTAGTATTCAGGTCTGGTATTTGCCAACAAGTGCAATCCGATTGACGTTATCAATTCGATTTAATAATCGTACGATTCTTACTACGGTGCATTGCATCGTTATTAATCGTGATTATTACGATTACAGATGCAAAACGATGCACCGCTTCGTAATCGTTGCATCCCTAATAATAACGCCTTCAGGATGCTGCTGGGGCTGCCGCGCTTCTGCAGTGCGTCAGGCATGTTCGCGGACGCTCATGTCGATGGGTTTCCCACCACGCTCCGCAAACGCTGTGCCGCAGCACTGCAGAGGGTTCGCGCCAGCATTCTGAAGATGGTCGCAAGTAGATACGACAGTAGCTTTATTAAGCACTGGGTCGGTCTGCACTTAAGTGTTTGTACTAACATAGTTATTTAAGTGTGTTACTAACATCACTATGGATTATAATATCTGAAATAAAGAATTTTTATTTTTATTTATTTTATTTATAAAAGAGAATCCGTTGTCAGATTTGAGAAAATTGGCCTTTTTTTTTTAATTGAATTTTTTTTGTTTATCAACCGATTGCTTCCAAAATCGATATCTAAGGGTCCACGCAGACTGCAAACCAGAATCCGTTGTCCGATTTGAGAAAAGTGGTCGCCGTCCTTAATTTTTTTGTTTCTCAACCGATTGATTCGAAAATGTCAAAGGACAACCGCCGCTCTCCCTTGAAAAAATACCTTAAAATGTATAGAAGTTTTGACTGAAGTCAAATGTGTAATAAATTATGAGGTTTTATAAAAACGACTCAGATAGTATCATTTATTTTTATTTAACGATTTATTTAATCATCATCATCATCATCATCATCTCAGCCGATGGACGTCCACTGCTGGACATAGGCCTCCCCCAAGGATCGCCATAACGACCGGTCCTGCGCTGCCCTCATCCAACGTTTTCCCGCCGCCTTCACCAGGTCGTCGGTCCACCGTGTGAGGGGCCTACCCACGCTGCGCTTTCCGGTACGCGGTCGCCACTCGAGAACTTTTCGGCCCCAACGGCCATCGGTTCTGCGAGCAATGTGCCCCGCCCACTGCCACTTAAGTTTAGCAACTCTTTGGGCTATGTCAGTTACCCTGGTTCTTCTGCGGATCTCTTCATTTCTGATTCGATCTCGCAGGGAAACTCCGAGCATAGCCCTCTCCATTGCCCTTTGGGTGACTTTCAGCCTTTTTATGAGGCCTTGAGTGAACGACCACGTCTCTGTTCCATATGTCATCACTGGCAACACACACTGATCGAAGACTTTCGTTTTAAGACACTGCGGTATTTGGGACGTGAAGATACTACGTAGCTTCCCGAACGCTGCCCAGCCGAGTTGGATTCGACGGTTGATCTCTTTCTCGAAGTTGGACTTACCTAACTGAATAGTTTGTCCCAGGTAAACATAATGGTCAACAACTTCGAGCGCAGAGTTTCCGATCATTACAGGAGTGGGCACAACATGGTCATTTGACATGATCTTCGTCTTGTCCATGTTCATTTTCAGACCAACTCGTTCGGAGGCTCTGCTGAGATCATCGAGCATTTGACTGAGCTCCTCCATAGTCTCCGCCATGATGACTATATCATCGGCAAACCGAAGGTGACTGATGTACTCGCCGTTTATGTTGATGCCTAGCCCTTTCCAGTCCAGAACCTTGAAAACATCTTCCAGTGCAGCGGTGAACAGTTTCGGAGATATAACGTCTCCCTGCCTCACGCCTCGCTGCAGTAGGATAGGTTTCGAGTTCTGGTCCTGTAGTCGGACTGACATAGTGGCGTTTTTGTACAAGCATTTCAGCACTTCGATGTACCGGTAGTCTACTTGGCATCGCTGAAGAGACTGCAGTACAGCCCAAGTCTCGATCGAATCAAAGGCTTTCTCGTAGTCCACGTACGCCAAGCAAAGGGGCAGGTTATACTCTTCAGTCTTCTGTATAACTTGCCGAAGCGTATGTATGTGGTCCACAGTGCTAAAGCCCTTTCGGAAACCGGCCTGTTCGGGAGGCTGGAAATCGTCAAACCTGCGCGCGAGACGGTTCGTAATGACTCTCGAAAACAGCTTGTAGACATGGCTAAGAAGGGAAATGGGCCTATAGTTCTTCAACAGGGCATTATCGCCCTTTTTGAAGAAGAGCACCACCAGACTTCTGTTCCATGCCTGCGGCGTTTTGCCCTCGAGTATGACGGAATCGAACAGCTTCTGAAGGGCCTTCAGGACCGGTTTTCCACCCGCCTTCAGAAGCTCGGCCGTAATCCCATCATCACCCGGCGCCTTGTTGTTCTTTAGCTGTTTGAGAGCCATACTAATCTCGTACAGGCTGACGTCCGGAATATCTTCTGTGTAGTGCCGGGTCAATCTAGCTCTTGGGTCGTTAGCCAGATCTGTAGCGGGTCTTCGTGTTGACGTGTATAACTGTCCATAGAACTTCTCAACCTCTCTCAGAAGCTCAGGCTTGGACGATACGATTCTGCCATCCTCAGTCTTCAGCTTTGATAACTGGCTTTGCCCAATAGACAGATCCCTTGCGAAAACTTTGGAGCCTTTGTTCCGCTCTATAGCCTCCTTAATACGCTCGGTGTTAAACCGACGCAGGTCGCAAGTCACGGACTTTGAAATCTGCCTATTGAGCTGCCGGTATTTATTCGCATCATCTGAAGACTGCAGAATCATCTCGCGCCTTTCCTCCATGAGCTTAAGAGTAGGGTCTGAGATTTTCTTGGTTCTATTTGTACGACGGGTCTTAAAGAACTTGGACCCGACCGCATGGACAGTTTCCACAAACCCATCGCTGTAGTCGTCCACGCTACTCCCCAGGCAATCAAAACGATTTTGGAGTTCGAGCTGAAAACTACAGGGGTTTTGGATCTGGATCGGTACTGGGCGGAGCGTAGACTTCATCAGACGAGATCTTTCGAGCTTGATATTAAGATTCAATGTGCCTCTTACCATACGGTGATCGCTTCCGGTTTTAAACGCGTTTAACACAGAGACATCATTGAATATTTGCTTCTTCGTCGACATGATGAGGTCTATCTCATTTCTTGTACCGGTCGGGCTCAACCAGGTCCACTTTCTGTGCTCCCGCTTCTTAAAGAAGGAGTTCATCATATAGAGTCCCTCCTTCTCCATGAAGCCAGCCAGCAGTTGGCCCCGTTTGTTCCGTCGTCCATACCCAAATTTTCCCACTCGCATCTCTTCACCGTCTCGTTTGCCCAGTTTCGCGTTGAAGTCTCCCATGACCACCGTGAAGTGTGTTTTAGAACTATGCATGGCTCTAGAGATATCCTCATACATAGTTTCTACATCGTCGGCGTATTTCTCTTCTGAAGTAGGGGCGTATACCTGTATAACCTTCAACGAATACCGTTTGGTTATTCTGAGTATAAGGTACACCACCCTATTCGACACACTTTCGATCTTCTCCACGTTGTTCACAAGAGACTTATGGACCATTAGCCCGACACCGTGCTGGGACTTTAGTTCGCCCTCTCGGAAATAGAGCAGGTTACCGGATTTGAGGATTATCGAGTCCTCTCCCTCTCTTCGGACTTCAGATAATCCAACAATATCCCAATGTATCCTGCTCAGTTCCTCCTCGAGTATAGCGAGCGACTCGTCGGTCCGCAGTGAACGTGTGTTGAACGTTGCCAGGTGCAGCTGTTGTCGGTTGTGGTAGCCGGATCTCTTCCGGAGATTCTTCGCACCCCCTGCCCCGCCGTTACCTTGACCGCTACCGTAGCCAGGAATAGCGGGGCCGCCGGGGACTGGGGGCCGTGTTAAGGGCGTACTTGCCATGTTGGGGGGTTTTGCCATAATCGCCACGCTTGGCAGGCGGGTTGGCGATCGCAGTTCGGCTGGATGTGTGTACGCAGAGGATGCTGCTGCCCATCTTCTGGTAGGTCCCTTAGTCGCCTTTTACGACACCCACAGGAAGAAATGGGATGGTGCTATTCTTAGCCGACACCACACGGACCCGACTTATTTAATCATTTATTATTAATAAATTATAAAAAAGCAGCAACCCCAACGTGGCTGTCAATGATGTTTAGTAGGAGGAGGTAGGAGGTGTTGCAGGCACAATGTTTTTTTATATAAAAATGATAAAAACTAATAAATCATTATAAAATAAACTAATGCCTGCAGTTAGTTTCTAGTGTTCCATAGTCCATAATAAAAATAGAAGGACGGTTATACATTTTTGGGTATTATGTGCCAGATGTCCTTTACTATAGAGATTATGCATCTTTCTACTACTCGTATGGACGTGTGATGTTCAAAAATCGCACGTGTTGGTCGATATCTCTGGTGGTTTCTGCTGCGGACTACTCGTAACACGAATCTGACGTAGAAATTCAGAAAAGTGGCCGCCAACTTGAAATTTTTCGTTTGTCAAGTCTCAACCGATTGCTTCCAAAATTGAAATCTGAATGTCAGCATGGATCCTGAACATGAAACCGATAGATTTGTGAAAAGTAGCCGCCATTTTGAACTTTTTAGTTTGTGGATTGATTGTTACCAAAATCGATATCTGGAGGTTCGCGTGGACTCTGAACTCGAATTCGATGTCAGATTTGAGGAAAGTAGCCGCCATCTTGAACTTTTTAGTTTGTGGACCGATTGCTTCCAAAATCGATATCTGAAAGTCCGCGTGGACTCTGAACACGAATCCGATGTCAGATTTGAGAAAAGTGGCCGCCATTTTGAACTTTTTAGTTTGTGGATTGATTGTTACCAAAATCGATATCTGGAGGTCCGCGTGGACTCTGAACATGACATGTATCCGATGTCAGATTTGAGAAAAGTGGCCGCCATTTTGAACTTTTTAGTTTGTGGATAGATTGTTACCAAAATCGATATCTGGAGGTCCGCATGGACTCTGAACACGATTCCGTTGTAAGATTTGAAAAAATGTCCGCCATTTTGATCTTTTAGTTTCTGACGTTTAGTTTCTCTGAATCGATTTAGATAACAATCGGTTTAGAAAGTAAAAAGTTCAAGATGGCGGCCACTTATCTCAAATCTAACATCGGATTCGTGTTCAAAGTCCAAGTGGACCTTTAGCTATCGATTTTGAAAGCAATCGGTTCAGGAACTAAAAAGTTTAAGATGGCGACCACTTTTCTCAAATCTGACATCGGATTCGTGTTCAGAGTCCACGCAGACCTCCAGATATCGATTTTGGTCACAATTGATCCAGGAACTAAAAAGTTCAAAATGGCGGCCACTTTTCTCAAATCTGACATCGGATTCGTGTTCAGAGTCCAAGCGGACCTTCAGATATCGATTTTGAAAGCAATCAGTACACAAAATAAAAAGTTCAAAATGGCGGCCACTTTTCTCCGATTTGACATTGGATTTGTGTTCAGAATCCAAGCGGACCTTCAGATATCGATTTTGAAAGCAATCGGTTCAGAAATTAAAAAGTTCAAAATGGTGGCCACTTTTCTCAAATCTAACATCGGATTCGTGTTCAGAGTCCATGCGGACCTACAGATATCGATTTTGGTAAAAATTGGTCCCGGAACTAAAAAGTTCAAAATGGCGGCCACTTTTCTCAAATCTAACATCGGATTCGTGTTCAAAATCCAAGCGGACCTTCAGATATCGATTTTGAAAGCAAGCGGTCCAGAAACTAAAAAGTTCAAAATGGCGGCCTTTTTTCTCAAATCTAACATCGGATTCGTGTTCAGAGTCCATGCGGACCTACAGATATCGATTTTGATAACAATCGGTCCAGGAACTAAAAAGTTCAAGATGGCGGCCACTTTTCTCAAATCTGACATCGGATTCGTGTTCAGAGTCCACGCAGACCTCCAGATATCGATTTTGGTAACAATCGAACCAGAAACTAAAAAGTTCAAGATGGCGGCCACTTTTCTCAAATCTGACATCGGATTCGTGTTCAGAGTCCATGCGGACCTACAGATATCGATTTTGGTAAAAATTGGTCCCGGAACTAAAAAGTTCAAAATGGCGGCCACTTTTCTCAAATCTAACATCGGATTCGTGTTCAAAATCCAAGCGGACCTTCAGATATTGATTTTGAAAGCAAGCGGTCCAGAAACTAAAAAGTTCAAGATGGCGGCCACTTTTCTCAAATCTGACATCGGATTCGTGTTCAGAGTCCACGCGGACCTCCAGATATCGATTTTGGTAACAATCGAACTAGAAACTAAAAAGTTCAAAATGGCGGCCACTTTTCTCAAATCTGACATCGGATTCGTGTTCAGAGTCCACGCGGACCTCCAGATATCGATTTTGGAAGCAATCGGTCCACAAACTAAAAAGTTCAAGATGGCGGCCACTTTTCTCAAATCTGACATCGGATTCGTGTTCAAAATCCAAGCGAACCTTCAGATATCGATTTTGAAAGCAAGCGGTCCAGAAACTAAAAAGTTCAAAATGGCGGCCTTTTTTCTCAAATCTAACATCGGATTCGTGTTCAGAGTCCATGCGGACCTACAGATATCGATTTTGGTAACAATCGGTCCAGGAACTAAAAAGTTCAAGATGGCGGCCACTTTTCTCAAATCTGACATCGGATTCGTGTTCAGAGTCCACGCGGACCTCCAGATATCGATTTTGGTAACAATCGAACTAGAAACTAAAAAGTTCAAAATGGCGGCCACTTTTCTCAAATCTGACATCGGATTCGTGTTCAGAGTCCACGCGGACCTCCAGATATCGATTTTGGAAGCAATCGGTCCACAAACTAAAAAGTTCAAGATGGCGGCCACTTTTCTCAAATCTGACATCGTATTCGTGTTCAGAGTACACGCGGACCTCCAGATATCGATTTTGGTAACAATCGGTCCAGGAACTACAAAGTTCAAAATGGCGGCTACTTTTCACAAATCTGACATCGGATTCGTGTTCAAAGTCCATGCTGACATTCAGATTTCAATTTTGGAAGCAATCGGTTTGAGACTTGAGAACTACACTTGAGAAACGAGAAAGTTCAAGTTGGCGGCCACAAAATTCCGACTTCAGATTTTACGAGTAGTCCGCAGAAACCACCAGCGGGGCTAGTACACGCACGGTAGCGACATCACATCCATCTGTAAAATTTAGTCTTTTATCTCGTTCGTTCGCGTGCAAATAGAAAGAGTGCGGAAGCGTGATAGCGCTATATCACGCCATCGCGGGCCCCGCAGATATCGACCAACACGTGCGATTTTTGAACATCACACGTTCATACGAGTAGTAGAAAGATGCATAATCACCATAGTAATTTTGAAATTTTCTTCTACTCGTTTGAACGTGTGATGTTAGAAAATCGCACTCCTGCACTGGTAGCATGACAACCCGCGATAGCCGTGATACGGCTTTATCACATCTTTTATTCGTTTGAGCGCGAACGAACGAGATAAAAGACGTGATAAAGCCGTATCACGGCTATCGCGGGTTGTCATGCTACCAGTGCTGGTAGCAATCGGTTGAAAAACAAAATGTGAGGCGTGTCGCTACATGTAGCATAATAGAACGTGGTTGCGGTGCGGTGCCCGCTCCCTCCACCCTTCCGCACCCCTCCTCTCATTGCGGCTCATCGAGGCTTTGCGCGCGCCGTACGAAAATTGATAATGATAACAATTATATAGATTTTTAAATGGGGCCTATATTTTATTAGATTCTTTAAAAACCCGTTTTATTTAGGTCTACTGTAACTTGTAAATTCATTAAAATAGATCGAAATATTTTCCGAAGTAAGTTATTGCCCAAAAATAATAAAACTGTGATCGAAAACGAAAACTTTTAGATTATTGTGCAAGACGATATATTCAAAGTAATTAATACGTACAAAAAGACAAAAATTGATCGACTAAATTTCCTGAAGTAGTTATGGAACAAAAACGGTAGTTTTATATTTCTCCCTTCCTAAATTCTAAAATGTTCCTGGATACCGTCACATAATATGCTAATTAGTATATAATGACATATACCAAAGGAATTTCGGATCGAACATTTTTCCACCGAGAGCTACGAGTGATTTTTATGTTTAGGTACAAATACCTAATATCCGAATAAAAAAATTCTTAGATATTGTGTCAACCGTAATCTTTATACTTCACTTTATCACACTGCAAAGTTTCAGCGATCGGTGAATTACTGTCAGGGTCATACCCATAAAATGATCGTACTATTAGGCTGCCCTTTAACGTCCTGAAAGGAATACGTCGAATTACAAATAACCCTGTATACTCATCAAGTGATTTAATTCACAACTAGAGTATACCCGCGACTTCGTCCGCACAAATTATATACCAGATTTTTAAGTCAGATCATCAGGTATCAAACAAAAAACGTTTCATCAAAATCAGTTAATTAGTTTTTGCGTGATGCTGTTACAAACAAACAAACAGGCAGACAACAATCCTAAATAAAAAAGGTTGATTTGGAGTCAGGGACACCTAAAAACCATATCGTAATCTTGTTCTTGTAAATATCTTCAATCTAAACTATTATAAAACTGTAACAGAAGTGTGTCTGTACATTGAAGATATTTACAAAAATGGTTTTCAACTTTCACTATGGAGCCAACATTAAAATCGCGAAAAAAAAACCGCTCTTTCATACAAAACTGCAGTACTGTCTCGACTCAAATGCCCTTTTGAGCGAAATACCTAAAATGCACCATGCCTATGAAGCAAAATGCCTAAAGTCAATGTCTAAAACTCAGGATGCCTATAAAGTTTTAATGTCTACAAAGTTTTAATGTCTACGAAGCAAAATGCCTACAAAGTATAATGCCGGTGCTAGTTAAATGCCTACAAAGCATGATGCCACTTTTTTTACATCATGACCTAACTTTGCTCAACTTTGCCCGAACTGGCCCAAACTGCCCCAACATGCCCCAACTTTGCTCCAATTTCCCAACTTTGCCCCAACTTGCCCAACGTTGGCCTAACTTAGACCCAAATTGCCCAACGTTGGCCTAGCTTTTCCCTATCATGCCCCAACTTTGCCCAACGTTGGCCTAACATTGCCCCAACAAGCTCCAAATTTGGCCAATGTTGGCCTAACATAGCTCGAACTTTGCCCAACGTTGGCCGGACTTTGTCCAGCTTTGCCCCAACTACCCCATCTTTGCACCAGCATGCTTCAACTTTGCCCAACATAGGCCCAACTTTGCCCCAACATGCTCCAACTTTGGCCTAACCTTTCCACCAACATGCCCCAACTTTTCCCAACGTTGGCCTAACTTTGCCCAACGTTGGCCTTACTCTGCCCCAGTTTTATTTATTTTTATTTATTTCCTTTTTGGAGAACTTACAGCTAAATAACAGTTCGGTTTCAACAAAGACAGATTGTTAGTCTGATGCTGACAACAAGTTCCCACATTGGCCTAACTTTGCCCCAACATGACCCAACTTTGTCTCAAACTGCCTCGACTTGCCCCTAGCTGCCTCAACGATCCACTACGTGCACCAAACTGCCCCAACTTACACCTAATGTACCCCCAATGAACACCGGTCCATTGGGTGTTAATTGGGGGTACTCGCGTTTTAGGTAGTTACGCAGCAGTGGCATCGTGCATTTTAGGTACTTCGCTCAAAAGGGCTCAAATGTATGGGACGGCAGATATTTTCCCTTTTGAGCGAAGTACCTAAAATGCACGATGCCACTGCTGCGTAACTACCTAAAACGCGAGATACCTGAAACTCGAAGTACCTAAAATGCACGATGCCTAAAAACTAAATTTGCCTACAATGCACTTTGACAACAATGTTTAATGCCTAAGAATCGAAATGCCTAAAATGAAGATTGCCTGCACACTTTTGACAACACTTCCCATGTACATAATTAATAGGTAATAATAGTTACACTATAGAAGCGAAACTCTCGCGACAGACGCGTTCAAGGTCACGTCAATGTCATGTTGGTTTAACCAACTAGTCAGTCAGGGCTTGCAACTCAAAATTCAAAAAATTCAAAATTCAAAATTTTTTTATTAAAAATAATATCATATAGATAGCTTTTTGACGTCATTTTTTGACTCTACCACCGCGTCGGAAGGTGTTCCGTTGAGAGAAGATGCGGCCAGAAACTCTACAACACACATCTTTTAAACAAAACAAAATGTATAACAATATTGCATTACATAGTGTAAAATTGTCAAGACCAGACATTTCTGACTGATTTCAGACTCTGGCAAAAGTTAATCTGACAAACGATTAAATGGGTTAGTGATGTACATGTACATGAGGTGCCATTAGGGGTCCATTGGGGGATCATTAGGTGTCCATTAGGGTTCATTAGGGATCCATTAGAAGTAAATTATGGGTACATTAGGGGTCCATTGGGTGTTCATTGGGGGTACATTAGGTGTAAGTTGGGGCAGTTTGGTGCACGTAGTGGATCGTTGAGGCAGCTAGGGGCAAGTCAAGGCAGTTTGAGACAAAGTTGGGTCATGTTGGGGCAAAGTTAGGCCAATGTGGGAACTTGTTGTCAGCATCAGACTAACAATCTGTCTTTGTTGAAACCGAACTGTTATTTAGCTGTAAGTTCTCCAAAAAGGAAATAAATAAAAATAAATAAAACTGGGGCATAGTAAGGCCAACGTTGGGCAAAGTTAGGCCAACGTTGGGAAAAGTTGGGGCATGTTGGTGGAAAGGTTAGGCCAAAGTTGGAGCATGTTGGGGCAAAGTTGGGCCTATGTTGGGCAAAGTTGAAGCATGCTGGTGCAAAGATGGGGCAGTTGGGGCAAAGCTGGACAAAGTCCGGCCAACGTTGGGCAAAGTTCGAGCTATGTTAGGCCAACATTGGCCAAATTTGGAGCTTGTTGGGGCAATGTTAGGCCAACGTTGGGCAAAGTTGGGGCATGATAGGGAAAAGCTAGGCCAACGTTGGGCAATTTGGGTCTAAGTTAGGCCAACGTTGGGCAAGTTGGGGCAAAGTTGGGAAATTGGAGCAAAGTTGGGGCATGTTGGGGCAGTTTGGGCCAGTTCGGGCAAAGTTGAGCAAAGTTAGGTCATGATGTAAAAAAAGTGGCATCATGCTTTGTAGGCATTTAACTAGCACCGGCATTATACTTTGTAGGCATTTTGCTTCGTAGACATTAAAACTTTGTAGACATTAAAACTTTATAGGCATCCTGAGTTTTAGACATTGACTTTAGGCATTTTGCTTCATATAACCCAGTAAAATTAAGCTGAAATATACCAATCAGGAGAAGTAATTTCCGGAGTTCTAAAACTTTTTTTAAACGTTCCTTTGGTACGTAATATTGAAGAAAAAAAAAAGTCCTGGTGAGGGGGGGTGAGCTCGAGGAAGGGGGGGGCTCTAAAGGTGACTTTTTTCAGTTTTTCGCTTATTTCTTGAAATCTAAAAGTCGTATCGAAATACTTTGTATGGACAAATTAAACCTAACAAAATTTTATACAAAACAAGTGGTATGCATATTTGTCATAGAACTTAACCTTTGAGGGCTACGGGGTCGAGAATGTAACGACATTTCAAAAATTATGAAATTTGTATGGCGACCCTCATGAAAGTTGAAGATAAAAACAAAATGATTTCATATTCTTAATCAGCAACCCCGAAAACCCCCAGATACAAATTTTCTGTCGGTTCGGAGAACCCTTAAGAGCTGCATTGGCTTTTGAAATTTCCATGGCAGCCATCTTGGATATCGCAATTTTGGATTTTTTCCCCGCCAACCAAATCTGACCAAGGTCCTCTATGACAATTGTTCAAGGTCCATATACATATCTGTCATAGTTTCCGCGGGCCGTTGACCTCATCCGTCAGGAGTCGACCTTCTGAGGAAGTCGAAATATTTTTTTTATCGCCAGGGCATCTTTATGATGATCCCTAAAATCATTTTACTATACGTTGAATGGGGGAAACCCGGTGAACAATTATACGGGTATTTATCTAATATCTATGTGGGGGGGGGGGGGGGGGAGGGGGGGGGTCAACCAGATACCTCCAATTTATCTCCGGGTTCCCCTCACGGCACAAGGATGACATTTGGGGATCATCATATGGATGCCTTGGTGATACAGGGAAAACTTTGACTTCCTCGGAAGGTCGACTCCTGATGGATGAGGTCAACGGCCCGCGGAAACTATGACAGATAGGGTTATGGACCTTGAACAAATGTCATAGAGGACACTGGTCAGATTTGGTTGGCGGTGAAAAAAATTCAAAATTGCGATATCCAAGATGGCTACCATCGAAATTTCAAACGCCAATGCAGCTTTTAAGGGTTCCCCGAACCCACTGAAAATTTGTATCTGGGAGTTTTTGGGGCTGTTGATTAAGAATATGAAATCATTTTGTTTTTATCTTCAACTTTCATGAGGGTCGCCATACAAATTTCATAATTTTTGAAATGCCGTTACATTCTCGACCCCGTAGCCCTCAAAGGTTAAGTCCTATGACAAAAATGCATACTACTTGTTTTGTTGGAAATTTTGTTAGGTATAATTCGTTCATACAAAGTATTTCGATACGACTTTTAGATTTCAAGAAATAAGCGAAAAACTGAAAAAAGTCACCTTTAGAGCCCCCCCCCTTCCTCGAGCTCACCCCCCCCTCACCAGGACTTTTTTTTTTCTTCAATATTGCGTACCAAAGGAACGTTTAAAAAAAGTTTCAAAACTCCGGAAATTATTTCTTCTGATTTATCTAATTTTACTGGGTTAATAGGCATGGTGCATTTTAGGTATTTCGCTCAAAAGGGGTATTACTAGGGTGTTTTGTTACACCTTGTATACAGGGTGTAACAAAACACCCTAAACACCCAGGGCGGTTATAACCTAAAAGAGAGCGGTATCAGACTGCTGACTAGTGTTGCCAACCTTAGTGCACAGATAAGCGGGACATTTGCAATCAAAATGCGGGACGTGGCTAAAAAAAGCGGGACATCTGAGTTCGTCAGGCGTCACCCTGAACAGTCAGCCTCGATACTTAGGTACATTGCTGACTGGCTAATCTTTCCAATACACCATAAATAAATCGTCATGCGATATGACTCATGCTGACATAAAAAGAGAAGAAAAGGAAGAAGAATACATCTGTACCTTTGAATTTTGGCATTTAAAAAAGACTGCATAAAGTAGAAAATTTTAAATCACTTCTTCTGAGTCAACTGAGCTCACAACTACTTTCTGCCAGAAAGGTTAGCCAGAAAACGGGACATTAGTCGTCCCGCACACATCTATCGCTGGACGCATCGTCTAAGGGTCCAGAAACGGGACGTCCCGCCTCTCGCGGGACGGTTGGCAACCCTACTGCTGACACTAACACAGAGACAGTGGGCGCGGCGCGGGGCGCTACATCACTCACCGCATCGGTCGGCCTCGTCGGCGCCGTCGGCGCAGTCGTCGTTGCCGTCGCACAGCTGCAGCAGCGGCACGCAGCGCGTCGCGTTGTCGCAGCGCAGCGCGGGCGCGGCGCACTCCGGACCGTGAGCCGCGCTGCTGCTGCTGGTGGTCGCGGTGGTCGTGCTGGTGGTCGGCGGCGTGGTGCGCACCGTCGCGCACTCCGCCTCGTCCGACCCGTCCAGGCAGTCCATGCGCGTGTCGCAACGGAACTCCTGACATATCACATCACAAGCCATTAATAAGCTTCGCTTATAAGTAGAGATACAATACATCTACCGACGACGACCGACGGCCGGCCCATTCAAAAATTTCAGTTAGTATGGGAAACCGTCCGCTGGCGCCGTCGACGCGGCAAAATGACATTTTTATATGCTGTTATTGCATTTTCAAACCGTCTCAATAATTCTTTTACTCCAGGATTTTAAAAGTTTGCCAGTTAAAAGTGAGCGTGGTTAGTTCGATAGTTACGCTCTATTTTTGAGTTGGAACGCATATAAATATCGAGATACAAGCATTATAACGACTTTGTTTGTATAGGTGTTTTGTTACATTTTACAAGAGTTACCCAACTATACCTCACTCGATTAAGTAAGAAAAAAGTATTATTCTCCAACCCTTTTCGTTTTATGGGAAAGGATTTTAAAATATGCGTTTCTTCTGAATTACTATATTTCTGTTTTTGGGTTACTATTATCTGTGCTCTTGCCAAATTCTAACTCAATAGGTTAAAAATTGAGGGACTAATTGAAGCGGGGCATACAGACTACAGACTAGACAGACAGACAAAATGAAAGTATAAGGGTTCTGTACGATGTATTACCGTACAACTTTAGATGAAATGGTTCATAAATTATAAAACCGAGTAAAGTCATTATATTGGTATAATACGACAAAACTACGGCTCAAATGGTAATGCGCGGCACACGCGGATTGATTGGTGACCGAACGTGAACTAACGCTAATTACAATAAAAAGCGAAATAATGTTTAAACTGCTGACGGCGCGCGATGTATGTTGTTTGGACCATACAGGTTCCTTGTTTGTCTACAAAACCCTGAAAATATGATGATAGTGCTGTACCAATATTAGTAACAGTTGTATCAAAATTCAAAATTTAATTTTTTTTATTCAAAATAATATCATATAGATAGCTTTTTGACGTCATTTTTTGACTCTACCACCGCGTCGGAAGGTGTTCCGTTGAGAGAAGATGCGGCCAGAAACTCTACAACACACATCTTTTAAACAAAACAAAATGTACAAAGTACAATTAAAATACAATATTGCATTACATAGTGTAAAATTGTCAAGACCAGACATTTTGGTCATTCAAATAATCATCGAGTTTATAGTAACCTTTTTTACAGAGGACTTGTTTAACATGAGACTTAAACTTTTTGTCTGGTAAGTTTAGAATATCCTCTGGTATCTTATTATAAAAGCGTATACAGTGCCCCATGAAAGATGTGTTGAATTTACTGAGTCGAAAATGTGGGAATACTAATTTATTTTTATTTCTTGTATTGTAATTATGAACGTCACTGTTTTTGGGAAAGAGAGACAAATTTTTTCGAACATATAAAATATTTTCGTAAATATATTGACTGTAGAAAGTCAAAATACTGATATCTTTAAAAAGATCTCGTAGTGGGTCTCGACAACGCAGATTATAAATGGCTCGAATTGCCCGCTTTTGAAGGATAAAGATAGCCTCGACGTCTGTAGCACGGCCCCACAGCAAAATACCATAGGACATGATACTGTGGAAGTAGCTGAAGCATACAAGTCTTGCAGTAGCTATATCAGTTAGCTGTCTAATTTTTCGAACTGCATAAGCTGTCGAGCTCAGCCTACCCGCTAGGGTTTTTATATGTGGACCCCATTGCAGCCTCGAGTCAATCTTTATCCCTAAAAATACAGTATTACTTGTGAAATGCAATATATCATTATCTAAAGTTATATTATTTTCATTATTTATAACGTATTATTTATCAAGTTGTAATATGTATAAAATGTCTCACAATTCGTATGCACTCGCGGTTCGCGCACTGGAACTCGTGGTCCTCGCAGAGCCGCACCCGCTCCGGCTCCTGCTGGTGTGGGTGTCTGTAGATACACACAAACACACAATATTATATTAGCAAGTACTAGACGTACAAGCGTGCTAACATCTCCGTTCAAAGATGCGATTGTTGAAACTCATACGTTGAACTCAGCAGTTGAAAATGTATGGAGATACGTATCTTTCTACTGCTGTATTAACTGTCAAAAATCGCACTCCTGAAGTATGATTTTTGAAAGTTAAATCAGCAGTAGAAAGATGCATATCTCCACAGTAATTTTGACATTTTCAACTGCTGAACTCACCGAATGAGATTCAAAAATCGCATTCCAGATCGATGAGACAGGCTCATTCACAGTAAGACTAATTAAATGGCATTGTCTACGTGACGAAATGAATTCGTTTCAAATCGTTTCACTATTAACGAATGAGAATGATCAAAGAACTAAATAGTATGATAGGCAAAATTATACACAAAATAGGAGGAATATCATACTTCCCAAAGAAATGGAAATTATTCTTTTTTATATAATATCCTACGCTCTTGATGGCGAGCGATGCCACCGCCCCCCGGCGCCGCGCCCGTGTACTTACACTGTCATGCGCAGATATACAAGTTACAAGGCAATACCGACACCTTCATATAGAACTCGTGATGCGACCGCCGCCGTCCGCTTCTCCGCAAGGCCCCCGCCGTTGTTCTGCGCAACTACATCCGTTGCCGTACCTAAAGGACTACATAGTTATGCTGTGGTTTTATAATAGTGTAGAAGTGGGCTCACAGTCCGTTGTGAGGCCTCGCGCCGGCGCCGGTGTCAGCGGGGGCGGGGGCAGGCGCGGGCGTGGTGTCTGGGGGCGCGTCGCGACACTGCCGCTCGTCGCTCGCGTCGCCGCAGTCCGCGTGCCCGTCGCAGTAGTACTCCCACGGCACGCATGCACCCGACGTGCATCGAAACATTCCGGCGCACGATGACTTGTCTGCGGACACGCAACAAACATATAAAGCCCGCACTTCACTCCCGCCGAGAACTCTCGGCGAGAACTTTCAAGGAAAATTACTATGGCTTATGATGCCACGAGAACAATGAAGGGCATCCACACTCTCGTTCTCGGCCTGCCTCGCCCGTTCTGGGCGAAAATGAAGAGCTATAAGATATAAGATTAGACCAGGAACACAACAAAAAGCCGATAGACACATTATTCTTTATACGCGTAATGTCGAAAACACAAATATACCATTTACGCGTTTAACCATAACTCAAATACGTACATACACAGTGTAGGTAACGGCGACGTTGTGAAGGACCAACCGATGAAAACAAACTACGATGTCGAAGAAAATGGTAAATGTACCACAGTCGTACAGACAAATCAATGCAAGGTCGAATCATATGCGACTAATACAAGATCCCTGATATTCCAGCATACCTGTGAAACATTTACCATTTTCTTCCACATCGCAGTTTGTTTTCATAGGTTGATCCTTCACGAGGTCGGTCACCGTAAGGTACCTTATCATTAATAAATAGCTGCCCGTCAGACAAAATCTGCGAGCTGCGTCATCTAATGCGACTTGAAAATCTTCTCATTAAACTACAAAATGTTTAAATTGCTCTTTCAGCTGTTCACTTTATAACCTTGAGCTCAAAGGTTCATCGACTATCATATTTTAGAGCCGTTGTTACAACAGCTGAAAGGAAAGATCGCAAGCTAATCAATAAAGTAGTAAATGTAATAACTAACTGCAGTCGCGCTCGTCGCTGTCGTCGTTGTGTCCGCAGTCGCGCGCGGCGTCGCAGCGCCAGGCGGCGGGGATGCAGCGGCGCGAGGTGGCGCACAGGAACTGATCCGCGCCGCACGCGATGCGCGCGCACGCCGCCGCCGTCTCGTCCGCACCGTCGCCGCAGTCTAAGGGCGGTAGTGCGAGACTTACATTAAATGTACCGACAAGTACTTGTTCAACAACATTTTTAGTTTTTGCGAGATGACTCATCAGTCATCTGCGACAAAATAATGCTCGATTGTTAAGATAGTACACACACACTAACAGACTGCTTCTGGTTTATTTATTCTATTTACATATAGGAATATCACGAATCAAACATCAAATCTGGCATGCTACATTGATGAATTCGAATAATTTTTTTTATTGTTTACTTAGATGACATTCTTGCACAATTGTTTATGAAGTGCATTTTATACAGGGTTCTTCTTACTATGCTAACGATTTTTAAGCGGATGATCAGACCATCAAACTGAACAACTTTTCCTATGACACCAATGTCGAAACAAAAAAAATCTTTAAGTATGCTAGAATTGGAACAAGTTAGAAATATATTTGAGGCTACTAACCTCGGAGTCCGTCGCAGACCCAACTCTTGGGGATGCATCTGTTAGTGTCGCACTGCATGAACTGATCTTCGCTACAGGTTACATTTGCTATAAACATACACATATTTATTGTTATTTGGCTTGTAGCTAGCAAAGTTCCAATAGATCTTGAACGAAGTGAATGCGTACCACATGGTCCAAGCGGCGAGGAATCTTCGTCGGAGCCGTCAGGACAGTCCGCGTCGCCGTCACACACGTACTGCGAGTCTATACACCGTCTGTCACACACGATATTACATTCTCATTTTAACAAAGCCTAGAGGATAAATCTGAAAGGCGAGTATAATTTTTATATATTGATGATAATGACAGCATCGTTTATGCAACAAACTTCTTCATTCAACAAATTAATTATGTGTTGATGTTCGTGATCTGACAGCTCGTTTATTTTAAGATCTGCTAAATGAACTATAAAGAACTTATTCAATAGTGGTGAAACAGGCCCTAAGAGTCGTAATACATATAGGTCGACCAGAATTTTATGAAAAATGAGGAAATCAAATTTTAGAGTAAGCAACACAGGGGTAATTGGATTAGGGCCTTTCAAACACTGCGACTTTTTACAGCACTTCTGAAATGCCACACCGCCACGAAGAAAAACGTTCCTAAAGGTGGACTTCCGATGCTAGCGGCCGACGCGTCTGACGCGCGCGGCTCGCGGCCGACGGCCGATGCGGCCATACTAGTTACTATGAAAACGTATGGCGCCGCTTCCGATGCCAGCGACTGACGCGCGCGTCAGACGCGCGCGGCTATGCTCTGACGTCACGCAGAACAAGAATGTTTGCCAGACCTATTACGAAGTTTTTACCGAAAATTTGCTTAATTTTCACTATTTTTTATTTGTATTTTATTATCTGCAAGGTCGCTCATCCGCGTTGCGATAACACCATCTATCGAGCTACTTGAAACTAATAATTTTTTTTCGGGAAATCCCTCTTGCCTACATAATTATTAGCTAGACAGCGATCCATATATAGGTTAAAAAGCCAAGGGGACGCAACGCATCCCTGTCTAATTATAATTACTCTTAAAAATGTATTTAATCAAAAATCCTGTAAAAAAATGCATTCATATATTCTCTAAACCTATCAATCTATCAATCAATCAAATATTCTTTATTAAAATATGAATTGGTTTTTTTTTTGTTTGTGCTTTTATGTTTTTGTTTAAACACCAAAACATAAAAACATACCCTAAATTTCGGGGAAAATACCTTAAAGTGATAACACTCTGCACAATAGGCACGCGTCAGTCGCTGACCTCGGAAGTGAGGTCTGTCGTCGGCCGCGCGCGTTAGACGCGTCGGCCGCTGGCATCGGAAGTCCACCTTAATAAAATTCAGCTATAAAATTATATTCCTTTTCTTTTAAACAAGATGAAAATGTTCGGCCAGATGATTTTGGAGTACAAGCGCTCTTAAATATACACCCATTAACAAACGCGCGCTTTTATTGCCGCAAAAAGTTGCAGTTTGTAAAGGGCCAACTTGATGACAGTTTGACATTACCATGTGAAAATCTATATTCTTTTTAACTTTTTTTTTCATTTCATGAGATTCTGGTCGACCTATAATCGCATTTATTTGTGACGATTTTAAGTGCAAGCGATTGAAAACAACGTGATCGGATCACAGCGACATTCAGGATATCATACCCGCGTCCGCAGTGGAACTGTCCGTCGCTGCAGGCGGGGGCGCTGGGCGCGGGCGCGTCCACGCAGGCGCGGGGCGACGCGGGCGCGGGGGGCGGCGCGCGCCCCGCGGCGCACGCGCACGAGCGCTCCGCCCCCACCGCCAGGCACAGCTCCGCGCACCCCCCGTTGTTCACCGAACACTTGTTCTTGCCTAAGATCATGTCATTACATTACTTTACTTTGACAGCAGACACTGCAAATAATTATTGCACTACGACTGTCGATTCCAATATGCCTCGTATGCCATCCCCGAGAAAACGATTACAACCAAAAAGATGTATTATTTTATTATTTTATACATCCTTGTTATTTTACGTATGCCAAAAAAAAAACGCATGACGCTTTTCACGATTGATCACTTTGTCGTGGGTGGCATGCTAGCCGCGCTGGACAGAGACCAAGAAGACATCCGAAAACTAGATGAATGAACATAGCTCACAGTGATATGATTGAATGCAGTGTCTCTGAAGACTACGTCAAGAATAGGGCAAGGCATAGTGTAAATAAAATAAGTGATGAAGCTCAACAGTCGCGGCAGGGCAATCGTGGGCGACGTGCGGTTTAAGGCGGGGGACGGGCGTATCCTAATTCAATTCGCTGTTAGGGTACGCGCGCAGGCAGCGTGGACCGGGACACACTCCTCCCGGCCCCCGCACGCACCGCACGATTGGCCTGCGGCGACCGCTGAGCTTTAATCACTATTAGTTCTTTACACTATGGGCAAGGTGAACCATATGATATTAACAAGCCAGAAAGAGAGATAGACAGTGTAAATGACGCTGATTCATTGTATTGTGCTTTCGTATGAGATTTTTGTTTTGACACTTCTGCAACCGCCTTAAAATTCTTAAAATGCACGCCGTAGGGCTTGTTCAAGTGTAATATAAGTCATTACCGATCCTATCCGCGCGGTCGATGACCTTCAGGTCGTAGAGCGGCGGCGGCAGCAGGTGCAGCGTGAGCACGGTGCCGTTGGGCAGCAGCCGCTTTATAGCCCCCGAGCCGTGCTCGCTCCACACGACGGCGCCGCCCGCGAGCCCCACGCCGTAGGGCTTGTTCACCGCCGCGCCGCCCACTCCGTCCGATACCACCACCTCGCGCGTAAGTGTGCGCAGGGAGAGGCGCTCGATCTTGTTCAGGTACGTGTCACACCTGATGAACAATTATTATAATATAGTTAGTTGATGGAGATGTCACTTTTTTTTAGGGGTTTGTAGTCAAAAAAGGAACCCTTATAGTTACGTCCAGTCTTAAACAAAATATATTTTGACCAATGCTGAAAACGAAATCGAAAGTTTTTACATACTATCCCATCAAATAAGATAAATATCATTCAATATTTTTATCGGTCCTATAAAATAACACAAAGCATACTGTCATTTCCATGCGCTTACCTCGCGATATTTGCGCTTAAAGTTACCCGCAGGCACCAGCTCGGTGTTGACGAGCGTGCCCCACCCACATACACACGCACGCACGCACGCACACGCACACACACACACACACACACACACGCGCACGCACACACACGCACAAACACACACACACACACACACACACGCACAAACACACACACACACACACGCACGCACACACACCCACGCACACACACACACACACACACACACAGGCATACGCAGCGTGTATACAGACCAGTACAGCTCGTCGCGTTCCCGCAGCAGCGCGAGGCCGTTGGGCCAGTGCAGCTCGGTGTCGACGAGCGTGCGTCGCCCCCCCGCCGACATGTCGCCCGTCTCTATGCGCCCCCCGCCCCCGCCCGCGCCCGCGCCCGCGCCCCCGCCCCCGCCCCCTCCCCCGCCCGCGCTCGGCCCCGCCCACACCGACCAGTACATCACTCTGCGAAGGAGACACGAGTTAGCGTAGAACATCACACTAGAAAAACAATTGAGATGTAAAGAAAGAAGTAAAGTTCTTCTTTGGCGCGAGTACTTGCATTGAAACCAAAGCAAGCGACGGATTTTAGGATTAGAAAGGTAAGAATCCTGAGCGTAGCGAGGGTTTCAAAGGTTCGAGACGCAGAATAACAGTGGATTGACGTATAGAAAAATATTTAATAGAAAGATTAAAATTTTAAAAACTCTTTCCACGCTGCAATAGCGAATAAAATGCACTTTTGCACTAAAATTTCGAATGATAAACAGAATCTTTCAGAGCTTATGAGGTGAAAAAAAATTTTTTATTTGCATGTGTATATGCAAACAACACAACACACTGATATCTGTAAAGAGTCTGCAGTCTGTAAAGAGATATAATATGAATGAATGGTGTTCACCCGTTGGCGGGGTCGAGCGCGATGGAGCGCGGGTTGTAGTCGGCGC
This sequence comes from Agonopterix subpropinquella, assembly GCA_922987775.1. Lineage (NCBI taxonomy): Eukaryota > Metazoa > Arthropoda > Insecta > Lepidoptera > Depressariidae > Agonopterix > Agonopterix subpropinquella. The sequence goes on along the minus strand of OV277694.1, from coordinate 238,688 downwards.
GCTGCAGCAGCACGCGGCGCTGCGCCGGCGCACCGAGCCGCGCCACCGAGATGCGCCCGAGCGCGTCGTCCGTCCAGTACACGTTGTTACCTGCCGGCGACCACAACTACTGTTACACTACCCGTACCCGCTGTACTAGGAACCTCATCTGCCAGCACCGCATCACATTTTTCCGTCATTCCATCCTTTTCTGTCACTCAGGAAAGTCATTTGCTAGGGCGAGAAAGATAGCGGGAAAGCGATCGCACGCGGCAGCACCGGCAGTGCTGCTACCTTTCTCGCTCTAGCCAACGACGTTTCTGAGCGACAGAAAAGGATAGAGCGTGAAAAAATTCGATGCGGTGCTGCCTGATGAGACTCAACCATTACTCTACACTATTGTAGCAGCTTGCCACAGATGGCACTACCAGTCACACCTACAACATTTGAGAGACTTGCGAGCGTCAGTTATAGCCAACAGATGGCGCCACCAGTCACCCTCGCAAAAATACGACATAAGACAATTTGCGATGTCACTTTGGAAACCCGTAAACTGCTACACTAAGGTTCACAATCGCACGTGTTAGAAAAGTCAGAAATCGAATTTAAATTTAGAATAAAGTTAGTAAGTTAGTTTAGTTTTATTTAGTTTGGTGCAATGGGGCTCGAATTTAATTTTGCAAAGTGTGAGCTGTATATAGCTAGTGCGGTCGCTTCGGAGGAGAGACGGGATATGACAGCGCAGTTTAATTCCCTGGCACCCAATATTAAAGTTCTTGGCGAGGGAAACTTCAAGCTTCTTGGTGTACCAATTCTGGACGAAGCTATTCCTGATTACATCAGTGAACAAATATCCAAATTTAATGAAACGTCGGAAAGGTTAATTCAAATAAATTCACATATGGCTCTATTTATTATTCGCTTTTGCTTGTTCGTCCCGAAGTTCACGTATGCTTTGCGGTGCGCTCATATTTGGAAATTCACCGAGCACATGACTGCCTTGGATGGGTGGATTCAGGGGGTTCTCACGAGGGTCTTAAATTGTCCTATGGACGAGCGTGTTTGGGCTCAGGCCTCTCTTCCCATACGTTTGGGGGGTTTAGGAATCAGGAAGGTGTCCAGTATCGCCCTCCCAGCTTACTTGTCGTCCGTACATAGTGTCCGGACGTCTTCATGGAACAATTATTGACCCATCACTGGGTACCGTGGAGGTGACGCACTTGTCGGACGCCGAGTCTGCTTGGCGTGAGGCGTGTCCGAACAGTGAGCCTCCGGAAAATCGTGCTTCTCAGAAGGGGTGGGATGAACCTCTCTGTAAGTTGGTTTACCAAGATTTACTCAACGGCAGCGCAGGCTTACGGGACCGGGCCCGACTTTTGGCGGTTGCTGAGGGGGAATCTGGTTTGTGGTTACAGGCCTGGCCGTCGGCCAATGTGGGAACTTTGCTGGACAGAAGCACTCTGACCCTGGCCGTATGTTTGAGACTAGGGGCCAGATCGGTTCATCCGCATGTTTGCCACTGTGGTGAGCAGGTTGGTCATTTCGGTCATCATATGCTTTCCTGCGTCAGCAGCGCGGGTCGTTTGCCGCGTCACGCTGCCCTAAATGATATAATCCGCAGAGCCTTAATAACTTCCAATGTGCCTGCGGTGCGAGAGCCAGTGGGTATTATACGTACTGATGGAAAGCGTCCTGATGGCATGACTGTAGGGCCTTGGAAGTTGGGAAGGTCTTTGGTATGGGACGCAACTTGTGTGGACACGTTAGCGGCGTCGCATATTAGTCGGACATCGTCGCGCGTGGGTGCTGCTGCGGCATCGGCTGAGTCAGCAAAGCGCCTGAAGTACGTTGATATAGGAGAGGGGTACATGTTTGTACCTTTGGGAGTTGAGACCCTAGGACCATGGGGACCCGATGCAAAACAGCTTGTGAGAGACATATCTGCGCGCCTTATAGAGTGCACTAGTGATAAGAGGGCTGGCAGTTACCTTCGTCAGCGTATAAGCTTGGCGATTCAAAGGGGGAATGCTGCCAGCGTTCTAGGGACCGTCCCGCAGGGAGAGGCTTTGGAGGAGGTTTATAGATTGTAGGTATAGAAATTGACGAAGCTTGTTGCAGATATATGGGATGTATTTATTGACGAAGCCTGTTGTGGATGTGAGTGGTGTACCCTATTACCTTTGATGAAGCCTGTTGTGGATGTGAATGTTGTACCTATTGCCTTTGACGAAGCCTGTCGTGGATACGCATTTTTTACTTTTCGTTTTAAATAAATACAAATTTAGAATATTGGGAGTTATTTCTTTTCTGCCTACTGGCAACACGAACATTTTTTTCCAAGACTGACGGATTGACGAATGTTGAATTTCGGTTCAGAGTTTTAAAATATTGTAAAGCTTTACAGTTGTTGTACAGTTGGCGAATAAACAGCATATTTCATTTACTCTACACATTACACGCAAGGCAAATCGCGCAAGAACAATTCGGTATGTCAAGTTTTTTAAAATACTTTTTTACGGATAGACATCATTGGAATCAAATTTTTTTTAACAGATCGTCTTATATAATGTACGTACCCATCCAGTCGATGGCGATGCCCTCGCAGTTGTCCACGTCCTCGTCTATGAACACCTCGCGGCCCGTTCCGTCCAGCTTCTGTCGCACTATCTGATACCTAAGGCATTTATTTACCATTATCTACTATACACTGTATAGAACAATTGTAGAGCGCTCGGGGTACTATGTGTAGGTACCTAAGGTAAGGTACTCGGGTAGCATCGGATCGGTAGTATAAGATCGGATAAATAGCAGATAAGATAACATAGCGTGAACCACCATTTCGTGCTGCCTCTTATTCTACACTGCAGATGCCGCTACGATGTATTGGTAGTGAAACAAGCTGTTAAAAAAAAATCTGATATTTTGGGATTTTCGTAAGTAAAGATCGGATTATAGATCTATTTCTTCATGATATAGAAGTGACATTAGAAAATAGTCCGATCATTGTCCGACAGAGTCTTCGCGATAAAATTATTCCATCACTTTGAACACATGCGATACCGAAACTGATGTAGTTAGGAAAGCTAAAAAAAATCGTAGATAAACTTAGTTTTATTGTGAACAATATGCACTATAGTTCTTTAGGATTACGATTGCCAGATAGCAGAGAAAAATGTTATTGCAACCTTTTTCTAAGCCACCGAAAAACCGTCAGATCTGCAATGTGGGCGTTAGGTATTGATGAATGAAACGGTATGTCTCGTTTCAAATATTATGGATTTTTAAACATGTTACACCCATGTTGTGCTATTTCGAATCAAATTAAAGATTGAAAAATTAAGTCTCGGGCGGGACTTGAACCTGCACCCTTCCAAACCGGGGAAGTGCGTTATCCAATTTCGCTACCAAGTCCACTAGCCACGTCCCCTCATGACGCAACACATTGAAAATTTCGTTCTTTGGCTAGTGGACTCGGTAGCGAAATTGGATAACGGGTTCCCCGGCTTGGAAGGGTGCGGGTTCAAGTCCCGCCCGAGACTTAATTTTTCAATCTTTAATTTGGTATGTCTCGTGTTTAGATGTATATTCCTCGCAAGGTCTACATGAATATCTTGACTATTATAAAACTGTAAATTTGAAAAAAGAAGTTAGTTTGTTTGTTTGTTTGGGTGTTTGTTTGTTCGAGTATCACGCAAAAACTGCTGAACCGATTTTGATGAAACTTTTTTTGTTTGGTAGCGTAACATCTGACTTAAAATCTGGTATATAATTTATGCGGACGAAGTCGCGGGTAAAAGCTCGTTACTTATACACCACTAGTTTTTAATTAGTAACATAACTTTAAGGGTGTATTCAGACCATGTATCTAAACAACTTTCCCAAAGAAACATGGGTCGAAAAAGGAGAAAAATTTTTGGACCTCCCATAGAAAATCGATCGGCCGATCCGCACTTTTGTATGTAAGGTCTAAAAAAAATTCTCATTTTGCGACCCATGTTTCTGTGGGAAAGTTGTTCAGATTCATGTGTGGTGGAGAGAGCACGCGATGTGCGTGCTAGTATGTAAGTTAAGAGCATGTTTAGATAAGGATAAGGATTGATGATAGTGGCATAGGTAGATAGGCAGCGTTCTAGAATAAGATAATGTTAAGTATAGATAAGCATGTTCTGTGATAGTTACTAGTTTAGTATATAAGATGTAGTAGAGTAGTAGAAGGGGGTAGAAGAAGGTAGAGAGTCAGACAGTGAATATACTATGGATATAACATAACAGTATTTCAATCACGCCCCCTCACCACAATTCATGGCGACCGTGACACTGGAGCCGGACAGTTGGCTCGAGGGGAGTGAAACCCTGCGTTTGGGAGGTCCGTTGAGACGTGCGACGACACAACGCGATGGTGACAGTAACGTCCTGGTGCTTTAAGGCCTCCGCCTTAAAGAAGAGACTGTTTTGGGGTGCGTCGAGTCTCGATCCCGAGATTCCGCAACGAGCAGCTCCTTGCCCCCAAGCAAGGATTTTTTGATGATGTCTGCAGTCTGCAGCATTGGCCGTCCAGCAGGCATCTAGGCAGTCAGCGAGTTGAAGAGTTCATGAGAACGGAGGAGCAGTGCGAGCATCAGCGTTTTTGATTGCCAAACGGAGCGAGTGAGTGTTGTGGACAATAAAGTTGGTTTTATGCTGGTTATGTTTTTTGAAGATGGGACTGAATTGATTTTTAAATATGTTTTTTGGGGTTATTATTTTTTATTTTTTGTTGATAATTATTGTAAAGCGAGAGCCCGTGCGTTGAGTTTAGTTTGTGTTTACGTGAGGAATCATGGCGACAGTTCGTCTAGGGATTAATCGCGCAGTAAGCAGTTTGGTTAGTCGCGAGCGTACTTAGGAATTTGATTATCAGCATTTTCGGTAGAATGTATGAATAGGCAGTATAATGTTTTTTTTTTTTTTTCCGTGTCAAGGTTGATTTAGACGCGTTTGTTTAGGTTTGTCGTGTTGTAGACGGCAATATGAAAGCGGTGGCAGCTGTTTAAGATAGTGTTTTATGAGCGTGGGTATAGTTTTGTGGGGTAAGACGATGTATTTGCGGGAACGTTGTTATAGTGGTGATGAAGTGAAATGAGTTATTTTAACATATGGTAATGTTGTAGGTCAGGGTAGTGTGAAGGTAGATAGAATTGACATTGGGGATTTGATTTTGTTGGGTTGTATTTATATGGAGTTGGCAGATTATTATGCGGATCTAGTTTGTTGTTTGCTAGTGGTAGGTGGTGGTGGTACCGCATACGGTAGTGGCGGTTTGGAATATGGAGAGTGTTTTGGGATATTGGTGTGTTCTTTGAAGGAAAGTAGTGTTTTTTTTTTTTTGGGAAATGAACAGAGTGCGGTATTTTTATGGAAAGTTTCGATTCAATACCTTCCGTATTGTATCATGTATTTGGAAGTAACGCAAGTGAGTGAAGGGGAGAGGAGTACTTTGGTTTATTAGGTTTTTTGGGAGCAAATGGATTGATCACCCAAATGTATCTTTTTAAGATCTCGTCAGCCAGAGGAAACAGTTAGGAATGAATTAGAAGAAGGGTTTTATGGAGAAGTTTATAGATATTTTTAATGTCGAGTCATGTACCCGATCATGATGATCCAGAGCGGACTTCGTGAGGGACTGTGCTAAGGGACATATTGCAAAGTAAATAAAGAGAGGGTATTGTGTTAGCAGGAAGCTGTTTTTTTTTTCTCTTGAATGGGTATTTAGAGTTTCGAGTAGCGGTTTACTCGGAAGTTGGTTGATTAGTTGATGGTGAATGTTCCAGTTAAGTTTTCAGGGACATGTTGGTAGAGTTGGAAAGATATGGGGCAAAGGATATAGGTAGTTGAGTATTTTCAGAGTCCAGAAGATTGTTGTATGTGCAAGGGGGGTCTACTATTGGAAGAAGGGTTCAGGTTTTTTGTAGGATGGTACGCTATTCTATGAAGGTGTTTGTAGCGTTGGTTTCTTGAAGAAGAATTCAGGTTATTGAAGGATGGTACACTATTGTATGACGATGTTTGTGGCGTTAGTTTCTTGAAGAAGGGTTCAGGTTATTGAAGGGTGGTGCGTTATTGAATGAAGGAGTATTTTTGAATTATTTTGTTAAAGAATTGAGCTAATAAAGTTGGGAGTTACTTGAGATATTGATATTGTAAAGTTATTGCGGAATTGAGATAGAAAAAGAATTGAAGGAGTTTTAGCTAGATGATGGTGATAGTGATGATGTTTTATTTGGTTGAGGTTTGAGAGTCGCACACAGTATATTATGAAGTGGTAAGAGACAGATTTGGAGTGGATATGATTTATGATAGGTAGGCATTTAGATATGGTATAGTGTTATGTTTTTTTTTTCAAATAGATTATTGTTTTATTTTGTCGGCCGCTGGTCACTAGAGGTGTTTTTATATTCTTGGTAGGTTTTCAATATAGGTAAATTAAATTAAATTAAAATTTTCGTTAAAGGGCTCGAGCTAATGTTAAATTCATAAAAATCTCTTGATAACCTGCTATCAAGGAGAGGATGTACCTAGTCGTAAGCAATTTTATACTTGGTGTTTTTTTTTAAAACTGTTTTCGTTGGTTTTGGTAATTATGTTTTTTTTTAACTTATGATCTGTTTGTTTTGTATTCATTTAATGAGTTTACTTAATATGGGGAAAAATAAAAGGGGTTTTAATTACAAATGGGGACAAACCTAGCGGGACAAACTAATGTAATAAGTAAGGACTAAGTAAGTAAGTAAGTAATAATGTAAGTTGTTTAGGATAATGGAAGTTGTCTTTGTTTTTGAAGTTTTAAAGCTTGAGAAATTGTTGCAAGTTTTTGCAGGCGAATGGTTTAAAGAAAAGTGTTTAATAAGATTTAAAAAAAAAATTTGGCATGAATTCAAATTTTTTTTTCCCAAAAGAGGGGAGATGTGGTGGAGAGAGCACGCGATGTGCGTGCTAGTATGTAAGTTAAGAGCATGTTTAGATAAGGATAAGGATTGATGATAGTGGCATAGGTAGATAGGCAGCGTTCTAGAATAAGATAATGTTAAGTATAGATAAGCATGTTCTGTGATAGTTACTAGTTTAGTATATAAGATGTAGTAGAGTAGTAGAAGGGGGTAGAAGAAGGTAGAGAGTCAGACAGTGAATATACTATGGATATAACATAGCAGTATTTCAATCACGCCCCCCCCCACAATTCACATGGTCTGAATGCACCCTTAAAGTTATGTTAGTAATTAAAAACTAGTGGTGTATACTAACTTATCGCAATGTGTGTGCGGGGGGTTAGGCACACACTACAGATGTCACTAACCTGTGCACGTCGCAGTAGTAGAGGTAGCCGTTGGCGAGGTCCACGTCGGCGGCGGTGGGGCGCTGCGCGTCGGTGGCGGGCACGAAGGCCTCGAGGCGCGCGTGCGGCCCCGCCTCGTCCCCCGCCTCGCCGCGCCCCGCCCCGCCCTCGCCCGACGCGCTCAGCCCCTGCACGAGCGGCGGGGAGCCGCGCGCCACCAGCAGGTAGCTCTCCATCTGACCAAACATTACCATTACCACATACACATACACAGGTTACATCACTTCCTTAGAAAACGACAAGTTGTCACGCTTTAATCGTGTATCGGAGGATAAAAGGGGAGGCGTTTGCCCAGCAGTGGGATGAAATATGCTAAAAGAAAAACAATGGGTTGCACTCCGGGAGTGCCGGCAGAAGTGAAAACTTGAACATTAACATTGTGCATTTTTGATATTTTGGAAAGGTTTGGGAATAATTTTGTACGAATTGTTTTTAATTAGCAGTATAAAAGTACTATCATTTATGTGGTAAAATACAATATTCATTTATTGCGCTATCGTACAGAAACATGACAATTTATGCCGGTTAAGCGAAATAGCAGGAACAGGCATACATTTTCGCCTTGCGGTAGAAAGAGAGGGGGATATGTCTGACCAATTTTCGATCAGGTCAGAGTGACGTCACGGTCCTGACGCGAGTTAAACATTTTTTACCCATACCAAAAAGTGCGCAACGCCGCTAAAGAAGTTTTCACTTCAAAATCGTTTACTGCCAGACGGTACGCGCGAAAATGTATCTAATGGCGCTTGTCTCAGTGTTGTTATTACTTCGTACAGCGCGCGACGTATACGACGTTGCCGTTTAGAGCGAGTGTCAGAATTCATACAAGCGCACACTTACGATGTGCCAAAGTGGTAAGGTACTTATCTCGGTTCCTTCGGCCGAGTGACGGAGGCCCGATGTTACACCGTCTCAGGAGTGAAGCGATCACTACTGTTCACTCTTTATTGCTCAACTCTTGACTCTCACGACACGAAACCGTACGAATAGTTTAATACCAATTTTGGAAAGGACATCTGGCACATAATATCCATAAATGTATAACCGTCCTTCTATTTTTATTATGGACTATGGAACACTAGAAACTAACTGCACGCATTAGTTTATTTTATAATGATTTATTAGTTTTTATCATTTTTATATAAAAAAAAAAATTGTGCTTGCAACAGCTCCTACCTCCTCCTGCTAAACAACATTGACAGCCATGTTGGGGTTGCTGCTTTTTTATAATTTATTAATAATAAATGATTAAATAACTCGTTAAATAAAAATAAATGATACTATCCGAGTCGTTTTTATAAAACCTCATAATTTATCACACATTTGACTTCAGTCAAAACTTGTATACATTTTAAGGTATTTTTTCAAGGGAGAGCGGCGGTTGTCCTTTGTACTCACACAAAAATTTTAGCGTAAAATTGGCTAAAAAAATTGCAAAATGAAATAAAAAGACGAGCATGCGCTTAGGAAACTTTTATCACTGGTCGAGTTTTTAGGTAGGAAGCCAACCTCCGATAGGAGATGGCACCACAAGAAGAAGAAGTAAGGTAGATACATACGTTAGCTCTGATGCAGTCCTTGTGACCCGAGAGCCTGTAGCCGTGGCGGCAGAGGCAGTGCGCGTGCGCCTTGTCGCCGCGGTATGACGTCACACAGATGTGCGCGCACCCGCCTCTATCGTGCGCGCACGGGTGATGCGCTGCAACATTAAACACACACATGTACGCTTTTATATGAAAGAAACGAAACTAAGAAAGAGTTAACTTATATAAGCATGTTCGTTTTGGTCGCCATTTTGTAGTGTGGAGTCCGCCATATTGGATTTATTCCAGATAAATCAAATATGGCGTAATGGATGATTGTGATATATTCGATTTATTAATGATGTTTTGTAGACATATCTGTCAACGTCGACAACCTGAATTTCATAGACCTAGAGTTGGCTCTGAATTCGAATATGACTTGCGAACACAAAATAATTTCGGCCTACAGTTATTCGCTTCCACACGGCACGTCAGTCGTTTCGCGGGCCACGCCGGGGCGGGGCAGTTTACCACAGCATAACTATATAGTCCTTACAGTACGGAAACGGATGTACTTGCGCAGAGCAACGGAGGGGGGCCTTGCGGGGAGGCGGGCAGCGGAGGTGGCAATAGAAGATCTGTATGAAGGTGTCGGTATTGCCTGGCATATCTGCGCAAGACAGCTAGAGTACACGGGGCGGGGCCGGGGGGCGGGGGGCGGCGGGCGGCGGCATCACTCGCCATCAAGAGCGTTGCCATACTGTGAGGCTTATAGTAATACTGTGTGTACTCACCGACAGTCTGTTGTCTCTGGCGGTGGTAGACGAGGGCGGCGGAGGGGCGCGCGGGGGGTGGCAGCGCGAGGGAGGCGCGGCGCGGGTCGCGGCTGTAGCGCGACACCATCGAGATGCTGCCGTTGGCCCACACCGGCAGGTACAGCGTCGTCTCCAGCAGCGATATGTGCTGCAGCTTTTGCGTCTGAACATTACGACACACGTTGTCTCAGTAGAAGTTAGAAACTGTTATTCATTGAATTATTACGTACAAAAAACAGAAATTAACAAGATGACGTTAGCACATGCGAAACAGAGTCTAGGGCTGCTACAACTTTAGCTACGTGCGGTACATGACTTTTGGAAATAAAACGCATTTACACCCGCATCTATTCAAAAAGAGTTTTTATCCTTCATCCTGAGATCATTTATTCTCTTTGTTTCGGAAACATAGATTCTAGCGTGTCAATTGTGATGTCAATTTATACTACTGGTAGCCACCGAAGTAATTAGAGGAGCGAGGGAGTGGGTGCAGTGCTCGCGATACTCGGTTATAGTATACCTGGTAGGCCCTCCGCACGGTGACCCTGTTGGCGCCGTCGTAGTCGGCGGCCTCGATGCACTCGAGGTAGGCGTCGGCCCAGTAGAGGCGGCGCGCGGGCGGGTCCAGCGCGAGCGCGGCCGGGTACACCAGCTTGTGCGCCGCCAGCGACGCGCGCGAGGACCCCGCCAGCGTGGCGCGCCACACGCCCGCCGGCTGCCCGCCCCACACCGACCAGAACATGAGCCTGCGTGATGAGAGAGAGCAGGGTCAGTGACTACAGACAGCGAGCTCCAGCACACATACAGCGGGTACAGGTACAGTACAGTCTACAGTACAGCACGTACCCGGCGCCGGCGGCGGGGTCCAGCGCGAGCCCGCGCACCTTGTTGAGCGCCGCGTCGACGAGCAGGCGGCAGTGCGACAGCGAGCTCGAGCACACATACAGCGGGTACAGGTACAGTACAGTCTACAGTACAGCACGTACCCGGCGCCGGCGGCGGGGTCCAGCGCGAGCCCGCGCACCTTGTTGAGCGCCGCGTCGACGAGCAGGCGGCAGTGCGACAGCGAGCTCGAGCACACATACAGCGGGTACAGGTACAGTACAGTCTACAGTACAGCACGTACCCGGCGCCGGCGGCGGGGTCCAGCGCGAGCCCGCGCACCTTGTTGAGCGCCGCGTCGACGAGCAGGCGGCAGTGCGACAGCGAGCTCGAGCACACATACAGCGGGTACAGGTACAGTACAGTCTACAGTACAGCACGTACCCGGCGCCGGCGGCGGGGTCCAGCGCGAGCCCGCGCACCTTGTTGAGCGCCGCGTCGACGAGCAGGCGGCAGTGCGACAGCGAGCTCGAGCACACATACAGCGGGTACAGGTACAGTACAGTCTACAGTACAGCACGTACCCGGCGCCGGCGGCGGGGTCCAGCGCGAGCCCGCGCACCTTGTTGAGCGCCGCGTCGACGAGCAGGCGGCAGTGCGACAGCGAGCTCGAGCACACATACAGCGGGTACAGGTACAGTACAGTCTACAGTACAGCACGTACCCGGCGCCGGCGGCGGGGTCCAGCGCGAGCCCGCGCACCTTGTTGAGCGCCGCGTCGACGAGCAGGCGGCAGTGCGACAGCGAGCTCGAGCACACATACAGCGGGTACAGGTACAGTACAGTCTACAGTACAGCACGTACCCGGCGCCGGCGGCGGGGTCCAGCGCGAGCCCGCGCACCTTGTTGAGCGACGCGTCGACGAGCAGGCGGCAGTGCGACAGCGAGCTCGAGCACACATACAGCGGGTACAGGTACAGTACAGTCTACAGTACAGCACGTACCCGGCGCCGGCGGCGGGGTCCAGCGCGAGCCCGCGCACCTTGTTGAGCGCCGCGTCGACGAGCAGGCGGCAGTGCGACAGCGAGCTCGAGCACACATACAGCGGGTACAGGTACAGTACAGTCTACAGTACAGCACGTACCCGGCGCCGGCGGCGGGGTCCAGCGCGAGCCCGCGCACCTTGTTGAGCGCCGCGTCGACGAGCAGGCGGCAGTGCGACAGCGAGCTCGAGCACACATACAGCGGGTACAGGTACAGTACAGTCTACAGTACAGCACGTACCCGGCGCCGGCGGCGGGGTCCAGCGCGAGCCCGCGCACCTTGTTGAGCGCCGCGTCGACGAGCAGGCGGCAGTGCGACAGCGAGCTCGAGCACACATACAGCGGGTACAGGTACAGTACAGTCTACAGTACAGCACGTACCCGGCGCCGGCGGCGGGGTCCAGCGCGAGCCCGCGCACCTTGTTGAGCGCCGCGTCGACGAGCAGGCGGCAGTGCGACAGCGAGCTCGAGCACACATACAGCGGGTACAGGTACAGTACAGTCTACAGTACAGCACGTACCCGGCGCCGGCGGCGGGGTCCAGCGCGAGCCCGCGCACCTTGTTGAGCGCCGCGTCGACGAGCAGGCGGCAGTGCGACAGCGAGCTCGAGCACACATACAGCGGGTACAGGTACAGTACAGTCTACAGTACAGCACGTACCCGGCGCCGGCGGCGGGGTCCAGCGCGAGCCCGCGCACCTTGTTGAGCGCCGCGTCGACGAGCAGGCGGCAGTGCGACAGCGAGCTCGAGCACACATACAGCGGGTACAGGTACAGTACAGTCTACAGTACAGCACGTACCCGGCGCCGGCGGCGGGGTCCAGCGCGAGCCCGCGCACCTTGTTGAGCGCCGCGTCGACGAGCAGGCGGCAGTGCGACAGCGAGCTCGAGCACACATACAGCGGGTACAGGTACAGTACAGTCTACAGTACAGCACGTACCCGGCGCCGGCGGCGGGGTCCAGCGCGAGCCCGCGCACCTTGTTGAGCGCCGCGTCGACGAGCAGGCGGCAGTGCGACAGCGAGCTCGAGCACACATACAGCGGGTACAGGTACAGTACAGTCTACAGTACAGCACGTACCCGGCGCCGGCGGCGGGGTCCAGCGCGAGCCCGCGCACCTTGTTGAGCGACGCGTCGACGAGCAGGCGGCAGTGCGACAGCGAGCTCGAGCACACATACAGCGGGTACAGGTACAGTACAGTCTACAGTACAGCACGTACCCGGCGCCGGCGGCGGGGTCCAGCGCGAGCCCGCGCACCTTGTTGAGCGCCGCGTCGACGAGCAGGCGGCAGTGCGACAGCGAGCTCGAGCACACATACAGCGGGTACAGGTACAGTACAGTCTACAGTACAGCACGTACCCGGCGCCGGCGGCGGGGTCCAGCGCGAGCCCGCGCACCTTGTTGAGCGCCGCGTCGACGAGCAGGCGGCAGTGCGACAGCGAGCTCGAGCACACATACAGCGGGTACAGGTACAGTACAGTCTACAGTACAGCACGTACCCGGCGCCGGCGGCGGGGTCCAGCGCGAGCCCGCGCACCTTGTTGAGCGCCGCGTCGACGAGCAGGCGGCAGTGCGACAGCGAGCTCGAGCACACATACAGCGCCTCGCGGCCCTCGTCCACCAGGTACCAGTTGCGCGACACCCAGTCTATCGCCATGTGCGACACCGCTGCAACACACGGGACAGTCACACATTGAGCTCTCCTCGATATCTGTCCACCAGAGACACATTCTGTTAACGACTGTCACCATGGTCAACGATTGATGCGATACAACTTCACACCAATTTACGATGCGCTGGTGCCGCTAGCGGCAGTCCCAAAGAAACCTTCAGAGAGCGCGCACGCACGATCGCCTTTTTACTTCATTCTCGTAAAGTAGCTACTCTGCTATTCTTATTTCTCCCATCCCAGAGACCCCATTTGAGTACGACTGTCTTCCATCTGACTTTGCTATTAACATCGTGAGGAAACAAGCGTATATAATATTGTGTTCACAGTCTATTAAAAGTCCGCGAAGTCACCGGAACTAATGCACAGTCACGCCCTAGAAACTGGATAATGATAGAACTTGAGGGAGTAAAGAAAATACACATGTGAAAAGAAGTCTCGAGCAAGTGATACGCATATCTTCCGGGATTCGACTCATATCACCGCGAGGTTGAAAGACCCAGGAATGGTTCCGTCCATTATAAGTGGTGAGAGGCCTAGAGATAGGTTAATTACCTGTCAGCCTGTCACACTGGATAGGTTTGGGCCACTGTTTGTGAAATGGACATATTTTGCCGGTAATACATATTCCAAACGAAGGAGTATGTATAATTGAATTGAATTGAAGGTTGTCCTGTAATATAATCGTTAGCTCACAGTGGATAATGCAATACTAACAGTTGATGTCCGGGAACAGGTTGGGTAGCGGCAGCACAGTGCGGCGCGACCAGTCCTCCGCCTCCACGCACACGATGCGCGCGCGGCTCAGGTTGTGGTGCACGTAGCACACCGTACTGACGGACACACGGACAAACAAACATTATTATATTTACACGAGCTTTTACCCGCGACTTCGTCCGCATAAATTATATACCAGATTTTAAGTCAGATGATAAGCTATCAAACAAAAAAAGTTTCATCAAAATCGGTTCAGTAGTTTATGCGTGATACTCGAACAAACAAACACCCAAACAAACAAACAGATCGAAAATTTTTTCAAAAATTGGTGATTTGAAATCAGGGACACTTAAAAACCATATCCATCCATCATCTTTTTTTTGTAAATATCTTCAATGTACAGAGACACTTCTGTTACAGTTTTATAATACATAGTTTAGATTGCCTTTCAAAACGACTGCTCTGTATACATATAAACACTCACCGGTTATCATAGAGGAAGTCGATGGCCTGCACGCCCAGCGCGGACACGGAGTAGTTGTGCCCAGCGGTGGGGTGGTCGCCGGAGGGCCACACGCGGCTCACCTCGTTCTGCGTCACCACTATCAGCGACATGAAGGACTGCTCGGATATAAACACTCACCGGTTATCATAGAGGAAGTCGATGGCCTGCACGCCCAGCGCGGACACGGAGTAGTTGTGCCCAGCGGTGGGGTGGTCGCCGGAGGGCCACACGCGGCTCACCTCGTTCTGCGTCACCACTATCAGCGACATGGGCTCGTCCCCTGACAGATTTGTATAGGGATGCATGTGATCATTGTACTTTGCTATTCTATAGTTCACAATTTTCAACTATAAAACAGGTGTAAACATTTTTTTTGTTTTGTTTCTTATTGGAGATAAATAAATAGATCATTTTTCATTAGTACACGGTGTTAGGGTAAACAGGTGCATTACTTTAATGGGTTATTGTACCCATGATACTGAACAACTTTCTCTAAGAAAGCTATAGGAAATTTGCAAAAGACTACTCTTCACACAAACGTTCGATCAGGTGATTGCATTTAGGCTTCTTAGGGAAAATTGTTCAGTTTCATGGATATAATCACCCCTTAAAGTAATGCAACTGTTTACCCTAACATCCTGTATATCATCAGTGGCGAAGCGTGGGTTTGTCATCGGGGGCTCAAGACCGGTTTTTCCGCCCCCTTATTTTCACAAGAAGACCTCGTAACAAGGTGCCCCGTGGCAGGGTAGCCAGATAGCTTCGCTATAAAACTATCCATTTGGAGAAGAGATGTAGTGTAGTGTGTAGTGTGCGTGCACTCACGGGGGTCGACGTAGCAGCCGACGCCGTCGTCGTCGAGTATGTAGCCGTCGGCGCACGCGCAGCGGTACGAGCCCGCCGTGTTGTTGCAGCGCTGCGCGCACGCGCCTTCCAGCTGGCACTCGTCCGTGTCTGTAGGTAGGGACACAGTATAAGAAAGAGTTACTATAACTACATACAGTACGAAAAAAACGAAAAATAAGAAGCAAACGAAAAAAAAACGATAAAGAACTTTAGATTTATTGATTGATTGAGTACGGACACTCCCCGCCTCCCACCAACTTTTTGCCTCACCCCCTCGTATTCCGATTAAGCATACACACACACTTTTTCACTTACCTGTACTATTCACTTACCTTTACCTGTGCCTACCGCTTGCCTGTACTACTGTACTTCTCACTTACCTATCTTTACCTGTACCTACCAGAACTCACACACTCTTATAAATACTTTACCTACTCTGCCGTTAAAATACTTTTCTAATACACAAATAACTACACCAGCATTCGCACACGCATACACACATAGACACACTCAATATCTAACTCGCCTGCACTGATAATAACAATACCGCTCCACCTTAAACCTACTTCTACTAGTTTTGTGATGATTCTACTTACCAACCTAAATACCTACTTGTAATGTACTCCAATGGATCCGTAAACCTGCACGTTTTGCTATTTGTTTTGCCACGATTGTTAAACTTTTTAATTTAGAGTAATCTGTTATTGGCCTTATTCTAAGCTCACTATTTCTTTGTATAATTTGTTTTGTAACGCTGTTGATTACTTCAATAAACTTAAATAAATAAATAAATAAATAATATATGGTTAAATTTAATTATTTGGCGAAACTTAAGAAACGCATTTGGTATCTGTTACTAAGTAACATTACGTGATTATGACCCCCCGCTTGATCATACGAGTTTGAGGTCAATGTCCGCCCGCGCCACGCATACTGTACGCACTGCGCGTACCTACGCACGATAATAATAATGTTGTTATTCATCAATACCAATTATAAACATTGATTATGCTATCTGTTATCATTAACAAGTGCCCTGGTTCAGTTTCGCCAACTAATTTATAATAGCCCTATGTAATGTAGAATGTTGTAGTTACCGATACACTCGTGGTCCTTGGGCTCGTAGCCGTCGCGGCAGTAGCAGGCGAGCCCCGCGTGTGTCGGCTTACACCCCTCCGCGCAGCCCAGCGTCGCGCACGCCGACGCTGTGACTACAGTGGACGAGGACCAGTCAGTTAGAATAAGATCAACACAATAGGTCCATCAATATTATGTTGTCAACGAAAAAATAAGTCAGTTAATACAATAAGCTCATCAATATTATGTTGTTAACGAAAAAATAAATAAGTTAATACTGTGGGGACTTGCTACAGATATCAGCACCCACAAGTTATAGCAAAGATGCCAACAGATGGCGATGCCGTCGCTCTCGGAAATATGCTCCATACAAAGACAACGTTCATCCTAAATACGTAACTCGTAACCTTCTACAAATAAGGTTCACTATCGAATGCGAGAAATAAATCGCGCAAGAGAAATAATCACAGATTTGAAATGTATACAAGGTCCAACTAAGAACTGCCGGTCCCCACGCTTCACACATAGCCTGGTGGAAGATCTTCCCTTTTCAATGGAGGAACATTCTCAGTAGCACCTCCATAATACAATAAGCTCATCAATATCAGATATTATGATGTTAACGACAAATATAAACAATGGTGTCTTGAAAATTTCTTAAAATAAAATAGTCATCATTAGTTATGCATTCCCGGATTTCCTGGCATCCCGAGATTAGTTTTTAAAAAAAAAAGGTTTGCTTTCATAATTTCATAACCAAAAATTTTACTTTAGGTAAATATGCATCAAATATCCGATCTCTGATCATGTGTCTGGACTACAGGAGTTGTTTATCGAGGATCAACCAGAGCAGGTCGTAATGTGGTAAACGTACAGTTGTCGCAGATGTCCCACTCGTCGCTGCCGTCGGCGCAGTCGCGCGCGCCGTCGCAGAACCTCTTGACGCGCACGCAGCTGAACCGCCCCCCCGCCGGCGTCGCGCACCGCGCAGTCCCCCCCGGGCACTTGAAGTCCTTCTCGCCTGCAATACAATACAATACAACATCACACCGTTAGATACATTGCACCAAAGTGGATACGTTTAGTATCAGAGATAGTATAGTATCACACCGTTACTAATTATAAACGTAACAGTATTTTAATCCGCACACGTATAGAATTTAATAAGTTGTGTGACGACTTCAACTACGACTTATTTTGTAGCAGTGCCTCCAGCATAAGCAATGCTATTATAAGAAAATTGATAGATCAACTCAGCGATTGATCAAACAACCTTTCTATTATTAATATTAAGCGTTTTCAAATTTGTTAAGTAGAAACCTATATGAGGAAGCTTGTGGCCTATAGCTAACTAAAGTAATCTATTTGTTTTATAGCTGTAAGCTCACCAAATCAAAAATTGTAATAAAATAAAATAGACGTACTTCTTGATCATCAGCTGCAAGGCTGATTCAGTATTCATAGAGTGACGAGCATAATTATCTGTGATGGGGATGGACCAGTCCGAAGTAGTGTAGCCAAGCGTAAAAATGTGACTGCAGCGCCAAAACGGGCACATCGGATCTAAAGCTGTCACAGGCCTGATCCTAGTGAAGGTGTAACTGTAGTGTAGAGTGTACACTACAGTAACTACCTAGTCTACATTGTAGACAGTACTTACACAAGTAGGGGTCCTCGTCGGAGGCGTCCCGCGGGCCGCAGTCCGGGTCCCCGTCGCAGCGCCAGCTCGCCGCGATGCACAGCCCGCTGTGCACGCACCGGAACTGGCCCACGCCGCATGTCCGGTTGAACGCTAAAACAAGGTTCTCACATATTATAACAAGTTGAGAGACAAGCTATTGTCATACAAACACAATTACAAATGCGGGATAGCAAAAGCTCCGCACAATAACATTTTCTTTCGCCCTTTATTGTCCTCCTGTATCAGATAGATCGTCTCCCAGTACTACATTGATGGTGGTATGTCCCATCACCAATGTGAGCGTTGTGGCTCTTATACAGGAGTGTATATAATTGAGATAGCATAATAATGCGGGCACTCCATTCTATAACAGACAAGAAAAGCCGAGAACGAGAGTGTGGATGCCCTTCATTGTTCTCGTGGCGTCATGAACCGTAGCAATTTTCCTTTTTTTCCGATTCATTCCCGAGAATTCTCGCAGAGAAATTCGCGCGAGAGTGTAGTGCCTGAACGTACTGCAGTCCTTCTCGTCGAAGCCGTCGGCGCAGTGGACCCGCCCGTCCGCGCAGCCCCACTGCGTCGCGTGTAGTCTATAACATAGCTAGTATAACGTACTGCAGTCCTTCTCGTCGGAGCCGTCGGCGCAGTGGACCCGCCCGTCGCAGCGCCGCCCGTCCGCGCAGCCCCACTGCGTCGCGTGTAGTCTATAACATAACTAGTATAACGTACTGCAGTCCTTCTCGTCGGAGCCGTCGGCGCGGTGGACCCGCCCGTCGCAGCGCCGCCCGTCCGCGCAGCCCCACTGCGTCGCGTGTAGTCTATAACGTAGCTAATATAACGTACTGCAGTCCTTCTCGTCGGAGCCGTCGGCGCAGTGGACCCGCCCGTCGCAGCGCCGCCCGTCCGCGCAGCCCCACTGCGTCGCGTGTAGTCTATAACGTAGCTAATATAACGTACTGCAGTCCTTCTCGTCGGAGCCGTCGGCGCAGTGGACCCGCCCGTCGCAGCGCCGCCCGTCCGCGCAGCCCCACTGCGTCGCGTGTAGTCTATAACGTAGCTAATATAACGTACTGCAGTCCTTCTCGTCGGAGCCGTCGGCGCAGTGGACCCGCCCGTCGCAGCGCCGCCCGTCCGCGCAGCCCCACTGCGTCGCGTGTAGTCTATAACGTAGCTAATATAACGTACTGCAGTCCTTCTCGTCGGAGCCGTCGGCGCAGTGGACCCGCCCGTCGCAGCGCCGCCCGTCCGCGCAGCCCCACTGCGTCGCGTGTAGTCTATAACGTAGCTAATATAACGTACTGCAGTCCTTCTCGTCGGAGCCGTCGGCGCGGTGGACCCGCCCGTCGCAGCGCCGCCCGTCCGCGCAGCCCCACTGCGTCGCGTGTAGTCTATAACATAACTAGTATAACGTACTGCAGTCCTTCTCGTCGGAGCCGTCGGCGCGGTGGACCCGCCCGTCGCAGCGCCGCCCGTCCGCGCAGCCCCACTGCGTCGCGTGTAGTCTATAACGTAGCTAATATAACGTACTGCAGTCCTTCTCGTCGGAGCCGTCGGCGCAGTGGACCCGCCCGTCGCAGCGCCGCCCGTCCGCGCAGCCCCACTGCGTCGCGTGTAGTCTATAACGTAGCTAATATAACGTACTGCAGTCCTTCTCGTCGGAGCCGTCGGCGCAGTGGACCCGCCCGTCGCAGCGCCGCCCGTCCGCGCAGCCCCACTGCGTCGCGTGTAGTCTATAACGTAGCTAATATAACGTACTGCAGTCCTTCTCGTCGGAGCCGTCGGCGCAGTGGACCCGCCCGTCGCAGCGCCGCCCGTCCGCGCAGCCCCACTGCGTCGCGTGTAGTCTATAACGTAGCTAATATAACGTACTGCAGTCCTTCTCGTCGGAGCCGTCGGCGCAGTGGACCCGCCCGTCGCAGCGCCAGGCGGCCGGCACGCAGCGCCGCCCGTCCGCGCAGCCCCACTCCGTCGCGCCGCACGCCGGTGTCGCCTTAACGTCCGGCGACGTATGCTCCTCGCCCGGCACTCCTGAGGATACAGAGACAGGGCATTTCAAATATGACTAAAATGCACACAACACCACGGAAAGCACTAGAAATTGATACCCCTTGCGATTTAGATAGAGGGATCAGGGTTCTCTAAAGCTGACAGTACTATACCTCTGTCTCCGACTCTCCGTCTTAATATGCTGACGGTTTTTGAAGGGGATGATCAGACCATGAAAGTAAATAACTTTCTGTATTATATCGGTGATTTATTTATGAGTCGAGGTTGCATTGCAGTTTATTATGGCAGATTATTTAACGATTTCTTGTTTGCTCCCATAGTAAAAGTTGTTCAGTTAGAGTTTGATGGTCTGAGCCACCCCTGAAAATTTCGAAACGGTAAAAAAATCACTCGGTATAGCACTATCATTGAAATCGTGAAAAATCTGCTGTGAAATACATTTCGGTGGGGAAGGATTGCAGCAGCGAAGCTTGCAGTTTTGTAGTTACATATTACAGGGAGGCTCCATCATCTTTTTATTATGTAGAGTCTGTGAATATTTTAGTGATGTAAATGTTCTAGTCATACTGGTGCCGAAGCATTAAATAATTCCGTTCCAGTGCCAAGTGTCACCTAACGTTCTGTATAATTTAACTCGAAATATGACCAGCGACGTGTTCTGGGTGCAACAACATGATTATAATATACAAGGCAAGTAAACAAACGAGTAACCAACGCGGCGCGAGTAGGTGTCGCGCGCGGCGCGAGGTGGGGAGCTCATAGTAATTGTCTCATTGTGCTTAGGTATTCTGTGGTCGATGGCAAGTTGTAAGTATTGGTACCTATCAGGATCAGGTACCTGCACTTGATACGACTATGCGAGACGTTACGGCTTCAGGCTCTTACTCGTGGGATTACTTCATTTCACATAACAACACACTTTTGGAGACCGATCTAGTAATCTTAAAGATAATTTGTACTATAATGGTTAAACTGCCTCCGTGGTCTAATGGTTTAGAGCATTGGCTCTCGACACGGAGGTCGTGGGTTCGATTCCCACGGGGGACACCTAGTGATATGTCACTTTGTGCATTTTTCCCCAGTTGGTTAGAACATTGCAGGCTGAATCACCTGATTGTCCGAAAAGAAAAATGATTCCGTGCTTCGGATGGCACGTTAAGCCGTTGGTCCCGGCTACTATCTCTGGTGGTAGTAGTCGTTACATAAAAACCACGTCAGAGGCCGTAAGGCGGTCTGAAAAAACTTTGACACCAGGGCTCTGCCCACACGATACGAAGAAGATGGTTAAACATTATGTTTGTTTGTTAAAAAAAATGTTTCCCAACTGAAGCTGTTCATGATGCTGATCATACGTGGCAACTACTTTGTATGGCAAGTTTACAGTTTTAATTTGAAAGTTCCATTAATAAAAGCCTTGTAACTTCAGTATGGGTCCAGAACAATGTCATTTTATTTTTTATCAAACATTATTTATTTATCTGACTTCTGTATTTAAATGTGCATGAAACTGGTAGGTGTAGGAAAGGCTCTAGATCTAGTATAGCCGACCCTGGCGCGTGTTCTACGAACACCTTATTACAATACAGTTGTGCTATGCGCCTGCGCACCTACCTTATTAGTGTCAACGCGACACTTTATAGGTTTCCATAAAGGACTCCCATTTACATACCTAATGGAAATATGAATCCTTTATCGAAAACGTCTCGCAAATAATCTCTTTTAGGAACGATACTATAATAATGAAATGTGATCATTTAGATGCTAAGAATTATTTTTAATTATTTTTTGATCAATTGTTTTACATTATTAAGTAATATATGACTAGGCAGACCGCGCGTGTCGAAACAACACCACAAAACCACAATACGCTCCAAAACTCAAATAGTCGAAGAAAGAGAAGAGACATATAAATTAAAATGGAAGTATGATGATGCTGAGCATGTCTGACTGTCGAATGCACCCGGATAGGTGGACTAAACATGTAATGCCCTGAACGTCAGAGGATAGCCATCGCCGTTTGCCCCGGACGGGGCGGTCCGGGTCGCATCACCGCGGACGAGGTGGAGGGTTAGAAGATCATCTCGGATGCCTTCGATGACGGCGCACTATTTTCATTGAGTTCTGAACATTATTTTTCAAAGCCAGCGGGCCTCTGTGATCGCTGTCATTGAACGTAAATATTGCTATCGATCACGGCGGCGCCGAGTTGATAGAACGAGATCCAACCGCCAAAGAAGTAATTTTTTGATTGTACTGAATTTCATTATAACCCGCTGGTCAATAATGAGATTTGAATATGGAACCGCATCCACAGATTATTTAATAGTTACTACGACCCTTACTTAAAATTCGTATGAAAACTTATCATGGAGAGCTGCACCAAAAAGAACTTAATTCGAAATTTGAACTGGTCACCACGAGTATTGAACACAAAAAAAGAAAAAAAGGCGCGAATACTGCAAATCTCTGTACCTATTGCTACGAACAAAGTAATAAAAAATAATACATTTTCTTTCCACAACTGGAGTGCGATTTTTGAACTACTGCTGATTTGACTTTCAAAAATCGCACTCCTGAAGTATGATTTTTGAAAGTCAAATCAGCAGTAGAAAGTTGCATACACACATGCTACAGACGTCGAGGCTGTCTTTATCCTTCAAAAGCGGGCAATTCGAGCCATTTATAATCTGCGTTGTCGAGACTCACTACGAGATCTTTTTAAAGATATCAGTATTTTGACTTTCTACAGTCAATATATTTACGAAAATATTTTATATGTTCGAAAAAATTTGTCTCTCTTTCCCAAAAACAGTGACGTTCATAATTACAATACAAGAAATAAAAATAAATTAGTATTCCCACATTTTCGACTCAGTAAAGTCAACACATCTTTCATGGGGCACTGTATACGCTTTTATAATAAGATACCAGAGGATATTCTAAACTTACCAGACAAAAAGTTTAAGTCTCATGTTAAACAAGTCCTCTGTAAAAAAGGTTACTATAAACTCGATGATTATTTGAATGACCAAAATGTCTGGTCTTGACAATTTTACACTATGTAATGCAATATTGTATTTTAATTGTACATTTTGTTTTGTTTAAAAGATGTGTGTTGTAGAGTTTCTGGCCGCATCTTCTCTCAACGGAACACCTTCCGACGCGGTGGTAGAGTCAAAAAATGACGTCAAAAAGCTATCTATATGATATTATTTTGAATAAAAAATTTTTTAATTTTGAATTTTGAATTTTTTTTTGAATTTTGAATTTTGCATATCTCCATAGTAATTTTGACATTTTCAACTGCTGAACTGAGCGAATGAGTTTCAAAAATCGCTCTCCTGGTCTAATGTTTCAAATATCTACTTTCACTTTGAATTTAATAAAATAGTGTTTTCTAAATACTATACTATTGAACTCTAATACTTTGTTATAAACTCTAATAAAATAATTGGTTTCTAACCATAGAGAATTTGAGTTAATATTTATAAATAATTTGAATTAAAGTTTAAGTAAGGTTTCTAACAGTATTGCTTTTTATTTTCTCGCGGAGGGTGTGAAAAGTAGAGTATGGTCTTCGGGGATAAACGTGTTTTCATCTTGGGCGAGCTTGAACCCCTCGCTTCACTCAGGATTCTAGTCTTAACTTCGCTCGGGAGTTAACCCTGGAATCCCTCGTTACGCTCGGGATTCAATATCGCGCCCGTGATGAAAGACACTGCTTTATCCCCTTGGTACATAATCTACTATTACGGTCGGATCTCAGTCCATGAGTCTGAGTAGAGTCGAAAATGTATCGATTGTGTCATAATCAGTGATCGAAATAGGTAGTGCAATTCAGGGTAATGTTGCGAATATTTGTGTGATGAATATTAATAATTGTATTCGATTCATGGGTGGTTGGTATCTACACGGGGCGTGCACCCTGTTTAATATACAATGCATACATTTTAAGCCCTGTATAGATACAAACACCCATAAATCTAATACAAATATTAATATTCATCACACAAATATTCGCAACATTGCATTACCCTGAATTGCACTACCTATTCCGATCACTGCTCATAATTAATAAAGAATATTTCTATTTCCATTAATTTTGTTTGTGCGCTTATTTTATTCATGTGTGAATAATAATAAAAGAAAACGAAATGATTCATCAAGTATCGTTCGCTAGAGTCCTCTCAGTGCAGCTGCTGGTCGCTTGTCAATACTCCACTGATACCCTCTGAACCCGAGTGCTGTTATAGGCACATACACACACAGACATACATCTACCTACAAGTAAATATCCTTTATTCTTATTCTTAAGTACCTACCTACCTGCCTGCCGTGCCAACTTGCTACTGAACCGAGTGCCAGAGGTCCTTTGTGTCATCCGCTTTTTGCCTACATTGATGTTTGCAATGTACTTTAATGTTGTCGGGGAATTGTGAGAAAATATACTTAGGTACATCATCACTATCACTACATATTATAAAACAAAGTCGCTTCCCGCTGTATGCTTAAAATAAATAAATAAAATAATAAAATAAAAATTATCAGAAATAACAATAAAATATAACTATACAGGGTGAGTCAGGATGTAACAAAACACCCTAGTAATACTTAAGGAGGTGCTTCCAACCATCAAACTGAACAACTTTCACTATATAACTTAGATAGATTACATCCATATTGTTTAAAACATTAAAACTACGCAACGGATTTTGATGCGGTTTTTTTTAAATAGATAGAGTGATTCAAAAGGAAGATTTTTATGTATATAATTCATGCATAGTATCAGCATTGCACCCGTGCGAAGCCGGGGCGGGTCGCTAGTATTCTATAAACGAATATTAAGGGCAGGTTAATCCAGTGCAAGCGTCTCTTTCTTACAAGCATATGTTTGCAATTAGCCATCCCACTTCAATTGAAAGCAGGATCGCAAAAAAACGTAGCCTAGCCCACCGCCGCAGAGTGGCCTGCTTGTCGGTCTTCTACAGATTGTACTTCGGTGAGTGTGCCCAAGAGCTACATGAGCTCATCCCACCTTCCCCTTTCTACTATCGGACTTCCAGACGCACCGCGGGATATCACCCTATGGAGGTGCTACTTGGGAATGTTCCTCCATTGAAAAGGGAAGATCTTCCACCAGGCTATGTGTGAAGCCTGGGGACCGGCCGTGGTCCAACAGTTCTTAGTTGGACCTTGTATATATATCGAATCTCTGTGATTATTTCTCTTGCGCGATTTATGTCTTGCATTCGATTGTGAACCTTATTTGTAGTAGGTTACGAGTTACGTATTTAGGATGAACGTTGTCTTTGTATGGAGCATATTTCTGAGAGCGACGGTGTCGCCATCTGTTGGCATCTTTGCTATAACTTGTGGGTAGTAGTTCCCCACAGGACTCCCCCCTCAGACCGGAGGTCGTTGAGTAGTTCGAAGTGTGCAGTCTGTATCCATGTAGTGTAGGTGCAGGGCTCCAGTCAAGTGAGTCTGACGAGCGATGTGCTGCGGTGTGTGCATCTGTCAGGGAGACCAGTCCTGATGTGATGCGGGCGAGTGACAGGCGTGGAGAAGGCGAGCAGAACTGCCACGTGGAGGTGAGCTCAGACACGTGGGCTGCGGAAGATCCTTCTATGCAGACGCTGACTGTCGTTGAGAAAGCTGCAGGCCCAGGAAGCGGTGTGAAGACAGCTGCGATGGACCTGGTGCGGCTTCGGGTTGATGGTGTGACTGCTGCTTGTTTGACCTGGTCGAGGGGGTGAAGGGTCGGGCGAAGCTGGTTGCTGCTCTGTGCTGGTGCTGCTCTGCGGTGTTCAGGTTGCGATGTTCTTTGTCGAGGGTCACCAATATGGAGGTGCTACTGGGAATGTTCCTCCATTGAAAAGGGAAGATCTTCCACCAGGCTATGTGTGATGCCTGGGGACCGGCCGTGGTCCAACAGTTCTTAGTTGGACCTTGTATATATATCGAATCTCTGTGATTATTTCTCTTGCGCGATTTATGTCTTGCATTCGATTGTGAACCTTATTTGTAGTAGGTTACGAGTTACGTATTTAGGATGAACGTTGTCTTTGTATGGAGCATATTTCTGAGAGCGACGGTGTCGCCATCTGTTGGCATCTTTGCTATAACTTGTGGGTAGTAGTTCCCCACAACCCCTTCTTGGTTGACATCCCACATATCCGCACCAAGCGCCTTTCTGAATCTTTTATAATGCGCACAGCCAAGGAGTGGAATGCCTTACCTGCGTCAGTATTTCCGAGTACTTACAACCCGGATTCCTTTAAAGTACGAGTGAATAGGCATCTTCTGGGTAAGCTCGCTACATCTACGACCCCATCTTCGTCCTGAGGACTGGATTGAGGTCAAGAGCAACATAGAACCATAGAACCCATAGTTAATAAAAAAAAAAAAAAAAAAAAACGTATTATTCATCGATATCTTTTCTCTTGGGTGTTTGGGGTAAAAACTACCCTCAGAATAATGTAGACAATGTCATTTCCTATTTTTCAGTGTATTTTTTTTATTTATAGTGTTAATAATCTTTAAGTAAAACTTTAAAATAAAAATAGTCATTTTTATGATCGAGAGGAGTTATAAGTAACTATCGTTTTTTGAACCTAAGAATAACCAAGAACAGTTCATGAACAACAAAATATTTTTTCTGGATTAAAAAAACGACTATTTCATGCCTTAAGACTCAACCAAAAACAGGTCGATTTGAAAGAACCTGTCCTTAAGTAGATCGTACATATCTATGGTTGTGAACATTTTCAATGTTATATATATGTATTTATGTGTGCTAATTATGTATTTATAACAACGCTTGAATCCCTACGCGAGACCCGAGGCTGCAATAAATCGATCGACATACTTTATAGCCTGCCGACAATACAAGACTGCGATGGAAGCCCAACATAAAGATGGTTGATCTAAACTAAAACAACGGAGATAAACAAAAATAGTTTGCTAATGATATCAATTTCTACCCATATATCCGAATCACGATTTTCACCACAAATGCATCTACTACCCGTTTGTTTGGAGGTGGCCGTCGATGACCGTTACAAAATTTCGTCAAAGGCACATTAACTGGTCCCGTCGACAAAAAATAATATAACAAACAAATAAAAATTTAAAATTAAAAGCGATATTAGTGATCGGGACGGATGTGCCGTACGTGGTTGCGTTGCTAATAAAGGTTATAAAATTGCGTTTCATAGGGTCTCTTATGGGTGCGGTACGGTGAAGCGGGAAGGGAGGGAGCGGCCAACTCGAAGCAAATGACTATTATGTAAAGATAAGATACCATACTTGTTGGCAATCTTCAATAGCGCCATCTACCAGCGTCTTAAGGACTAATAAGGTCCTACTAACGCCATCTATCATCCAGGCTTGGATTGACAATAGTTGAAGCAGCTCCCTCTGTAATACAACCTGTAATCCGAGTCGACCAATCACAAGAACATTGTATGTAGTTTTTGACCAATCAGCATTGAGCGCGCCCTCCAGTCAGTTTCCGCTTAACTGGAGAGTGAAAAAAAGGCGCGCTTCCTATTCTTTTTGGTATTTTCATCGAGATTGATTCGCCAAAATTGCGTCTAAAGATTAAGTGCAAAATTGAAAGGATTTGTATACTTTTCGTTCCAATAAATTAATATTGTTACTTCTATAATTATCTGTGTTCATCTTTTAATAGTGTTTTATTATCATTGTAGGAAATTGTTAAAATACTGTAGAGTAGGTACTTCCGTGCATTCAGGTTTATTAATTGAATTTAATATTGAAGCAATAAAACAGGGCGGAGGCATGTTGATGTTTTGAACCAAATAAAAGCGTTTAATGATGATAAATAAATATGAGAGGGTCGATTCGTTTACGAGTCTGTTGAACTCAAAGACATTCAATATAATACTAGCTGTTGAACTACGGGAGCGAGAACGACCTCTGCTTATCCACACTCTGCTCTCGGTCGCTTGTATGTACCGCTAAATATTGCGTCTTTGTTCCACGAATATTATACTATAAGTACAAGCATTTACCCGCGACTTCGTCCGCAAAAATTATATACCAGATTTTCAGATCATAGGCTATCAAACAAAAAAAGTTTCATCAAAATCGGTTCAGTAGTTTTTGCGTGATGCTCATTCAAACAAACAAACACATAAACAAACAGACAGACAAAACGTCCAAAAATTTGTGATTTTGAATCAGGGACACCTAAAAACCATATCGTAATCTTTTTTTTGTAAATATCTTCAATGTACAGACCATAAACATATTATAAAGACACACTTCTGTTACAGTTTTATAATTACATTTATGTGTTAAATTGGTCTTTACGTATGCCCATTGTAATTTTCATCCACCTTGTTATCGTGATAGGTTTTTTTTTTATTATTACGGATGGGTTTGCTCTTGACCTCAATCCAGTCCTCAGGACGAAGATGGGGTCGTAGATGTAGCGAGCTTACCCAGAAGAAGCCTATTCACTCGTACTTTAAAGGAATTCGGGTTGTAAGCGCTCGGAAATACTAACGCAGGCAGGGCATTCCACTCCTTGGCTGTGCGCATTATAAAAAAAAGAATCGGAAAGGTGATGGAATAACAAACATTCAACCAGTGGATTCCTGTGGAGTCATGTGCGGGGTAAAATCAATGTATGGGCACAGGTTTGGTCTGTCAAGTTTAAATAAGGGGAACTGAGTGACTAATTCGTCAAAATCCAGCACGAGTTTTATTTGAAATGTTTTTGATTGTGGGTTTGTTCATGTACCATCATTTAATTTAGCGGCTGAAATCAAGTTCATAACACCACGGGCTTTTCTGAGAAAGAAAACATCGTATGGAACGAGGCGCGTATTGTGTCCACAGTCCTTTAGAAGTGGCGACGAACTGGCTCACTACTTGTCACATATCAGAGTTTGTACCCCTCCGTAGCAACTGGACAGATTCTCAACTGGACAGATTCTTAGCTGGAAAGATTCTCAGCTGGACAGATTAGCAACTGGACTGGACATGGTACAGTCGATGACATAACGATAAACTCTTGTACCTTCCCGGGCAGTTCGTATAAATAATTCCTAATTTGTACAGCTGATGTACACTGCTGGTGAAATATGGAATATTGTCGAGAGCATACGGTACTCCTCGCTTAAGTATAACGAACCGTAAATATCGATTTATAACAGCTGATGATATTGCCGTCGCTACTCAGCCACTGTATAATTAAAGCAAGCGATTAAGTTTATCTGCAGACCGTGTGACCGAGACAAAGCGCAGATACATGCACATATAAAGTAGACGATAATACGTGTATGTAGCTCGGAGCTTATCGACAACGGCAACGTAACGCCTCTTGTTTGTTCTCTATATAGTAAACAACCTGGGGATGACAATGTTATTAACTTATAACTACTATACATATATGTAGTTAAATACAGTCATTGTTGTGTAGTATCATAGAGACAAATATTATATTCATACTCATAGCTGTAAAACTTGACGTGAACTTTAACATTTGTCACTAGAGTTGAGACTAACGAGCTGTTTGGATTTTTTACAGACAGTGAACGCAATTACAGACAGCCGTCATTACTTGTTAAAAACAATTTTGTTTACTTGTCTTCATAGCGAGATAAATTAATACACATATTTTTAGGTTTTTTGTCTGGTTGTTTGTTTGTTCGCGCATCACTTTTACCCTGAGGTTATGATGACAGCCCCATCGTGCCTTAACCTAGGTTAATTATCTTTTCCTTTCACCCTGTATACTAGTTTTTAAGTCTAATCGTAATACAGAGATTCATCAAAATTAATCAATGTAAACAAAAGTCAAGCGGAGTGTGTTTGGTATCAGTAAGACGGACACAACCTGCGTGTTGTGCCGTGCCCAGAGCTGTGCCCAGCACATCACTCATACCGCATGTATCTGAACCCAATTTATTTAATAAATATATTTGTATTTGTTTCGTAATAATGTAGTTTTGCGCGAACAAACAACCAGACAAAAAATCTAAAAATATGTGATTAGAATTTAAGGACACTGAAATACCACATCGTAACCTTTTTTTTTTTGTTAATATCTTCAAAGTCAAACAAACACACATCTGTTACAGTTTTATAAAAGTAGAGATTGCAACACAGATGCAATATGTATACCTTTTTTTACCCGACGACTGCTAGAAAGAGGGTTATGTTTTTTACAAAACTTAAACTCATGTTTCGGTGTGATCAGAAACATTCTTGGGAAACATTGCTACAACTACCAACTGTCTTTCAAAGCGTCCATTTGTAGCGAGGCTCTCGTTTATTTAGCACATCGATTTCTAGATAGAATGACGTGTCGTTAGTAAGTGTAAGTGATGTAAGGTGGCTATCCCGAACACGCTAACAAACACTATTGAAGAATCTCTTTATCCCCTAGTCATACGACACCCACGGGAAGAAATGGGATGGTACGTTTTGAGTTGGAACCATACAAACAAACAAACAAACATTTTATTTTATTTTATTAAGTATGGGTTTGCTCTTGACCTCAATCCAGTCCTCAGGACGAAGATGGGGTCGTAGATGTAGACATCTTCAGAACAAGTTGGCAAACATCTTCAGAATTATGTTATCTGGTTCTTCTTCTTATCGTGTGGGCAGAGCCTTGGTGTCAGAGTTTTCTTCAGACCGCCTTACGGCCTCTGACGTGGTTTTTATGTAACGACTACTACCACCAGAGATAAGCCAGAGATAGTAGCCGGCCAACGGCCTAAAGTGCCATCCGAAGCACGGAATCATCTTTCTTTTCAGACAATCAGGTGATTTAGCCTGCAATTTCCTAACAAACTGGGGAAAAACGCACGAAGTGACATATCACTATTCACTAGGTGTCCCCCGTGGGAATCGATCCCACGACCTCCGTGTCGCCAATGCTCTTAACCATTAGACCACGGAGGCAGGTTATCTGGTTGAACTGTAATTTATCCACGGATGCTTGAATTGAGATGAAACTGGATAAATGGTCACCATACTACGCTGTTCACACTCAGACAATCGAAGGTGTGCAGAAGAAATGCCTCGCTATTCTTTCATATAAATTATACCTCAGTGGCACCCTAAAAGATTATAATCAAAGGTGCAAAAGATTCAAAGTTGAATCTCTTGAAGCCCGGCGTAAACAGCAGGACCTACTTTGCCTTCACAAAATTTTGCACTCAACCATAGACTCGCCTGCGCTGCTCTCGTTCCTCAACATAAATATTTACTACAGATGTCGCGTCCCCAGGCCTTTCTCACTGCAAGTCTACAAAAATAACACTTCCTTTTATAACCCTATCACCCGAATGTGCCGCCAGTACAATGAATTAGTTGATTCGAGCATCGATGTTTTTGATTCCTTTAACCGTTTCAAAAGAAATCTCAAAAATGTCCTCCACCCCTCCTAGATTTTAAATGTTTTCATGTTCTTTGTAAGTACTGTTTTATTTGTGTAGCCTATTTTCTTAAATTAATTTTTCACTTGAAAATTGATCTAAAAGCATTTAAATGTAATCAAAAAGTAAAACAATTTGTAATTACCTACTATACCTAAGTTTTGTCTAAAATATTACCGATCGTGCTGTGCACATTGTTTTGGATCACGTCTAGAATTAAAACCATTTCCTGTACTTTTTTATAATGTTTACGACTGTGATCTGTTTATGTGCCTAATAAATAAATGAATAAATGAAATCATTTTAGCTGGGTCATTATAGGACAACACCCATATTTTTCGGATAGAAGGATGAGCCTCGGCACAATTGTTCCTTAGGTGGTCTAGTGTGAAAAACGCCCGGAGGACTCCCTCTATCACCCCGCCATGGGGGTGGAGGGGGGGTTGAACTTTTCAGATACCGCACTTACTGTGATTCGTCATAACTGCCAATTTATAGCTACTAGGGCATGTTTGGTATCGTTTTTGACTAAATCAAAGTAGCTTAGTTGATTTCTGAAACAAAAAAAATGTATACCCATACAAAAAAATTTAAAAACAGTGAAAATAAAAAATAACTAAAAATATTTTTTGTTGTTAATTACCATAAACTTAAAACCGGTAGCAATATCGGACTTTAAAAAATATATTTGGAAAGCTGCTTTTATACAGATTCCAAAAATATAAGGTTTGTTGAGAAAAAAGCAAAAAAAAAATGAACAAAAAAAAATTAACGCAACTAGGCAGGAACAAAAAAAATTTTATGAAATGCAGGAGTGGACGTAGAAGTGTCCAATTTTGTATACAATTCGTAGTTACTATAAGCATTAAGGGAAAACTAAAATATTTTACAATATTATACCAGTTTTCTTGATACATAAACTGCACAAATAACTTGGTAATCCTGTGTATTTATACAGGATTACAAAGTTACACTTGCAGTGTACCTGTATATTGTCATGTCTTGTTGACTGACATATCAACGCACAGCCCAAACCACTGGTTCTAGAGATTTGGAACTTAGGTTCTTTATATAGGACGGTTTACAAAATGAAAGGAAACATCAGATGACATCATCAACATCATAATATATGTTTACAATAAAACTGATTAAAATATTATTTTTCTTCCTGTATACATTTGCCTTCGCAATGACACAACTCTGTGCACTTTAGTTGCCGTTGCAAACACCGGCACCTGTTGGTGCCGCACCCCTTTTTGCATCTACACCTAATCATTTCGATGCAGGCTTCAGCAGCAACAGGCAAGTCTGTCCATGTAGGTTGCCAACTATCGCCGA
The DNA here is from genome assembly GCA_922987775.1 of Agonopterix subpropinquella. NCBI lineage: Eukaryota > Metazoa > Arthropoda > Insecta > Lepidoptera > Depressariidae > Agonopterix > Agonopterix subpropinquella. Next base: position 205,875 of record OV277694.1, on the reverse strand, counting down.
CTTTTGTCCATCCCCAGTTAGATGGATCAGGAAGATCTTGAATCGGCGACATTTGACCCCATACATGGACAGCTTGAAAAACTGCCCTCAAGAAATGTTGATATAGAGCCGCTTTTGTGGGTGGTATATGCTCTAGTTGGCGGTCTTTTTTGGTAAATCAATGTTTTCTCGCTTCGTTTACTGTAGTACAGGAACTGGATCTAATAAGGAAAAAATATGTAGGTACCGTTAAAATGTTGCTTTGTTACTTATTAGGTACCTAGTTTTATGAAGTTACCTACCTGTCATATAAAATTATTACAAACTTTTCAAGGATGGCAAATGAGTCCACCAAAATACCGAAAGGTTGGGCGAACTTCCTGAGAGACACAAAAACAAGTAGGAATTATTTCAATTGCTGTCTTCTTTTTGCTATTCTTACGATTTTGATGAAAGTAAAGACGTTATTATTACAAACGGATCCAATGTGCTGTCAAAACGCTCTCGCAATATTGAAAGATTAGCTCCATGCAACCATGAAGAGGCGGACTCAAGAATGATGATTCATATGGCTGATGCAGTACACCAGGGTTGCTCGCGTGTGACGATTCGTACTGTTGACACTGACGTCGTGGTGCTTGCAGTCGGAAGTGTACCACAAGTGTCTGGGCTAGAGGAGCTATGGGTGCATGTAGGCACTGGAAAGCACCACCAGTATCTACCTTGTCATGAGATAGCGAACGCTCTTGGTAAATTCTTGTTATAATAATACCACCTTTACTTCTAAACACGTCAACTTGATTTAGCAATTAAAAAACTTTCTTCTTACAGGACCACAAAAAACAAAGGTCCTTCCTTTATTCCACGCATTCACGGGGTGTGACACAGTTTCTAGTTTTAATGGGAAAGGGAAAAAAAGTGCAATGGAGACATGGAACGTTTTTCCTACTACCACAGATGGTTTTTTGGCAGCCTATGAAGGCAGGAACAACGACTCATTTGCCATCCTTGAAAAGTTTGTTATAATTTTATATGACAGGTAGGTAACTTCATAAAACTAGGTACCTTATAAGTAACAAAGCAACATTTTAACGGTACATGTTTTTTCCTTATTAGATCCAGTTCCTGTACTACAGTAAACGAAGCGAGAAAACATTTATTTACCAAAAAAGACCGCCAACTAGAGCATATACCACCCACAAAAGCGGCTCTATATCAACATTTCTTGAGGGCAGTTTTTCAAGCTGTCCATGTATGGGGTCAAAATGTCGCCGATTCAAGATCTTCCTGATCCATCTAACTGGGGATGGACAAAAGTCGGCGATAGTTGGCAACCTACATGGACAGACTTGCCTGTTGCTGCTGAAGCCTGCCTCGCAATGATTAGGTGTAGATGCAACAAAAAGGGGTGCGGCACCAACAGGTGCCGGTGTTTGCAACGGCAACTAAAGTGCACAGAGTTGTGTCATTGCGAAGGCAAATGTATACAGGAAGAAAAATAATATTTTAATCAGTTTTATTGTAAATATATATTATGATGTTGATGATGTCATCTGATGTTTCCTTTCATTTTGTAAACCGTCCTATATAAAGAACCTAAGTTCCAAATCTCTAGAACCAGTGGTTTGGGCTGTGCGTTGATATGTCAGTCAACAAGACATGACAATATACAGGTACACTGCAAGTGTAACTTTGTAATCCTGTATAAATACACAGGATTACCAAGTTATTTGTGCAGTTTATGTATCAAGAAGACTGGTATAATATTGTAAAATATTTTAGTTTTCCCTTAATGCTTATAGTAACTACTAACTGTATACAAAATTGGACACTTCTACGTCCACTCCTGCATTTCATTTAATTTTTTTTGTTCCTGCCTAGTTGCGTTAATTTTTTTTTGTTCATTTTTTTTTGCTTTTTTCTCAACAAACCTTATATTTTTGGAATCTGTATAAAAGCAGCTTTCCAAATATATTTTTTAAAGTCCGAAATTGCTACCGGTTTTAAGTTTATGGTAATTAACAACAAAAAATATTTTTAGTAATTTTTTATTTTTCACTGTTTTTCAATTTTTTTGTTTGGGAATACATTTTTTTTGTTTCATAAATCAACTAAGCAACTTTGATTTAGTCAAAAACGATACCAAACATGCCCTAGTAGCTAGAAATTGGCAGTTATGACGAATCACAGTGAGTGCGGTATCTGAAAAGTTCAACCCCCCCTCCACCCCCATGGCGGGGTGATAGAGGGAGTCCTCCGGGCGTTTTCCACACTAGACCACCTAAGGAACAAGTGTGCCCAGGCTCATCCTTCTATCCGAAAAATATACCCTCCCCATACAAAAATGGATATAAAGTCTAAGCTATTTTGACCGCCCGGCGCCCGCGATATGCGGTGAGCTCGGTAGAACGTTGGTTATCGAACAAAGGTCTTGCTATAAATAAATAAAAAAATAAAAATCTTTTGCTATAGTCTTGCTTGCCATTTCAAATTGTCTTGCTAATAAGCGTAAATGGAAATGTTGGAAGGGGACGTACATACATATATACGGGCCAAATTGGCGACGTGCTTATAAAGAGGCAGGTCAGATTTACCCGAAACCGACGAGCATGCATGAAAGGACTAATGAATGTGGAGGAAGCTAGAGAGGTTTGTCGGGATCGTAGCAGGTGGCGTTCCTTTGTCTATTCCTACCCCAGTGAGAGAAAGGCGTGAGAATATGTATGCATGTATGTTGTCTTGTCTTGCTTATAAACATAGGAGTAATTGGAAGGGACCCGAAACCGACGCGACGAGCTTGAATGAAACGACACATAAGACGTGTTTCAGGATCGTAGCCATACCCGTATAATATTTATCTATTTTATAATAGTTATCTCTGCCTACCCCAATAGGACACAGGCGTGAAATGTAAACGAGTTGTTAAAACAGTGTCACTGAGTAGTAAGGTGCCGGATAAAACATTTTATTGAAGATTGACAATTTGATTGCAATCATTATGAACTTGATCAGGACCCGACTTGTGGGGAGGGACTTGGGACTGCATTGGGGATCCACCTACTTGAATGAAATGAATTGAAATGAAAAAAGTGCTCAACAGATAAACTACTAAAAGCCTTCAAGCCAATGTTATAAAATACTTTTATAGGTTCTAAACATTCCACTTTTCGATAATTTCTAATAAAAACAAAAGCGGCCGTTTTATTTCTTTTTTCCAGATTTGTATGTTTAGACCTTTAAAAAACCTATAAAATTATTCTATGAAAATAGCTTGAAGGCTTTTGTAGTTTATCTGTTGGGCACATTTTTAATTTAGGCTTTCTTTATTGAGAAATCTATATTATTGTGACGCCACTGAGCTAGAATAGCCCTCTTAACATAACTTTGCAGTTTTATTAAAATGCACCATAACAATCTGCAGTGGCTGGTGTATGTTTTAAATTTTAAATACAAGTTCTGTGTTTCCTTGTATTGTCAGCTAGTTATTTTTAGCTGAGAGTAGCGACGGAACAATGTGTTGAACTTCAGAAATGTGAGCTAGGCAATTAGAAACACATGTTTCTTTCTGGATCACTTGACCCCTCCGCCGCCCCCCGCCGCGTTCCCGGACACGAACGATACAAACATTTATAACGGGTCAAATCTATTATCTCATAACATTCCTTCTAACTAATGTATTGACGAATCATTTTACTATTATAGCATACAATACCTTCTTAATATGTTGACAGTTTTTAAGAGGATGATCAGACTATAAAACTGAACAACTTTCTCTATGGGACCTACATCGAAATCGAGAAAAAAATCTGCTCTTCCATACAAAACTGCCCGGTAGTACAGTCGGTAGTGAACCTGCCTGCTGTGACGAGGGTCGCGAGTTCGAATCCCGTAAGGGACAAATGTTTATATGATGAATATGAATATTTGTACCCGAGTCATGGATGTTTGTATCTATATATGTATTCTATATCGTTGTCTATATCATAATACAAGTCCAGGCTAGACTCTGGTACTTTAAATGTGACTACATAATTTGTGTGACCTTGTCCAAGATATTTAAAAAAAAAATAAAAAAAAAAAAAACAAATGTATGGGCAGATTTTTTTTCGCGATTTGTTCAGTATAATGGTCTGATCATCCCCTTTAAAAAAGTGTCCGCATAGGACCCTGTATATTTGACATTGACAGTACGATGATTTAGATCGAGAGAAGGGTACTTCTGTGTACATAACATATCACACAACAGACTCCATAAAAATACATACAGGGTATAAACCTAAACGCGTTATCGTACGTAGGTATGTAATTAAAATGAAGGTCACTGTCAACATCTAAACGAGACGAAAGTTCAAAACAATAATTAACGTTATCTAGGTGCATTGTGCGCCGGCGCATCGTTGTATGCACTCTCCGTAGAGGTAACGATCGTAAACACAGGATCTGTGATCGTAAAGGAGTTGAGTGGACGCGCGTTGGTCTGCGCCCGCGCGGGTCACAAAGGCGACGCCACAGAAAAGAGATATACAGTACAGCAACTTCATGCAAGCACTCGAATCGAGACGCACGCACAGACGAGCGCCACATATGTACACGGCCCGCTAAGGTACTTGCCCATCTAGTAGAGTAAATACTCAACTCGCGGACCCTTACCGCGCGCTTTTCATAGACCGAAAGCCGCGCTTATTACGACACGTAGTACCGACAAAAGCAGAGTCGCGCGCATTTAGAGAAATCATACTAGGGGCTGTATACTGTTGCGCCCTGAAGTACCTTAGCGGCAGTGACGCATCGATTCGGGCACTTGTATGAAGTTACTTTACTGCCTATATCTTTTCTGTGGTGACGCGATGGCGACGCGACCGACGTGTGCCGATGATAGCCGGATGTCAGCTAAGTGTTCAAGTGATGCGCGCGCGCACCTCGATCCGTCCGCCTCCCGCAAGGCTCCAGGCAGAGCTTTATGCCGACGTAATAAATGTAACAATAGCTTAATTCCCGCGACTTCTCTTTAATCTGTAAATCTTTTGAGCACACTTGAACTTTTTGTCATAATTGTTGTGTTGTATGTAACTCTAGCTGGAACCGCTTCATGTTGTGTTCCGCTGCTTGATGATACCGAAACTCTACCCTACAACAAACACAATCGACAACCTCTACAGGAGTGGAATTTTTGAAAATCACACGAGCGAATCGGTAGTAGAAAGATGCATAATCTCCATAGTAATTTTGTCATTTTCCACTGCCGAGTCGCTCGTATGATTTTCGAAATCCGCACTCCAGGGTGAAATAGATATCATTAGCATCCTTTTAAACTAAGAGTCTACCCATCAAACTGAACAACTTTTACTATGGGAGCAAACCGATCGGAGCATATAAAAAATCAGCTGTTCCATACTAAACTGCAATGTCGAAGCGCGAGTTCGCGACTCAAATGTATGCAACACCTGTTTTTTTTGCTCCGATCGGTTTGTTGCCATAGTAAAAGTTGTTCAGTTTGATGGGTAGACTCTAAGTTTAAAAGGATGCCAATGATATCAATTTCACCCTGTATAGTGTAGTGTATACAGTGATCATTTAAAAAAGCTTTTACCGCGACTTCGTCAGCTTCGCCTCGTTTAGATGAATCTAGGATAAAAACCATATTAAATTAAGTTCAGTAGTTTTTGTGTGAAAGTTTAAAAATTCCATATTTTTGAGGATCGGAGACATTACCTATCCCAACCCAATCTCTTGAATACGTATAATCATTATGTTTTGTACAGACGCCGCTATTTACAAGTTTAATAATAATAAAATAAATATGTGACAGCCACAGTACACACAAACACTCGTTAAGTATAATCACAAGTAGGTACAAGTACCTACAAGTAAGAGAACTCGTAAGCTCTCAGTGCGGTACTGCGCATGCGTGTCGAGTGTTGCAATATCGCGATCTATTTACGGACATTTAATTAGAAACAAAACTTCCGTAACGCAAGACTTGTTCACGTATCAAAATCATATCATTCACAAAACTGCATCGCGTATGCAACACGTTCAAACACACTTCTTACTATTCGAACGAGATGTGTATTACATCATCATCATCAGCTTCTCTCAAGCCACAAAACTCTATTCCGAGCCTACCTCATATACAGGGTGAAATTGATAGCATTAGCATCCTTTTAAACCAAGGAGTATACCCATCAAACTGATCAACTTTCACTATCAGAGCAAACCGATCGAAGCAACAAAAAAATCAGCTGTTCCATACTAAACGGCAATGCCTACGATGCAACAGCAGATTTTTTTTTTGGCTCCGGTTGGTTTGCATTTTTTTTTTTTGGCTCCCATAGTAAAAGTTGCTCAGTTTGGTGGGTAGACTCTTAATTTAAAAGGATGCTAATGATATCAATTTCACCCTGTAGACACACACTACAGGCAGCGCGACATAGCAAAGTTGAGCGTTATCTCTTGGCGGGTAACAGTACGATAAGGCGCAGGATAACCTTGTCACGCGCATCATGCCATGCTAGCTAGGAAGTAGCCAGGCCCTTAGCTCATAATATGGTAGATATGACAGCGGGCCCTTGCCAATAAGTTAACTACTTTATGTCTCAAACGTGTGATCTCTCAGAGTAACACCGAGCATGCCTCTCTCCATAGCTCGCGACTTCTAATTGATGGATTAATCTTATCGTCAAGGTCCACGTTTCCGCACCAGTCCATAAGCACAGGCACATTCTACACATACAGGGTGTTAGAGTATACTGTTGCATTACTTTAAGGGGTGATTGTACCCATGATACTGAACAACTTTCCCTAAGAAACATATTAGGAAATTCGCAAAAGAAAATTCTACTTTTTATACAAACGTTCGATCAGCTGATTGCATTATTATGGAAAGGGCAATTTTTTTTTTGCTAATTGTATAGTGCAACTTTACCAGCAAATAAAGATTTTTTTTCTTAGGGAAAGTTGATCAGTATCATGGGTACAATCACCACTGTTTTCCCTAACACACTGTATTATAGATCATTCATCACTTTACATTACGTGAGTATGGATTAGAACACGATTAGTCAGTAGGTATCGATTTTCTAGACCCGGTCGTGTACTAGGTACAAATTCAAACACAGTTTGTGGTTCAATAATCTTCCCGATGCGACGCGACGCGACGTAGAACTCGACATTTGTGAGTCGCGATTTAAATCATCGAATCGCACTATCTATCGAGTATATCGGTTAGTTCATTAACATTAGGTAGGTACAAGAAACCTTTATCACAGATTACATTAAGGCCCTATGTAGACGAGGGACAATAGGCTACATGAAGAGAGGACAACCAAAGAAAAGATGGATAGATTGTGTGATGGATGGATGTGTAGAAAAGAAGTGAACGATGAAATGACGACTAAAAGAGGCAGACCACATATTGCGCCGACCTGATGTAACGGTATAAGGGCAGGAAGAAGAAGAGTAGACGAGGGACAATTTTTCCGAACTTTACCAATTATTGCACCCGCGGTACAGAATATTCAATAGTTACTACTGTAACAGATGCCGCACTCTGCCGATTTCGAGCGCTTTTTCGAATTGCGAGCTTTGCGCGTCAGGAACGATGAACTAAAATGCGCCTTATGTAAATGTGCGACAGCCTTGTATCTCACGAGATACGCGGCGCCAAAGGTACTTATCGCAACAGTCAAACGCGAGTGACGGAGCACTGCCCGCGATAACCCCTCTGTAAGGGGTTTTCTATTCTCTACTCTACGATGATAGATAATCTAAGGATACCCTATCCTTAGATTATCTATCATCGTGCAGTCATCGCTACCGCCGGGAGCCCGCGGACACAGATTATTTAATCCGCGGACAAAAATGTAGCTCGTCTGCGCAGCCCTAACGTTTTGACGTCGTCGTCCTCAGTGCATCGCGCGTCATGGGCACCGGCAAGTAACTATTAAATAATCTGTGGCACCGGCTTGTGTTGAGGTCACTTCGGTAACTTATTCAAGTTCTATACCTTAACTAAGTATTTCTATTTAGTTAGCTGTAGAAAATTATTTAAGTATTTTTAATTAATTTCAATTGCCGAGAAAGAACTGAAATGTTAACTGTTAACAGCTTTACTTGAGCTATACCCGGTCTACATATCTTCGCATTGTCGAAAACCACTCAAGAAATAGTTTTTATTACTTCATGCTGCTAGAACCCCTTTTGAACCCCTCTAATAAAATAAGTACCTAATTCGGGCACACTTCACTGCAACATAACGATTGCAATAATCTGAATTTGCGACCACGCTTTTAAGGCCCGTTGCCTTCATTAGAAAATTTAATTAAGCTAAACAATCAATAATCAGTAATCAACAATAAAAGACGGAGAAGGTAGGTGATCCTTATCATGATCAGAATACTTACGAACAGAATGGATAACACTAAGGGACCAAACACTCCGAGTACGGCTCTGATCTGATGACATTACCGAGGTAGGTAAACGTGCGATGACTCTAGGGACAATGGCGCCTCGCAAACCAGTCCACCGGCCGCGACCCAGCCTGACTGGTCCACCCTGCGCCGATGTCACCTGATAACACCCTTATTGTCGATGATGTAAACATGACAATGGCTTGAGACTCTGCGCTTCACAATAACAGGTTCCAGCAAGGACGCTCACTCGCCCATGCACCGCACTCGGACCCTCAGAGTCGTTGGCGCGCTAGTGCACTGCCTGCGTCTCCGCCTACACAACCTGCTACCGATGCTAGAGATTGTCTCAAGCCTCGAGGCAGTATTGATCCTTTATGTATTCGCTAGTTTGCACGGCATTTCATTTAAAGAATGCCACAGCGTGCCGCGGGAAATAGCTCTGCGGCCTTTTATTAAATTTTAGTCCGCGCTCCGATTTTCTAAGAAAATTATATCGAGCAACAGCAATCTTTATCTAAATTCAGATTCTGTCCATCCGCGTGGGCGATAATAGCACAGATTTACGTTATATTTACTACATTTAGTGATTATGATTGTAAACATAAACATAAAATAATAAAAGGTCAAGTGCGAGTCGGGCTACTCGACTACTTCACAACATATTAAATAACAAAAAATGATTGTTCTCTGGGACCTTTAGCACGAGAACGACTCACTCTTGGCTGGTTTTTATTATTTGTTGTTATACTGTAGAGTTCGCTCTGATAATCACACCAAGATTGACGCTTGTATTTATTACCGTTTTTACGATAGAGCGAGGAGAAAAACTTTGATAATAACTAGTTTCTTGTATCCACCCTTAATTTTTAGGGTTCCGTACCCAAAGGGTGAAAACGGGACCCTATTACTAAGCCTACGTTGTCCGTCCGTCCGTCCGTCCGTCTGTCCTACCTATTTAGGGCTGCAACTTTTGAACCGTAATAGCTAGATAGTTGAAATTTTCTCAGATTATGCGTTATTGCGGCGGATTTGTTAACAAATAATAAAAATGGAAGTTAAAAATTAAGGGGTATTTTCAACAAGAAACTAGTTTTTACCAACGTTTTTTCTTCACGCTCTATAGTAAAAGCGTCAAACTTAGTGTGATTATGATTATAGAGCAAACTCTATAGAATAACAACAAATACTAAAAACCGGCCAAGTGTGAGTCGGTCTCGCGCTTAAGGTCCTGGACAAAAAAAGTTTTTTTTCTATGTTAATAATGTTGTGTTCTGGTGTGGTACGGAACCCTCGGTGCGCGAGTAGCCCGACTCGCACTTGACCGGTTTTATTAACTTTTTAACATCAACTTTCTAGCTATTACGGTTGAAAAAATACAGCCCTAAACAGGTAGGTCGGACGGACGGACGAACGGATTGACGGACAACGTAGGCTTAGTAATAGACCCGTCTTTACCCCGTTTTCGCCCTTTGGGTCCGGAACCCTAAAAATCCTTTATTGAATTCAACTTGTAAACTAACAAATGGGGCACTGGCTCCAAAACTAGGCAAGGAAGGTCTGGAGCCAGGCCGGCCATTGTGACCGGACGGCCGGACGGAACAGGGTAACAAGTAACGAATAGATACGACGATCCATGCTTTATGCTTAATCAATTTAGAAGATTTCGAGGAGCAAGCCTATACTTTAAAAAGCCTTCGATGTAACGGACGATTACTGGACCTAGCATGCCGCCTCCGACAAATCGAGATGTGCCTCTGTCTCACGTTACTTTTCGAATCAGCGCGCATGACGGTTTTCTCGTTTTGTCGTTTCATCGCGATCGTGGATACTACTATCATCCGTACAATACTGTACCAGTCATGGAGGTTGAGAACAAAATAGCTAATTATATTTAAATTCATGTCATGAAGCTATAGTACAGTATAAAAAACCGGTCAAGTGCGAGTCGGGCTACTCGCGCACCGAGGCGCGAGGGTTCCGTACCACGCCACCACAGAACACAACATTATTAACTTAGAAAAAAAAACTTTTTTGTCCGGGACTTTTAGCGCAAGACCGTCTCACACTTGGCCAGTTTTTATTATTTGTTGTTATTCTGCTCTATAATCACACTAAGTTTCATCACCATCAGCCTATAAACGTCCCACTGCAGGGCACAGGCCTACCCTCAAGGAGGGTGTAACGGCATAGTGCACCACGCGTGCCCAATGCGGATTGGTAGACTTCACATACACATCAGAATTTCTTCTTCAGTGTATGCAGATTTTCTCACGATGTTTTCCTTCACCGTTTGAGAGCATTACGAGTATCACGTACATAAGTTAGAAAAACTCATTGGTACATGGCATGTTGTCCGTGCCGATTCGAACCTGGACCCCCATAATTGGGAGTCCATACCTCTCCGCAACGCGCCACCGACGCTCTCGATACTAAGTTTGAAGCTATACTGTATTTCCGTTTTTACGATAGAACGTGAAGAAAAAAGGTTGATAAAAACTAGTTTCTTGTTGAGAACCCTCCTTAAATTAACTTTTTGACATTTTTATTATTTGATAACAAATCCGCCGAAATAACGCATAATCTGAGAAAATTTCAACTATCTAGCTATTACGGTTCAAAAGTTACAGCCCTAAATAGGTAGGACAGACGGACGGACGGACGGACAACGTAAGCTTAGTAATAGGGTCCCGTTTCACCCTTTGGGTACGGAACGCTAAAAAGAGCATCTATTACTACGCTGTAGCTATAGTATCTCCTATGCCTCAAATAATAAATTGCGGTGACCGGACCGGGTGTAAGTGATACTGCGTGAGAAAGAACGAGTCCTCGTGCAAAATGATCCCTGTTAACATTGAAGTAGAATACTATGGACGCCGGGACTAGTAGAAAATTCTCGAAAGAAGTGTTCGAGACTAACCTACACAAACCTAAGTACGTGTAAAAAAACATTGAAAGATGCTGAAATTCTTTTCCATCCCACTCCGTCATCGGGGCCCGCGCGTACGCGTAGTCGGCCGATCAAACGAAAACTGTCGCGTAATCGGTTCTCTTTTTACGTTTTGATGCCTACGAGTAAGAATAACTATAGAAGAATAACTCTAAACAAAAGCAACATAATTTTTGGCACCTAATGAAAAATGAGTATGAGTTTTGGCGGCAAGGTTTAAAGAAGTAGATTAGAAATTTAGAACACGGTATAGTTTTTTTATTGCCACTTTTTGAGCTTGATTTACATTTCTATACATTCTTATTCGGAGTTTGATGCTCTTTTGGTTCGGACACTTTTGAGCGCGGACCCTACGTCCAGTAGTTGGTAAGTCAATGCCTGATAGTCATTGATACGTTGCTGACCGCAGCACGCAGCGCAGCGCTGCGGCGCACATGTGATATGAGGTGAGGTGCAGTGAAGTGACGCGCTGGACCGGTTCCCTTCCCGTCTGTACAGGACACACTGGTCGTTCGACTGTTGTATTGTTTTTGTTGTCTAATTAGCAGGTTGGCGCGCCGACGCGACCACTTCCCGCGCTCTCTACATACCCTCTCCCTAAAGAGCCAAACCACATGGTGCGTTGCGACACCGCACCGCTATGATTTCGCCGCAGAGCATGACACACACGTTGGCGTTTCATATACAGGCTCCTTCTTAATGCTATAATGACGGTTTTTTAAGGGGATGGTCAGAAAATCAAACTGAACAACTTTCTCCATTGGACCAACATCGAAATCACGAAAAACAATCTGTTGTCCCTGTGCCATACATTTGGCTCTATTATGTTTGGAGTTGTGTATGGTGCAGCAGGTTTTTTTTTTTTGCGGTTTCGATGTTGGCGCCTGGTGGTATGGTAGTTTGATGGTCTGAGCATTTCTTTAAAAAACCGTCTGCATATTAAGAAGGACCGATGGAAGGATTATTTTCAGGCGCTACGGCACCAACGGGAGTCGCATCTCTTTTCAAGAGATAAAATCGGTCCAAGCTGCAGTTGTCTCTTTCTGACTCTAGTCGGCGGGGTGTATGGGTGGGGCGGATCGGACAAATACTGTACACAGTTGGAAAAGTGACCTATTCTCCAAATTGTCATTCCAGCCCGCCTATCCTCTTATCTTAGCTGAGTAACAAACATAGTCGATGGTTTCTACCCTACTATGTACTAACTAACATTGACTAACAAGTTACAATCATTATCATTATCAATAACTGCCTCCGTTGTCTAGTGGTTAAGAGCATTGGCTCTCGATACGGAGGTTGTGGGTTCGATTCCCACGGGGGACACCTAGTGATATATGTCACTTTGTGCGTTTTTCCCCAGTTGGTTAGGACATTGCAGGCTGAATCACCTGATTGTCCGAAAAGAAAAATGATTCCGTGCTTCGGATGGCACGCTAAGCCGTTGGTCCCGGTTACTATGCCTGGTGGTAGTAGTCGTTACATAAAAACCACGTCAGAGGCCGTAAGGCAGTCTGAAAAAACTCTGACACCAGGGCTCTGCCCACACGATAAGAAGAAGATCATTATCAATATGAACTCCTAATTTTAAACATTAAAATTTAAAAACAGGAGTAGAGTATGTAATTAATTGTTATCACACAGAGCACCCACACCACACCACAGCTCTTCCTACTGGCTGGCTTAGATTAGAACTCAAATCAAGGGCATGCAATGATTTACCACCATTCTGTATACAGGGCATCACTAGGTGTCCCGAAACTCTATGTCAAGCCGAAAACAGGAGAAAAGTAAGTTTGTAACTGTTCAAGGAAAATAAAAAACATCTGTGAAAAATTTTGGAAACTTGAATGGGCCAACTTTTGAAATAACTTGTTGGCGCTAACCTGTAGCGCCATACATTTTCTTGCAGGGTTGTAGTAAAGAAACAAAAAATGTTACTGCAGAAGTAAGTCTGACAAAATATTCAAGTGTTTTCTTTAAAAATTATGCCACCAATGCTTTTACTTTACTATAATAGGATTGTGTAACAACCATTTCTTAGAGCAAATTTTCAAATTCAGTCTAGTGACTACAAATTTGAAAATTTGATTTACACAAAGTTGATTTACACAATGTTAAAAAAATCTAATCTCGAAAACAATCATAAATCGGTTTCTTTTGTAATTTTCCCTGAATGGTCAAAAACTGGCCTATCTCCTGTTTTCGACTTGATGTAGAGTTTTGGGTCACCCTGTATGTATGTATGTATATTTGCGCAACGTGCGCCGGAACCGCCGCGTCGCGTCGCTCGCGAATATTGTATAAATGCGCAATTTGTGACCCTTCCCCAGACACTGTGTAATGTCTCAGTTCCTGGACCACTGTACTGTACCTACTTTGTGTACATACTGTACACTACACACATAACGCGTTGTGTTGTGGTCGAGGTACGCTACGGTCGCGATGGCTACTGGCTAGCCTTTCGCCCACATAAACACTGCGTAATCCCTTAGTCGTCTCGTACGACATCTTTGTTGCCATACATGAAATAAAAACCGGTAAAGTGTGTGTCGGTCTTGTTTCCTATTTCCTAATAATAACAAATTAAAACGTAATAGGTGAATACCAAACAACTAATGTTAGAATTAACAGAGAATAAAAGAGGAAAAACATTGATTCAATTAATCAGAATAAATTTTTTTTAAATCAGATACCAGAAAATATAAGGACCTACTCCTTATAATTATTTCCTGGTACCTGATTTGATTTATATATATAAGTAAAGTAGTAACTATAAGTTTAATGTCCAATGTGTACAAAATATTTGCGAAAGTGATATTAGAAAGAATTAGTAACAAATTAGATGAAGAACAACCAATTGAACAAGCAGGATTCAGAAAAAACTTCTCAACAATTGACCATATACAGTCAAACAAGAGTCAAACAGATTATAGAAAAATACATAGAATACAACAAAACCCTATATATTGCTTTCATCGATTATACAAAAGCGTTTGACAGTATAAAGCACAACTACATCTGGGCAAGTCTAGAAAAACAAGGAGTAAGCCAGGTATACACAAATATAATAAAAAAGATCTACCTGAATAGCAAAGCAAAGATACAACTAGAAACACTTGGGGATGTATTTCCAATCCAAAGAGGAGTGAGACAGGGGGATCCACTTTCGCCTAAACTCTTTTCAGCCGTACTAGAAAATATCTTTCGAAACCTTGACTGGGACATTTTTGGCTTGCGCATTGATGGAAGACTCTTAAACCACCTTCGCTTCGCAGATGACCTGGTGCTCTTCGAAGAGGATCCAGAGGCACTGAAAATTATGATCAACCGACTGGCAATCGAGAGCAAAAAAGTGGGTCTTTCACTGAATAGCGCCAAAACGAAATTGATGTCAAATTCAGCACATCAAGAAATATTGCTTGAAGATATGCCACTAGAATATGTTACAGAATACACATATCTAGGGCAACTCATATCATTTGAAGAACAAACAGAAAAAGAAATAAACACAAGAATAGCAAATGGGTGGAGAGCATTTTGGTCACTAAAGGAAATCATGAAGAGTAAGGATATGAGCCTAACAGCAAAAAGGAAGGTATTCAACACAAGCATACTCCCTGTTCTCACGTATGGATGCGAAACATGGTCTTTGAATGAAATACATAGAGATAAATTAAATACTTGCCAACATGCGATGGAAAGAAGCCTCTTAGGGGTACAAAAGAGAGACCGTATAAGAAACATTGATATAAGAACAAGAACAAATGTAACAGACATACTAACAAGAATCGATCAGCTGAAGTGGAGATGGACAGGGCATCTAATGAGAAACAATCACGAGAAATGGAGTAAGGCAGTGACAAATTGGTACCCCAGAGATGGGAAAAGAGAAAGAGGTAGGCCGTTCAAAAGATGGGAGGATGAAATCAAACTGACAGCTGGCCCACTTTGGCGTCGTGTAGCCCTTGATAGAAGGCAGTGGAAGGACCTGGAGGAGGCCTTTGCCGAAAGGCACTCTGAGCTCAGAGATTTTATAGATTTATAATAATGGAATGCGAAACCTAATTTATTAATTGCATTAAAGTAACTGCATGGCACTAAATAATGATAATTCAAATTTAAAATAATGTAATTATAAAAGTCTAAGAATAATTAATTTGTAAATGAAAATGAATCTATTTAATTAAGAATGAAATTAATATTGTAAAATGGAAATTTTGTTCAGAAATAAAGGCTATTTGATTTGATTTGATTTGATTTGATTTATAATTTTCTTAATTCTATTTCAAGTCCAAGTCTTAGATAAAATACATATATGTCTAGATTGAGCCTCAAGCTTCTACCATATAAAATTAGGTTGGTGTGCATGAGGCGTCATACAAATTATGTCTGTGTGCGTGTATATGGATAGGGTTTAGAGGCTAGTTCTGGCTGCTCTCTACACGTTTGTAGCTTTGACTTTCTATCTTGACACATAACTTATCAAAGGTCCATGTTTAATTTAAGTACTTAGGTAAATAATAACCGTTCATATAAGAGTTATCTATCTAGTATCACACACTGAAGACACGGTGACACATCAAGCTACCCAAAACCAAATTAAGCTGGCCGCGCATCGGCATAGTAATGTATAACGTCGCGTGGCCAGCTTATTTTGGTTTTGGGTAACTTGATGTGTCGCCGTGTGTACATACACAGAGTGTAAACTGTAAATTAAGCAGTCTTTGTTTCGTAATGTTTTGAATTGGCCATACAATATTTTTCTATTATGTTCTATCTCTTAAAGTTTACATACATACATAAACTCACAACCATAATCCCTTTCGAGGTGGTCAGAAATATTACTACAAATCATAGATATAGTAACTAGATGAAACCATAACGTGACCTCACATGGAACAGCAATAGTGTGACTTTTGCATACTAAAAG
This sequence comes from Agonopterix subpropinquella, assembly GCA_922987775.1. Lineage (NCBI taxonomy): Eukaryota > Metazoa > Arthropoda > Insecta > Lepidoptera > Depressariidae > Agonopterix > Agonopterix subpropinquella. The sequence continues at coordinate 189,608 of OV277694.1, read as the reverse complement.
ACAATTTCTTTGTCAACATTCCATAGGTTTGACAAATTCAAATTCAAAATTTTTTATTCAAAATAATATCATATAGATAGCTTTTTGACATCATTTTTTGACTCTACCACCGCGTCGGAAGGTGTTCCGTTGAGAGAAGATGCGGCCAGAAACTCTACAACACACATCTTTTAAACAAAACAAAATGTACAAAGTACAATTAAAATACAATATTGCATTACATAGTGTAAAATTGTCAAGACCAGACATTTTGGTCATTCAAATAATCATCGAGTTTATAGTAACCTTTTTTGCAGAGGACTTGTTTAACATGAGACATTTTGCCAAACACAAAAACCGGCCAGTGACCGAAACAAAAAATAATATTTCTCGCTCTCTCATTTCTTGCTTTCAGTGTAAGTGTTTTTTCTTAAATCTAAGCTACAAATACTAACTCTTAAAGTTTAAGAGATGTAAAACAATCTTAAATGCTTTCCTTAATTAAACCTATGTTTAGTATGTAGGTAATTATGTATATACAATAAATGAATAAAGCATTCCCGCTTGTTTGTAAACTGATAAAACTATCAGAGAAGAGTCAACATAAATTGACAAATAGGTAATTGGAATTGTAGAAAGAATTCAAATTGATAATAAGTATCTTTTATACTTATAACAGAGTTCCATGACTGACTGACTGACAGACAATGCACAGTCTAAACCGCTAAAGATAGAAACATGAAATTTGGAATATATATTCTACGGAGGATGTAGGGGTGCATTATGAAAGAATTTTTTGAAAATCTACCCCTAAAGGGGTAATCCACGCGGGCGAAGTCGCGGGTCATCAGTTCATTATAAATATTTCTAGAAAAAAGCCCACACAAGATATTTTACTTTGTTGATGAATTAAAACAAAAATGTATCCCAAAATTATTGATATCAGTCCATGGAATGGATGATAAACTATTAATTAATTAATTCAGAAAAATTACTTTTTACAATTTTCAGTTATCTTTTATCAATAATTTATTGCAAGTCCAAACAGATCATGGTCACATTCCTAATGACTACTATTTTTTTTTCCTAAAATAAACTAAACAATTATTTTCAATGTTTAGTGCATGTATTTGTGTGTGAATTCATGTTTCCTCATTCTAGCCAGAATTCTATAATAGTGAGCATCTTTGTAATGACTAAAACTGGACTAAAACAGCATGCAAATAGATACAATATCATTTTTATTATCGCCAAAAACATGCAGTAAGGGTAGGTGGTAGCTCACCCTCCGGCAGGGTGGGTTGTTTCACCCCGGCCGCGGCCGCGACCGCGACCGCCGCGAGGAACACCAGCGCCGGCACCATCCTGCTCGCCGCCGGCATCACGCACTCGCACCGGCGCCGCCGCCCTGCTGCATTCTCGCACAGAACACCCTGCAACTGCAGTCTGCAGCCTGCAGTCTGCAGTCTCCACCACAACACTACACCACACTTATAACTCGACTGTTTCTCTCCTCGATTCTATTTCTGTTTACACTTGACGTTTTAATTTCGATGTTATCCTGAGATACGATGTCTTTATAAACACTGCCAGATGATTTATTTATTCTCAATGGCTTCGATAACTATCTTGCTTTCAATATCTTGCACACAAGCAAAACCAGATGTTTCAAAACTGCAATCAACTATAATTTTCTTTGATCAACTGCAATGCGAGACTGAGCGTGAGCAAAAAGTACCTACTACACACAACACAGCCGCAGACTACTTTAATATACGGGCCGCACTGCCGCTGCGGCTGCGCCGACCGAGCGGGGGAGTTTTTGGCGGGATTTGAACAGATACGTTTGGAGTCCTCATATTTCGTCGAATTTTTATTGTTTATAGTGAGTTTGATGTTCTGAAGTTTCAGAATATCTCTGACTACCCCCTCGGGGAATATAGTCGTGAGCATATGTTGTTGTTGTTGTTTTATAGTGAGTTTTGGTTCGTAAAATCGGTGTTGTTTTGCGTAACAAAGTGTCGTGCAAGTGAACAATATACAGTTCAGTGAAATATGATGGTGTGGGTCGTGAACAGGAAAAGTGTTCCGTTCTTTTGTAGCGCGGCAAGCGGTCGGTTCACCTCTTTCCTGTGGACTTCTCTGCGTTTCCTGCGTTTCTCGATTGCCTCCAAAAACTCCAAAGAAGCGTTGAAACGTCGAACACCAACGTTTTATTTGCTATAAATGAGAAACAATAATTTGCTTAAAAAGACTGGCTCAAAAGGAAAGAAAATCCAGAGCCGTTAAAAACTTTCAAAAAAAAAAAAAAAAAACCGACCGAGCGGAGCGAGCAAGCGAATGTTTGATAAAATAGAGATGGTACGCTTAAATTAACAAAACATCGAAAGGTGATATGACTCAATGATTTTACTCATTCATAAAGTAATATAATGTCAAGACTGTGCCTGCCTTTAAGAAGAAAGGTGGATTCCGTTTAGTCCATACCTACCAAGATACCTACAAATATTTACCGTTTCCTCCGGATATTGGTGTTATGGGTGTTATTGATTATTGATCCCTCATTGAGTAATTTTCCGAAAGCCATTAAAAAAAAAAAGTTGTTCCAAATGGCTCAATAGATGGCGTTGACGAAACATGGATGAGCCCTTTCAGATAAAATTCAAATAAAATGGTAAAAGTTGGTATTTTTTAGTAAGCAGAAAAATATGAACATAATATTATATTGTACAATCAATGTACACACGGCGACACATCAAGCTATACAAAAACAACATAAGCTGGCCGCGCGACGTTATACGTTACTCGACCTACGCGCGGCCAGCTTATTTTGGTTTTGTATAGCTTGATGTGTTGCCGTGTGTACAATACTTCGTCAACGGGTGCGTCTGACTTGGACCGAAATTCAGAGACGATTTTTATTAAGCCATAGTTCTAACTAATTAGGGTCAAAAATGTATGAATTTTGACATAATTATGGGAGTTCGAACTAAGATCGAGATTCAGAGACGATTTTTAAGTCGTAGTTCGAACTAAGTAGGGTCAAAAATGTATGGATTTTGACATACGGGAGATCGAACAATGACTTACAAATCGTATCTGAATCTCAGCCTAAGACTTAAAAAAAACGTTTCTGAATCTCGATTTTAGGCTGAGAGTCAGAGACGATTTTTTAAGTCATAGTTCAAACTAATTAGGGTCAAAATGTATGGATTTTGACATACGGGAGTTCGAACTATGACTTCAAAATCGTCTCTGAATATCAGCCTAAGACTTAAAAAAACGTCTCTGAATCTCGATCTTAGGCTGAGATTCAAAGACGATTTTTTAAGTCATTGTTCGAACTAATTAGGGTCAAAATGTATGGATTTTGAAATACGGGAGTTCGAACAAAGGCCGAGATTGTGACACGCATTTTTTTTTGCTTACTTTTTAGCCTAAAGGACACTGGGCAAAAATGTATGGCCATTGGTCCAAGAGCCCCCGCCCGCGCCACTATGGCACAGCGGGGCTAGTACGCCAACCCACGATAGCGTGATATGGCGCTATCACGCTTCCGCGCTCTTTCTATTTGCACGCGAACGAACGAGATAAAAGACTTTTGACAGATGGATGTGTTAAATGTCGCTATCGCGGGTTGGCGTACTAACCCCGCAGCCTAGCTAGCACGCCAACCCGCGATAGCGTGATACAGCGCTATCACGCTTCCGCTGATTCCACTCTCTTTCTATTTGCGCGCGAGCGAACGAGATATATGTGTTAAATGTCGCTATCGCGGGTTGGCGTACTAGGCGTACTAGCCCCGCAGACACAGAATAAATACTAGTACTACCCGTACAGAAGGATCACTTCGAAAACAGATTTAAATGAATAACGACTCTCTCGTCACAGCAATAAGGTGCAAAGTTATTCGCACCCGTCCTATCGTACACTCGCGAATAACTTACCAACTGTCACAACGGCGCGCGTGCAAACAAAAATAAACCGAATCATTAGGCATGACAGCTTCCTTTACAAAGTCTCCTTCTTTCATTCTTTGACGTGCTGACAGCGTGACATCGCTAGGGTTTTCAGTACTCACAAAATGACGGCAAGTCATAGACGAAGAATTTTCTACGATCGGAACTAAACTTTTTTCATTATCATGACAACATCATGGAAAACGTCAAACTGTCACACATCGAGTGCAGTTTTATGCGTTTCAAATCAAAATTTACCTTAAAATCTTTAGTTTTGTCCTTATTATTATTTCAAATGGATAAAGCAACAAAAAGTGGTGCTAGCCTAGTAATTCAGTACCTATGTTATTTTCTGTTACGTTTGGAGGTATATCATGCTGGGAAACTTCGAACAAATTGTATGTTATTTACAAGCGATTAGCTGATATGGTAGGTATTTATTTACTCTAATATTGCATTTTAACAATAGTTGTCAATAAATTATATTAATTATCGTAAGTTATCATCTGAAAAATAATCATTTAGGGGATTTCCTTTCGAATTTGGGTTGCACGAGGTTCCAAATTGTACATATTTTAAGTAGGTATGCGTCGACCGCATAATTTTGACCGTCGCATGTCATTCTCGCATGTGATATTTTTTGTTTTGCTTAGTTTATCTTAACTGCGACAAACATTTTTTCGATTGCTTTTTTATGGTTTTTCTCTATTGTTTTCAGGAAAACATTTAAACCGCAAAATTAATCCGCCCGGAATGCATCGATAAATAAAAAACTGCCATGCTAGGAAATGGAAATGGTAAAAAGAAGAAATGCAAATATCGGACTGATATACTGATAAAATTCAGAAAAAAATAATTTGAAAGTACAATATAAAGTGTATATGTATATTATTATGCGTTTTCATTATTTTCTTCTAGAATACAGAAGGCATAGCATGTTGCACGTGATACGGCTATATCATTCCTTTTATCTCGCTGGTTCGCGTGTAAATAGAAAGATAGTGATGGTGTGATAGTTCTATATCTCGCTGCCATGCTAGCCATGCAGTTGCATAAATTTAAAATTTCTGCAAGGTGTAAAATTTAGCTGCGTGGCTAGTAGGTACGCCAACCCGCGATAGCGTGATACAGCGCTATCACGCTTCCGCTCTCTTTCTATTTGCGCGCGAACGAACGAGATAAAATACTAAATTTTACAGATGGATATGTTAAATGTTGCTATCGCGGGTTGAGGTACTAGCCTCGCAGCTGCCAGAGCTAAATTTAGCTAAATATAGATAACGTTTTGCATAAACTTTTGGAGAAAATACAGCAAGTATCAAAATAGTTTAGGTTGTAGTGTAGTGTTGCCATGTAAAGCGACAGTGGCGTTTTTGGCCAAGCTGTACCTTATTTTAATCTTTTTGGTGACCACCGAGGGGTGAGTGGCAACCTATTGCGATTTACACCTCGGAGGTGTCCGGCTGTCAAACTTACCTGAGCTGTGGAGTGAGACAGGCCTGCCGCAGATAGGGATAGTTTAGTTAGGGGAATATACTTATATTACTCTTTGGTTAGGGGATACTCAGACGTACAAGGGGCATCAACATATTTCCTAGAAAAAGAAGATACAGAATGTTTTCAGGTTTATTTTGACAGGGTCGTTGTAAGAAGAAGTCATTTTGACATTATGGCCCGAAAGGTGTAATGTAATCTCTTTCGGGGTGCTCAGACACTTACTAACAGGTCCGGCACTACAAACAACTTTTTGGTTTTGACATGATGGCGTTCGCACATGCGCACTTTGCGCACATTGTGCATAACATAATAGTAGCTTATCTATGTGTGTAGGGTTGACTTACCACACATCGCATGAACATCATCTACGTTTTGTTACTTTTTACAGTTCATTCTGTTATTAAAAATAGTATTTAAGCTAAAGGATTACAGAATTACTGAATTTAGCGTTATTTTTCAACGTTTACTTTTACTGGGAGGATAAAAATAAAATATATTTTATGCAGTCAAATACTACGGGTGCGCGGGCCTGACTGCATTCCCTAGCTCGGCTCCCCTAAAGTGTCCCTAGAAAGTGTGAGGTGAGGTGAGGTATCTGGAGATGATTAAACCAGGATTAAACAAATAATATCCGTATTATTTCCTATCTCTATGATATCTTCGCCACATTGCCAGCTTTTTAACTGTCAATGTCAAAAGTAAAAATTAACTTTCTCTTTGGCGACGACCACGGACTATTATATGGCGACGACGGATCATAAGCTTATCCAAAGACTACAGTTTAGCTTATCTAAGGACTTCTCAGGATTATTCTATGGACGAATCGGAAAAGGAACGTTGACATCAAAGACATATATAGTAATATCAAAGTAATATATAAATCTATGGTTGACATATTCACAAAGCCCATTTTCTTATTATTTAGTAGCAAAACGTAGTGATTATATTCTCTTTGTTAGTAGCTATCATAAAAGAAGTAAGTTCATTAATCTAAAGCCTACGCTGCTGTTGTTATTAATAATTTTTAGGTACCTACTTACCTACAAACCGCGCGAATTAATTGGCACCTGGCTTGAAATAAAAAACTCGGAAAGAATAACTCGAAAATGCTAAAGCGCAGGGACACGTGCAACGGTAACTGAGATACTATGCTACGGCCTCGCACAGCGACGGCGAGGTCCCGCGGGGGGTAGCAGGAGGGGTGTCGAATTCCGAGCCACGTGCGAACCAGGTGCCAAGTTAATTCGCACAGTTTGTACTTCTGGAAATTAGAAAGTTTATCAGAAGTATTATCAAATCCATTATACAGGGTGTAAAATTAAATTATGATGAAAATTAAATAGGTAGGTGCTATATATGGAACATGAACATTCTGTATCGAGAATAGATCACGATATAACATTTTTTAAAGATTTTTTTATATATTTAAATTGTGATCTATTATCGATACAGAATATCCCTGTTCAATATGTAACGTATATAATTGTACACCCTGTATAACCGTCTAGGTTAGGTTATTGTTGTGACTGGGCTGGCAGAGGTTTACTGATACAGGTATGGGTGACAAGGGACAGAAGCCGCCGTGTTGCGCGCCGGCGCCCCCGTGTGGTCACCCGCCGCCGTACGTGATCCCGCCGGCGTGTCAGTTCCAGGTGAAGGGCGTGAGACAGCTCGAGGACCTGGAGCGGGCGCTCGCCAAAAAGAACCTTAAGGATCCTTGGATTAGGTACGCAACACGTACCGTACCTGTTACTAATATAATTAATAAAATATATAGGATGTGCCGAAAGCATATTATGTGTATTATCAGTGTATTATGATTAAATGCATTAGATAGAACAAACTTCAGATCTTCGACACGCTTTTTTAAGGGGATGATCAGACCGTCAAACTGAACAACTTTCTCTATATGGGACCAACAGTGTATATTTTCTTTGCCAACATCGAAAACGCGAAAAAAAAATCGCCTGTTCCATGCAAAACTGCAAAGTGCAAACCTACTCGAGCCAAATGTATGGGACACCAGATTTTCTTTTCGTGATGTTAGTCTCATAGACAAAGTTGTTCAGTTTGATGGTCTGATCATCCTTTTAACTGTAAGTATATTAATGGACCCTGGAGGTATATCTCGTGTGGCGCAGGAACGAAGCGTGGCGGTACCACCCCGGGTTCGGTACCCGGGCGACACGTGCGACGAAGCTGTTCTTCCGCGGCCTGCCGCTCGGCGCCGCGCTCGGCGCGGTAGCGGCCGTCGTTGGGGCCATGATGGACCTCGCCGACGACGGAGGCCACCACTGAACCGTGTCTCTGTGCTTTATGGATGTTGTAGTTACTTAGCTAATACAAATATATTTATTTATGTTGCTATTTTGATTGTTTGATATTTAATTCCTTTATCAATTTTTTAGGGACTTTTATACAAAAAATTTCAGTCCAACCCACACCAGTGTACCTTATGCTGCATTGCGTACACACCGGCCCAACGAACGCCAACGAATGGGTTTCGCAGGCCTTCGTTGCTCCTGTCACCTGTCTGGGGACGACTTAGTGAACGCCAACGAGCGTGTGCCGGCGATCCGAAGCGTGGCGGTAACATCAAAGAAATTGAACCATTCGATCGAACTCGGTGTGTGAGAGAGAGAGAGAGAGATCAAATTGCGAATGTGAGCTGGAATCAGTACCAACGATCGTTTGCTCGACCCACTAAAAGTATTAGGACGTATTAAACGAGCGTGCTGCAGCCAACGCTAAAATATCCTTCGTTGGCGTTCGTTGGGCCGCGGGCCAGTGTGTAAGTGTTACGCAGCATTATACAATGACCATAGTCTAGATTTTACCGACTCGTAATAGTAACCACAACCACACCACATCGCAACGACAAAAGGTGTTCAAGCAATGGTTACGTGTGAATATTGTCGCTGCAGTTTTTCGTAGTTGCGTTGTGTTGTGGTATTGTCATTGCCTTTTCGAAAGGAAGAACACACACCACTCAACCTATTGCACCAGCGGGGCTAGTACGCCAAGTCGCCAACTCACGATAGCGTGATATAGCGCTATCATGCTTCCGCTCTCTTTCTATTTGCTTGCGCACGAACGAACGAGATAAAAGACTAAATTTGACGAAATGCATGTTAAATGTCGCTATCGCGGGTATCGCGTACTAGCCCCGTGTTCAGTGTTGTGTTGTCAACTATGGTTACAAAAAATACTAGTAGAATGTTAAAAAAAATCAATAAAAATGAAAAAAAAAAACATTAAAAAACTTAACACATTTAGTAATCACCTTAAAAATTTCTTTTGAATAAATCCTACTACAATATTTTAGAATTCTTTGACGATAAACTAGATACCTAAATGCTTCGATGACTGTACGACTAGCAATTAATTTTGACTTACGATGTTACTTATTAATTTTAATTTTTCACTATAATTTTTAACATATTAACATTATATAACGTTGACATTGTGATTTGAATTAACTGATACTATAATTTGTTATTGACTAATTATGTAATTATTAATATGATGACAACTAGTAGCCCTTTATGTTTTGCTGTGCCCTTACAGGGCGTCACCTGTACCAACTTTATATTATATAACATCCAAATAACTTGTAACTTGCAATAGTACATTACTGCAGCGGCCAGCAACAGAGGCATTGATGGACGAACGTGTAAATGTGGGCCGAGGCGAAGCCGAGGCACATATACGTAAGTCCATCAATGCCTAGTTGTGGCCAAGGCTTGTATAGTACTTTTCTCAAATAATGCGCGGAAATTAAAACAGTAAATTTTCTCAAATAATTCGCGAAAATTAAAACTCTTTTTATCAAAATCAATGACGAACAACGAACAACAATTTGTTCTTTTTTCAATAAACAGCTTTCTATTTGCAAGCCAGTTCTAAATTTAAATAAAACCTTTGATGAGTTACCTCCTTGGTCGCCATGTTTCGGAGTAAAAGATCGTTCCATTTTTAAATTACACGACAGATATGAGTTTAGTATGTAATTTATTTGGCCGCTAAACACATAGACATTATTATTCTACTACCTAAACACGACAGATATGGATTTTCATACAACTTTTGCCGGCCGCTGCGCTCATGTATTTGGCCAGTACAGCAATTCCGATTTATCTCGAAGAAGGTTTTCCAAGCATGTTTGAGAAAATATATTTATTCAACATTTTTACAAAAGTTTAGATTTCTAATAATAACACACTTGCTGACAGTAAAAATGTTGTACCATTTTACATAATCTGTATACAAAATGGCATGAACAATTATAAAGGTCACACAAACGATTTTGCAAAACTATACCGCAACAACGTCGCAACTGCACCGTCACGATACGGTATCGTTCCTTCAACACCTAGGTATACGCTCAAAAATAGCTTGTGTCATATGACTGTAAGGCTGAGAGTCAGAGACGATTTTATAAGTCATAGTTCGAACTAAGTAGGGGAAGAATGTATGGATTTTGACATACGGGAGTTCGAACTAAGGCCGAGATTCAGAGACGATTTTTAAGTCTTAGTTTGATCTCCCGTATGTCAAAATCCATATGTTGCCGTTTTAGTTTGCAGATATCGAAACAATTAAGAAAACTCGACTTTGTCGTTACGCCATTTATTTGAGAAGGAAAAAACAATATCGAATCAAATACATGTCACACCATAGATAAGCTAAGTACTATGTCTATGCCACAACATCCTCCACACGCGAGAAAGAAACGACATGATACATTTTATTTTCATGTCTAATATTTACCCACTAATAACTCAAAGTAATAATACGAAAACAAGTAGGTACCACAATCAAAGCAACACATAATATTTTTATAGAAAATTAGTCCTAACTCAACCTCAACATTTAAGTTCAAATTAGAACACAAATTCAACATTTGGTAAACTTTGACATGCTTTTGTTGGTAAACTTTGACAAGCGTTTGTTAATTAATTTTACTTGTCTTTAAATAGGTACGAAACATTATTGCAGTTCAACGTGATAATGATAAGACAGGGTAATCACATCTTATTATCTTATTAATAAAATAACAATTTTACCTATTGGCTGTTTTATTTTTAAACCGGTATCTGACAGATAAGTAGTTCAGTAGGTAGATAATTAAATTCCCCATATTAGCGAAATAACTAACCACAAACGAAAGTTGCTCACTTCTCAACTACCTATTATAACTAAAATAAACATACCTTTAAATACGTAGGTACCTTATAGCCTAAACCTTATACCGGCTAGGTAAGTTGGTTATCCTGCCACTGCGAGTGGCCGTGGCCTTATCCTTAGTATTAACAATGGTACTCGGCTCCATTGCTGCGGGATTTATTACTTCAGCATCGGCCTCCTTGCCAGGGCAACAAGAAGAAAAATCACGCAGGCTGTCACCTACTTCTAATGAATACAAGCGTTGAATAGGTCTAATCTTTAGACCAGTCGATGTCTTGATTTCCACTGACCTTTGGACACCATCACATCCAGTAAATATTTTAGTTACTATGCCTAGTGGCCAATTTACTCTTTTCTCTTCTGTCTCTAGTAAGACAACCTGTCCTACCCTTACTACATCCCTTGAAATTTCACGGCGCCATGCTTCCTTTAGAATCAATTTGGGCGGCAGCATTACAGGAGAAGTATATCCAATAGGATCAAATAGTTTTTGTGTCAGTGACAGGACTTTTCTTTTAGTGACATATTTTATATCCTGTTTTGGAGGCAACGTACTAGTATTACAGTAAAGTTCGTCTGACTCAGTGTCCCACATTATTCCTAGGACTGAAATGCTTGACTGTTCAGTTTCATTCAGCTTCATAGGTGATGAAACCCACTGTCTCAGATCAAACTTTGCGTCCCGCATTATCTGTATACTATGTGACCTAAAATTATTAACCTCCTCTTCAGAGTCTAGGCTTGTTTTGCAATTATCGACGTAGTATGACTTACTTAGTAGTTTAGCCGCCTCCTTACGCTGACTTGTAGCCCACTGCTTGTCATGGCGACCAGTGAAGAGAAAATACAAAGGGAAACTTCGCCAGCTAATTTGGAAGCGAAAGAAAAATACCGCAGAGAGCGTGCGGTGGTGAGGAGATTATTCACCACCACATGCAATTCCATAATGAATAATCTGCAAACCGGGGATCGCCCTGAATATTATTTAAGAGCAGAACTAGCAAAATTGACTAGTTATAACAAGCGGCTCGAACCGTTAAATAACGAAATAAAGAATATCATACTTGGGGACCCTAAGTTCAAAGAGGAGGATCTCCTAAAGGAAGAAGAAGAGGTAATGAAATATCTATCAAGTTATTTTCATATGTGTGAGAAGTTGGAAGCACTATTTGCATCGAAAAATACTCCCATACAAAAAGTGGAAGACCCGACACAGGGACAACAATTTAAACTTAAACTGCCACCGATACACATCAAGAAATTCGATGGAAATTTAAAAAATTGGTTACTATTTTATGACCAGTTTAAAAAAATAAATGAAAACGAAAGCATCCCTGACGAAGATAAGTATCATTACTTACTAGAGGCAATGGCCGACAATAGCGAAGTAAAGAACTTGGTGGAAAGCTATCAGTCCAGTAACTATGCAGATTGCCTACAACATCTTAAATCAAGGTATGCTAGGGAAGAGCTGTTAATACAGGTTTACGTAAGAGAGTTATTGGCGCTTATATTAGGAAAGTCTGAACTGACATTAACAGCGCTCTACGATAAACTCAGTGCCCAACTGCGTGCACTTGCCAGCTTGGGTGTAACCAAGGATAAATATGCAGCATTTATTCTACCTATGATAGAATCTGCGTTACCTGAAGATACTCTAAGAGCATGGGAACGCTCTACTGCACACAATGCCGAAATGGACGTAGAGCTCAACAGCTTACTAGACTTCATTAAAAAGGAGGTAGATAGCAATCAAAGAATCCTTATGGCACAAAGTACCTTCAACTCACAAGAGACCTTGAACCGAGAGGAACAGTTTAAAGCTTCAGCCAGCTGTCTAGTATACACAGAAAAGAAAAAGGCAGTTGGAAAGAGAATTAATTACTATAACGCATGTATTTGGTGCGGTAAAGACACGCACGCGAGCCTAGAATGTTATAAAATGAATAAAATGAGCATTGAGCAAAGAATAGAGCATTTGAAGGAAAAGAAAGCGTGCACTTTGTGTTTAAAGGTCGGACACCACGTTAGAGTCTGCAAAGCATTCATAAAATGTCTGATCTGCGGGAAGATGCATTCAACCGCCATCTTTTCAACAGAACCTGCAACACCAAAAACAAACCAAGAACCTCTCAAAAATAATGAAGAGGAGAAGAAAGATGTTAGCGGCGCACCATCTACAACCTTGTCATCTCAAGCGATGTCTCAAGGTGTGACGTTACTTCAAACAGTCGTGGTAAATGTAACCAGCGGAAATAAGAAAATTCCAGTACGTGCCATGTTCGATAATGGATCTCAGCGAACATATATCAAACAAGAAGTAGTCGATAAACTGAAGATTCCAATCATGAATAAGGAAACTTTGGCACACTGCTTGTTCGGTGGAATGGAAATTAATCCCATGAAACATAACGTTTACCAGTTTGAAATCGAAGGTTTAGACAGTAAGTTTAAGCTACAAGTTGAGGCCCTAAGCCAAAATTGTATCTGTAGTAATGTACCTAAAATTAATTGTTCTGATTTAAATTTGCAAAAAGTTCTTGAACAAAATCAGATCGATCTGACAGATAAGGGTGATAAAACAGATATAGAGCTTTTAATAGGTGCTGACTTCTCAGGATATTTTATGACAGGTAAAGTGGTCCAGCTACAAAATGGATTGGTAGCAATCAAAACAAAAGTTGGATGGACCCTACAAGGAAAACAGGTGAGTGTGGTAATGAATAACACTCTATCAACGACTTTATTCTGTTCTAATAATAATAATATTTCAGATTATTGGTCGTTAGAAACATTGGGTATTCGGGACCCCATAGAAGTAAAGTCCAGAGTAGAAACAGAGGCTGAAGTGATCATGTCCTTTGAAGAAACTATACAGGTGAATTCTGAAGGCAGATATGAAGTACAATTACCCTGGAAGGTAGGATTTGACCAGTTACAAAATAATTGTAATGTTGCAAAGCAAAGATTAGAGTTCACTACCAAAAAGTTGTTAATGTCTGGCACTTTTGATACTTATCATAACATAATACAAGAGTGGCATGGCACTGGGATAATTGAGTCTGTTTTTGAACCTGAGAATAACATGGACCAGTCAAATTATTTACCTCACAGAGCTGTAATAAAAGAGAGCAGCTTAACTACAAAAGTGAGGCCTGTTTTTGATGCATCAGCCCGTGACAAAAATGGAAAATCCCTTAATTCCTGTTTAGAAAAGGGAATAAATTTTTTGGAGAAAATACCTACATTATTAGTAGCCTTCAGAAAAGGAGCAATCGGCATATCAGCTGATATTGCAAAGGCATTCCTTCAAATATCAATTTCTCCTAAAGATAGAGACCGATTGAGGTTTCTATGGTGGGAAGACAGTTCGAGGACTAAAATGGTGACTTTTAGACATTGTCGAGTAGTATTTGGCCTGACACCAAGTCCGTTTTTGCTATCAGCTACGATACAACATCACTTGTTTCAAGAGATGGAAAATGATCAGCAGTGGGCTACAAGTCAGCGTAAGGAGGCGGCTAAACTACTAAGTAAGTCATACTACGTCGATAATTGCATAACAAGCCTAGACTCTGAAGAGGAGGTTAATAATTTTAGGTCACATAGTATACAGATAATGCGGGACGCAAAGTTTGATCTGAGACAGTGGGTTACATCACCTATGAAGCTGAATGAAACTGAACAGTCAAGCATTTCAGTCCTAGGAATAATGTGGGACACTGAGTCAGACGAACTTTACTGTAATACTAGTACGTTGCCTCCAAAACAGGATATAAAATATGTCACTAAAAGAGAAGTCCTGTCACTAACACAAAAAATATTTGATCCTATTGGATATACTTCTCCTGTAATGCTGCCGCCCAAATTGATTCTAAAGGAAGCATGGCGCCGTGAAATTTCAAGGGATGTAGTAAGGGTAGGACAGGTTGTCTTACTAGAGACAGAAGAGAAAAGAGTAAATTGGCCATTAGGTATAGTAACTAAAATATTTACATATATCTTGCCTTCCACTTTTTGTATGGGAGTATTTTTCGATGCAAATAGTAAGCACTACCAACTTCTCACACATATGAAAATAACTTGATAGATATTTCATTACCTCTTCTTCTTCCTTTAGGAGATCCTCCTCTTTGAACTTAGGGTCCCCAAGTATGATATTCTTTATTTCGTTATTTAACGATTCGAGCCGCTTGTTATAACTAGTCAATTTTGCTAGTTCTGCTCTTAAATAATATTCAGGGCGATCCCCGGTTTGCAGATTATTCATTATGGAATTGCATGTGGTGGTGAATAATCTCCTCACCACCGCACGCTCTCTGCGGTATTTTTCTTTCGCTTCCAAATTAGCTGGCGAAGTTTTCCTTTGTATTTTCTCTTCACTGGTCGCCATGTTGCCGTTTTAGTTTGCAGATATCGAAACAATTAAAAAAACTCGACTTTGTCGTTACGCCATTTATTTGAGAAGGAAAAAACAATATCGAATCAAATACATGTCACACCATAGATAAGCTAAGTACTATGTCTATGCCACAACACCATACATTTTGACCCTACTTAGTTCGAACTATGACTTAAAAAATCGTCTCTGAATCTCGGCCTTAGTCTTTAAAAAATTCGATCTAACACATCAAAAAATCACATATTATGATTGTGGATGTTGGCAACCTGGCAACACATTCATACTGTCAATGTCAATGTCAAAACTCAAAAGCAAAAATTGCGAGCGAGCTAGTGCTGCCACCGCTGCGCTTTCGGCGCTAGATCTAGCGCTTTTTTGGTATCTTTAGCGCCGTATCTCATAATTTAGCGCATAGCGGAGAATCTAGCGCTTTTTAAACTTTTAATAAAGAAACATTATTTGTGTTTGAATATGCAATATTTTGTGTTTTTTGATTGGAATGTGATAAATATTGATAGCATATTGTGGTCAAAACATGTCCATCGAATGTACAGTGTTCAGGAAATTCAAATACGAACGCTTATTTTTCATGTTATCAATAATTTTACAGGGGACTTACGAATTGACCGACGGAAATTGACTTATAAATGGGTTTCAGAAAGGCTGATTAGACTATTTAGATAACTTTAAAGGACTCTTTGGCTGAGATTCAGAGACGATTTTTAAGTCTTAGTTTTGACTCCCGTATGTCAAAATCCATACATTTTGACCCTACTTAGTTCGAACTATGACTTAAAATATCGTCTCTGAATCTCAGCCTAAAATCGAGATTCAGAAACGTTTTGCGCGCCAACGTCGCGCGGCCAGCTTATGTTGTTTTTGTATAGCTTTTAAGACAGACTATAGCGCCGAGAATTTAGCGCCGAATCTAGCTCTTTTTTGAGCTGCGTATGGATTCTAGCGCGTTTTTCACAGTTTTAGCGCTCAATCGATTATTTGAGGTGGCAGCCCTGGAGCGAGCTAAGCTAAAAATCGGATCGAAAAGGAGAGGAAGGAACGTCGATATTTCCTATAATTTAGTAGCAATAATAAAGGAAGTAAGTTCATTAATCTATCGTTGTATTAATAATATTAACTTGTGGAACTGAAGCTTATCAGGTCCGTTATATAACCGTCTAGGTTAGGTTATTGTTGTTGTGGTTGGGGCTGAGTCTAGTATAGGTTAAATTTCTTTGAGCTGAGCTGCGTTCCGAACCTACACCCTATGTGCACCCAGAGTGCACCCCGAGCGCAACTTTTCGCACTAAACGCCGTTCAGAGCCTCGGTGAAAGACGTTCTACCATAGAGCGAGTTGAAAAAACAACTGCATAAAAAGGTCGTGAACACAGCCCTGAGTTGACCAAGGTACCTACTGACGCAGGTAGGCTTCCGTCACTCGACCGTAGGGACGTAGGAACCGAGATCGCATCGCATCGTAAGTGATAGATTCTCCCTTAAACTACTTGACACTGGCGGAAATGCAGTGCCAACGCACAAGCAAGAGTCCATTAATTATCTCTTACTATTATTAAACTGTAAAATTAAAAAAATATTTTTTTTGCTTGTGTGTTTGAACGAGCATCACTCGAAAACTACTGAACCGATTTTGATGAAACTTTTTTTGCTTGATAGCTTATGATCTGACTTAAAATCTGGTATATAATTTGTGCGGACGAAGTCGGGTTAACGCTAGTTATAAATAAAAAAATTAATGGTAATACATACAAGCATTAAACATGGTGTGATTATAGAGCGAACTATAAGAAAATATAACAACAAATAATTTTGTATAAACCCGGGTGAATTAACTTGACACCTGGCTCAAACGACGTTGGTTTAAACGATAACAAATAATAGCAAAAGAATAACTCGAAAATTCTAAAGTGCAGGGACACGTGAAATGGTAACTGAGATGCTATCGCTACTGGCCTCGCTTTAGATTTAAAGTTATTCTTTTGCTGTTATTTGTTATTGTTTACACCAATGTCGTTGGAGCTAGGTGTCAAGTTAAAAGTTAATTCGCCTGGTTTGTATACTATGTTTTTTTTTGTGTAAAATAAAGTATAATTGACATACATACATATGCTCACGCCTATGTCCCACTACTGAGGTAGGCAGAGACAACAGATCGCCACATGCTACGATTCTGACACACATCTCTCGCCTCCTCAACATCCATAAGTCTCTTCATACATATGACGTCAGTCAGTTGTGCCCTCTAGTGGGGCAAAAAACAAGCTAAGTTGAACAATACAAGCTCGTCGGTTCCGGTTACATTTTATTTGGCCCTTCTTTAGTACGCATCCTATTTGGTCAGCGTACGTGCGCCTAGGGCGACCCCTTTCAACCATTCCATTCACACTTGCCTTGTAAATTTCATACGTCAACCTACTTTCGCTCATTCTTTCCACATGGCCAAACCACCTCAGCATGCCTTTTTCAATCCTGGTCACTACATCTTCTTTCAGACCACATCTTTCTCTAATCACACTATTCCATATCCGGTCCTTCAAAGTCACACCACACATACTACACAGGGACCGCATTTCAACAGCATTAATTCTAGATTCATGCTTCTTCTTCCATACCTAACTCTCACTGCCATACATTAAAGTTGGTGCCAACACACCGTGGTGAACCGCCATACGAGCCTTTTTAGACATAGTATAATTGATTGATTGAATAAAAACCAGCCAAGTGTGAGTTGGTCTTGTGCTAAAGGAAAGGCTGGTCCCGGAGAAAACAAAACGTTTTTGTAAGTAAATATTATGTTGTGTGGTACGGAACTCTCAGTGCGCGAGTAGCCTGACTCACACATGACCGGTTTTATTATATGTGATGGTATCTGTTAGGAAGTAACCAGTAATCTGTGACGCAGGTATGGGAGGTCACGGACACGGGCCGCCGTACGTGATCCCGCCGGCGAGCCAGTTCAAGGTGCAGGGCGTGCCGCAGCTCGAGGAGCTGGAGCAGGCGCTCGCCAAGAAGAACCTCAAGGACCCCTGGATCAGGTACACACTACGCAGCACGCTATGTGTACCTCGCGGCACGAAACTCTAGTGTTCAAATGAGTTAATTTAGACAAAAATAATGCATAGTAATTAGAATTCATAATAATTTATTGCATTATTTAGTGTCTTGTACCTACATACGGCCAGCGCATTCAAGGTCAGCACTAGAGATTTGTGCCACAACTTATACCATACCAGGGCCTCAATTGCACAATTTTATACGGTTTTAGTTTGGTTTGGTTTTGGTTTGGTTTAGATTTGGTTTAGCTGAAGTAAAAAGCTATCGCGATATTTTTTCTGAACGGTTAAATCACACAATACAGAAAATTCGATCGAACGGACATCAAACGTTACGCCAACGTATCTCCCGAAATAAAGCTACCTAAATCATTACCGTTAATATAATTTGCGCGATACGAATTGTGCATAACGTAACGTTTTTTGTTGTGGTTTTGTTTTGGTAGTATCGTTCAAACTTAGGGCGATTGAGGCCCTGTTACTAATATCACCAATATTTTTAATTTATTTCATTTTAATGGATGATTTTTTTTTATCTAAACAACTTTTAGATACTATGGACTGTTCAGGGATAAATACAAATAAAAACTAGGTTCCCCAAGTTCAGGACTTTGCACTTTTATCATTTTAGTATGGAATTATTATTTTGAAATCTGGTTTTTCTGCAAGAACAAAATATATTACTACTTTTTGAAAAGTAGAAATGCAAATTGTGATACCGTATTGAAAACTAGATTAAATGGGCCAACTTTTAAAATAACTTGCCAGGTTAGCGCCATACATTTTTTATACAGGATTGTTACTAATCGTGATTTATCAGCATTGAATTTTAAATTAAGTTCTTTTTAATTAAACAAAATTATAATGCTTTACTAAAATATCAAAATAATTATTAAAATGTTATTTATGTTTGGCTTACTTTTTACTTTGGTTGAGTTTATAATAATATTATAAGTTGTCAATATGACTGCGCGGTAGGCGGCCATACTGTTGTTGACAGAATGATATTCGAAAAAGGAACGAACGCGTGTGTAGTTCTAGCTTTTTTTGTAAATTCAATAAGAAAATAAAAGTTAAATTAATTGTAGTATTCAGTATCAAAGTTGTTTCATTTGAACGGTTGGAGTTGTTTACAGTCAGAAGTGGTACGTATTGAAGACACGCGCAGAGATTCAGGTGAGTTTCAAGTTTGATTTCTCGGATGTTTAACGAATTAAATTGGAAAATGGATTAAGGTCAATGTTATTGGTTAAGTGCAGGGGATACATTTATTATTATTACGTAACAGTGACGTCATCACGTAACTGAATGGTCTAAACCATGCAACTCTCAATGTAGCTACGAGATTTCTACTGATAGTGATACGATATCGTTCCAATACTTATAACTATCCAGGACTCAATATTTTCTCTGTACCTACTATAAATAAAGTTAAACCATTCGTATTAGTACAATGATACAAGAGCTAATTGTTTATTTTATGTGTTTTGTGACGTTTTCTCCTGAATTCCTGTATTTTGTTGAATTTTAACTTAATACCAAAATCAAAACAAACAAAATTAGTCGTGATGGTTCGGTCAGATGAGAGTGATTCAGAGGGCGCTTATACGCCCCCTGTGCGTAATTCAACGTCAAAGAAACATCAAAAGACGTACTGTTCAACCAATCGATCACAACATTCTCGTGATGCACGGCGTTTGCGATCTCCTCGGTCTAAATCTCGTCATAGTTCCGTTACAACTTCGAGTTCGGATGAAAGTTTTCATCGTCCATCGCGAAAACGTAGTCAACGTCGGAGATCCGTCACACCGAAGAGGCGTGAACGTGTGCAGTCGCGTGTACGTTCGAATCGTCGTCGGCGGAACAGTTCCACGTCCGTGAGCAGAAGCAGGAGTCGCGGGCGCACACGTTTTAGGAAACGCCGCCGTCGGCTGTACTCCAGCCCGTCTACTGATCGCCGTACCACCAAGCGCCAATCTCGAGCAGATAGTCGCGGGGATGGACCTAGATCAAAAAGACGTCGTATTCGTAGTCGTTCTAAAAATCGGCAGTCAAGCGATAACGATGTAAAAACAGACGCATCAGTTTTCAAGAAATTCATTAACATACTTAGCGATAAGTGTAACACTAGCAGTTTTGTGGGGGCGCAGAATGTTATTCCGAGTTTTGACCCTGGTTCTAAGACACAGACTGCTAAAACTTGGCTTCGTAAAGTAAACGAAACGGCTTCAATATACAATTGGCAGGAGAGACAAATTATTTATCATGCATTGCCCAAACTGTCAGGCTTGGCAAAACGGTGGTATGAGGGTCTGTCTACCGTTGATCTAAAGTGGGAAGAATGGCAAGCGAAAATTTTAAATACTTTCCCTGACGACCGCAATTATGGAGACAAGTTATCAGAAATGTTAGAACGAAAAAGTCGACGCGATGAAACCCTTGAAGAATATTATTACGATAAAATGTCTCTGATTAATGTGTGTAACATAACTAATAAGGACGCGGTTGATTGTGTGATACATGGGATTTTTGACAATAATATTCGATTGAATGCACAAGGCTCAAATTTCCAACAGCCAATGGAATTACTAAAATATTTAAGAAGCATCTCTAACAAAAATTATTCTAATGTGAGGAAACCCTATGTATCTGCCAAACAACCGAGTTCGGTAGAAAATGTGAATAAAACAGATTCGGGAGAATCAAATAGATTTAAGAACCTAAAGTGCTACAATTGCTCTGAAATGGGGCATACTTTACTGAGGTGTACAAAACCATTAAAAAAGTGTGGAAAATGCTTAAGAGTAGGTCATGATCAGGAACATTGCGCACGGATCACATCTCGAGCCTCCACCTCTGGTAGTAAGCCTGTTACTGACAATTCATCAAACCCTCAAAAAGTACTTAAAATTACAACTGCAGATAATGATAGAAATCTCAAATACTTTAAAACTATAAAAGTTAATGGATCTGAACATACCGCTTATATTGATTTTGGAAGTCAGTGCACTCTGTTAAAAGAAAACGTGGCTGTACAGCAAAAGCTTACTGTTAGTAAATTAAACTTACCTGTCATTAGAGGTTTTGCATCAGGGAATGTCCAACCAATTGGCAGAGTAAATATTAGTGTTCAAGTAGATTCTGTTAACGCGGAAATTGATGCTTACGTAGTAGATAACAGCTTGCTGAACACTGATATATTAATAGGTCAGACGTTTACAGAACTTCCCTCTGTCGTAGTACATAAAACTAGTAGCAACTTACATTTGTTCACGGATGATAATATGATTGAAAAGGTCAAGTTGTATTGTAGCTGTAAGTCGGATATGACTGGTACAGAAACGTTGGCAGTCCACACCAATTCGGATGTGTCTGGAATGCTTTTTGTACCAGCATGTGTATGTATGCGAAATAATGGCGAATATGCAATTCTGCAAGGCTTATATTCATTTAACAAAGGTCACGGACGTATTATAATAATAAATCTTTCCAATGAGAATCTTACATTTGAGAAAAACAAGCTCTTAAGCAGGGCACATAAGGTTTCACCACCGGATCAATTTATAATGAATGGGATTAAATCTGAGGAAGTCAACTGTATAAATATTACTGGCACACAACTCATCTCTCCTGATAAAACGGAAACTCCTCAGAAAATTTCGCTGGAAATGTTAAATATTGGAAGTAACGTGAGTTCTGAGGACAAAATAAGACTATTGGAGCTAATTAATAGGTATCGCGATTGTTTCGCATTGTCAACAGAAGAACTTGGTCTTACACCGGTGACTGAGATGCATATTAAGTTAATTGACAACACCCCCGTATCTTATAAGCCATACCGATTGCCTTTTGCGGAAAGAAAAGTTGTGCGTGAGATGATTGATAATCTCCTTACCAATAAAATCGTACAAGAATCTAACTCTCCCTATGCCAGCCCTATAGTCCTGGTAAGGAAGAAGAATAATGAGTACCGATTATGCGTGGATTATCGGGCGCTCAACAAGAAAACGGTGAAGGATTGTTACCCCATGCCGGTAATAGATGATCAGTTGGATCGACTTAGTGGGAAAAAGTTTTTCACTAGTCTGGATCTTGCATCTGGCTACCACCAGATACCAGTGGCTGAGGACTCCAGACACCTCACGGCATTCATCACGCCCGACGGGCATTATGAATTTACTCGGATGCCGTTCGGTCTGGTGAATGCCCCCGCAGTCTTCCAGCAAATGATCAATAAAGCCATGGGGTCTAAGCGATTTGAGCTCGCAATCCCTTATCTCGACGATCTCTTGTCAGCAGCTGCAAGTGTGGATGAGTCACTCCAGAAAACTGAATCTATATTGACTCTCCTCCGAGAAGCAAAGCTTACTTTGAACCTCAAGAAGTGTCACTTTCTTGAATCCTCAATAGACTACCTGGGGTATGAGATCTCTGAAAATGGACTTAGACCAGGCGCCAGAAAGACCCAAGCTGTATCTGAATTCCCGACTCCTACCAATGTCCACCAGGTTCGCCAGTTTGTCGGTCTTGCGAGTTTTTTTCGCCGGTTTGTAAATAATTTTGCGAGCATTGCAAGACCACTTACAAAACTTACTAAAGCTGATGTTGGCTGGACATGGGGATCAGAACAAGAGTCAGCATTTCAGGATATTAAGTCTAAGCTCACCTCTCGACCGGTACTCGCTCTGTATAACCCGGAGTACCAAACTGAAGTGCACTGTGACGCCAGCAAAATGGGTATGGGAGCTATATTGCTTCAAAAACCTGACGATAAGACTCCGTTAAGACCTGTAGCGTATTACAGCAGGCAAACCACACGAGATGAAGAGTTCATGCACTCCTATGAACTTGAAACTATGGCTGTTGTCTCAGCGTTAAAGAAATTCAGAGTTTATCTGATTGGACTGCAATTCAAAGTTCTCACAGACTGCAGCGCACTAAGAGCTACATTAGTTAAAAGGGATTTAGTACCGAGAATAGCACGCTGGTGGCTGCAACTTCAGGAATTTGATTTTACGGTGGAATACCACCCAGGACAGGCAATGAAGCACGCTGATGCTCTAAGTCGCAATCCGGTCAAAATTGATGAAGAACCAGAGTCACTTGAGATTATGAATATCCGAACTGAGGACTGGTTGCACACCGTGCAAATGACTGATCATAAACTTAAACACATCAGGGATATTTTGGAAACCAAAGAGTCAGACATGAAAGAGATTACTAACAATTACGCTTTGAAAGACGGCCGTTTGTATAGACGCGTGGGTAATAGTCACAAGTGGGTGGTACCAAATGGTGCAAGGTGGCGTATTTGTCAACTTTGTCATGATGAGGCGGGACACTTTGCTTTTGACAAAACGTTCGAGAAAATTAGCAGCGAATATTGGTTTCCTAAAATGAAGCGTTTTGTCAAAAAGTATGTGGCTGCCTGCCTAAACTGCGCATATAATAAGAAACCATCAGGCAATAAATCAGGCTATCTGCACCCCATCCCTAAGACGAACGAGATATTCCACACCATTCATTTGGACCACCTTGGGCCCTTTGTTAAAAGCAAAAGGGGGAATGTATATATCCTCGGAGTGATAGACAGTTTTAGCAAATTTATTTTTGTTAAAGCGGTTAAAAACACAAAGTCTAAAACTACTATCAAAGTCCTCGAGGACATTTTCGCTACTTTTGGCAGCCCAAAAGTGATAATATCGGATCAAGGGACAAGTTTTACCTCCGCGGAATTCAAAAATTACGTTAGCTCTATTGGCTCTAAGCACGTGCTCAATGCAGTAGCAACGCCGCGTGCAAATGGGCAAATAGAGCGTTATAATAGGACGATATTGAATTCTCTTGCGTCTATGAACCACGATAGCCATGAGGCTGACTGGGACCTTAAACTGCCGAAGCTGCAGTGGAGCCTAAATAATACGATAAACAGAGGCATCGATAGAATCCCAGCTGAAGTAGTATTTGGACATCGTACTACTAACACCTCGGAAGGCATTTTAAAAGGAGCTCTTGAGGCTGAAAATAATGAAGTTGAGGAAAATTTAAATAACGAGAGGCGAGAAGACATTCGGGAGACAGTAGATTCTACGATTAGAAGAAAACAAGAGAAAATGAAGACCAGATTTGATAAGACGAGAGCACCGACCAAATTATTTAAAGTTGGCGATTTAGTAATGATTCCAAACTATACTCAGGAAAAAGGAAAAAGTACTAAACTGGCACCTAAATTTAGAGGCCCTCTTAAAGTCACCGCAGTACTTAGGAATGATCGCTATGAAGTCTCTAGTATCGAAGGGCATTCCATGCGAAAATATAAAAACACATTTCCGGCAGATCATCTAAAGCCTTGGATAACTTTTCACTCTTCTCCGACCGAAAGCGACTCTAACAGCAATTGTTCAGACTAATTAGTTTTGTTATGTTTTATAAATTTTTAATAGATATTTTATTATGATCGAGCTAACAAAATACAAATTGTCCCCATCCAAGTTCCCCTTATCTTTTCCTTCCATCCTCACCAGGTGAGCATAAGATGTCAGCTTCAGATGCAATAAATTATGGTGAGACATTGCATAAAGAAACGTCAAAGGTGATTATGATGATATAGGAGTGGAGGAGGCCGAGACCCGAGGTGGGTGAGCGGTACCCACTACCTATTAAATGTGAAACTAATAGAGAAAGGGGTGTAAAGGAGGCCGAGATCCGATGGAGATGAGCGGTACTTACACGAACTTTTACAAAACATTTAATATTAATTCGTAATGGAGGAGGCCGAAACCCGAGGGTGGTAAGCGGTACCCATTACTTAACTTATTAATTTACCCTATTGGAATTTGTCTGTATAAATGATTAAGCTTTGATGATTTGTAAAGAGAAACGGAAATATGTAGTTCAATTTGATAAATATTTGACTTAAATTATGTTATTCATTAAAACTTATTTGAAAAACAGAACTCTCGTATTGACTAATGAGTAATGAGCTATCGTAATTAAATTACGCATACTATAATAATGTTGTACTATTTCAATTAATAATTAATGGTTATGTAATTATGTATAATTCAGAATCTTAGAATTAAAATATACCAATGTTACTAGGGAGGGGGTATGATATGACGCCCTGTTATTGATTGTATCCAATTATTAGTGTATGTGGTCATACACCATTTAAGAATGGCCGAGTGATTTCAAGTCGCCAGGAATGGGGACATTCCATAAACAGGATGGCCGACTGTTACTAATCGTGATTTATCAGCATTGAATTTTAAATTAAGTTCTTTTTAATTAAACAAAATTATAATGCTTTACTAAAATATCAAAATAATTATTAAAATGTTATTTATGTTTGGCTTACTTTTTACTTTGGTTGAGTTTATAATAATATTATAAGTTGTCAATATGACTGCGCGGTAGGCGGCCATACTGTTGTTGACAGAATGATATTCGAAAAAGGAACGAACGCGTGTGTAGTTCTAGCTTTTTTTGTAAATTCAATAAGAAAATAAAAGTTAAATTAATTGTAGTATTCAGTATCAAAGTTGTTTCATTTGAACGGTTGGAGTTGTTTACAGGATGTAGTAATATCAAAGTTGGCAAAGAAAACAATTTTATTATTGTTTAATTTGATTATTCAGGATTGCGTGAACAAATATACAAATTTGTAGTAACTACATCTAAAAGTTCATAGCGGCTGGGTCTATTTTTCCAATGTCAAAATCTAGAAAACTAACAATATTATATATTTTTTTGTATTTTCCCCTGAACAGTTACTTGCCTATTATACAACGTGTTAATGAATTAACGCAAAACTAGAAAGTAGTTTGTTTAGAATCGAGAGCACAATCGAATTATCATAGTTTCAACATAGGTAATTTTTTTCAAAATATTAAATAATTTTTTTGTAAAATTTAAAATTTTCTTAACCCGATATCAACCCACCCCACGGGCACACCCACCCTAATTACTACTTAAACAAGATTATTAAAACGTATCCATAAGTACGTTAGTGCCTTCATTCATTGCTGAAATGATGACAAATCATTTTTGCCTCAAAACTTAAAATGCGAATAACTTTAAATTTTAACTATAAAAATAATCAAATTATTGTTTCAATCTAATTATTTTGTTATAAATCAGTTGGGGTGTATGAGGTTTTGCGTTAATTCATTAACACGTTGTATATATCCGTTGTCAGCTCGACGTTGAGTTTTGGTACACCTTTCATACTACAGTAGTTTTACTTTCATTTTTATTTGAAAATAATGGCGTTTTGCTTGTAACCAGCACTGCATCTCTGCCAATATCAAGTAGTTTGTGGAAGTTTATATCACGATCTCAACTATTGTTTCTTGAGCAAAAACTCATTTGAGAAGAGATGGATGAGCCTCGTAGCAAGCTCAAGAGCAAACTGTGCGAATACCACGTGAATGACAAAACCACTCGTGTCCAAACTGGCAAGGTGACTCCTACTTTAATTTTATTATTTAATTTTTTGCACTTCTAGTCTCCTAGTAACATTGAGAACTTATTTTATTATGCACTAGACTTCCCGTCATCGTAGAGATAAATGATATACCAGATTTTAAGTTAAATCATAACATAAGCTTTCAAACACAAAAAGTATACTACGTTAAATTAGTTCGTAAAGGTAGTTAAGTATAGTGAGTAGTTGAGTACTTATTGTAATTATGTTTTGTGTAAAATAAAGAATGTAATGTAAAAAAAAGTTTCATCAAAATCTGTACAGTAGTTAACGCCTAATGCGAATCAACAAACAGACAAAAATGTCTAAATATGGTGTTTTGGAGTCAGGGACACCTAAAAACCATATCATAATTTTTTTGGAAATATCTTAAATTTACAGTTAGTCTCAAAAAGATAGTTTTGTTCCATGTCGTAGTTCTGTAGTGTATACATCTTTTTGAGGCTGACTGTACAGACACATTTATGTTACAGTTTTATAATAGTAGAGATAATCGTTCAGTAGTAAAGTAAGAATGTTATGTCTTGACTTACTAAGTAATGAACGTCGGGTGTAATACGAAATTCTCGAAAAAAAAGTGTCCCTAACTACAAACCTATACTATATGGGGGTACGGTACGTTAGTAATATGTGTAAACCACTAGCACCTAACACTACAGGGTGAAATTGATATCATTAGCATCCTTTTAAAATAAGAGTCTACCCATCAAACTGAACAACTTTTACTATGGGAGCAAACCGATCGGAGCAACTAAAAAATCAGCTGTTCCATACTAAACTGCAATGCCTACTCGACTCAAATGTATGCAACAGCTGATTTTTTAGTTGCTCCGATCGGTTTGCTCCCATAGTAAATGTTGTTCAGTTTGATGGGTAGACTCTTGGTTTAAAAGGATGCTAATGATATCAATTTCACCCTGTACATGGACATCTTGTCTGAAATAAATTATTGAATTTGATTTGATAGCATTTTAGTTAGTGAAATTATTATTTTCTTTGTTGTGTAGTTTTTACAAATTACCACAGTCAAGTACGTCCGTGCGCGTAGTCGATCGATCAAACGAAGACTGGTGCGCAATCGTTACTCTATTTTGAGTTTTGTTACTTTTGGTTCGGACACTTTAGAGCACGGACCCGACGTCCATTAGTCGGTAAGTCAATGACTGCAGTGTATTATAATTAGAGATCGGATATTCGGATGCATATTTACCTAAACTTCATTTTTCACAAGAATAATGTGGATACCGATATTCTGAAGTCCCAGGATTGCTAAAAGATTTATCGACATACAAAATATCGTAGAACTCGGACATTTGAACGTTGTCAGAGTTTTTCATGTTGTCAGAGTTGTTCATGTTGTTTAAGTTGTTCATGTTGTCGGAAGTAGGTTATATCATAGTGGTGTGACTACCTACGAGGATCAGTATGACAAAACAGCGCGGGTGGCCCGATTTTTTTAAATAACTTTATTCAGAAAGGCATATCCATAGCCTGTTTTCGTGGCGAAAAAAGTGAAGTTTAGGTAAATATGCATCCGATTATCCGATCTCTAATTATAATGTATGTTTCGCACGCAGGAACGAGGCGTGGCGCTACCACCCCGGCTTCGGCACGAAGTGGCAGCGCGCGCGCAAGTTGTTCTTCCGCGGGCTGCCGCTCGGCGCCGCGCTCGCCGCCGTCGTGGTCGGCGCCGACACCTTGCTGAACAAAAAAGCCGGCGACGACCACGGCGCTCACCACTGAACCGTCTCTGTGCTAGATGAATGTTATACTTAGCTAATATAAACATGTTTATTTATGTTGATATTTTTATTGTACACTAGCGACCCGCCCAGGCTTCGCACGGGTGCAATGCTGATATAAACCTTCCTCTTGAATCACTCTATCTTTAAAAAAAACCGCATCAAAATCCGTTGCGTAGTTTTAAAGACAGGGAGACAGACAGACAACGGGAAGCGACTTTGTTTTATACTATCTATGTAGTGATATCTGGCTCAGAACTTAACTCCCTCTGTGAATCGAATGTGCTGACTAGTAGATAAAGTATATGTCTAGATAGAGCCTCACGCCTCTACCGTATAAAACAAATGGCCAACTTAAGTGATTCACGAGGCATTTTATGATGTTATTAAATCTTGAATTTTAACCGAACTAAAAAAGGGTCGAAGAGTTCCCGAGTGGCGATCTCGTACCGGAAAGTGCAGCGTGGGTAGGCCCCCACAAGGTGGACCAACGACCTGGTGAAGGCGGCGGGAACCCATTGGATGAGGGCAACGCAGGACCGGTCGTTGTGGCGATCCTTGGAAGAGGCCTATCTCCAGCAGTGAACGACTGAGATGATGATGATGGTGATGAGAGAATGAAATGGAAAGGATAGTCCGATCCGGTGCGGCGTAACAAAAGGAAGCTCAAATAAAAAACACACATCAGATTTTAGACAATTTAATGAACACTCAGTCTTATAACTAACAGTCACAGAGTGACACACAGCACTGTATGTTATGTACACATTCACTGACCACTTCGCACGTATAGTTCCACCACAGTATTACTATATAAGCCTCGCAGTATGGCGCCGCGCTACGTGTACTTACGCTGTCATGCGCAGATATGCAAGGCAATACCGACACCTTCATCAGCTCCGGTAATGCGACCCCCGCCGCCCGCTTCCCCGCAAGGTTCCCTCCGTTGCTCTGCGCAAGTACATTCGTTGCCGTACTGTAAGGACTATATAGTTATGCTGTGGTTCAACTGTAGGGTGATGGATGATAGATTTAGACGCGGAGGTCAGGTGGCCATGAACAGCAGGGAGGCGAGGTGCGGGGCTCAGGTGGAGCGCGGCTTGAGGTCGTCGAAGCACGGCCGCAGGTAGATGAAGGTCTTCTTGGCCGGGTTGAAGTGCTCGTGGCCCTGCAAATATCACGTTATGTTACAGTAATCTCTTGACAATGTGGTTCTCTTGTCTTGGCGCGTTATGCCGGGGCCACATTTACGGGAAATGCCTTTAATTAATCATAAAACATTCATGACCAAACCAGGCTTCGAATCCAGGGCCCCGGTTTGGCACTCCGGCGGCATTCCACGTCACTTAACTTAGAAAATGTTTTAATGATTCGTTAGTTTGTAGTGAATAAACCATACCTTAGGCCTTATAAAAAGGCTGAAAGTCACTCAAAGGGCAAAGGAGAGGGCTATGCTCGGAGTTTCCCTTCAAGATAGAATCAGAAATGAAGAGATCCGCAGAAGAATCAAAGTATGTCATCGCCCAAAGAATTTCTAAACTAAAGTGGCGATGGGCGGGGTACTTTGCTCGCAGAACCGATGGGGCGAAGAGTTCTCGAGTGGCGACCTTGTACCGGAAAGCGCAGCGCGGGTAGGCAGTGAGGTGAAGGCGGCGGGAACACGTTGGATGAGGGTAGCGCAGGACCGGTCGTTGTGGCGATCCTTGGGGGAGGCCTATGTCGGCTGAGATGATGTTGATGATGAAACCATACCTTGGACCAGTCGTAGCCGACGGCGTAGGCGAAGATCTGTCCGGTGTGGTTGAAGGCGCACTTGGTGAGGGGCTGGTCGAGCGGCTCGGAGGACTTGAGCTTGGTGCGCGCGTCCTTGTCCCAGAACGAGTAGGAGCCGTCGGAGCCCACCGTCGCGAGCGTGCCGTGCACCGGGTGGAACGCGATGTCGTTCACCGCGTATATGTCCTGCACCAATTGAGTTATACTATACGTTCAGTTACAGTGCTGTAGATTTAAGACGATCATTGATAAGACGTTTTTTTGACTATTTTCATAAAGTCTTAGAACTTTAGGTAGTCTATCTATCTATAACGTAACGTCACGCCTCTTTCCTAGTGGGGTAGGCAGAGACCAGGGCGCGCTATTTACTACGATCTTTACATAACTCTTTTGCCTCATCCATGGATATGGATATACATTTCTATTCTCTTCATACATGTCCGTCGGTTTCGAGTACTCCGCACCTCCCCTATTTTGTAGGACGCAACTGATTTGATCAGCATACGTCCTACGAGGGCGCCATCTGCCGACACTTCCACCATAGTGTAAATAACTAATAGTGGTGAAGCTCAGCGGTCGCCGCAGGCCAATCGTGCGGTGCGTGCGGGGGCCGGGAGGAGTGCATGCCGGCCCGCGCTGCCTGCGCGCGCGCGCGTACCCTCACAGCGAATTGAGTTATTGTACGCCCGTCCCCCGCCGTAACCCGCACCCGCCGCGACCACTGAGCTTCATCACTTATTTTATTTACACTATGCTTCCACTCACATTAGCAACTTTTTCGTACATATCTGCTATCACTCATTGTCTCCACATGACCAAACCAACGAAGCATACCTTTCTCTATTCTTATCACAACATCTTCTTTTAATTTACATCGGTCTCTTATCACGCAATTTCTTTGCAAAAGTTTAAAAAGTATGTGTCAACTCCATAGAGAATTTACATGCTCCGCTGGGATCAACTCAGACAAAAATTAGCTAAGATTTTATATGAGATTGTGCATCTTGTTCTTTTATAAGACATCAATGTAGCCTACACATAAGATTCACAATCGAATGCAAGACAAATCGCGCAAGAGAAATAATCACAGAGATTCGATATTATATACAAGATCCAACTAAGAACTGTTGGCTTCACACCTAGCCTGGCGGAAGATCTTCCCTTTTCACCGGAGAAACATTCCACCAGTAGTTCCTCCACAAACTTATCAAAGGTCTAAGCAACAATGTAATAATGTAGATACAGACCTGGTATCCGCCGGCGGTGCCCGCGGAGCGATGGCACTTGAAGGTGAAGTTGTCCTTGGGGTTGGTGGGGTTCACGTACTGGATGGCGACGCGGCCCTCGACGCTGCCGAGCGCGAAGCCGGTGGGCTGCTTGGTCTTCTTGTCGCGGAACACGGCGACGCAGCGGTGCTGGTGCTTGAGCGGCGACTCGACGCGCTTGTACTCGCCCGGCTTGCCCTCCAGCGTGTAGAGGCAGATGCCGCGGTCCGCCGTGCCCACCACCGCCATCGGGTACTCCTGTTAGACCAACCTACTATGTACAGTACTGACGGTGTACGGGTGACGAATGTTGTTGCAGTGGGATAATATTATACGAGTTATTTTTGATTTACATCTAAACTATTATAAAACTGTAACAAAAGTGTCTGTACATTGAAGATATTTACAAAAAAAAGATTACGATATGGTTTTTGGGCTTTCCTGATTCTAAATCACCAATTTTTTGTTTTTTTTTTGTTTGTTTGTTTGTTTGTTCGAGCATCACACAAAAACTACTGAACCGATTTTGATGAAACTTTTTTTGTTTGATAGCTTATGATCTGACTTAAAATCTTCTATCTATAAAAAAAAAACCATCAAAATCCGTTGCGTAGTTTTAAAGATCTAAGCATACATAGGGACAGACAGACAGCGGGAAGCGACTTCGTTTTATACTACGAGCAGTTACCCCGTTTTATACTATCTAGTGATCAATGACGAAATGGTGAATAAAAATCTGCTGTTCCATATTGAATGAGTAATTTACCAATAGAGTGTAGAAAAAGTATTCACACCGAGATCACAGAGCATAAAAGGCAGTATAGCAATAATAGGGGGGCTTATATCGTGCACGCCTAGCATGATTTCTCTACTTTCGCGCAACTCGGCTTTTTTTCATACTACATGTTATTTTCAATGCAACGCGTCGTGCGCGTGTAAAGAAATCATACGAGACGTAAGTCACTATGTGACTATAGTAGATAGAGAGAGACTATATAAATGGTATAGGAGTACTCACGACGTCTGCGCAGTAGCACCGCTCGCTCAGGTTCATGGCCATGATGGGCGCCGAGCTGCGCGTGTCCCAGAACTGACCACATATACATACTATATTATTAATACTGTGCACAATTAGTAGATGTATAGACATATAAATAGACAATAATAGTACACGTAGTACACTATAGAAACGAAAGTCTCGCGTTAGGGCTCTTACAGACGAGCGACACTTTGCTGTCGCAGTCTGTCGCAGAGCGTCGCGCTCATACATTTTACGGTCGCGCGACCCTCCGCGATACACGGCGACCGCAAAGAGTCGCTCGTCTGTGAGAGCGCTTAAATGTCAAGATTTGCCTACAAAATGTCAAGATACGACTACCAATCTCATGTTGGACCTTGTCAAACCTAGGACACTTAGCTGTCATTTCATACAAATAGGAAAAGCGAGAAAGACAGGAATACGCATTTGCTTACATTTCACGCCACGATCCTGCCAGAGGGGGTGAGGTAAAAATGTCCGTACTGTATAGTACCTACCAGATACTCTTTCTTATACTGTGCCGCGGTGGTCAAGTGGCGAGTAACCTTGCCTGCCGTGCAGGAGGCGACGGTTCGATCCCCGTCCAGGCCGACTCGTACCAGTGAGTTTTTCGAAATTTATGTACGATTTTCGGTGAAGGAAAACATCGATCGTTAGGAAACCTGCATGATTCAATTTCGAGGCATGTTTTGTACCCATTGTCCATTAAAAGTGGCGACGGGCTCTCCCCGTCACACGTACTACTAGTGAAAGAGTGAAACATGGATGTTCTGAGGTTTAAGAATATCTCGTATATAGTCGTGAGCATATGCTTATGCAATGAGTAAATTGAGAGGATGCAGTGTGTTGTGTAGGTGTTCATGTGGTGTACGAGTACCTTGAGGGTCTTGTCCCAGGAGGAGGTCATGAGGCAGGTGTAGTTGGAGGCCTTCACCCACTGGCAGGTGCGCACCGGCGCCTCGTGCGCCGCCACCTGCCGCAGACCACGACGGTATTATTATGTGTGAGGAGAGGAGAGGGCTGACACCTAAAGAGTGTGGCCACATTATCTGCGCCGCAGCTCTAGCTCATCAACTATTACAAACTTTCCACAATGGCAACATTTTACGTACTTTATTTCTTTGTGTACATAATAATAAGTCTGGAAATAATAACTGCACTGTTAATTGAACTTCACTTCACACAGTACGTAGGTAGACATAGACATATATTGAAGTGAAAACTTCTTTAGCGGCGTTGTGCACTTTTTGGGATGGGTAAAAAATGTTAAACTCGCGTCAGAACCGTGACGTCACGTAACCTGATCGAAAATTCGTAAGACAAAATTGGGAAGACGATGACGTAAGATCACGTGACATTCGTAAGACGTAAGATCTCTTAGTTTTCACTTCTGCCGGCACTCCCGGAGTGCAACCCGTTGTTTTTTTAATAATAATTTTCATTACATTACATGCACAAGACCTAATAGCATCGTAATAGGACACAAGTGATTCTGAGAGTTTCTAACTTATCGAATCAGCAACTTTTTATCGGACATCAAAATGCAGGGCTTTGTATGAAAAAGTTTACTACATAATGAATAGTAACATCACTGTTTTTCATCATTGTTTCGTTGCTTTTATTAAAAATAGTATTCAAGCTAAAGAAGTACTGAAAATACGAGTTTGGCATTAATTTCTAACATTCTTTTAGTTTTTACTGATATTAAAATATGTTTTATGCAGTCAACTCCCCAAAAGTGTCCCTACAATATTGATTACACAAGGTACCTGCACCTGGCCAAGGGAGGGCATTATGGCCTACCAAACACCAAATCAATACTGTCATCTGTCTATCAAGCTAATTATAACAATGAAGGAATCAATCAAGCAAAAACACTATTAAAAATAGGTAATAAATAACTGATTTGCACCTTATTCCGTCATAAATGATATAAATCATTGTACAGTTTCAAAGACATAATATAGACATACACAATACGCACCTGTACCGTCTGATTGGCGGCAAGGTCCCAGCACTTGACGCTCTTGTCTGTTGACGCCATGAACACCTTGGAGCCATCCTGCAGATCACGTTGTTGCACAATATTATTCGATGCTACATTCATCACTTTCAAAAATCAAAATACCACAGGACAATCTACTCTAAGTGTTACAGTTCATTACAGTACGACCAGGAAAATTATTAACCTCGGCAATCTTCGTTTGTACAAAGTTTCCGACAAAACTCGAAGTCGTTTAGTAATCAAAGGGTGCAAAGCCGGATAGCAGCTAAAAGGGCGCGAAAACAATTAGCCAATCGTTGCAAGGCGTTGAAGGTTGCACATCACACTGAAAGAAAGCACTAACATACTCATGGATACATTTTTATAATCTTGTTTTGGTAGTAAGTAGGGTGAGTGTGCCCATGCAGTGGGTTGACATCGGGTTTTTGAAAACAAATTATTAATGTTTTGAAAAAAATTACCCATGTTGAAACCGTGATAGTTTGATTCTGGCCTCGATTCTAAACAAACTACTTTCTACTTTTGCGTTAATTCATTAACACGTTGTATAAAAAGGAGATAAAAATATAATATTATTAATTTGATAGATCTGTTGTCCCCGTCTACCTTTGGGGTAGATGTAAAGTTATACAAACACAACTAACATCGTGCCAGGCCACATCCAGTATAGGTCCGTCCATGCCCTGCACTGCCTTGGGCACCGTCTTCCCGGTCGACTCCACTTCCCAACATCGCACCTGCACAAAGAGAATATAATCACAATGTTTTACCTGCAGAAGCCAATTACAACTGAAACTGTGCCTCGTCAGTCATATGTATAATAATCAGAGGTTAGATTCTGCTGGTCATTCCAGGGCCGCATTGAAATGTTAATATGGAGCTACTAAAATAAACCTTCAACCTCATTCTCAATCCATTTAAGAGAGATTTATGTGTTATGGTAAATAAATATCATGCCTGATTAAAATCACAATTTACAGCAATTCATTTCCTAAATATTGCTTTAATTATGTTTAGGTAAGCTTGTTCGGTTAGTTGGGCAACAATAAAAAATTGGCTTCAGGACTATCCAGAGCTCAAATATGGCAATGTTAGACATTACTCTAAAGTAGGCACTTCAATCTTGCGAGAACTTCTCGGCGAGCACTTTCAAGGAATATTACTACGGCTTATGACGCCACAAGAACAATGAAGGGCAACCACACACGTTCTCGGCGAGAACATCCACTTCTGTTCCAACATTAATGTTTCCCATTCACATTTTAAAAATCCATGTCAACATAACAACAATGCGGCCCTGGAATGACCGGCAGAATCCGACCTCAGATAATAATGCAAAATGCATGTATAGTATATTATAGTATATGTTACCCTGCAGTCCCAGCTGCCGGCGACGAGGAAGGTCTGGGGGATGGAGGGCGGCGAGAACTCGAGCGCGGAGACCGTGTCGTCCGGCGGCGACGTCACCTCCAGGTCCTTGTTCGGGTTCGCGCCGCCGCCGCCCAGCTGGTTGAACATCGCGCCGCGCCGCGCCGGCTCGCACTCGCTTCACTACAGTCTGTCTGTCGACACGTTGATTATCTTATCTCACGATCTGATTAGTTGCTATTACTACAGATTTATTTGCATTATTACAATTTCGCAACCTTTTGCAACAAAACTTTGTTTTTAAAAGAAGTTTAGAGGTTATGATTTTTTTTTAAAAGATGTTGATGTTTACTAATTTTATGGCATTGGGTTATTGTTTTTTTGGCTTGATTTACAATTTTTTTATTTAATGGTAATAATGGTGGATTTCGTAAAGAGCCAGAAGGCAAAAAGTAAACAACAAATGAGTTGCCGCTTATTATACGGCTGATTGTTACTCCAAAACAATAATCGACTAGAAAGATCAATAAATAAATGAATAACATAAAACTTGTTTTTTTTTTTTTTTTGGTTCATTTCAAGGTAAAGCGATTATAGTATCGCATACAACCGATGTCAGGAATAAATACTCTCATTTATAGCAAATAAAACGTTGGTGTTCGACGTTTCAACACTTCTTTGGAGTTTTTGGAGGCAATTGAGAAACGCAGGAAACGCAGAGAAGTCCACAGGAAAGAGGTGAACCGACCGCTTGCCGCGCTACAAAAGAACGGAACACTTTTCCTGTTCACGACCCACACCATCATATTTCACTGAACTGTATATTGTTCACTTGCACGACACTTTGTTACGCAAAACAACACCGATTTTACGAACCAAAACTCACTATAAACAATAAAAATTCGATGAAATATGAGGACTCCAAAAGTATCTGTTCAAATCCCGCCAAAAACTCCCATAAAACTTGCATAAAACATGGTGTGGTACACCTCTATCAAACTGTCACAGAATTAAAAAGAAACAGCTGTTGATCTGTCAATGTCAAAATTGTTTGCAACTGCATTGCGAATATTGCGATATTTATATTTTTGACCTATTTTAGCATTTTATTTAGGAACTTTTATTGTTATAATTTACACAACAATCAGTGAATCACGTAAACCGAACTATTCATCGATCGAGTACAGATCAGTCGGAGGACTATAATCGAAGCCGCAGGATCGTCGAGCGAAGCAGTATCGTGGCGGTGCCGTTGGTGAACTCTTCGTCGAGATGAGCACAGTGGAGTACGTGCAGATAAAGGAGCTGAAGCCGGGCATGAAGAACATAAACGCGGTGTTCATAGTGCTGGAGGTGGGCGCGGCGACGCTGACGAAGGAGGCGCGCGAGGTGCGCACGCTGCGGGTGGCGGACGCGAGCGCGAGCGTCAACCTGTCGGTGTGGGACGCGCCGGGCGCGCTGCTGCAGCCCGGCGACATCGTGCGGCTCACGCGCGGCTACGCGTCGCTGTGGCGCGCCGCGCTCACGCTCTACTCCGGCAAGTCGGGCGACATACAGAAGGTCGGCGAGTTCTGCATGCTGTTCAACGAACAGGTAACTTAACTACTGTACGAACGTTAACCACCACCGTGATCTCGTGATCGATGATAACCCATACAAATACAAATAATTAATTTGCCAATAAATAAGGTACAAGTCAGATGTTATTAGAAAAAAGTTTATTCACGCCTATTTAGCCATGCCATACGGAAGAGAGCTAGCACCTCAATTATTAGGTAGAGGTTCAGTTCCTGACCTGTACTACTAAGTTCTACGGAATTTATGTACGGTTTTATTTAGCACAAGCATTTACCCGTGACTTCGTCCGCATAAATTATATACCAGATTTTAAGTCAGATCATAAGCTATCAAACAAAAAAAGTTTCATCAAAATTCGTTCTGTAGTTTTTGCGTGATGCTCGAACAAACAAACAAACAGACAGACAAAAAATCCAAAAATTGATGATTTGGAATCAGGGACATCTAAAAACCATATCGTAATCTTTTTTTTTTAATATCTTTTTATATCTTCAATGTACAGACACACTTCTGTTACAGTTTTATAATAGTTTAGATTTACTAGCTCGTCAGTGAAGGGAAACATCGTGAGGTAACCTGCATTCCCAAAAATGAAAAGAAAATACCACAAGTTCAGAGGTATGCGTAAGTATGTATGAGATTGAGGCAAATACAAACAACCAGCGATGGTCTCAGTATTACATAACAAACCTTGCTTACCAATAATAGCCCAACCAACAAATCAATCAAATCACTGTCATCTCTCTCGGGGTAATCGGAAGCACTAGAGGTTTTGCATGCCTCCGAGAAAACAATAAAAATCTAGATCTGCCTCCATCTTTATTATTTTATGTATTCCAGAAAGAGTTTTTCTTGTTTTGATGCAGGAGGCATGCTAGCCATGCTGCTTATTATTATTAGCCTTATTCAGACGTCTATATTATTTTCTTTTTATTCTAGTAGTTGTGCTTTGTTCGTTTTTTGTATGTCTGTTTGCCAATCGGCAAAGGCCTCCTCCAACTCTCCATTCCTGTCTGTCGCCTGCCACTCTATGCCATGTGTTTCCGGCAACCTAACTTATGTCGTCAACCCATCGTCTCGGTGGTCTACCTCTCTTTCGCTGCCCTTCTCTTGGGTACCATTGGGTGATTATTTTGCTCTGCTTCTCTTTGCCTCTCGCTGTGTGACCTGCCTATCGCCATTTAATCATGTAATCTTTCATTTTATGTCATGGACTTTTGTCTTGTTTCTGATGGTGTAATTTCTTAGTCTGTCAGATCTTGCCATGCTGCTATGACTACCAATTTAAGAGTGCAGGTCAAGTGAAAACATTTATCTCTTATGTATCGAAAATAATTGCAACCAGGTCAGGCTGCTAAATCCTATCCATATACAGAGATAAGTTGTATGACTCCTCACATTTGTTTTAGTACGTTAGAAGCGCAAGGTTCTACTTGACATATAAATAATCAAATCTTATCGGTGCTTGTATGTTCTTGTCATTGTCATATGAATTGTTAAATGTTGCAGGTGAACATGAGTGAGCTGCAGCCGAGTCCGCCGCCGCCCCCACCCGGCGCCGCGACGCCCCCCGAGCGCACCAACGGCGCCCACCCCGCGCCGCGCGCAGGCCCCGGCGCCCCCGCGTCCGCGCCCGCGCCTGGGGGCGCCGCACCTGCGGGGGGCGGCAACAAGGAGCGCTACGGCGGGGGCGGGGGCGACAAGCACGCGCACAAGACGTACGTGCGCGGCCGCGGCCACCAGCGCAACAACAACCGCCGGTAACACGCGCACGCCGCCCGCCGCCCCCACTGCCTCTCTACCCGCACCCGCCCGACCCCAGGCCGGTACTATTGTACATCTACTAGCTTTTGCCCGCGCCTTCGTCTGCGTGAATCAAAAACGAAAAATCCTTTCTTAGTGCACCCCTCCGTAGAATTATACAGGGTGAAATTGATGTCATTAGCATAGTTTTAAACTTAGAGCCTACCCATCAAACTGAACAACTTTTACTATGGAAGCAAACAGATTGGAACAAAAAAAATCAGCTCTTCCATACTAAACTGTGATGCTTACTCAACACAAATGTATGCAACAACAGATTTTTTTTTTGCTCTGATCTGTTTGCTCCAATAATAAAAGTTGTTCAGTTTGATGGGTAGACTAGACTCTTAGTTTAAAAGGATGCTGATAATATCAATTTATATATTTTATAAAAATCATGTTTATTTATCTTCAGCAGTTTAGGTCTGTGTGTTGTCTATCAGTCAGTCAGTTAGTCGAGGTACTGTTTTATAGGTATAGATTTTAATGAGCTACTTCCGCCCGCTATGTTTAACACTCTCAAGACTGTGGAATGAGGGCCCGGTAAATGATTGGATAATTTGTGTATTGGATGGAGTTTGAATCCGCACCCTGCCGATCCGGGGCTGTGCTTTCATCAGATTCAGCTACCGGTACTGAAAACAAATAGTCAATTGTAGAAACAACTTTTACAAACACCTTTAATGTAAATATTAATTACAAAAAGATGAATTATGTATATATAATCAATTTTATTTCAAATTACGTGTCAATAATAACTGGAAAGTTACTGAACAAGAACACGTACCCCGCTTGAATGTGTGCATCTCTTTATACGAGTGAGTGCACCGCCAGGGGCCGCTTCTATGAAGGTTTCGTTCTGTAGGGATTTTTTATTCATGTGACGAGAGCCAAAACTTATACAAGCATAAAAATAAGATAGAGTTTAACACCATCCATATTTTTAACACTTGTGTAATTATAATTTTAACCCTCCTTTTAGGGCAGTCAGGTAAAAAAGGGCAGGGTTCAACGCAAACGAGGTTTGACGACCTTTGACAATTTATTTATATGTCATGACGCGTTTGTAGCATCGACTGTCTATCTTGACATATAACTTATCAAAGGTGACCATGGAGTAGAGTCTTGACTTGACACATAAGATCAATAAATAATACTCAAGTGTTATTTTATTAATCTAATGACAAATATTTATAACTCATTTCATTATGACACTACCGCAACCAGTACAGCATAACTACAGGGTGAAATTGATATACTTAGCATCCTTTTAAACTAAGAGTCTACCCCTTACTCCATGGTCTACCCATCAAACTGAACAACTTTCACTATCTGAGCAAACAAATCGGAGAAAAAAAAAACTGCTGTTGAATACATTTGTGTCGCGTAGGCATTGCTGTTTGGTATGAAACAGCTGACTTTTTTATTGCTCCGATCAGTTTAGTGAAAGTTGTTCAGTTTGATGGGTAGACTCTTAGTTTAAATGAATGCTAATGATATCAATTTCACCCTGTATATAGACCTTACAGTACGGCAACGGATGTATTTGCGCATGAGCAACGGAGGGGGGCCTTGCGGGGAAGCGGGCGGTGGGGGTTGCGAGATCTGTATGAAGGTGTTGTTAGGTATTGCCTTGCATATCTGCGCATGATAGCGTAAGTACACGGGCGCGGCGGCATCGCCCGCCATCAAGAGCGTTGCCATACTGTGAGGCTGGGTTGAACCTCATCTGACAGCACCGCATCGCCTTTTTCTGTCGCTCCATCCTTTTCTGTCACTCAGGAACGTCATTTGCTAGAGCAAATAAGGTAGAAAATGGCTATTAATGCCGGTGTTCCTCAGGGGTCAGTTCTGTCAGCTACTTTATTTATGCTGCATATAAACGACATGCTTGTGCCCGGAACCTTTGGGTATGCTGACGACAGCACTGTTTCTGACAGATATCTGTCCGGTGCAGGGGTCAAATTGGATGTTACTCAGTCTTGTCGAGAGGCCATGGTGCAGCGATTAAACTTGGCCCTTGAATATGTGTCCGACTGGGGTGACGCTAATCGGGTCAGTTTCAACGCAAACAAAACACAGGCGTGCCTTTTCTCCACAAAACGGAGTCCCTTCGCTTTGACTCCGACTTTCCGAAATGTGTCCATACCGATAGCTGACCGCCTGGAGCTCCTGGGCATTAACATATCGTCCGATTTGAATTTCGGGCGGTATATTGAGTCCATGGCGAAAACCGCAGCGAAAAAACTGGGCGTCCTTTCGAAGGTCAGACGGTACTTCACTCCGGGACAGCTTCTACAACTTTATCAAGCACAAGTCCGATCGTGTATGGAGTACTGCTGCCATCTTTGGGACGGGTCTGCCCAATACCAGCTGGCCGCGTTGGACTCAATCGACAGGCGTGCCAGGAAGCTCATAGGTGATCCAACCTCTGTGGCGAAGCTACAAAGTCTTGAGCATCGTCGCAAGGTAGCCTGTCTATCTGTTTTTTATAGGATACATTTCGGAGAGTGTGCGACGGAATTACACGATTTAATACCTCCTACCTACCCTTTCATCTGCGGGGGACGAGACGCAGGCTGGGTTTCCACCCTTATGTCGTTGACCTACCAGCAATTCGCACGAAGAAGTTTGCTTCTTCTTTTATAATGCGCACGGCTAAGGAGTGGAACGCACTGCCTGCGGACCTGTTTCCTGAGCAATACAACCTGGGCCTCTTCAAGGCAAGAGTGAATAGGCATCTTTCTAGGTAAGCATGCTACATCTTCGGCCTCATCATCACTCAACATCAGGTGAGATTGGGGTCAAATGTTTACCTATCGAACATAAAAAAAAAAAAAAAAAGACGGAACGCGATCGCGCGCGGCGGTGCTGTGGCGTGCGATGGCGTTCCGTCTACATTATTTGCTCGAGCAAATGACGTTCCTGAGTGACAGAAAAGGATGGAGCGACAGAAAAAGGCGATGCGGTGCTGCCAGATGAGGTTCAACCCTTATAGTTATACTGTGCTACCGCTGTGGGTGTTGCTTATAATAATATAACAGGTAGGTACGTATATTATACATATTATATAGGTTTATGACTGACGGATTACTAAATAAATAAACCAAGGGATTATTTTATTTTACAAAATGTTGTTTGAATAATGTATCTACTATGTCAATCATGTTTTATGTTTATCAATTTCTATGTTGCAAACTAAAATAACGCGAACAGAATTAATCAGATATTGTGTTCTAATTATAAATACCTAATGTTATATTATATTAATGATGAACTAATTTCAGGTGGCAACGTTTTTTTGTATACCTAGTAATTTGGTCTCCAATGAGAACATCGTCTGGTGAGACGATTCAGTAGTGGAAATCGAATTATTGTGATGTATGTACAGTTTTTGTTTTTGTATACAACGTGTTAATAAATTAGCGCAAAACCTCATACACCCCAACTGATTTATAACAAAAGAATTAGATTGAAACAATAATTTCATTATTTTGATACTTAAAATTTAAAGTTATTCGCATTTTAAGTTCAGAGGTAAAAATGATTTTTTATCATTTCAGCAATGAATGAAAGCGCTAAAGTACTTATGGATACATTTTAATAATCTTGTTTTGGTAGCAAGTAGGGTGAGTGTGCCCGTGGGGTGGGTTGACATCGGGTTTAGTAAATTTAAAATTTTACGAAAAAAATTTTTAAAATTTTTAAAGAAATTACCTATGTTGAAACCACGATAATTCGATTCTGCTATCAATTCTAAACAAACTACTTTCTAGTTTTGCGTTAATTCATTAACACGTTGTATACATAAGTTTGTATGTATAGTAATAGTGGGAAAGGAAGTATAATAAGGTATAAACCTGAAAATACAGGGTGTTAGGGTAAACAATTGCATTACTCTAAGGGGTGATTGTACTAATGAAATTGAACAACGTTTCCCAAGAAACCTATAGCAAATAAAAAAATAGACTTTGCATACATACGTTCGATCAGCTGATTGCATTTAGTACGGAAAATCGAAAATTGTTTTTGCTAATTTCCTATACATATAGGGTCTTTCTTAATATGCTGACACTTTTTTAAGGGGATGATCAGACCATCAAACTGAACAACTTTCTCTATGGGACCAACATCGAAATCGCGAAAAAAAAAATCTGCTCTTCCATACAAAACTGCTACTCGTGCCAAATGTATGGGGCAGCTGATATTTTTTTCGCGATTTCGATGTTGATCCCATAGAGAAAGTTGTTCAGTTTGATGGTCTGATCATCCCCTTAAAAAAGTGTCAGCATATTAAGAAGGACCCTGTATGTTTCTTAGGGAAAGTTGTTTAGTATCATGGGTACAATCAGTAGTGCAACTGTTTACGCTAACACCCTGTATAATAATAGTACCTACAGTCGGCAACGAAATATGATAGACACGTGTAAACCTCACTCTCAACCATGCTCTGTACATCATATTTCGCTGTCGAGTGTACCACACCACACCAGCCACTGTTGCCTATCAGGCAGTAACAATATCAACACCAATGTATTTAGCTAGCTAGAAACTTATATTATCATGTTTTATTGATTCTAGTTATTATTATTTGGTAAGTATATTTTATTCCAGCATAATTTTCTAAAAAAAAAAATCTTAATTTTAGAAAGAAAACACATTTGGAACTTCATACTACATTTAGTTTATATTATAAGTTATTCGAATACATGCAGCATTGATTGAAGAA
This sequence comes from Agonopterix subpropinquella, assembly GCA_922987775.1. Lineage (NCBI taxonomy): Eukaryota > Metazoa > Arthropoda > Insecta > Lepidoptera > Depressariidae > Agonopterix > Agonopterix subpropinquella. Next base: position 145,728 of record OV277694.1, on the reverse strand, counting down.
GCATCCATAGATTCTACCTTAAATTTGGCTAAATAAACGAACTTACCATCAACTCTCTATACTTTCCTCTATATCTGACTCTTTCACTCTGCTAGATTGGCGCCTCGAATCTGACAAGGCGCGCTCATTTGACGTTTACTTCATAGCGTTTATAGATTTTGCCGCCGAAGCTTGCAAAATTTTTTCTTAACTTTAAAACTTGTTTAAAACAGTGAAATTGCAATGTTTTACTGTGTAAATTACACGGAAAGGTTGTTACAGAGTTTATTTGGGATACACTTACTGACGGTCCACCTCGCAGAGGTTCCCCTAAACGGTTCACTTCACCGGGTCCTCCTCGCAGGGATTCCCCGTGCACCACTTACTGTCACTGTTCACAGTCCACTACGTCACTACTGTGACGACACGACACGCGTCACGGCTATGACGTCACGACGTACGACACTATGACGTCAAGACGTACGACACTATGACGTCACGCACTACACTGACACTATGACGCCACGTACTACACCGACACTATGACGTCACGCACTACACTGACACTAGTCTACTCACTGTTCCACTCTTAGCACTTTTCTCTTCACTAGTACTTTTCCACTTTTACTTTTCTTCCTTTTGTTTCGCACTGTTCACTGTTTAACCAAGGACTGCCTGTGACCGTGAACTCGCCGCCTTTTATACCCCGCAGAATCTTCGGGAATTCCCTTTTTCGATCTTCTTTTCTTTACTCGATTGTTTTCCTCCAGATAGCCCGCCTTCTTTTCTCGAAACCGATCGAAGACACGCCCACTTTTCTGGTTCTTTTCAAATATTCGTAATTTCGCCTCCTTTCTCGAAGTTCCTAGACACGTTCACCTTTTGTCCCTTTTTAAATATTCCTCTCTCTTCCTTCTAGAACATTTCTAAAAACACAAAAATCTAGAAATATTTTTGGCGCGGATCGGATTCGAACCGTCACCCCCCAGCATGGGAGGCGGAACCTTAGACCGTAAGACCACGGCGGTTGTTAATGAGCCGGCCGAATTTTCGAATGCCTTCTTTACGTTTGACATTTGACAGCGGCCGTGACAATATGCTTAGGTATTATACAACTTGTTCTTTATATCCACATAACATAAAGGCCAGGCCACACAGAGGCGGTTTTGCGGGAAAGCGGGCCGGAGGCGGACTTGAAGAAAGCTAATATCTCCGGACTCGCTCAGTTTTCTGTTTTGTTGTGTATGATGTAGTGTGGTGGTAATGTTCGAGTTTGTATGTACCCTACCACACAGAAAAATGCGCGGGTCCGGAGATATTCGCTTCCCGCAGGTCCGCCTCCGGCCCGCTTTCCTGCAAAACCGCCTCTGTGTGGCGTGGCCTTAAGTGTTGAACCTCATCCGGCAGCACGGAATCGAATTTTTTCACGCTTTATCCTTTTCTGTAGTTCAGGAATGTCATTTGCTAGAGCGAGAAAGATAGCAGGAATGCGACGGCACGCGGCAGCACCGTAAGTGCTGTGACCTTTCTCGCTCTAGCAAATGACGTTCCTGAGCGAAAGAAAAGGATGGAGCGTGAAAAAATGCGATTCCGTGCTGCCAAATGAAGCTCAACCCTAAGAATTCTTAAAAGAAATTTAAGGGTCAATTTATATTAGAAGAGCAGCGGCGCGGCCGGAGGAGCATCTTCTACAGCAAGCAATCTTATCACTAGTGAATAAAGTTCATATTTGTTTGCACGTCAGCGCCACTACCGGTCGCGCGCGGTCTCGCGCGATGCTCTTCTAATGTGAATTCTGAATTGACCCTTAGAGTCAATTCCCACAAAAAAAGAGCAGTCGCACATGTGACCGTTTTTTGTATTTTCAGTACCATCTAAATTGATATAATTTAGGTCCTGTTAAATGAATGTAATATAATTTTTTTGTATAAAAAAAAGTTTATATTCTAGATGCGAAGCCACTGGACAATATAACATCTTTCTTATTAAATGCATAGCATTTGTACAAAAATATACTTAGCAAAATCGGTTTTCTGTACCGAATCTGTCAGAACTCCAAAATCTGTATACAATTTGTGAAGAGTCTGTCATCTGTATTAAAAGTCTAAAATCTGTATTTAAATACAGATAAATCTGTAACAATGACAACACTGGATGCGTAGTGCGCGGGCCGGGCGGCGCCGGCGCCGGCGGGAGGAGCGGCCGCGCGGCGCGCTACCCGTCTATCGCTTCAAATCAATTTGAACTTTATGTACTTGCAATAAGATTCAAAATGCTAGGTAACATATTATTGCTAGGAATGTGCTCCTCCGACCTCACTGCTCGTTTGGTGTGAATTGAACCTTATGTTCTCGTAAAGCCGGGTCCGCTGCGCCATGTTATCGTGTTTGCAAACATTGTTTTCTAACTTTCCCCTCCCCCGCAGGCGAACGCGGGTGATGTTATCCATTTGCATCGGAAAACATCACCCGCGTTCTCCTGCGGGGGAGGGGAAAGTTAGAAAACGATGTTTGCAAACATTATAACATGGCGCAGCGGACCCGGCTTAAGAGAGAATAGTTTGTTCCGTGTGAGCGGGACGTGTTCATCGGACGTATGGAAGGGACTGAGACAGTGATGTCACCCTTTCATGTAATGCATGTCCCGTCTAATGGTTGAACCTCATCTGACAGCACCGCATCGCCTTTTTCTGTCGCTCCATCCTTTTCTGTCACTCAGGAACGTCATTTGCTAGAGCAAATAAGATAGACGGAACGCGATCGCGCGCGGCGGTGCTGCGGCGTGCGGTCGCGTTCCGTCTACCTTATTAATTTGCTCTAGCAAATGACGTTCCTGAGTGACAGAAAAGGATGGAGCGACAGAAAAAGGCGATGCCGTGCTACCAGGTGAGGTTCATCCCTAAAGTTGAAGTACGTACCTTCGTCGTACCTATAGTTCCGCGAATCAAACTATCCTCATTCTTATGATGTCGTAGCAATAGAGTTCTATTCCGTTAGGAGCCTTCTACGAGATGTAGGTATAATGTAAATAAATGAATACAAGAAACTATAAACGTTGATTCATTTCTAATATCTATGCGTATGGCAGCTATGATGATTTATCCACTGTGACCCACTATCCACTGTGACCCATGCTCCCCTACTTAATCAATCAAATCTTTATTTGTGACACACAAAATATAAAAGTTATCTGTAATCTAACATGAATCTAACACTATTCTTTATTCTAAATAAGGACGAAGAGATTTCTCGATTCCTATTTAGCTTTCTGGCCCAATCTGATTTGGACATATAGGTAATTTATTTATCAGAGAGATTTACTATCTGAAATATCTTGAGCGTTACTAAAGCTGTTCTAAGATTAAGTGAGAGTAGTGATTTAATCTCAGTTTCTTTGATTGAAAATAACGGAGTATAAATTAAGTAATCAGGCATAGGAAAGGAAATAACAGAGGTTTAGATAAGCAAAGTTATGAATCAGGTAGGTGCATGCTCATAATTTTGGCCAATTCAATGCATAAATTATTGTAAAATGTCAAGTTCGATATTCAATGTCAATGTTACAGGCAAACTGTATAATCAGGTATTCTATACCTACAATACCTAGCCAATGTATAGAAAATCTACCAGGGGTGTCCAGGCAATTGTATGTTTTTATTATGAATATTATTGTCCATTACATACTTACCTATTATAGCTAATGTATACAATCCCTGTAGGTATCTACGAATAAGAATAACTCTAAACAAAAGCAACATAATTTTTGGTACCTAATGAAAAATGTCATTTTGTATGAGTTTTGGCGGCAAGGTGTAGTTTTTAAGGAGCAAAGAAGTTTGGCGGAAGGCCATATAATGTCGGACCCAGACATATAGGTCCCATACATGAATGAAACTTAGTAATACGTGGAGAGTGAAACAAAACTAACCAAAAAGGAAATTGGTTGTAATCTGTAGAAGTTGGGGGAAGGGTATTTCTCCTTATGATACCTACCTTTTGTATGAAGTGTGTGAAACTAATAATCTTTCTTATTAAATAGCCCACTCAATCTTCTACGCATTCATTGTGTTTGTTTTACTGAAAATTCACGATAACCGTACAATATTATGATAATGGAATCAAACGAAATCACACACACTATCAGTTCAATAAAGTCAAATACGTTCCGTAACGTCCAAAAACTACCTCAGTGAAAATATCAGATGAAAGTAGCTGTCATGGTTGCGTTTTGCTACTGCTTTTTGGATGATTTGTCTATTTTACTAGTAATTCCTACTTTTGAACCCGGACTACTAGAGATGAGGAAGTTTTTTTAAAAAATGCCTACATTTTTTTTTGTTTATAATAATTATGACCGCCGTCCTGAAGGGCTTTTAGTTTTTGTAAAAATGGCTGGGTCCAAATTCGCCAAAGTTCTTTAGAACACGGCGTAGTTTTTTTTGGTGTCACTTTTTGAGATTGATTTACATTTCTTTCTATACATTCTTATTCGTAGGTAGGTATAGTATAGAGTACCTGCGGGTCCACCGGTAATGTGTAAAGTAGATAAATAGATTTTGGACTGTATTTATCAATATTTTATAAGCACTACCCATAGAGAAACACGTACTCCTTGACAGGAGTCTCGTGTTTCTCTACGGCACTACCCAACTAACATTCAAAGATAAGAGTTAGGTACAATGGATGCGTAGCAGCGCTAACGAAGTCAAGTCATAAGTCAGCGCTAAACTAAGAGTTAAAGGTAAGTTAAGTGTAAAGGTGTTAACCATTATACCCCCGAATTGGGCATAACCGCCTTAGGTTATTTAAAGGCTATACAATAGAGTTAAGGATTAAAGAACCTGAGGCTGTACCCTTATTTTGACGATTAAGAGTTAAGGGCCTATGTCGAAAAATAATTTAAGCGAAACGGGCGTGTGATAGCTCTTATATTACTGCCAGATGCGAGAGAAAGAGATGGGGCGGCGCGCGCGCCTGGAACGAATCAAGCGAAAAAACAAACTTTATTTAATTGTGATTGTACTATTTATGTAAGTTCAATTCTGCTCTAATCAAACCTTAGATAATAGCAATCTCTTTTTTTTAAATCAAGTCGCATGTTTCTATTATGCACAGTTTAGCAGTTACAAGCGTTTATAGACAAAAACGGAGGCTACTTTGGCTTGTTTTTCTATCGAGAAAATTTGTCTTAATCGTGTTTTGGCTCTAATCAAAACTTCAATTATATGTTCAATTTACACATATCCGCAAATCATACTCCTACTGTTAGTACTTCATGATATATGGAGCTTTAAAGAATCCTATTTTTTTACATAGCCCCTTAAAGCGGAGCTATAGTAGCGCTATAGAAGCGCCTCAATTTAGGTCGGTAAGGGGGTATAACGTTGTAAAGCACCTATTTATACCTCCGTTATAACTCTTAGTTTAGCGCTGACTTATAACAGCATTCCATTCAAGTGACGTCACATAGCGTCGGCCGGTCAATGGACGGGTGGACAGCTGTCTCTTGGACTCAGGTGAATCTGCGCCCGGTGATCCGACCGCTGTAGGTACACATGGCATAACAGTACCTAAATGAGTTGCGATCTTTCTCTGGTCTCATCTTCATGCTCAGTGGACATTTGTGCCGACCCCAAGACGCTGCCAACTGTCGTAGGGCTGAGCATGGGATGGGACCAATTATTTAACAATATAACACACACTCGCAAACTTTTACATATCATACATGTTATGTTATAGTGTACCCTAAGGTCTTTTATATTGTATAACTTGTATATTTGTAAAACCTGATACGCTGTAAAGCGACTCGCTTCCTGCGATTAAACCTTGTAAGGTTTGCAGTAGGAAAGCTTAAGTAGGAAAACAAATATGTAACTTTTTCTTTGTAAAATAAATTTAAAAAAAAAAAAAAAAAAAAACTTGAAGATTTCGTTAGCGCTCCTATGCATCCATTGTAACACTCTTTGGGCCTAAATGTTAGTTTTGTAGGTACTTACTTACATAATATTGATAAATACAGACCAAACTCTATATACTTTACTCATTGCCGGTAGACCAGCAGGTACTCTATACAATCCCTGGGGTTTGTAGGTATACATTACCTAGGTAAAGTAGGTAGGTATGTAATGGACATTATTAATATTATTTCATACATTGCCTGGACCTCCCAGGTATTCTATACATTGCCTAGGTATTGTACAGAATACCTGAATTCGGTACAGATTGCCCGTAACATCAATATATTGGTAGGTATAATTTCCGTCTAGAAATTAAGTATGTGAAAACAGACCTAGACGGATATAGGCATGCCATGCCACATACGGCGACATGCTGTTTCATTACTAATTTATGTAAATATACATGGAAATTGCAAATGAATATAACGTAAACTTGTGTTTTTAGGGTTCCGTAGTCAAACAAGGAACCCTTATACTTTCGATAACTCTGAGCGAGTTATTGAGGCGGTTTTACACCTATTGAATCGTTTGGCATGGAAACAGGTTAGACAGGTAAAAACAGTACCTAGGTAACTCGAAAATAGAAATGTTTTGTCGACAACGAAAGAGGGGTTGGAAAAGGATAGCTTTTTTTAATGCATCAAGTGAGGTGTCGTTGGATATCTTTAGTAGGTAACGTGGAACAAAACACCCATAAAAACTTTATCATTATAATGCTCTCGAGATATCTGCGCTCAAAGTAAAAAATAGGGCGTATCCCCCCCTCTCTTACTTCTAAAATACTGGAGTAAAAAATCTGAAACTATTTGCAAATGTAGTTCCCCGTAAGTAGGTACTTTCAATGAAAATTATAGCGAACGCTGTAGCACAATCAGTGCCAGAGAAATAAAATAAAAACCTGCAACATAACGCCCGTCATACGGCGGTCGCCGCCCGTCAATAGATGGCGCTGAACTAAATCGTATTGTCAGAATAAACGTGTTAATGACTACGGAACCCTAACTTGGGCGAGTCCGACACGCTCATGGCGGGTTTTTATCTTTTTATTAATAACCATATAGTTTGGACATGTCACTATAAATAATCCCCGTACATAGTAGGCCCGTAAAATCACACATAAAAATTGCAAAGCGTGATTTAGTTCTGCATTTTTGATATGTTGTTAGGACCAGTTAGGGTAGGTAGTTTGCAGCTTCGAAAAACTTGTGCTCCCTACGTAAATTTACCTACCTACTTTAAAAACTGAAGAAATTTTGGCCTTTTTTCAATTGTTCCCTTTTTCTTATACCTTCAAAAACTGGCATGAACTGTAACTCCTAAACCGACTGCTGAACCATGTCAGTTTTTGTACCTGTTCACATAGCTACAGTGCATACTACTACAATAATATCATACGATCAGCCGTGCAGCTGATCGTTAATTTTTTACTGATCTTTAAACGTCTGTAACTCCTAAACCGACTGAAGTTATGCAGGCGCACCTGGTCCATCCCCATCACAGAGTTGCTCTAAACCCCATAAACACTGAATCAGCCTTGCTGCTGATGGTTGCAAAAAGTACACTTATCTCTTATATACTAATAAGAAAGAGTATCTATTACTTAGATACAGTACGGCAGCAGTACGGACACTCCCTTCCTCCCACCAACTTTTTACTTCACCCCCTCTATCGCCCTCTGGTTACCACGCACTGGTTACTCGTTACCTAAGAAGAAGACATAAGGTTCAATTTCTTTGGTTTCGCATGTGCTGACGTCATCTTGTCAAATTAAATTTTTTGTATGCAGTGTCCGGGCTGTGGCTATGGTAAGGCTTACATTGTTGCAATGTAGCTACGCATGAAAGCAACCAATAAATGAATGCATTAAACGTACTTTAAAAATAGTAACATTAATTAATATATGGACTTACACTTAACGCGTGGACTTAGGATTTGTTTCTGTTTTTTTTTTTTTGTGACAATGACTTGTTTTTGTGACTTCTGAATGAACACCCCTACTTATCCCTCTATGCACCTCCTACTCACCCTTACGTACGGGGGTGCATAAGGGTGAGTAGGGAGGGGTCCCTACTCACCCTTATGCACCCCGTACTCATCCCCTACGCACCGCTCCTCATCCCCTACGCACCCCTCCTCATCCCCTACGCACCCACTACTCACCCCCTACGCATCCCTAACTCACCCCTACGCACCCTTACTCCCTATATGCACACCCTACTCGCCACTTATGCATCCCCACGCACCTCCTGACGTACCCTAACGCTCCCCCTACGCACCCCAACGTACCCCCTGCACACTCCTACGCACCCATACTCATCCCCTACGCACCTACTACTCATCTCCTACGCATCTCCAACTCACCCCCTACTCAGCCCTACGCACCCCCAACGTACCTCCTACACACCCCTACGCACCCCTACTCACCCCCTACGCACCCGTATTCACCCCCTCTATGCACCCCCTACTCACCACTTACGCACCCCCTACTTACCCCCACGCACCCCCTTCGTACCCCCTACTAAGCAGCCCCTACGCACACCCTATGCACCCCCTACGCAACACCTACTCGCACCCTCTACGTACCACTTTCGCACCCCTACTCACCCTTACGTACCCCCTACTCACCCCTACGCACCCCATACTTATCCCCTACGCACACTCCCTCTATGCACTCCCTACTCACCACTTACGCCCCTCTACTCACCCCTACGCACCCCTATGCACCCTGTGCGCACTCCCTACGCACCCCCTACGTACCCAGTACATACGCCGTACGCACCCCTACGCACCCCTTACGCACCCCCTACTCACCACTTACGCACTCCCTAATCACACCCTACTAACACTCTACTCATACCCAATTAACGTCCCCAAAAAACCATAAAAATGAAACCCATAATAATATTTAGACATTTCAACCCCATCATACCCTAACACGGCATGATGGTATTTCACGTTCACCTAAAATCATTGTTGTTTTCGTAATCAGCGGCCCCATAAACCATACAAACAATACCCATCTTGTCAGACTACGCACACCCCCTCTATGCACCCCCTACTTACCACTTACGCACCCCCTACTCCCCCATGCGCCCCCCTATGCACCCCGTGCGCACACCCTACGCACCCCCTACGTACCCAGTACATACACCGTATGCACCCCTACACACCCCCTACGCACCCCTACACACCCCCTACGGAACCCCTACGCACCTCCTAGCCCCCTACTCGCCCCCTCTACGTACTACTTTGCACCCCCTCCTCACCAGTTACGCACCCCCTACTCACCACTTACGCACCCCCTACTCACACCCTACTAACACTCTACTCATCCCCAATTAACGTCCCAAAAAAATAAAAATGAAACTTATAATGATATTTAGACATTTCAACCCCATCGCACCCTAACACGGCATGATGGTATTTCACGTCGACCACGTTGGATTTTAAAATCATTGTTGTTTTCGTAATCAGCGGCCCCATAAACCATACAAACATTCTTGATTTTCAGACTTTGTCATCCCATTTCCCCCATTCAGGGGTTGAATTCTGAAAAAACCTGAAACACTGGTCCTGAAATCCTGTGAAGTTTCGAATAAAATAGTCTAACTAATCATGATTCCCCATACAAACTTTGGACCCCCGTTTCACCCCCTCGGGGGGTGAATTTTTAAAAATCCTTTCTTTGTGCAACCCTAGACCATATAAGGTACCTACGTGCCAAATTTGGAATCTCTAGACCCAGCGGTTTGGGCTGTGCGTTGATATGTCAGTCAGTCATTCAGTCAGTTTCTATATATATTTAGATATATGATATATAACATTAAATATATTTCGACAGATTTTCTTGTCCACTATATAAAATTTCAAAATCGATGCTATTTTCGTAATTGACGTCCCAAAAAAATATAAAAACGGCATCCATAATGATATTTAGACATTTCAACCCCATCGCACCCCAATACGGGATGATGGTATCTCACGTCCACCACGTCGGATTTTAAAATCATTGTTGTTTTCGTAATCAGCGACCCGATAAACCATACAAACAATACCCATCTTGATTTTCAGACTTTGTCACCTAATTTCACCGTTTCAGGGGTCGAATTCTGAAAAAACCTAAACCACTTGTTTACTCATTTGTCAATCCTGTGAAGTTCCGAAAAAAATAGTCATACTAATCTTGTTTCCCCATACAAACCTTGGACCCCCGTTTTACCCCCTTAGGAGGTGAGTTTTGAAAAATCCTTTCTCAGTGCACCCCTAGACCTTATAAGGTACCTAAGGGCCAAATTTGAAATCTCTATACCCAGCGTTTTGGGCTGTGCGTTGATATATCAGTCACTCGGTCAGTTTCTTCTTTTTAACCTCATCGCACCCCAACAGGGGATGATGGTATTTCACGTCCGCCACGTTGGATTTAAAAATCATTGTTGTTTTCGTAATCAGCGACCCGAGAAACCATACAAACCATACCCATCTCGATTTTCAGACTTTGTCACCTAATTTCCCCCTTTCAGGGATTGAATTCTGAAAAAACCTGAAACATGTGTTTACTCATTTATCAACAGGAGTACTCCTGTGAAGTTTCGAATAAAATAGTCTAACTAATCTTGTTTCCCCATACAAACTTTGGACCCCCGTTTCACCCTTCGAATTTTCAAAATCCCCTAGACCTCATAAGGAACCTACGTGCCAAATTTGGAATGTCTAGGCCCAGCGGTTTGGGCTGTGCGTTGATATGTCAGTCATTCAGTCAGTCAGTCAGTTTCCTCTTTTATATATTTAGATTATGAAAGCCATTAAAGGGGTACCTATGTATCTAGTAATAGATACTCTTTCTTATACTGTGCCTATGTGTAAAGTTGGCGTCGTTTTAATACTTTCGCGGCCACTTATATCTCGGCTCCGATATAACTTAGAACACATTTTATTAGTCATACATTTTTGTTTATGGTAATATTACAAAATAACAACAAAATTATCGGTCGCTGCTACAAAAAAATTTGACGCCATTGGTCCATATAAAGTTACACAAATCCCTTTACCCTTCGAAGTAGCCAACTCTACCACCGCGCGTTGGTAAATCAAATAGCGCGCGCTTTTGCTGTTACGCACGGCGCCGCGCCGTCCCTTTTCAGGAAATCACTTCCACATGACAGATCGCAGGAAAACGAGAGGAAAGATGTTACACATCAAAAAAGGTATAAAAGAAAAAAGAAAAATATCGTCTTTATGAGTCCACAATCTGTACAAATACAAAGATACTTAACACTGGACTCGACAGAAGACTAGCTGGATTAGTAATAACTAGTAAGAAACCCTCCACTTCCCTGTAGATTGTAGAAGATGTTCCACAGCAAGCGGCGCGAGGAGATGCTTCGCGTCGAACAGTGTGACGAACATAGATTAGTATATTATATTATGTGACGAACGCGCGCTAGCTCGTCCATCTGCTATACTACGTGCTGACTACGTTACCTAGCGAGCGCATTGGCTATCGGCAGCTCGCCCTGCAACAATGGGTATTTGACTAGGTAGGTTCATAAAAAATATTTTTTTCTACTAATTTGAGATCGAAGTCAAAGGCTCACTTGGTCAGCATTCTGATTTTTGAATGCGTAGAGGCCAATTTGCTTTGAAAAACACAATATGGAACATGATTCTGTACAATCTCGTTAATCAAGCGATATCTCATCCGATTAACGTTTTAAAAGATCATTTTAAAATCTATGTGAAATATCGCGAGAACGATAATTAATTCCTCACTTCAAACAAAAAATCTAATCATAGGAATCAGTTAAATTTAAAAAATAAAATATGTAAAATGAAAGTCAAATCTGACAGAAAAAATCAAGATTTAGCTCCGAATGAGCTAAAATGGCAGCAAGAGATCAGATTTTTTTAAATGTTGTTTTTTGGCTATAGAATCTAGTATTTAGGTCTGGTATTTGTCAACAAGTGCAATCCGATTGACGTTTTCAATTCGATTTAATAATCGTACGATTCTTACTACGGTGCATTGCATCGTTATTAATCGTGATTATTACGATTACAGATGCAAAACGATGCACCGCTTCGTAATCGTTGCATCCCTAATACATACATACATACATACATACATACATACATACGCTCGGAAAACATAACCCTCCTTCTGGCGCAGTAAGGTAAAAAAAATTTTTAAAAATAACGCTAAACGTCCATTTTCATTGAGTTTTTAGCTTGAATACTATTTTTAATACCTAACAAAAATTCAAATAGCCTATTATAAGTCCTACAGAGATTGTTTAGAGATTCCCAAAATATTTCCACCATTCACATATCATCATCAGCCTATACAGGGTGAAATTGATATCATTAGCATCCTTTTAAACTCTGACTCTACCTATCAAACTGAACAACTATCACTATGGGAGCAAACCGATCGGAGCAAAAAAATAATCAGCTGTTCCATACTAAACTGCAATGCCTACTCGACTCAAATGTATGCAACAGCAGATTTTTTTTGCTCCGATCGGTTTGCTCCCATTATGAAGTTATTCAGTTTGATGGGTAGAGGTAGAATTATAGTTTAAAAGGATGCTAATGATATCAATTTCACTGTATAGGGTCCTTCTTAATATGCTGACACTTTTGTAAGGGGATGAGACCATCAAACTGAACAACTTTCTGTATGGGACCAACAACGAAATCGCGAAAAAAAAATGGCTGTCCCATACATTTGGCTCGAGTAGGTTTGCAGTTTTGTATGGAAGAGCAGATTTTTTTTCGCGATTTCGAAGTTGGTGCCATAGAAGAAGTTGTTTAGTGTGACGTTATAATGATCCCCTTAAAAATGTGTCAAGTATATTCAGAAGGACCCTGTATACGAGGGTAATACTGTACGTATTACCCTATTACCTATGATGATACCTATGATTAGACCATCAAACTGAACAACTTTATCTATGGGATCAAAATCAGAAACGTGAAAAAAAAAATCTGCCGTCCCATACATTTGTCTAGAATAATTTTGCAGTTTTGTATATGGGCAGTGCCGTAAATAGCCTTTTATGCGCCCGGTGCGAGCGTCTAAAACTGCGCCCTCGAAAAATGCTCTAACCTCCACATAGGGTCGCAGAACTGAGATGTTTTTTTTTTTTTTGAACTGACTTTTACTGCTCTGCTCTGGGAGCAATTACTGCTTTTTACTGCGGACTATTGGAGGGACCACGAAGGGTCTACCGGGCCAAATGAATGAACTTAAGCAACCGACCTAGGAGCACCCAGAGGGGTACGGACCTCGGCATAGGACGTTGCTGGGGCTACGCGGCGGATTGGGTAGCGGGGATCGGTGAGAAGCGGCCTGCGATGTGCCTGTAGCGTCTGTAGGCGCCAGAAGTGAAAGGAGAGGGCAGAGGTCGCGGCTGTCCCCGCCGGCGCGCGGCGGGGACGTCGATTACGGTGTCGACGATTTGATATCGTGTTACCTGTTGTCGTGTGTTCTGAGTTTGCGATTGTTAGTCGTGTCTGTTGGGCCGCCTGTACGGCAACCGTGATCTCATCGTCTGGATCGTCGATTACGTTACGGGGTCGACGTCTATTCGTCCTATTAGTCCTACAGCGGTAGGTGGAGTTTGCCTTGATTAAGGGGTTAGAGTGATGGGGGATGGCGGCGAAAAAGTCCGTCACCATGCATTTGAGCAGTTGCCTGATGGTGGGCAACTCTAAATCGATATTAAGATTTTTGTTGCGTACGAACCATGGCGCGCCAGTGGCCGTACGCATGAACCTATCCTGAATTACTTCCAATAAATGGATATTGGTAGAGGCGGCGTGCGCGAAGCACACATCGGCGTACGTGAATATCGGTCTGATGCACTGAGATGGTGGTGGGTGGTATGAGTACCATTTAGCCTATACATGCTCAAAAACCACTCAAAGGCCTTTGAGTGGCGAGCGAAGAGAGTTCGAAATTTCCCAAAACAAGACTCAATCTGGCGTAATATCGGCGTAAATATTGCATAGGTATGTCTAACATACCACGCAAAACCAAAACAAACTTTGGACCAACCTGGTCAATTCTGCGCCCTGTGCCTGGGCACCGCTCGCACCGCCCTGTTTACGGCATTGTATATGGGGCAGCTGCTTTTTTTGCGATTTCGATGTTGGTGCCATAAAGAAAGTTGTTCAGTTTGACGGTCTGATTATCCACGTAAAAAAGTGTCAGCCTCAGCATATTAAGAAGGACCCTATATTATATACGGCACAGGCCCTTAAGGGTATATTGTAGTACCTACTCGTATGTACCTTAGTCCACCACGATAGAAAATCTCATTGGGACATGGCATGTCGTCCGTGCGGATTCGAACCCGGTCACTCACGAATGAGTGTCCTTACCTCTTCGCAACACGCCACCGACAACCAAAGCAAAATTCTAACATTAGTTCGCGACCCGCCGCGCGCCGCCGCCCCCGCATCGCAAAGTGAAATCCGTAAAGATTCTGAGATAAGCAAAGACAGGACGACAGAAAAATGCGGTGGGGAAAAATATGTAGCGATGTGAAAGTTTGTGGTGATTTTTTACGATCATAAACGGATGTGGACAGAAAGTGCGTAGTACCATCCTCTCCGATGGGATGAGAAGGTATATTGCCGGAGTGCCCAAACTTTTCATGTAGGCAGTAAACCATCGGTAAACACTGAAACTCTATACAACGTGTTAATGAATTAACGCAAAACTAGAAAGTAGTTCGTTTAGAATCGAGAGCAGAATCGAATTATCATGGTTTCAACATAGGTAATTTTTTTCAAAATATTAAATAATATGTTTGTTTGCACAACAACATAAGTATGTTAACATAATATTATTAATCTAAATATACTTTTAACTAAACTAAATCTAACAGTATCCGATTGTAATTTACAGAGTATATACAAATATAAGAAATGAGGCTAAAAAGAGGGTATATATACAAATTTACAATCTTAATAGTACGCGTAAGTATAATATATACAGATTTACAGGGAGCCGCCGCACAGTCGAATGCATCTTCGTTTGTTACGTTGTTTCACATCGATGTTTGTTGTGTTAAATAAATGTATGTTTACTGAACCCGATGTCAACCCACCGCACGGGCACACTCGCCATACTCTCCCAACACAAGATTCTTAAAATATATACATGAACGAACACGTTAGCGCTTTCATTCATTGCTGAAATGATAACAAATCATTTTTGCCTCAAAATTTAAAATGCGAATTACTTGAAATTTTATCTATCAAAATAATGAAATTATTTGTCTCAATCTTTTTATTTTGTTATAAATCAGTTGGGGTGTATGTGGTTTTGCGCTTATTCATTAACAGTTGTATATACCTGGCGGACTACTTAAAAACTGTGATTCAGATATTATTTAATCAAATAAACATAATAGGTAGTTGTTTGGCGTTATCTAAACTATTATAAAACTGTAACATAAATGTGTCTGTACATTAAAGATATTTACAAAAAAAAAATTACGACATGGTTTTCACGTGTCCCTGATTCCAAATCACCAATTTTTTGATTTTTTGTCTGTCTGTTTGTTTGTTTATTTGTTTGTTTGTTTGGGTGTTTGTTTGTTCGAGTATCACGCAATAACTACCGAACCGATTTTGATGAAACTTTTTTTGTTTGATACCTTATCATCTGACTTAAAATCTGGTATATAATTTATGCGGACGAAGTCGCGGGTAAAAGCTCGTATTGAGAACCGAAAGATTCGAAATGCCATGAGTAACAAAAGTACTGTGTTTGCCAAACAAGTCAAATGTTCTACCTAACGAATATAACAGTCATTAATTATCTGGGCTTCAACTTGATGCTAAGACTTGATGTCACTTGCTATAAATGTACACATACTGATTAGACCGAAAGAGATGGAATTATGGCATTCCGGTAAGTGTAAACGGTAGAGCATGGTCGTATATTGGGCATTAGAATGTGCAGACATATACATACACACACATAAGCTCACGCCATTGTCCCATGGGGGTAGGCAGAGACCACGGACCGCCACAAGCTACGACTCTGACACCTCTTCAGCCTCAATAGGTAGGTACATCTTTTCATGCAGATGCACTTCCGTCGATTGAGGGTGCTACGCAGTACCTACGCACTTGTCCTTTTCGGAAAATATCATTGATTTGATCATGGTATGTTTTTCTCGGACGGCCTCACCCAACACTTCCGCTCACCTGGGCTTGATAAATTAGAATAGAAAATATCAAAATTTTGCACTTAGCACATGTTGTCTTCTAGACCATCGATTTATAATGTTTCCCAACAAATGAAACGGTCTAAACCCAGTCGTTTCACTTGTGGTCGAGTGATCTTGAGACTGCGTCATTTCTTTTATTCATAGGTATGACTTTCTATTATAGTTTACGTTCTATTCTTTTATATTGAATAGATGAGAATTGGTTAACCTCACATAACTAACAATACAGGGTGTCCCAAAATTCAACGTCAAGCTGAAAACAGGAGATAGGTAGGTGAGTTTATACCTAACTGTTCAGCGAAAAATAAAAAATAAAACAAAGTTTGATAGTTTTCAAGATTTTGTAATTTTATTTACATTAAAAAAATCGCCACATCGCCACCTTGAGCGCAGCTCAAATTTTAGATGTAGGTACCTAGTTACTAAAATTTTTTTCCCTGAAAATACTTATTCGATCTCGCAGGGAAACTCCGAGCATAGCCCTATTCCATTGCCCTTTAGGTGACTTTCAGCCTTTTTATGAGGCCTTGAGTGAACGACCACGTCTATGTTCCATATGTCATCAGCATCACTGGTAACACACACTGGTCAAAGCACTGCGGTATCTGGAATGTGAAGTGGTCGTGAGATCCGTTGTAGAATCAGATTAACTGTCAAAGCCCAAAAAAATGTTTTTTTATTTTTTATTTTATTGAATAAAGAAATTTACATAACACATCAATGACAAAAACCCGTCCCACGAAAACCTATATGGGTTTATCTGGGGATAGGGCGTTCACATTCGCGGACCAAATAGGTATTATACTTTTACATAGGTATGTTTTACATTTATTTTAGTTATGAATTTTATGTAGGTAAGTTTTAAGTTTCTTAACTTTTTAGGTAGGTATGATACACATAAAGGGCGACTGGCGACTAGTATGAGCATTGCTACAATCACCATCCTAACAGTGAGTTGGTAAACTAATGCGACAGTGTGCGTGTGCGGGGCACATTGCTCGCAGAACCAGAACCGATGGCCGATGGGGCGAAGAGTTCTCGAGCAAAGAAAATATACAAGTGGCGACCGCGTTCCGGAAAGCGCAGCACGGGCACGGGTAGGCAGTGTGCCCCCACAAGGTGGACCGACGACCTGGTGTGCGATTTTTGAATCTCATACGTTGAACTCAGCAGTTGAAAATATCAGAGTACGATTTTTTTATGTCAAATCAGCAGTAGAAAGATACACGTCTCCATAGTAATATTGACATTTTCAACTGCTGAGTTCAAAGAATGAGTTTCAAAAATCACACTCCTGGTGAAGGCGGCGGGAACCCGTTGGATGAGATGACCGGTCGTTATGGCGATCCTTGGGGGAGGCCTATGTCCAGCAGTGGACGTCCATCGGCTGAGACGATGATAATACTTAATACGAAATCCTGAATATTTTAATATTTTTTTCTTCTTTTTGGTAAGTGGCAAGTTATTTCTAAAGTTAACCAATTTAATAATATTCTCAAAACGGTATCACACTTGGCTCTTCTTTTTCTAGAAAAGTAGTAATAATTTATTTTCTTGCAGTAGGTACAATCCGATTTGAAATCAATAATTCCAAAACAAAACAAACTAGATAGACCACTATTAACTAGTGACCACTACGTGCGTGGTGGGGGACGCAACGGTCGCTCGTCCTTCAAAAGTTCAAGACTAACACAAAGTTCTCAACATCACTCTATGCGTACACAACAAGTATCAAAGTCGCTCGTTCGAGATGGCATGTTACGTGGGATGTGTGAAGTTGAACTTTATAGTGAAGAAGACTCGTAGGGCGAGTATAACACGAGGTACCGGCGGTGATTCGCGCAGTGGAGGCGCTACACGCATGGCATGCGCAGCGCAGAGGTCTGACAGACCACAAACCGCGCAGTGATCCCGCACAGCACAGCCAGTGGGTCCCCGGGACCACCAGACCGAGCTGCAGGATGCGAGGACTAGTGGCTTACGCGGCGCTCGCGCTGGCGCTCTGCGTCACCGTCACCGGTGAGTTACTGACAACTATTATGTACCTAGTTAGGAGGACAGGACCGTGTATCAGGGTGTCTGGAAGAGATGACTGGGTGAGACTTCATTAAATAAAACTACAAGGGCCGATATATCGACGGTGTGCTCATACAAAAATCATCATTATTATTTTTTTGTTCTAGTTAGCATGAGCTGTATTTATTTTATTAATTTTTATTTATTTATTTATCACAATAATATAACACCTTTTAATTGGAACCGAGCATGCGTTTAGACTTATCTAGGTGTTGTCTGAAGGTAGCCCAGAGTGACCGAGGTTTGTGCTTGGACTATTCCGTTTTGTTGACTATTGAAATCAATTTTGACGGTCAATAACCAGTGCCGTATTTTGGTTTTTGCCAATGTCGTAACTTTGACTATTTATAAATAGACTATCATATGACAATCACTCAAGCTGTAGTGTAAAGATTAGCTAGTCAGTTATAGTGGTGAATTCCATTAGTATGAATGAGATGTTGACTTTATAATTGATAATTTTTGACTTTATAATTGTGTCATTTAATTATTATCAATATTTGTAGGCCTTCGGGCAAGATTTGGAGAGACTTTATTTTTATATTATGTGTCACCTTAATGTATTATGTACCCATCTCTATGAATAAACTTTCTGATTTCTGATTTCTGAGATGTTGTTTGTAACAAACCGAAAGGATCAAAGGACGCGGTAATAAAAGAAGTGTTCAAGTTTAGCTTTTTAACGTCATTTTTTGACTCTACCACCGCGTCGGAAGGTGTTCCGTTGAGAGAAGATGCGGCCAGAAACTCTACAACACACATCTTATAAACAAAACAAAATGTACAAAGTACAATTAAAATACAATATTGCATTACATAGTGTAAAATTGTCAAGACCAGACATTTTGGTCATTCAAATAATCATCGAGTTTATAGTAACCTTTTTTACAGAGGACTTGTTTAACATGGGACTTAAACTTTTTGTCCGGTAAGTTTAGAATATCCTCTGGTATCTTATTATAAAAGCGTATACAGTGCCCCATGAAAGATGTGTTGAGTTTACTGAGTCGAAAATGGGAATACTAATTTTTTTTTATTTCTTTTATTGTAATTTATGAACGTCACTGTTTTTGGGAAAGAGAGACAAATATTTCTCTGAGACTGTAGAAAGTCAAAATACTGATATCTTTAAAAAGATCTCGTAGTGAGTCTCGACAACGCAGATTATAAATGGCTCGAATTGCCCGCTTTTGAAGGATAAAGATAGCTTCAACATCTGCAGCACGGCTCACAGCAAAATACCATAAGACATGATACTGTGGAAGTAGCTGAAGTATACAAGTCTTGCAGTAGCTATATCAGTTAACTGTCTAATTTTCAGAACTGCATAAGCTGCCGAGCTCAGCTACTACAGAGCTGCGCTACTACCCACTATTCAGCTCTAACTGGGAAAACTGTAGATACAATTAGTGCTGTACTTTAAAATTATCTTTTTAGGGAGTCAGAGTCAGATTTGAATATCTTCTGACACAAATGTTAGCATGAATTATATCGCACGACGATATTATAATGACTGTATAAACGAATATTTAAATAACTTGAGGACTGAATTAAATATTATGTTTTTGTTTTACCTAAATGTAAACTGCTGCTACTTTATTGAAATCTGCTGCGAACGAATGTAAAAAGTGCTTCTAACAGAATCATTCGGCCCCCATGCCTATAAGGAAAACGCTGGACTCGATTCCTACATACCGCCTCCCATCCAGATCACCCATCTGGACCGACGACCGAATACACTCCCAGTACGATGTTAACAATGCATGACGGAAAGATTGGGGCCTCTTTGACCATCCGCATGCAAGCCTCGTGCGTGACCAGTCTGTCAAGCCGGCTGGTTTTGAAAAGGACCGTAACACCTGGGTTAAGTGTAACCGGTTCAGAACCAACCATGGAAGAACCAACTATCACCTCCACAAGTGGGGTTTGAGGGAGTCTCCGACGTGCGACTGCGGGGCACCTGACCAGACCCTCTCCCACGTGGTAAATGAGTGCACTCTACGCTGTTTCCCCGGTGGAATCGAAGAACTCCACAGGCTAACCCCGGCAGAAGAAGACTGGCTGAAACACCTCGACCTCGAAATCTGACCCCCCGACTTTGGACCCCCTCGGATCCAAGCAGGAAGACAAATATGCCATACGATATGATGACGATTGGAATTGCCAAAAAATTCATCGTCATCATCATCATCATCTCAGCCGATGGACGTCCACTGCTGGACATAGGCCTCCCCCAAGGATCGCCATAAAGACCGGTCCTGCGCTGCCCTCATCCAACGTTTTCCCGCCGCCTTCACCAGGTCGTCGGTCCACCGTGTGAGGGGCCTACCCACGGTGCGCTTTTCGGTACGGGGTCGCCACTCGAGAACTTTTCGGCCCCACCGGCCATCGGTTCTGTGAGCAATGTGCCCCGCCCACTGCCACTTAAGTTTAGCAATTCTTTGGGCTATGTCAGTTACTCTGGTTCTTCTGCGGATCTCTTCATTTCTGATTCGATCTCGCAGGGAAACTTCGAGCCCTCTCCATTGCCCTGGAGAGGGCAAAAAATTATGATGATGTAATTTTTAACCCTTTACCTATGGGTTTCGCGTGATAATAATTATCTCAAAATAAAAATGAACTAAACCAATAGGCAAAAGGTCGACCGTTAGAATAGTGAAGTTTGTCTTCGCTTACATAAGAAGGCAGAACTGAGTGACTCATTAACGAATATGCAAAGTGTTAACTCAATCGAGCGGAGTCCAGTGGCGCCGTCATCACATTAATAAAGATTTCTCAATAAAGAAAGCCTAAATTAAAAAAGTGATCCTTTGACAAACTACAAAAGCCTTCAAGCCATTGTTATACAATAC
Source organism: Agonopterix subpropinquella (assembly GCA_922987775.1). Taxonomy (NCBI): domain Eukaryota; kingdom Metazoa; phylum Arthropoda; class Insecta; order Lepidoptera; family Depressariidae; genus Agonopterix; species Agonopterix subpropinquella. The sequence goes on along the minus strand of OV277694.1, from coordinate 124,621 downwards.
TTTTATAGGTTCTAAACACGTTCTAAACATTCCACTTTTAGACAGTTTCGAATAAAAACAAAAGCGACCGTTTTTTTTCTTTTTTCAAAATTTGTATCTTTAAAAAATCCTATAAAAGTATTTTATGAACATAGCTTGAAGGCTTTTGTAGTTTGTCAAGTGGGCACTTTTTAGGGTTCCGAAGTCAAAAAGGAACCGTTTTCGTATAGTAAGTAATAAAAACTGTTATTTGAAACTGTAGGTACCTATTACTTTGATTGGCGACCTATTGAGTAAAGTTTGTAACGTTTTACCACCATCGGAGGTCTCGTCGTCGCTCTAAAACCTGCCTTTTATATTGTTTTATGTTAGTAAAGTTTACATCATTCATTGTCACTATCAATCCGCCGCATACCTAGTCCCAGCCACGCCCTATGCTATGAGGTATGTAGTACAGGTGTTCCGTTGAGAGAAGATGCGGCCAGAAACTCTACAACACATATCTTTTAGACAAAACAAAATGTACAAAGTACAATTAAAATACAATATTGCATTACATAGTGTAAAATTGTCAAGACCAGACATATTGGTCATTCAAATAATCATCGAGTTTATAGTAACCTTTTTTACAGAGGACTTGTTTAACATGGGACTTAAACTTTTTGTCTGGTAAGTTTAGAATATCCTCTGGTATCTTATTATAAAAGCGTATACAGTGCCCCATGAAAGATGTGTTGACTTTACTGAGTCGAAAATGTGGGAATACTAATTTATTTTTATTTCTTGTATTGTAATTATGAACGTCACTGTTTTTGAGACAAATTTTTCCGAACATATAAAATATTTTCGTAAATATATTGACTGTAGAAAGTCAAAATACTGATATCTTTAAAAAGATCTCGTAGTGAGTCTCGACAACGCAGATTATAAATGGCTCGAATTGCTCGCTTTTGAAGGATAAAGATAGCCTCGACGTCTGTAGCACGGCCCCACGGCAAAATACCATAAGACATGATACTGTGGAAGTAGCTGAAGTATACAAGTCTTGCAGTAGCTATATCAGTTAGCTGTCTAATTTTTCGAACTGCATAAGCTGCCGAGCTCAGCCTTGATTTGTCACACGGTGTTGTGATAGTGGTAGTGAGAAGGTAGGTCGACCCACTTTCTTTGTAAAGAAACAGTGGCACAAGTACATCGGCTAGTTGCTCACTTTTGGGTCGGAACTATAGTGCCAATCTGTTCTTGAATGTTGTAGGTATCTAATTAATTACCTATACTTACCGATACCAAATCTTATATGATGTTTATTTATGAAATTTTTGAGTTGGCTCTTGTTTTATTGAATGCATAATAGAGTAGTGTAGGCATTGCTGTTTCGTCAATAAATCTTGCCATCACAATGTTAACAGGTATTATTAGTGAGCCGACTCCGGTATCGGCGCAGCGACGGGCGAGGGCGAAGCGGTGGTTAGAGCTGAGGGACGGGCCCCTAGCGGGGCGCGGCGGCGGGGGCGGGGGAGAGCGGCGCGACCGGCGCGGCTCGCGGGCGCGGGTGGAAGCCGACGCCTCGTCCACCGCCTCCTCCTCCACCGCCTCCTCCTCCACCGCCTCCTCCTCCACCGCCTCCTCCTCCACCGCCGGCACCGGCGCTACCGACCAGTGGCTTCAGCTACTGTCGCGTGAGTACCTTAATACTGTTTCTATCTGCTGGTACAGAATCTGATGCCGTCTTGTCCCCCGAGCACTCCGCAAGAGTGCCCGGTCTGGAGCGTGAAGGCTCATGGAGGCCTCGCATGCCACCCCCGAGTAAAATATTGAAAATCTTGTCAGAGCTTAAATAGAAATATCGCACAGTGAAACTCTAGTAGCATGTTTATTTTTGCACTTGAAGTAGATAATGCTTTCTCAAACATTTTATGATTGTTTTTCAGAATACGCGAAAAATAGAGCATCTTCAGAGTTTCCACTGAAACCGTTTCCCGTGGACCTGCCGACCATCGGAGCCGACGGTGAGCACCTTACTGTTTTAAAAAATTTACTTAAACGTCTTCGTTTAAGTCAATTTTTTAAAACAGTAATCCATAAACAACTCTTGATCAATAAATATAGTCAAGCGCCATGGATTGTGACATAAGTACCTTAGAGCCTCCTTCGGTCGCGCAACACGACAGTAACCATATCATCGTCGCTTCACATAACGTTATCATGACATTTTTGCAGGACGCACCGCGACGCTGCCGCTGCTGGTGCTGCCGCTGCCGGTGCCGGTGCGCGTCAACGATGGAGGTAACTATCTCACCTTGTCGGTCCAATATCTTCTACATCTGTCGGTCATTTACTCACATACCTACTCTATATCTGCATCTGTTGCAGAATGTAACGCGAACCTGGAGAGATACAGAGATGAGCAGAGCTTCGGGCGCTACCAATCGGCGCTGCCGCAGCTGGACGTGGCCGGCGGCGTCGGTCAGTTTAACATTATGGAGGACCCTCGGTCGGCATTATTTCTGAGCGTCTGAGCCGAGTTTGACGGGACTGACAGTGTCCTTACTATGATCCGCAGTGACGTCGCGTGATATGGTGGCGAAGTTCCGTGCCCAGGCGCCCGAGGCTCCGCACCTCCCCCCCGCCATGGTGCTGGACCGCCCCTCCTCCTCGCCGTTCACCCAGCTCTCCACGCCCCCGCGGGCTGGAAGCTCCTCACCTCCCCGGACCGGAAGCTCCTCGTCCCCGCGGGCCGGAGGTTCCCAACCCCCGCGGGCCGGAGGTTCCCCACCCCCGCGGGCCGGAGGTTCCCAACCCCCGCGGGCCGGAGGTTCTCCACCCCCGCGCGCCGGAAGCTCCTCGCCCCTCGGGGCCGGAGGTTCCCCACCCCCGCGGGCCGGAAGCTCCTCACCCCCCCGGGCCGGAGGTTCCCCACCCCCGCGGGCCGGAAGCTTCTCGCCCCCCCGGGCCAGAGGTTCCCAACCCCCGCGGGCCGGAAGCTCCTCACCCCCCCGGGCCGGAGGTTCCCCACCACCGCGGACCGGAAGCTCCTCACCCCCCCGGGCCGGAGGTTCCCCGCCCCCGCGGGTCGGAAGCTCCTCGCCCCCACCCGCGGCCCGTGACGGCGGTTCCCCCCCAAAGCCGCGGTTCGACCGCTCCATGGTACTGCGCGGCATGCTCACCGTCCATCGCGCCGACTTCTCCGAGCCCTACACCACCTAGTGAGTGACCGTTTATCTCCGACCGACGCCTTATCACTTTTCACTCTTATCTCCAGATGGAGATTCCCGTTTTCCTTTTCCGCCCCCGGCCCCGTAGGAGCTCGTAGTGACCGGTCCGTGTGTCGACAGGTGGGACGCGGGTAGCGGCGCGGCGCGGCTTGACCTGCATGAGGGCGCCACCTCCACCTACCGCACAGTGCTGCCCGACGGACGCATGCGCCTCGTCGAGGTGACACCTTACTTTGTTTCTATGTATTCCTAAAATCGCGCAGATCAAAGACGGGCAGGAGTAATAAACCTCCAGCGTTTCCTCAGATGGGTATGGACCGGACGGGAGAGCGAGACGTGCGACGCTGCGGAGTCTCCACTCCTCACACCCCCACCGCCGCAGACCGCGCGCACCCCGCGCTGCCCGACACCGAGCCCTTCAGTTTCTTCGGTACGTCTCTCTTCACTCGCTTTCCGACCGATCGTGTCGACGACATCGTCTCAGGAGTGGTCTCCGTCCGTTACTGTCTCGTGAGGCTCGTGTGAGACATTCCAAATCCAAATAAATCCGTGACTTCGATTCATGCCCTCAATGCTGTCCATGGTTTCAATCTTTCGACAGGTGCGGTGAAATCCTGATTATCAATTTACCTTAATCTTTATGACCAGTCATTTTGTGTTTAATAGTTACTATAGTTGAGTGCAAAGGCGCATAAGTTCAAACGGTGATTTGTACCTTGCAGGGTACCAGGAGGGCAGTCAGACAGAGGTGTGGCGACATACGGTGCAAGCGCGCGCGGGAGAATACGGTGCCGCGCGCGGGGAGAGCCTCGTCTACAGGCACGAGCTGCGCGTGACGCGCGGGACCAACGGCACTGCCATGCCACGCCTGTGAGCACAATTCGATACCGCTTCGACTCTCATATTCTATACAACGTGTTAATGAATTAACGCAAAACCTCATACACCCCAACTGATTTATAACAAAATAATTAGATTGAAACAATAATTTAATTATTTTGATACTTAAAATTTAAAGTTATTCGTATTTTAAGTTTTGAGGCAAAAACGTTTTGTTATCATTTCAGCAATGAATGAAAGCGCTAACGTACTCATGGATACATTTTAATAATCTTGTTTTAGTAGTAAGTAGGGTGAGTGTGCCCGTGCGGTGGGTTGACATCGGGTTCAGTAAATTTGAAACTTAACAAAAAAAAATTTTTATATTTTGAAAAAAATTACCTATGTTGAAACCATGATAATTCGATTCTGCTCTCGATTCTATACAAACTACTTTCTAGTTTTGCGTTAATTCATTAACACGTTGCATAACATGTACCTTCACGTGATCGGCTTTGGAAATGTATCAAAAGTCACAAGCCTAGTTTACATAGCGAGGACATGTTCCTAAACGGGACGCTGCTCGTGGCAGATCTGCTTTGAATATCTTTGCTTCGACATTAACGCCGGAAGAGCGAGATCCCTAACACCTTCAATCATTACTAATAATAATGTCTCCGCGGTGGTCAGGTACTCGTTGTCGGTGGACAGCAGCGTGCTGGGCCCGGACTGCGACGGCTACACGCACGAGTACAGCGAGGCGCGCGCGGAGGACCACGACCCCACCATGTTCAGAATCGACATCGGTAACCTTCAGTCACTGGTCGCCTTAAGCAGGCACTACATTCTCGCCGAGAACAGCCGAGAACGATAGTGTGGATGCCCTCCATTGTTCTCGTTGTGTCATAAGGCGTAGTAATTTTCCTTGAATGTTCACGCCGAGAATTCTTGCAGAGAAGTTCTCGCGAGAGTCAAGTGTCTGCTTTAGACTTGACGAGAGATACTCTAGATATAATGGGTCTTCAGCGAAGCAGAATATCCTGAGGACATCTGCATACCTAAGCTTCAGTTTATGCAGATTGTTGAATGCCTTCTTTTGATGCGTATTTGAAATCCGCCGATCATTATTGAATCGAGTATGCGAGGTCGATCGACCGAGTGTACACGTTCAGTCCTAACGATGGAGATATAACCTAGAATCAAACATCTTAACGGGTTCTTACCGTGTTTTGGCATATTTGAGTTCCCGATATTTCGGCAGTGTTACAACTGCCATGATCACAGGATGACTGAGGAACTGCAGGTAGATTTTTAAGAGCCAACAAATCTGTCTACGCTCACTCTCGTTCGTTTACTCCGACCACTACTCCGAAACTCACTCGATTATTGTTGTTACTTTTGTCACTTGGTCCAGCCCGACAAAATACACTGACTGTGTCACTCCGAAATTTGTTCGAACCCGAGTATGACGGTGAAACACTTTTCCCCATGTTTAACCACCGGATTCCACGTACTTGACAATTTGAAACCATCCTCTCTGTTGAAATTACGATGTTTCTTAATTTCAATCGCTTCTCTCACCATTCTTGGGTAGTAATGACGGTGTGTATAGAGGACCCGTGGTTCGTGCCACTCAATCCAATGGTTTAGAGCCCGCCTCGAGAAGATGTTGTGCGATGGCGGACTTTTGAGGGTCATTGTTTTTCACCGCCTTAATGTGCTCCTTCATACGACACAAAATGGTCCTCTTCGTCTGCCAAATGTATGAGCTACCGCAGCTACAGTCTACTTTATATACACCAGGGCACTCAAGAGGAAACCTATCCTTCGGTGAGCGTAATGCTTGCATAATCTTTCCAAGAGGAGTAATCACAGTGGAGATTGAGTATTTACTCAAAATCCTGCCTATTTTGTCCCTTACTCTTTTGATATACGGCAAAAACGCATTTTGTCGCTCGACCGTTGGTGGTTTCTGACGCATCCTCTTTTGTTTTATCCCAGCGATATCCACACCGTATCCATTCTTCCGTAATACGGGCACGGTTTGTGAGTGAGGAAATCACGGAGTTGAGATGTCGTGGATGATGGTGTGAAGTTGCATGTAAGTAGCGGTCTGTGTGTGTGGGTTTCCTATAGACTGTATGACTCAGAGTACCATTCCGGCGCACCGACACTTTTACGTCAAGGAACGCCAAGGACCTCTCCGTCTCGGTCTCCAATGTGAAGCGCATGTTGTTGTGTGCAACATTGAGATGTGACAACAAACTATCAACCGCTTTTTCCCCAGCTTCCAGAATACATAATACATCGTCAACGTACCTTTTCCACAGTTTTGTCGGCATTGGTGCTATGGCGAGGGCTTGGTCTTCAAAATGCTCCATCCAGATATTAGCTAGAACCGGAGCGACTGGACTACCCATAGCTACACCATCTACTTGCAGAAAATACTGTTCGCGATAAACGAAGTAACTGGAAATCAGGCAGTGTTCTAGCAGTGTCATATACTCCAACGGGATGTCATTTGTGCGGCACTTCGACTTCAGAACTTTTAAATTTTTTTTTAAATAACGCTCACAGGCACATACATTGTAATGATCCCAAGAAAGCACTATTAATAGGCTGTTTATTATGGAAACCATACAACAACGGCACAAACATGTATACACTCCAATACAACTTCTATACACTCCTGAACTGGCATATTGGTAAACAAGGATTCGACGTCGAAACTGACCATCAACTCATTTACCTCAACCTTAGTGTCTTGCAGCAAGCTGACGAAGTGTCGAGAGTCCTTTACATATGGAGACTAGGGATTTTGGTCTCGGTAGCATTTTTGGTCCCGGGACCAGTCTCGGATTCTCAAACCCCAGTCCCGGGATTCCCGGGAAATTCGAGACTGTGTGGCTTAATTAAAAAATACAAGGAATTATCGGTGTTTTCTGGCTTTAAACAATCGTAGCGTATAGGTAAAATGAATAAAATGTCAGAGGATATAAAATCTGATTTTTAATTTAAACCTAAATTCTTCCGTAGTAGTGCTTCATATTTACAATCTTGTTTATGTGAACTTAACTCACGTGTACGCTGTGAATGCGGTCACATTGGTCGAAATCCTCCGTAGTCAACACTTCACTATACCACATATTATGCACTTCGAACAGATCCCGTTGCGCACAATCGAGTTTATACCGACAAACTCGAATACGTCTACGAAGGAGTTTGCTACTGGCTTTGCGTAGAATATCTAAGGAACCGGGAATGTCGAAACGTGGTTTCATACGAACACACACGGGTAGTCACTATCGCAGCATTTTATCAAAAACACCAGCGATTCCCGTAGACACTCACACTTTTTCCGCAGACGTTCAAGATGTCGGATTTTCCTAAAACATTCTTTTGAGAGGTTTCGGTTTCGAAAAGTTGGAGCGCGAATCTTGAATCGATCCTAGAGTGAATGTTGTCGTTCCGTGTTGCAGAGGGTCTGTGCGAGGAGCGGCAGACGCTGAACATGTCGGACGCTGTGCACCGCGCGCGCCTCGAGCCGCTGCGCGAGTTCCTCATGCCGCACGGCGACACGCGCCACGACGCCGCGTTCGACAGGTATGGAATTAAGGCATCGAGAGTGCACAGTGCAGTGAGAGACTAGTAGTACGTATTTATACTTGTACGACTCCTTTTGTATATAAACAGTCGCCGGATTCGAAATCGTAATTTTATCATATTCTACGTAATACGAGCCGATGTATGTATCTACGTCAGGTTCAAGATAGAGTTCGGACGTATATACCAAGACGACGCGGAGGAGGCGATGCGCAAGAACCTGTATGTGCGGCACACGCGCTTCGTGTCGTCGAGCAACAGGTTGAGCGCGCCGTTCGAGCTCGAGATCAACTTCCTCGCCGACCGGCTCGACGCCGAGCTCGACGTGCTGCTCGGCGTCGCCTTCGCCGACGATCCCGACGACGCGCTGGACTTCCCCTACTCCGACTCGCACCTGCGCACCATCGCCCGCGACCTCCCCGACGAGTTCGACTGGCGCCAGCACGGCGCCGTCTCCCCCGTCAAGTGTCAGTATACTCTTCGCTCCCCGCCGCCTCCCTCTCCGCGTGGTGACGTCGCTCCCTCACCCTCTCCGTGTGTGTTTTACAGACCAGGACTCGTGCAGTTCGTGCTGGGCGTTCGCGGTGACGGGCGCGGTGGAGGGCGCGCTGTTCGTGCGCACGCACACCCTCGTCGAGCTCGCCGAGCAGTGCCTCGTCGACTGCGCGCATTCGTACGTATATCTCCCGAGTTGAACTCCAGCCGAAAGTGTTGTAGCCACGGTCGTAGTGTTCTCATTCTCACGTGTACGATGTATTGTGCAGGAGCGGTGCGCACGGGTGTAACGGGACGTGGCCGAGCCACGCGTACGACTACATACGGGACGAGGGGCTGCCCGCGCGCGACCTCTACCCCCCCTACAGCAACAGGGTGATGCGCTGCCTCCACCCCCCCGTGCCCGCCGTCACACACATCTCCGGACACGTTAACGTCAAGCCCGAAGACGAGGTGGCGCTCAAGGTTAATAACCACTATACTAATTATCTTATCATTAGAGAACGAGAATTGCTGCTATATTGATAATTTTTCATAGATGGTCTGAAGGAGTTTTTTAAACTGGTTAACGTATTTTTGAGGACGCTATCTAACGTGAACGCTTCATAATTAACGAGTACTGGTATCAGTTTCACTGGTATGTGTTATAAAAGGGTGTCCCTTATGTTCCATAACTTTAATAATTATATTTTGAAAATCCATAATAGACATGACATAACGCTAATTCATACAACGTGTTAATAAATTAGCGCAAAACTTCATACACCCCAACTGATTTATAACAAAATAATTAGATTGAAACGATAATTTCATTATTTTGATAAGTAGTTAAAATTTAAAGTTATTCGCATTTTAAGTTTTGAGGTTTAAATGATTTGTTATTATTTCAGCAATGAATGAAAGCGCTAACGTACTCATGGATACATTTTAAGAATCTTGTTTTGGTAGTAAGTAGAGTGAGTGTGCCCGTGTGGTTCGGACATCGGGTTCAGAAAATTTAAAATTTTTATAAATAATTATTTATTTAATATTTTGAAAAAAATTACCTATGTTGAAACCATGATAATTCAATTCTGCTCTCGATTCTAACCAAACTACTTTCTAGTTTTGCGTTAATTCATTAACATGTTGTATAACTATTAAAATTTTTAATATGAAAATATATAGCATTATTTGACATAATAATGAAAATCCATAATTTTGAAAAACTCGTCTTTAGACCCCAGATCTAATTCGGTCGGTTAGGTTAGCGAGGAGCGAAGTGACGAGCATGTTAGGTTTCTTGCAACCACAGCCAGAAACGAAACGCTACTGTTTACCTAGGCCGCGGTCCGAATCACGCCAAAATCGATTTTTGCGCTCTCAAACGCGTTCCGATTTGGTGATAGCGCGATCACGTTAGACGGCGTGACGTCATTGATGACGTCATTATCAGCGCCATCTTGGAATTTCTGAGCCCATGCTCCACAGCGATATCACCGTGAGCCTTATGCCAAACCCAAAGAGTAATGTCAAACCACTGTCACTGTCAATGTCAAACTGATGTTTTAATGGCGGTTTTTGATACAATATAACGTGAATACAACTGTCAGTGGTTTGAGACCGGAAAAAGCGGTCCGATTTGAATAGCGCCGTAAGTTTTGAAATCGCGCTTTTTGTTTCGGACCAGCGATTATGGACGTTAGCACTGTGAGCTATGAAATGGTGAATCGGACCGTGGCCTTAGTCCACCCGAAAATAATTTTATAGCACTCCGTGACCTAAACCCGCACTTAGGTCACGGTTTTGCGTTACCTAAGTAGTCCATTATTACACGGATTACACCGTTCGAAAATGAATCCACTTTATTGCACAGATGCATAATAAAGAAAAGAAGGTACTTTTATAGCATTCCGTGACCTAAACCCGCACTTAGGTCACGGTTTTTCGTTACTAAGTAGTCCATTATTACACGGATTACATTACACCATTCGAAAATGAATCTACTTTATTGCACAGATGCATAATAAACAAAAGAAGGTACTTTTAAATGTGCTTTCAATCAATGTGACCAACATTGAAATCGCGAAATCCCCAACTGACTCCAAGTTACCCCCCCCCCCCCTCTACTTTAATTATATTTTATCATACCTATACTTACCCCTACGTACGCCCTACTTACACCCGCACCCCCTACTCACACCTTATTAGTATGTTGGTAGTAGGGTGCGAGTAAGGGATGCGCCTCCTAGTGCGTAGGGGGTGATTGGGGGGTGTAGCCCCTAGCTCGTTGGGGTGATTAGGGGGTGTACCCCCTAGCTCGTGGGGTGGTTAGGGGGTGTACCCCCAAGCTCGTGGGGGTGTAACCCTAGCCCGTGCTGGTGATTAGTGGTGTACCCCCTAGATCGTGGGGATGATTAAGGGGTGTACACCCTAGCTCGTGGGGGTCATTAGGGGGTGTACCCCCTAGTTCGTGGGGTGATTAGGGGGTATACCCCCTAGGTCGTGGGGAAGATTAAGGGGTGTACACCCTAGCTCGTGGGGGTCATTAGGTGGTGTACCCCCTATCTCGTGGGGGTGATTAGGGGGTGTACCTAAAAGTTCGTGGAGGTGATTAGGGGGTGCACCACCTAGTGCGTACCTGCGTAGAGGGTGAGTAGGGGCTGATGATGATGTGACGGTAGATGTGATTAGAGGTGAGTATTACCTATTGATTGTGGTTGCGATATATGAACGAAGCTTTTAAAGTTATGGTGGTGTCCTAAGGGGGGCTCCGCCCCCCGTGCCCCCTGGGGGGCTCCGCCCCTCCACCCCGCCGGGGGCTTCGCCCCCGGACCCCTTTCATGCCCTTTTCGTTAGTATACGTATTCATAGAATTAAAAAGTTCAACATGAAAGAGAATATCAATACATTAATAAAAAGTTGGCGGGTTTAGGTCACATCTACACTAATATTATAAAGAGGAAAGATTTGTACCTATTTTTGTATGTTTGTATGTTTGTAATGAATAGGCTCAAAAAGTACTGGGCCGATTTAAAAAATTCTTTCACCATTAGAAAGCTGCATTCACCCTGAGTAACATAGGCTATATTTATTGCTAGAAAAGATTAGACGTCCACCCGTGCGAAGCCGGGACGGGCCGCTATGAGCTATAAAATAGTATACGATACTCGTGACCTAAGTAAGTCCATTATTACACGGCGTTTATCGCCCTCGCTGCGCTTGGGCGATAATTCACGCCGTGCAATAATGGACTACTTAGGTCACACGTATCGTAATGTACTATTAGTCTCACCTCGGGGGGTTCACCTCGCCCCTTTACTCCCACGACAAGATTCGCAGACGCCATATTCAAATAATATTCCCTATGTCACTGTCAGTATTATTACGAATCTAACGACACATCATACATTAAAACCCATTTATAGGGTACAGAGCGTGTCAAAGAAATTGACATACATACAAATACTAATTTATTAGTGTTAAAATCATGTGTATTCATTTTAAGTTTTTTTAACGTTATGCATATTTACGTTATTCGTATTAAAGATATACTTTTTAAATCTTTACATTTAAACATTATGGATTTTAATGATTATGTGTTTTAAGTGTTAAGCGTTTTCAATATAGACATTTTTGATTATTATGGATTCTAATATAGACCCGTCATAAAATGCCCGCCTCGCTCTAACGCGTGTGTCCCGTGTCCGTCAGGTGGCGATCAGGAAGCACGCGCCCTCGGTGATCATCATCGACGCGAAGGCGAACAGTTTCATATTCTACAAGAAGGGCGTCCTGCAGGACGAGCGGTGGTATGATATCATGTACCTACCATAGTTTGATAAAACTTATCATAATGTCAGACATTATTGTTACGAGCGACGGGCTCCGGGATTGGAGTGAAACGCTAAGTCCAATTTACAGAGTTTATTGGGATACACTTACAAACGGTCCTCCTCGCAGGGACTCCCCGGACTGTCACTATTCACTTACTTTCACCGTCCACTACGTCACTACGGTGACGTCACAACACGCGACACGGCTATGACGTCACGACGACTAAGAACTGCCCCGCCAGTCCAAATTCGCCGCCTTTTATATACCGCAGATTCTTCCAGAATCCCTATTTTCGATGCTCTTTTCTTTATTCGTTTGTTTTCTTCCAGATATATCTAATCCCACCTTCTTTCCGGAAGATTCCAAAACACACCCATTTTTTTGTCTCTTTCCAAATATTCTTACTCCCTCTCTTCCTTCTAGAACATTTCTAAAGAACATTAAAATCTAAAAATGTTTTTGGCATGGACCGGATTTGAACCGTCACCCCAGGCATGGAAGTCCGAACCTCGCAGACCGCAAGACCACGGCGATTGTTTATAAACCCTCCGAATTTTTGAATGCCTTCTTACGTCTAACGTTTGACAGCGTCCGTGACATTATTTTATAAGATCTATAAACATTGGTGTGATCACCGGACTAACAAAGTCGACCCCAATTTCTATCAGTTTTTGGTACTTAAAATTCCACAATACCTACCTGTAAATTCTAGGTTACCTATGTTACCTACTTAAGTTGACTTCATAAATATAGTATCCCAAAATCACCTGCAAACGTGATTAAAGGCGACTTTAACTTTTAAATGATGTCCCTAAATCGCCTTAGAGTTGATATAAACAATTGGTAATGTTTGAACTTGTAGATAATATATGACATGACATTTTCTCATAAAGTTACAATAAATGAATAAAATGTACCGCAGAGAAATTACGCTCTTCCATTGACATGGTATGTACCTACAGGTGATTTGGGCAAAGTATCAAAAACCGACAGAAAATTGAATCGATTATTCACCTGGACGATCCGATCAGTTGGTACCTACACCAATACCTACGCGAATTCGAACCTTATTATAGTAACGCTATTCCGCAACGTGCCACCGACCACAATGCCGGCCATGCCGAACATGTGCCGTGCCACATGCGTAATGCTATACGTATTAATAAAATGTACTATATTCTGCGTGTCAACAGCAAAAAGGGTTCGAGGACGAAGTTGAACCACGCGATCCTGGCGGTGGGGTGGGGCAAGCAGCGCGGCGAGACGCACTTCTTAGCCAAGAACACGTACTCGGCGGCGTGGGGCGAGGCGGGCTACGTGCGCCTGCACGCGCGCTCCAACACCTGCGGCGTGCTCACGCTGCCCTCCTACCCCGAGCTGCGCGCGCCCGACCCCGACCGTGCAGACCTGCGCGCCGCCGCCGCCGCCGCCTTCGCCGCCCCCAGCAGCGAGGGCGACGACGACAGATAGGGCAGGGCCACTGTTGTTGTTATTTATTTATTTATTAAGAAATATCATAAAAATATTCAATTTGCTTACTATGCTACTATTGTAAATACGTAAGTATATGTGTAGTGATCTATTATGATCTAGTTCTAGATTATGATGTGCTTACAAAATGTAGCATAAAAGACTTTTGGGTGAGAAAACATTACCGTGTTTTGTAGGGTAAGGTGGGGTACAGTGAAGCACAGTAAAACAACCGCAATATTTCTATCTCTTTCTAACATTTTATCGGAACTAATTACACTGGTTTATGACGCAGCTGAGCCGCCATCTTGGTGCAGTTTTCATTTTCTAGTTGGACTGTCACCTGTTGTTTTTTTTGCAAAAATATTGTTTTTGGGAAATAATTCGGAGCATTTTTTACCCAGTTCTTTTCGATTTTACCAGAAAACAGTTCTGTAGAGACAAGTGGGCATATTTTTTGAATACTTGTTGTATATTTCTTATAATATTGGAATCAATCAAACGCCGGTATTCGTAACGTTAAAAAATTAAGACGTACATTCTTAAAATAAAGGTGGTCATGGGGTACAGTAAAACATGTTTTAGTGTGGCAAAGATCTTGAAAGTAATGAATATGATACTATTACTTGAGAAAATTTACAAAATTCCATGGTTTTTCAGTCCCATTAGAACCAGATATCACGAATTACGAGCAGTTGGTACAATTTCTCAGTTTGTACAAATACTCAGTTCGTTACAATTTTGATGATAAGATTTAGCAATTTGTACAATCTGTCAATAATACCCACACTCAGTATAATTTCTCGGTTTTTACAAATGCTCAATTCCACTACACTTTTTGCTTAACCTTAAGGCAAGAAAATTAAAACCAAACGCCAATCAAAAAAAATTATTGTTTTCCTAAAAATATTTTGAAACATTTTAATTTGAGTTAATTTTACTTTTCCTTTTTTTTCATTATAAATGTTCATTTTCTATACAGTGTTGTATTATGTTGTACTGTGTCCTAACATGTTTCACTGTACCCCTACCCTTGTTTTACCTGTTTCTCTGTACCCCAGATCTGGGGTACAGAGAAACAGAAATTTGATCTCGAAAAATTGCCAATAACTTTAGTGACTTACAGATTAAGTTTGATATTGTTGATTATATAAGAGATGACCTATGTTAAATTATGTTACAAGAGTTTGTCAAAATAATAAATCGTTTTTTTTCTATGACCAAAAAACACTTTTTCGTTTCACTATGCCCCACCTTACCCTACTTCATACTTCATTCCATAAAAGAATAGAAAGATATTTCAATTTCTATATCTGTTTAGCTTTTGTCCAAATGCAATTTATTTCTAAGAATACCTACTTCAGTATACTACTGTTAGACGTATCATGAACGTTATAGTGCCATGTTACTTAGTACCGTTACGTTTTATAATAAATAGTTGCCACTATCGTTACGACTGTTGTTTTCCTTGGTTCTACTTGCATGTTCTCCGTCTCTCTGTTTCTCTGTACCCCAGATCTGGGGTACAGAGAAACAGAAATTTGATCTCGAAAAATTGCCAATAACTTTAGTTTAGAGACTTACAGATTAAGTTTGATATTGTTGATTATATAAGGGATGACCTATGTTAAATTATGTTACAAGAGTTTGTCAAAATAATAAATAGTTTTTTTTCTATGACCAAAAAACACTTTTTCGTTTCACTATGCCCCACCTTACCCTACTTCATACTTCATTCCATAAAAGAATAGAAGAAAGATATTTCAATTTCTATATCTGTTTAGCTTTTGTCCAAATGCAATTTATTTCTAAGAATACCTACTTCAGTATACTACTGTTAGACGTATCATGAACGTTATATAGTGCCATGTTACTAAGTACCGTTTAGACATGAGCGCCGCGCCGGCGCGCCGCCGCCGCCGCGATTTCTTTCGCGCCGCCGCCGCCGATTGAAACGGTCGGCGCGCCGACCTTGAGCTGAGTGAGATAATTCCCCGAAATGGTGGTTTTTTGGAACCCGTATTCACTTTTATTTGCATTTTTGGAGACTTAGACGTTATTAAGAAACAACTTAGTGAAATATTGATCCCTTTTTTAAGCTAAATGATTATTTCATTACTAGAAACTATGCATAGAAGAACATTGTTCTTATCAATCGATTTTTTAATTGCTTTAACCAGAATGTCATGCCATGCCATCTATGTCATTCCATGCTACAATCAAATAGAAACAAGTGCGAGATCAACATTTTTCAGAATTCCTATCTCAGCCAGGACAGGAATCTATACTTCATGGCTAATAGAGACCAATCGCGCTAAATAAATCTCCACTGAACCCTGATTGGACCGCGTGTGAACTACAACTTTTGATACCAACTCCACATTCATCCGTGAACACCCGTGAACAGCGCGAACTCGAATGTGAATGGCTTTCGCGGCTATTCAGGCGTTTCACGCGCGTTCACGCCGCACCGCCTTCTTCCCCGTTCGGAGTCGGTATTTTTGCCCGCTTCAAAGGGTTCGTGGGTCGCAAACCTAGCGTAAACGCAAACCATCCACACTAGCAGCGTGACGTGAACGCATTAAAACGCGTGACGTGGTGACGTGACGTTGTGTTTATTTGTTTACGTACTTACGTGAAAATGAACGTCTCTCGGACTAAATAAGCATGTGCTCATATTGATTTGAGTGTTTTTATGCCAAACCCATTTTATATAGAAATAAAATGAAAATGCATGACGGGACGGACGTATAAGCGAAATTATGAATATTCAAAATAATGATTAAAAAAAAAGGATTGTCTAATGTCCAGTTACAGGAATTCTAGGAAAAAAGTGAAGGATTCTATAAAATCTGGAGCAATATGTAACAGTAGCTAATATTTCGGCGTCCATTTTCGTTGAGCGCGTGAACCAAACTATGAACGATTGCGAGTTTGGAAGGACATATTTTTCACGCTGACTTCGCGGGCAATTCACGACGTGAATTACACATTCGGTATCGTTTGACAGCTGTTAGAGCCATTTTGTCAGATAGCTCAGACATTAAGGATGTCCATCACATACTAAATAAGTCAAATTTAGTGCGATACGGAATTCAACACAGTTGAACACTACAGTAGTATCAGGATTATAAGTCTCCCCGATGTACCTGTGAAGTTGACAAATTTTAATAGCGCGCGATATTATATCGACCAATCAGGATGTGCCACATTTATTTCCTTGCCACGATTGACTAATTGTTTTCGCGCCCGTACTGCAACATGATTTTAATGTGATTAGAACTGAAAATGAATAAGGATTCGATGTTTCGAAGTAACGCGATCGGGGCCCCTGCATAGTGTTCTGTTCAACTTGGCAAACATGCCCGAAAAAAATGAGGGTACTGCCTCTACGCAAAAACATCACTATCACGCATAACCTGGAAAATTATTAGTTCCACCTGTCAACACCACTAATAAGGTTTATTGCAAAGCTGTAGCTACTGAGGCCGAATAGCCTTTGTGAACTAATAATAGAGTCAAAAGTTATCTCCATTATTACTCAGGCTGTGCTGGAATCCTGGCAGCGATGCCAGATTGTCTGGTGCATTGACAAAATGAGAAAGGTTAAACTGTATGATGCTCCTACTATGACCGACTGTCCAATTACCTATTACATTAGCAGACAAGACCAATTTGACTGCAAAAGAGTGAAACAGTGTAATGTTATATCCCCGAATGGATATGTTTACTAAAGCATTTGAGGATGCTAAATTGGACAGGGCAAGTATACATCTCGTGACTGTGTTTTGCCCATAATTATAATCCTCATGACGTAATCGCTGCAAGACCTTAGTAGGATACTAAGCAACCTCAATGCCACTTCCTTCCAAATGCTCACTTCGTTTATAACCGATGGGAAGATTGAGGAGTTCGGGTTCTGAAATAAAGACCACTAATTGGAATGTCTCTTGGCACTTGGCCGATGACGGACAGCGACTGGATGAATTCAAAGGCGGAAGATAAGAGTTTTGATTTGCCGAGGGACAGGCCTATCTTTGTTCAGCAGTGGATGAAGATAGGTTGATGATGAAGTAAAAACTGTCATGTGGAATTCTTAAGGTCCTACTCGATCTTCATATTAATGCCCTACACAATTGAAATGTATGAAATGTAAGATAACAATACATCATCTAAAAAATATAAATTATTCTTAGAAAAAACTTGCAACCTACCTTATTATTTTATGTACGGACCTATTTTCTCTACATATATAGTTTGTTTTTACCATCCTGTACAACATAAGAAACAAAAAACTTTTTTTTTCTTTTTCTTTTGAAAATGTAGGTTTTTCAAGGTCACGCCGCCGACGCCGCCGCCGCCGACCCCTAAAAGTCGGCGCGCCGCCGCCGACCGATTATAAATCGGTGCTCATGTCTAGTACCGTTACGTTTTATAATAAATAGTTGTCACTATCGTTAGGTACGACTGTTGTTTTCCTTGGTTCTACTTGCATGTTCTCCGACTGAGAGTGAATGTATAACGAAGTGCCCTTGTGGCGGGGTGGCCAGAGGACCTCGCTATAAAAATATGCCCCTTTGGAGAAGGGCTGACCTATTTTATAGGTAGGTTATGTTCCTATAGTTTTAAGTAAAAGAGGAAATACAACTCAATATACATCTTTATTAGTTTACTAATCTAATCTCTTTACAGGGTGTTTTCCTAGCTAACACTATTTTACTTATCTCTTTTCTTATCTCAGTCAACGTCAGAAAAATCTGACCCCCTGAGTATTAAGAATTTGAGGCACAAGCTTCACGTAAAGGTGGAAATTCGTAGCCGACCGCATGCAGCATGCATGTCTATTACATTGTTACATGCAACCTAGTCGCCTATTACATTGTTGTATCACAAATTATATGCTTTAATTTATTTTCTATGCTAACTACATACTTTTAATAAATCGACAGTGGAAATTTCAAATGTCGTAAGGGACATTTTGTCGTAAGTCCACTGAATATACCACTGAACTCAGATTTTTTTTCTCTATCGATCTGTATATTTAAAATTTTGATATCTCTTAAAATGAAGGAGATACGAGGCCTATCATTTTGTAGTAAGTGACAAAAACATAAAAACTTAATGTCGTATGGTTCAAATTTTTGGTTCAAACTCTAATGTAGTTTTTTGCAACGTCGTAAGTCTTTTTAGTTATCAGCTTTAATACGTTGTAACCCACCTACAAAAAGATTATATAAATAAATAAATAAATAAATCATTTTTATTTCAGGTAAAAACACCCATAGTACACTTTAAATATACAAGTATATTAAAGTAAGATTAAAAATTAAAATTAGGATTATTATTATGTCAAACAACTACATAGGAGCTATGTCATTACATTACATCATTACATTACATTACATTTACCACTGAGCAGAACCTTTTGTAGAGTCATCGTCATATAGTGCTTCGATACCGAGTAAATGGTGCCAAACACTTCCTTTACAATCAGATTAGTACTATTCGTGAGTCTCGTATGAAACGAGGTCTTATGTCTCCTCATAACGGCAAAGAAGTCGTCAACCCTGCTCTCAGCAAACATGCCAGACGCACTACACCGCCAGGGCAGGTTGAGCATGGCCCGGAACGCGTTATTGTACTGTACACGAAGAGAGCTGTACGCTCTCTTCGTGTACCCGTACCACAGTTGGCTGGTGTAGAACGCCTGACAGTAGGCCTTAAACAGGGTCACTTTGACTTGTCGGGAATAGTGGCTGAATCTTCTAGCCAGCATGTTACTTCTACGAGCGATACCTCTCCTCTGTCTCTCCAAGTCATTATCGTCCTTTAAATTATCTGATATTATATGCCCCAGGTATTTGAATTCATTCACAATTTTTAGAGTAGTACCACACAGAATTATAGGCAAAACAACTTCTGGGCCTTTACCACATCTGAAAACCATAACTTCCGTCTTACTTACGTTGTATGTCAGATAGTGTTCATTCGAATAATTTTCACAAACTTTAATAAGCTTTCTAAGACCGTTGACTGAGGGGCTGAGGAGTACCATATCGTCGGCATAGCTTAAGTTATTGAGGCATTCATCACCTATATGACAACCGGTTCTGGCACTACTCAGCTCCTCAATCAGCTCGTTAATATACAAGTTGAACAGAACCGGTGAAGTCAGTCCACCCTGTCTGACACCACATGTCAGTTTGTAATTTTCAGATAATGCTTCACCCCACTTTACTTGGTTTAGTTGATTTGCATACCAATATTCTAACACATTTACTATGTCTGGGGGAACTTTAGTCTTTCTCAATTTGTCCCATAGTATATCGTAATTAATTGAGTCAAATGCGCGGCTCAGATCTAGGTAGCACGCGTATACGGTAGTATTTCTTGATAGGTACTTAGTTACAGTGTTTTTAAGAGCAAAAATCGCTAGGTCAGTTGACAGACCCTTACGAAATCCAAATTGGGCATTACTTAACGGAATATTATTCTCACCTAAGTGTTTGTTAATCAATCTTTCAAAAACCTTTGAGAATATTGTGGCTAGAGAGATGGGACGATAATTTGACAAACTAGAACAGTCACCGGTTCTGTTCTTGACAATAGGTACTACTGTGGTCTTCATAAATTCCTTTGGTAGGTAGCTATGGTCGATACAAGCATTGAAAAATAGTGTTATTTTTTCATACAACAATGGACTATATTCCTTTATATATGGAATATATTCCTTTACAACATAAATTCTGTTATAATAATTTCAAATTTGGAATGAATATTGTTGTAAGTAGCAACGCATTATTACTATATGTCCTTTACGACATTATGTATGAAAAAAGATATTTCAAGAAGGTTGAAATTTTCCTCTCTGTAGGGAAAATTTCAACCTTCTTGAGATATTTGAATAATTTTGATGATCATTGTCGTAAGTAGCAACAAATTATTACATTACGTCCTTTACGACGTTATATTTATAAATAATTTGAATCCATTATGTCCTTTACGACATTATTTTCACAAATAATTTTAAAGTTGTTGTATTACAACATTATTACAGTCATGCCAACTGTTATTATTTAAACTAAAATTAAACATTTCAAAGCGTTTTACCGCGTTTTAAAATATTTGTGTTCCTGATATTTCGGTAGTAAACTTATACAATACCGGCAAATCCGGCAATAAACTTGTATATTTTACAGAAGAACCAAAAACAAAATATTGCCTTAAAAACTTCATAACTTTTTAATTTATTTTTCTATTATAATGATTTCTAAACAAATTATTTAAGAACTTCTTAATCTATAACATACTATTGATCAAATCTTGCTTAGGACAATAGTATAGATTAGAAGATATAGTGTCCCTACACAATATGATTTTGGACACGTCGTGTCCGTTACGACGTTAAAAAAATTGCGATTGTGAAATAGTACATTACGATACGTGTGACCTAAGTAGTCCATTATTGCACGGCGTGAATTATCGCCCGAGCGCAGTGAGGGCGATAAACGCCGTGTAATAATGGACTTACTTAGGTCACGAGTATCGTATATATAGACAGCAGATATGATACGTGGTAATGATTTCAAATGTAACGTAAGAATAGGATTATCATTATCTTTTATTTCCTTCATGATCATCATCTTTTATCTCTTTCACTGATTCTACATTTACCACCGTTTCACAAGTAAATACCATGGAGAAGAAACGGCAAGAAACTCCATAGCAACCTAGCGTATGACGAGGTATTGAGTTCGGTCCGGCAGCGTGTGCACTCGGCGGCGTTCTCGAGTAGACTGTCCGGTGCCTCGCTCGGCTCTGTTATTTATAGTGCCAGGTAAGGTGGGGGCAACGGAAGCACGTGCGCGCACGTGCGCGCACGTGCGCGCACCTGCGCGCCTCGTAAGACCGTCCGTAACTTTCATGCACCTGCGCGCACCTGCGCGCCTCATAAGACTGTCCGTTCTTATGACTATCTCCGACACGGCCATCCTGCAAGACACACGTCCTCGTGTGTAGCTCTGAAACAATGAAAACAAAGCACAGTACATCGTTCGGTCTATCCTGACCACTTAAATAGGTACTCAGAAATGATTTTCTGTTACACACTACTGTAAGTCTTTTTACAGCCAGTGTATAACTACCAAGCTCTTCATTGGCAAGCCGATAATGGATCGGTCAGTATCGGGTCCTTTTCACGGATAAGCCAAAAACCAAAAGGTCAATATAATGCCAGTCGTTTTATTCACTTGGCCTGATGCAGAAATTAATACGTTGTTATAGTATGTTCATTGCAGGTGCAACTTGATGAAAATAACTCGCGTCTCCTTTTTTTACATTTTAATTTTAAAATGTTGTGTAATGTCGTCATGCATTCCTCGGCCTACCTGACGTCGCACACGTCCTCGTGTGATGGATGTTTTGGGTTGTCATCTGTGAATATTGAAATATAAGTTTGTATTACCGTTCGGCCAGACCTGATACCTCTGTTCTGCCGCATGGAGCGGCCTTCGACGCATGGAGCAGCCTCCACTGCATGGAGCAGCTTTACAATGTTGGATCTGTAAATAGTAATTTTATTACGGTTGTGGTCCTTCACGCTCTTTTCCTTTTTTTCCTCTTTTTTTTTCTTTCTCTTTTTCTTTCATCTTTTTTTTTTCATTTTAATCTTTTTTTTTTGTAATGTCCCCGTATGTCCCTATAGTTACCAAGACTAGACTGGACTCATCTCCCTGTAGCTTGTAACACTAGACTGGAGGCATGGGGATGGCCCCGAATGTCCCTATAGTTACTAAGACTAGACTGGACTCATGTCCTTGTAGCTTGTAACACTAGACTGGAGGCATGGGGATGGCCCCGAATGTCCCTGTAGCTACTAAGACTAGACTGGACTCATCTCCCTGTAGCTTGTAACACTAGACTGGAGGCATGGGGATGGCCCCGAATGTCCCTGTAGCTACTAAGACTAGACTGGACTCATCTCCCTGTAGCTTGTAACACTAGACTGGAGGAAACACATTTATCTGAATCAGAGCTAGAGGTATTTCAATGAGCTGAATGTTTACCCTGTCATGTTGAGCTCTTTCCGCGGCGGGAGGGCGGGTTAAACGGGCGAGTATAAATCTTCATTCTACGGAATATAAAAGAAACTACTCAAAGAGAACGTCTAGATGACGCAAAATCATTCACCCAAAGTCCTGTCGAAACCCAAAAGTTTCACTGTCACATCATTGTCACCTTTCTCCAGCGCAACTTCTCGAATAGCTGTGTCTTTTGTTCATGTGTGGTGTGTGTCCGCTACCAGAAAATACGCGCAAAAATGCATCTAAGGAGCTTGAGTACTCGCCGTTGCATTAAATAGAATAATAAATGGATAACGTACCATACGCGCGGATGGCAACCATCTGGTGGGCGCATAAAGTTCAGGTTTCCATCTCGGCTTCCTCGGCTGAGTGACGAAGGCGTGGCCCTACCATGTCACTGCTGCAGTGCGGCACAACGGCACGGAGTACGGCCAGCAAAAACAGTCAAAAGCAAAAACCTCCCGCCACTGGGTATTGGGGATACTTGCCATTAGCTGACAAAAGCGCCAAGTTATAATCTTATCAAAACGGTTACATAAAAAAAATAGAGTTACATGACCTCTTTTAATGTGAACAGCAAGATCGACCTTTCAGTGCATTGTTCAAAGCCACCAGAAAGTCCTTCTCTTCCAAACTCCAGTCCTTAACGGATGAAGATTTCTTCATGTCATGTTTTATTATTCCGGGTGGGTGGGCGGATTTTCTATGTGAGGATGGGCGGGTTATCCGCTGTTCGTTTGAGCTTAAAGAGTCATAAGCATTCAGTTGTCATCGTTATCATTACCATTTATTTGTGAGATACACGGTTCACAAACGACAACAAAAGCAAGATGAAGTTGGCCAGGCTTGACAACTTATCTCCACTATAAATTCATAATCAATCAAAAATTATAATGAACTAAACTAGTTACGACTCACCGGGCATAGTCACATGATGGTAGCTCAGTTTTTGCTCAGCAGTCTTACATCTACACCAAGCTGCATCATCTAGAATCGGCATTGCGCTGGCTTGGTCACGTCTCCAGTACCTCATAGGAATGAATTGGTTAGTATCAAATTGGGGCGAGTTGTCCGTTCACGAATCACAATCTATACGACTACTTACTCGACAGTCGAAATTACATAAAATTTGATTATGTTCGATATTATTATTACATTCGATATGACTCTACATTCGGTATGACTCTACATTCGATATGACTCTACATTCGATATGACTCTACATTCGATATGACTCTACAAAATGACAATAACATAAGACAAGATAAAGTTACGTTACCAAATCCGGATGTAGCTTGAACACCACTTCTGTACCGTATCACTCGAATTTCTACCTGGTAATGATGATGATGATGAATCCAAATGCGGTTTCGTGAATCCTTGACCACTTCTGATATAGACAGCAGATATGATACGTGGTAATGATTTCAAATGAAACGTAAGAATTGGATTATCATTATCTTTTATTTCCTTCATGATCATCATCTTTTATCTCTTTCACTGATTCTACATTTACCACCGTTTCACAAGTAAATACCATGGAGAAGAAACGGCAAGAAACTCCATAGCAACCTAGCGTATGACGAGGTATTGAGTTCGGTCCGGCAGCGTGTGCACTCGGCGGCGTTCTCGAGTAGACTGTCCGGTGCCTCGCTCGGCTCTGTTATTTATAGTGCCAGGTAAGGTGGGGGCAACGGAAACACGTGCGCGCACGTGCGCGCACCTGCGCGCCTCGTAAGACCGTCCGTAACTTTCATGCACCTGCGCGCACCTGCGCGCCTCATAAGACTGTCCGTTCTTATGACTATCTCCGACATATACTATTTTATAGCTCGTGTGACCTAAACCCGCCAACTTTTTATTATATTGATATTTTCGTTTTTTTTTTTAATGTTTATTTTATGTTTAACTTTTATTCTATGAATACGTATACCAACGAATAGGGTATAACGAGGGTCCGGGGGCGAAGCCCCCGGCGGGGTGGAGGGGCGGAGCCCCCCCGGGGGCACGGGGGGCGGAGCCCCCCGTAGGATACAACCACAACTTTAAAAGCTTCGTTCATATATCGCAACCTCAATCAATAGGTAATACTAACCTCTAATCACATCTACCGTCACATCATCATCAGCCCCTACTCACCCACTAAGCACGTACGCACTACATGGTGCACCCCCTAATCACCCCCATGAACTAGGGGGTACACCTCCTAATCACCCCCACGAGCTAGGGGGTACACCCCCTAATCACCAGCACGAGCTAGGGGGTACACCCCTTAATCATCCCACGAGCTAGGGGGTACACCCCCTAATCACCCCCACGAACCAGGGGCCCTAGGGGGTACACCCCTAATCACCCCCCCACGAGCTAGGGGGTACACCCCCTAATCACCAGCCCGGGCTAGGGGGTACACCCCCTAATCACCCCCACAAGCTAGGGGGTACACCCCCTAACCACCCCACGAGCTAGGGGGTACACCCCCTAATCACCCCAACGAGTTAGGGGTACACCCCCTAATCACCCCACGAGCTAGGAGTACACCCCTAATCACCTCCACAAGCTAGGGGGTACACCCCCTAATCACACCCACGAGCTAGGGGGTGCACCCCCTAATCACTACTACACACCCCTTACGCATTAGGGGGTGTACCCTCTTATCACCCCTATGCATCTCCAATCACCCTCTACGCACTAGGGGGCGCATCCCTTACTCGCACCCTACTACCAACATACTAATAAGGTGTGAGCAGGGGGTGCGGGTATAAGTAGGGCGTACGTAATATAATTAAAGTAGGGGGGGTAACTTGGAGTCAGTTGGGGATTTCGCGATTTCAATGTTGGTCACATTGATTGAAAGCACATTTAAAAGTACCTACCTTCTTTTGTTTATTATGCATCTGTGCAATAAAGTAGATTCATTTTCGAATGGTGTAATGTAATCCGTGTAATAATGGACTACTTAGTAACGAAAAACCGTGACCTAAGTGCGGGTTTAGGTCACGGAATGCTATAAAAGAACCTTCTTTTGTATATTATGCATCTGTGCAATAAAGTGGATTCATTTTCGAACGGTGTAATCCGTGTAATAATGGACTACTTAGGTAACGCAAAACCGTAACCTAAGTGCGGGTTTAGGTCACGGAGTGCTATAAAAAATATTGTGTAGGTATCCTAGGAATAATCATAATCATTTTGGCGTAAGTACCAGCCAGTACTATTCAATCTAAAATTAAATGTTGTAAAGCTATTTTAAACATCAGGTGATAAAAGAATTTTCAGTAAAAATTCTAATACCTGGTTCCAAGTTCCAATAAAATTACGCAAAACAATGTATTTTTTGCTTAGTAATGTTTTGTTAAAGCAGCTAGCTTTAGTTTGCACCACGGTTTAGCAACATTATTTACTTACAAACTATTGTTATATACCATTGTTTAAGAAAAGTAGCAGTAACTACCGATTATGCTACTATTTAGATTTTAGGACGAGAAAAATTAAAAAATCAACAAAAGATAAGAGAATAAGATACTAGATAATATCTACTTTTTAAATAGGAATAAAAAGTAGAGAGAGAACCATACAAAAAAGGTAGGAAACAGTTTCAGGTAGATAACACTTAGTACAGACTATACCCACATGAACAATTTACGGTGGTCTACTGACGAATAGAGGACCACCGTATGGTTTAAAACGAGGGGGAAATTCCCAAATAAATCTGTGTACGAAGATGTTCTCAAGCTTTCACTACTCTATCCTAACCAGCACTGCAACTTCCTCTCCACACAGTAAGCGCCCTGAAAATTTGGCCCTGCAGATTGGGATGATATCGCGGCAAGGCTATCTTTATCATTGTTTGTGAGCAGCGCTATTGGTAGTTTCTCGCTTCAAAATAGCACGGAGCCGGGGTCATACGCTTGTTTGGTTGCACTCTCTCCCTTCCTTCATTTTGGGAATGCTGCTCTACACTGATTCTTTGAACGTTGCTGAAGCCTTACATTCTAAATTGCAAGGTATGCTATTCCCAATGTATTTGTAGTGTCGGGTGGCAAATGTGTCGGTGGGAAATGGTTATCATGGATTAAGTTGTCAGCATTGAGCTGGAATGTAAGTATATCCGTCATCACGCCCTAAATGATATAATTCAATCAATCAATCAATCAATCAAATATACTTTATTTTACACCAAAATATAAAGAGTAAAATACAGAGAAAAAAATACAAGAGGCACAAAATAAGGCGGTCTTATCGCTAAGAAGCGATTCGCCATTTACTTGTGTCCGTAAACGTGTCGTGTGTCCTGGAGTACTCCGAGCTTGAGCCGCTTCCATGGTAAGCGTCCCGATGGTCTTAATTTAATTCCTTTCACAAAAAAAAAGGCATTGTCTGATTTGAAACGAGACCAGTATAAATGCACCTTTAGACCTAAGATAGACAATGCCATTTATAGTTCGGCGGGAGTGTAAGCTGTGACACCTAGGCTGGTTGTCCACTAGAGATGTGCGATGAAGCTAAGCTGTGTGCGAAGAATAAAATAAACAATCAGATCACTCCATTCTCATAGGGTGGCGTATAAAAGCTGAGTGAGTTGATCCTCGCTGGGGGTTAGTACCAGTAACTACCGCATAGAAAACGCAAAGAAAATTTACTTTCTTATACAACAAGGACAATTCTATACACGAAAAACATTACCGTCCTTCCGGGGCAGTTGCTAGTCGGATTGCAGACTTTATCAATAATTAATTGAATCAGGCATTAGGTACTTTCCGGAATTCCATGACTAAGAGAAGACTATTAGAGAAGACATTCGTTATTGTTATGACAAGAAGAGCTACATAGCTCTTTTTGGTGTCTTACAATTTAAACACCTATGGTCTACCTTGTGTATATGTCGCAACCTGTTTACGTAGAATTTTTATAAGCCGCATTACATAACGGACACCATAAACCACTCGAAATATAATGTAGTGTAGCCTGTGCCTTGTATCTTGCTCCATCCAAGACATAAAAGAGGCTCTCCCTCAAGGAATAGAGGTGACCAAGTACTGGAAAGACAAAGTGTGATCACCTTCAGATGAGAAAGAAGAATACATAATGACTGGCAGTCTAAAAAGAGCCGTTTCATATTCATTATACGGCGGATCCATATTTAGCCGGAATGTAAGTAATATGCCTGATCGAATGTTCGTCGCAGTGCATCAGCGCATCGCGTTCTTCAATACAGCATACACATTCGATTTAATGTAATTTAGCGGGTCATGAATCGCCGATTTGTTGGTTTTTAGATTCCTTTCTGACACAGCACCTCTAAGCCAGGGCAGCTAGGGAGCCGTACATCTAGTACAGTAGAGTAGGCCGTTACAACAACAATGGCGTTGAATATAGAAAATATATCAGTAAAAAGTGTAAATATTAATATATATATTAATATTTTTTTAGAACTATTGTTCTAACGGAGAAAATATGTCAAATACGGGTAAAAACAGACATTTGAAGGACAATGAAAACAAAACTAAACGTTGCTAATCTGAAATTCGGCTCCGTCATAGTAGTAATCTCATTGATTGGATCGAAAAATTTTATTTTATCTATCTTTAAAATTGTTATAATAGAGGCATGCTATCATAAGTGCGTGCGATGTAGTCGCATAAAAGGTAGAATCGTGGCTCCTTTGATGGGAAATTTGCCACAGCAGCGTCTTCTTCCAGGTGGATATCCTTTTGAAAGCGTAGGTGTCGATTATGCTAGCCCTGTCATGAGTGCTAGTCGCCAAGGTCGTGGATGTAGACTGGTGAAAGTCTACATTGCCATTTTCGTTTGTTTCGACCAAAGCTGTTCATCTAGAACTGGTAGGTGACTTAACAAGCAATAATTATTTACTGGCACTACGTAGATTCATATTCAGAAGGGGAAAACCTATTAACATCTACTCCGACAACGGTACCTCATTCGTTGGTGCGTATAACGAGCTTTCGAAATTCCTAAAAACTAATTGCAATTCTTTGAGTCATAGTTTGGCAAATGATAGCATTAAATTCCATTTTCCTCACTTTGGTGGTCTTTGGGAGGCGGGTGTAAAGTCAACCAAATATCATTTAGAACGTGTGTTGGGAAATTTTCATTTAACGTACGAAGAGCTTAACGTTAACGTTAACACCACGTTAACGCAAATTGAGGCGATATTGAACTCACGGCCGCTGACTCCACTTTCTTCGGACCCAGCGGATTGCACCCCACTAACACCCGGTCATTTTCTCATTGGGTGACCGCTAACCTCCTTTCCACTTCAAGATTATCAGCATCATTGCACCAGTCACTTAACCAGATTTCAACGTATTGAACAGCTTCGTCAGCTTTTTTGGGCAAGATGGAGTAAAGAGTTCGTATCAGAGCTACAACAGAGGGTTAAGTGGCGGTCCTGCAAGGATGTATTAAAGCTGGATTCACTGGTAGTGATCAAGGAAGATCATATGCCTCCATTGAAGTGGAAGCTAGGCAGGATTGTCGCAGTTTACCCTGGACCGGATGGCGTAGTTCGTGTGGCTGACATCAGGATATCTACTGGAGTGACCCGCAGGGCCTTTAGCAAAATTTGCACCCTGCCTGTGTCTTCAGAATCATCTGGTTGAAAGCTGCGTATCTTTCAACGCCCGGGGGCATGTTGATGCGCCTGTTACTAGCGAATAGCAAATGTTCTCGTGACCGCTCGGTTGAATTACGAGCAGTAGGTACAATTTCTCAGTTTGTACAAATACTCAGTTCGTTACAATTTTGATGATAAGATTTAGTGGGCTCTGCCCACACGATAAGAAGAAGTAGGTAGGTCAACCGGATTAAAAGTCGTAAAATCTCGTCCCAAACCCACGGTTAATATCCGTACAAATGTTTTAAAACATAAAATTGTTTTCTGTTTCGTTGAAATCCCTTTCTAGTTTATAACGTTCTTAGCCAAATAGCATGGCAAGTTTAGTAGTTAAAAGTATATTCACAAAAAAAATTAAATTGTTTTCATAGATTTTGAACTTACGTCACACTACACAGAACAGTGCTCTAAGTAAGCAAAGCACTCCACCATTGAGCCACGATTGCTTTAAAATTACTGTCGTAAATAAGCATTTCATACGTCTTGGTGAAGATTGGTTCAGCCGCGGAATATATAAGTTCAGTTAAGTTTCTAGAGTTCATATCTACGTCAGGAAACTTAAAACCATTTGATTTATGTTACATAATTTGTCATAGATGGCGCTTAAAAGATTTAGATAGGGAGGTCAGGTTCCTCTGAAGCTGACTGTACAACCTACTAGCGTATCCTAATATTAACTCTAGTCTTGTCGATCTAAGGAGTGAGAATAGGGATTAGGGACCCGGCGCGAGGGGGAGATGCCTAATGCCTGAAAGAGCTTGCCTTCAGGGGAATTTCAGGACTGAAGAGTTATCACACTGCCCGGAAACCCCATGCAGCGTGTATAACCTTTCAGGAGGGGAGGAGGAGGGGAGGAGGAGGGGCACTCGATAGTAGACCTGCCATATTTAAGATGAACGACTAACTAGCGCAGGCAATCGAAGATGGTGATCATGTTCTGGCAGTCCTATTAGACCTCTCCAAAGAGATTATAATGGTGAAGGAAAACATCGTGAGGAAACCTGCATACGCTGAAGAATTTCCATTGCTTATGTGAAGTCTACCAATCCGGATTGGGCACACGTGATCACGTGTCACGTGGTGGACTAACTAACACCCATAAGGTGTATAGGCACTGAGGGAGGGTAGGCCTGTGCCCTGCTCTGCAGCGGAACGTGTTGTAGGCTGATGATGATGATCACATAAATATTTAATTGATTCATTTGTTCAGATGTGAAGTTAGTTTTGTTGGTAAAACATTAACTATCAAATTAAACAAACAAATAAACAAGCGAGTGTCATAGTATAAACTATAAACCAGGGGTGGCCAAGACGTCGACCGTTGTCGAGTGTCGACCGGTCAACCATGTCGTCTTTTATGGTAGCCCGCGAAGAAACATCTAAAGCAACGCGCAATTTTTCAAAGACCGAAAATTCCTAAAATTCGTTTTTCTATTACTTACTAAAATATAAAATCGTTGATCGAATGAAATTATATGTCAGATTACAGTTTTTGAATGTAGACTGCCAGGTACTGGCCAGGTATATCTGAGTTTCAATGAAGACCGCGTACTTGAAAAGTTTGGCCACCCCTGGTATAAACAATAATTATTGAGTCAGTACTTCACCAAATTAAAATAATTGTAAAACGCAGAAATCAGAAATCAGAAACATTTATTCGTCATCATAGGTAAAAAGCACACTATTTAATAGTGTGTATAAAACAGCAAACTATTTAATAGTTTGCTGTGATAAGGTTCTAAAGTGGCCAAATCGGTGGGCGATTTTATAAGATATCACAGCTGGTGTATTGTATGTGGTCGTCATAATAACAAATCATTCGTAATAGCAATTTACCTGCTAACAAGGAAATCACAGTTGTCGTGCGTTGTATGACCTCGTGTGAACTTTGGTTTGGTGCATGAAACAACGTGTGTTTGTGAGCCTGAAACTGCCTAAAATCCTGCTGCCTGTCATGAATTCACGATTGTTTGGTTTGAGCTACTAACAAGTCCATAATACTAAACTAATCTGAGTGAGTTTGTTCCTTTTATTGTGCCTACAAAAGTCGAATGATTGTTGAACATTCTTATTCATCATAATTATCAATTGATCATTCTTAAGCCGATTAATCTTATTTCTGGTTAAATTGTGTTACATTAATACCAGCTACGTCGGAAAGCATGCTGAACTATCATTGATGTTTTGGACTCACACACCTCACATCGATGTTTTAGAAGATAAAATTCTATTTTATAAATTGAACCTTATTGCTATTGTGAATAGAGGTCATTGCACATACCACCGATATTTGCAAATTAATTGGTTCGAATTGCAGTTACGTGACATCATAGATAATTTCGCGCTCCCCTGCGTGACATCGGTGGTTCTGTACTTTGGTGAAACGTTTAGTACCTAAACTAGCGACTCGCCCCAGCTTCGCACGGGCGCAATGCTGATAAACCTTCCTCTTGAATCACAATATCTATTAAAAAAAAACGCATCAAAATCCGTTGTGTAGTTTTAAAGATCTGAGCATACATACAGCTGGAAGCGACTTTGTTTTACAGGGTATTAGGGTAAACAGTTTCATTACTTTAATTGATTGATAGGTGATTGTACCCATGATACTGAACACATTTCCCATAGAAACCTTCAGGAAATTCACAAAAAAAAAGGCATTTTTGGGGATAAATCCCAACTATCCCACCCTGCCACAAGGGCACTTCGTTACATACATTCATTGTTGATATTAACACTCTCAGTCGCAGAACATGCCGCCGGTAGAAACAAGGAAAACAACAGTTGTAACGTCTCATTGACAACTACTTATTTATTATAAAACGTAACGGTACTAAGTAATATGGCACTAAGCACTAATATAACAACAACAGTGGCCCTGCCCTATCTGTCGTCGTCGCCCTTGCTGGCGGCGGCGGCGCGCAGGTCTTCGCGGTCGGGGTCGGACGCGCGCAGCACGGGGTAGGAGGGCAGCGTGAGCACGCCGCAGGTGTTGGAGCGCGCGTGCAGGCGCACGTAGCCCGCCTCGCCCCACGCCGCCGAGTACGTGTTCTTGGCTATGAAGTGCGTCTCGCCGCGCTGCTTGCCCCACCCCACTGCCAGGATCGCGTGGTTCAACTTCTTCTTCGGACCCTTTTTGCTGTTAATAACACATATTATTGATACGTAGACTATTTACCGTCATCGGATGCATGTTGTGGAAATATCGCTCCGCGGGTTCGAATTCGCAGTTTATTACATTTTAATTTTCTGGGGTGATATCTTGCGAGTCATTGGTGTAGGTACTATGTTCACCTGACGAACTGATCGGATCATCCAGGTGAATAGTCGATTCAACTTTCTGTCAGTTTCTAATAAAGACCTAGTTTCGCCTAAATGTCCCAAATCACCTGTACACACCGCGACACATCAACCTATACAAAACCAATGTATAACGTGGTATAACGTCGCGCGTCCAGCTTATGTTGGTTTTGTATAGCATGATGTGTTGCCGTGTGTATGTACACACGGCGACACATTAGGTTACGCACCCTATATACCCATAACTACACTACGTACAAAACACAAAATAGTGCGGTAGAGAGCCTGCATAGACGCGGCTGCCGGCGCGGGCGCAGGGTGCTGGGAGACGAAACAACAACAACATACCGCACCCTCTCGCACGATTCGCAGCGTTCAACTTCTAAAAGTTCAAAGTCCAAACAGTTTGAAGGTTGTTGGTTGACTCATAACTTTTTTTTTTATTCGAGCTTAAATGCTGACTTTCGGCCTTTTTTGAGAAAACCCCTAAAAAATTCACCAAAAAAAATCCATGAGGCGGGAATTTTTTTTGGGGGCGTAGCAAGATATCAAAAGACCCCTCCTATCCACCAATTTAATTTGATCCTATCCACCAACTTACAGATATTAATCATTAAACACCCTGTATAATGATTAATGTCTGTAAGGACGTATAATAGTCAATAGATAAGAATAATCAAGGTATGCACATGATATATACCATCGCTCGTCCTGCAGGACGCCCTTCTTGTAGAATATGAAGCTCTTCGCCTTCGCGTCGACGATGATCACCGAGGGCGCGTGCTTCCTGATCGCCACCTGACGGACACGGGACACACGCGTTAGATCAGGGCGAGGCGGCCATTATAATGATGAGACAATTAGCATAGAAGGTAGTAGTTATTAACCTTGAGCGCCTCCTCGTCTTCGGGCTTGACGTTGACGTGTCCGGAGATGTGTGTGACGGCGGGCACGGGGGGGTGCCGGCAGCGCATAACCCTATTGCTGTAGGGGGGGTAAGCGGCGCGCGCGGGCAGCCCCTCGTCCCGTATGTAGTCGTACGCGTGACTCGGCCACGTCCCGTTACACCCGTGCGCACCGTGCCTGCACAATTCGTCGTACACGTGAGAATGAGAACACTACGACCGTGGCTACAACACTTTCGCCTGGAGTTCAACTCGGGAGATATACGTACGAATGCGCGCAGTCAACGAGGCACTGCTCGGCGAGCTCGACGAGGGTGCGCGTGCGCACGAACAGCGCGCCCTCCACCGCGCCCGTCACCGCGAACGCCCAGCACGACATGCACGAGTCCTGGTCTGTAACACACACACACGGGGGGGTGAGGGGGCGACGTCAAGGCGTGGGGAGGGGAGTGAGGCGGCCGAGAGCGAGGAGTATACTGACACTTGACGGGGGAGACGGCGCCGAGCGGGCGCCAGTCGAACTCGTCGGGGAGGTCGCGGCCGGCGGTGCGCAGGCGCGAGTCGGAGTAGGGGAATTCCTGCGCGTCGTCGCGGTCGTCGGCGAAGGCGACGCCGAGCAGCACGTCGAGCTCGGCGTCGAGCCGGTCGGCGAGGAAGTTGATCTCGAGCTCGAAATCCGCGCTCAGCCTGTTGCCCGATGACACGAAGCGCGTGTGTTGCACGTACAGGTTCTTGCGCACCGCCTCCTCCTCGTTGTCCTGGTACACGCGACCGAACTCCACTTTGAACCTGACGCACATACATCGGCTCGTTAAAATGGAATATGATAAAATGACAATTTCGACCGCAGCGACTGTTTATTTACAAAAGGAGTCAGTTGAGCATAAATACGCTCGCTACTATGTTATGTATCTGTCGTGTGCACTCTATTGAACTGTCAACCCTGTTGCGCTCAGAGACGAGATTGTGGAGTTAACTGGTAGCGACACGGTGCAAGTGTGCATCAGAGAATATATCGAAGATGCCTGAAGGGATGGTCACCTCATACAACACTATAGCACCATTTGGACATAATCTATCTATAATGCACACAGCCAAGGAGTGGAATGCCTTACCTGCGTCAGTATTTCCGAGTACTTACAACCCGAATTCCTTTAAAGTACGAGTGAATAGGCATCTTCTGGGTTAGCTCGCTACATCTACGACCCCATCTTCGTCCTGAGGACTGGATTGAGGTCAAGAGCAAATCCATAGTCAATAAAAAAAAAAATCTTCTGGTGAAAATTCCACATGGCATTCTTCTTCTTATATGGCATTAACTCAATGGGTATAGAACTTCCCCGAGTGATGTACTCATAGACTGGTTTTAGCGGCCAGAAAGCCGCTAACATTCTTCACCACGACCGCATGACATACCACAGTGTACAGAAGAAGAAGCGGCAGTACGTACTTGTCGAGGGCGGCGTCGTGGCGCGGGTCGCGCCGCGGCATGAGGAACTCGCGCAGCGGCTCGAGGCGCGCGCGGTGCACAGCGTCCGACATGTCCAGCGTCTGCCGCTCCTCGCACAGACCCTCTGCAACACGAAACGACAACATTTACTCTAGGATGGATGCGAGATTCGCACTCTACTTATGGATTTTCAAAACCGAAGTTGCAGAAGAAATTCATCATCAGAACATGCAGACATCAGAACAGAACATCATGAACATGGACTGCTGGTACAGGTCTATCTCCATCATGAGGACTATATAAGCGTGTACGCTGTACGGGCAGTCAACGCATACACAATGCTGATCGGCGGATTTCAAATACTCATCAGAATATCTTCAGAAGAAGGCATTCAACAATCTGCATAAGCTGAAGCGTAGGTATGCAGATTTCCTCAGGATATTCTCCTCTGAAGATCAATTATATCTAGAGAATCTTTTAGCTAGGCGACAGTTACCGATGTCAATGCTGAACACGGTGGGGTCGTGGTCCTGCGCGCGCACCTCGCTGTACTCGTGCGTGTAGCCATCGCAGTCCGCGCCCAGCACGCTGCTGTCCACCGACACCGAGTACCTGACCACCGCGGAGACATCATTATTAGTAGGTAAGTACAATGTATCATCATTATACACAATGATTAGAGGTTTAAGGGATCTCGCTCGTCCGGTGTTAATATGTCGAAGAAAGATCTTCAAAGCAGATATTCCACGAGCGGCGTTCCGTTTAGGAACATGTCCCCGCTATG
This sequence comes from Agonopterix subpropinquella, assembly GCA_922987775.1. Lineage (NCBI taxonomy): Eukaryota > Metazoa > Arthropoda > Insecta > Lepidoptera > Depressariidae > Agonopterix > Agonopterix subpropinquella. Next base: position 89,068 of record OV277694.1, on the reverse strand, counting down.
TTAACTAGGCTAGTGACTTTTGATACATTTCCAAACGTGAAGGTACATATCATATTAGAATATGAGAGTCTAGTATCGAATGGTGCTCACAGGCGTGGCACGGCGGCGCCGTCGGTCCCGCGCGTCACGCGCAGCTCGTGCCTGTAGACGAGAATCTCCCCGCGCGCCCCACCATCCTGCCCCTCGCTCCCCTGCACCGTGTGCCGCCACACCTCCGTCTGACTGCCCTCCTGGTACCCTGCAAGGTACAAATCACAGTTTGAACGTATGTTCCTTCACACTCAACTTAGTAAAACTATTTTTAATATTGCAACAAAATTACTGATCGCAGTGATTTGAGGTAAATTGACATCCAGGATTCCAACTGTCGAAAGTTCGAAACCATCGACCGCATTGAGGGCACAAAATCAAGAGAAATCAATCTCGTGACGGAATAATTTGGATTTGAAATGCCTCACATGAGACTCACGAGACGGTAACGAATGGAGAGCATTCCTGAGACGATGTCATCGACGCGATCAGTCAGAGAGCGAGTTAAGAGAGACGTACCGGAGAAACTGAAGGGCTCGGTGTCGGGCAGCGCGGGGTGCGCGCGGTCTGCGGCGGTGGGAGTGTGAGGAGTGGAGACTCCGCAACGTCGCACGTCTCGCTCACCCGTCCGGTCCATTCCCATCTGCGGAAACGTGGGAGATTTATTACTCCTGCCCGTCTTTGATCTGCGCATTACTTATACAAACAAAGTAAGGTGTCACCTCGACGAGGCGCATGCGTCCGTCGGGCAGCACGGTGCGGTAGGTGGAGGTGGCGCCCTCGTGCAGGTCGAGCCGCGCCGCGCCGCTACCCGCGTCCCACCTGCCGACACACGGACCGGTCACTACGAGCTCCTACGGGGCCGGGGGCGGAAAAGGGAAACAGGAAGATGGAGATAAGAGTAAAAAGTGATAAGGCGTCGGTCGGAGATAAACGGTCACTCACCAGGCGGTGTAGGGCTCAGAGAAGTCGGCGCGATGGATGGTGAGCATGCCGCGCAGTACCATGGAGCGATCGAACCGCGGCTTAGGAGGAGAGCCGCCGTCGCGGGCCGCGGGGGGAGGCAGGTAGTCGTGGGCCCCGGGGGGAGGCGGGGAGCCTCCGGCCCGCGGGGGCGGGGAGAGCTGTGCCGACAGCGAGGAGGAGGGGCGGTCCAGCAGCACGGCGGGGGGGAGGTGCGGTGCCTCGGGCGTCTGGGCACGGAACTTCGCCACCAGGTCCCGCGACGTCACTGCGGATCACAGTAAGGACACTGTCAGACGTTACACTCTTCTAAGAAGCCCAGAACTAGTGCCGACCGAGGGTCCTCATGTAGCGTAATGAACTGAACTGACCGACGCCACCGGCCACGTCCAGCTCCGGTAGCTCCGTTTGGTAGCGCCCGAAGCTCTGCTCATCTCTGTGCCTGTTCAGATTCGCGTCACATTCTGCAACATATAGAGTAGGTATGAGAGTAAATGAACGAGAGATGTAGAAGATATTGGACGGACAAGGTGAGATAGTTACCTCCATCGTTGACGCGCACCGGCACCGGCAGCGGCAGCACCAGCAGCGGCAGCGTCGCGGTGCGTCCTGCAACAATGTCGTGATTACGTTATGTGAAGCGACGATGATACGGTCACGCTCGCGTTGCGCGACCGAAGGCCACCCAGCTATAAAGTACCTATGTCACAATCACTGACGCTCGACTATTTATTGACCAAGAGTTGTTTATGGACTCCTCGTTTTAGTCAATTAAGTAGTAACTTGTTTATAAATAGTGGTAGGTACAGCCATTAAGACGGCGGTCTTACAGCGGCCACACCTCGGCCCGGCCGGTGGAGAGTGGTCGTGGTACTCACCGTCGGCTCCGATGGTCGGCAGGTCCACGGGGAACGGTTTCAGTGGAAACTCTGAAGATGCTGCATTTTTCGCGTATTCTGAAAAACAATTATAAAATGTTTAAGAAACCATTACCTACTTCAATTACATGCTATCACCAGTTATACTGTGCGCTATAGCAGCTCTGACAAGATTTTTAATATCTTTCTCTGGGGTGGCATGCGAGGGCTACCAGGAGGGCCATCACGTTCCCGATCGGGCACTCTAGAGGCACTCCTCTAGGCTCGGGATGACAAGACGGCATAATTCTGCACTCAGTACGGTAGGTAGGAACAGTATTCGATACTCACGCGACAGTAGCTGCAGCCACTGGTCGGCGGCGGAGGAGGCGTCGCCGCCCCCCCCGCGCGCGCGCACCGCGCCGCTCCCCCCCGCTCCCCCTGCCGCGCTCCGCGAGCTCGTGCACGTCCCTCCGCTCCAACCACCGCTCCGCCCTCGCCCGCCGTTGCGCCTGCGCTGACACAGGGCTCGGCTCACTAATAATACCTGTTAACATAGCGATGGAGAATGGAAAATTTATTGATGAAGCATTTGTAATCTGTCTAGCAATGCCTACACTATTCTATTATGAATTCAATAAAACAAGAGTCAACTCAAAAATAATTATCATAAATAAACATCTATCTATTGATAAGATGTAGATTACTACCTAGGTACAATACTCGTTCAAGAACAGATTCGTCCGGACCCAAGTGAGCAACTTGCCGATGTAAAAACTGTTTCTTCACAAAAAATTGGATCGACCTACACTTCTCTGCCACTACCACAGCACCATGTGACAAATCTAGACGGTTTGAGTGAAAGACATTACATATATTATTTAGCGACATCCATACTTGGTCTGTAACTTATTTCGAAGTGGGACAATATTGAAGGGGCTAGCCCAGTGGCGACGTAACTCCCTGATAGGTCAACCGACCAGTAAACTTATCAATCGATCTAAACGCACCCAAAACGGGTACCTACGAAGAACGGACCTCGATATATAGTGGGACTACGCCGCGGATTAATGATGACATAATGACTGTGATCTTTAGGTAGATACCTACCTAGAATAACACTAACAAAAAAACTAATAATAATAACAAGTTAAATACTGTACACTGTATACTGTTAATACTAACATAAAAGTTTGTAAACGTGAAGCACGCCCGCCGGCCGCCATGTGTGGCAGAATATGTCGTGCTTCATGTCAATTATTATATTCTAAAGCATATGAATAGATAATAATGTGTAGTATTATTATCTATCAATATGATAAAAGGCAGGTCTTTGAGACGACGAGATCTCAGAGTATGGTGACAAATCGTTACAACTTTACTCAATATGTAGCTAATCAACGTAAATAGGTACCTACAGTTTTAAATTCATGTTTTTTTATTATTATTCATAATCCTGCTTAATCGATCCAAAAAAAATTTTTTTTTTTTAATTTTGCCATATTAATTTATTCTATTAAATCCTGTAGAATAGAGAAATGTGACATTATCTAGTTAAACTTGTTTATTCTAGATAAATTAGTAGGTACTAAAATAAATGTCGTGATCCCGGAAATGAGTCAAGTTGGAGCATCGGCCGGTGAATGTCAATGTCGAGGTTGGTTTTTTTCACTAATGAATAAAACATGAAGAAAACGTTACAAACACCCACGTGTCTCGTGTAGTTTAACAAATACATCTTTATTTCGTAGACATGTCCTAACCTATCGGGCAGGTGATGATGATAATGATATTAATATCGAAACTTAGCTTTCTCTTTGCTGCTAAACGATTTGCCAAACGCAATAACTGATGGCCAAATTTTTATGTACGCAGATGACGTTGCTGCAGTTATTACCGCGCAGTCTCTAGACATCCTTGAGCACCGATTGAATTCTGTCGCTCATCAGTTGATGGTGTGGTTTCGTCAAAATGGGTTGATCCTGAACCTCGCTAAAACCTCATATATGCAGTTCAACCTCTCGGGTCATGCACGTAGACCGTTGCTTGTTAATATTGACGGAGTTGTAATTGAGCAGGTCAAGTCTGCAGCCTTCTTGGAGTTCCAACTTGACCAGGCAGTGACATGGTGCGATCATGTTGACAAACTGTGCCAAAAGTTGGGCAGAGCCTGTTTCGCACTGGGCCGTTTGGCCTCTACCCTGTGTGTAGATGCAGTACGTACTTGCTATTTTGCAAGCGTTCAGTCTCTCCTACAATATGGTCTCGAGTTTTGGGGACGGGCAGCCGACTGGGAGAGAATATTCCGTATGCAAAAACGTGCCATTCGAGTTATTGCACGCGTGCCTTCAGACATATCTGCACGCCCATTTTTTGTGTCATTCGAAATAATGACACTGCCGTGTCTGCTTATATATCAGGTTGCCACGTATGTAAGAGCGAACCTCGACAAGTACCAGAAGCTAGGGGAACGTCACACGTACAATACGAGAAGTAGAAAACTGCTTAGTTCAATCCCACATTCATTGGAGAAAGCAACCAGAACGATACATGCGATGGGTCCCCCTGTGTACAACAGGCTGCCTGTTGAAATACGGGATGCCCCGAGCTTTGTTAATTTTAAATACAAGCTGCGTAAATGGCTTGTCGAGCAGTCCTTCTACAGTCATAATGAATATATGTTACTTAAAGTAACCACAAATTGATTATTTTTATATTTGACATTATTACTCTTGACATTTATAATTATAACTTTGTTAATTGTATTATTATTATTTTTTGTGACATGTAATGAATATTACGAATAAATTATGATTATGATTATGATTATGATTAATATCTGCTCATCTTGCTTTTGTCTCAATGATAAATTGAACTAATTGCGGAACTAAGCGATCTAATAGAAGCATTTGACTGAGTTCTTCATAAGATTTTGGTAACACTACTTGTAATTAATTTCCGTTGCAAAGTTTCTTTGAATCAAATTATAGTTTCTTTAGTTCTTGACACGAAATGACATCAACTTTATCTTAAATAAATAACATTTTTTATCACCCGTTTCGGTTCCGTCTAACCGTTTGGGAAGCTACGTAGTATCTTCACGTCCCAAATACCGCAGTGTCTTAAAACGAAAGTCTTCGATCAGTGTGTGTTGCCAGTGATGACATATGGAACAGAGACGTGGTCGTTCACTCAAGGCCTCATAAAAAGGCTGAAAGTCACCCAAAGGGCAATGGAGAGGGCTATGCTCGGAGTTTCCCTGCGAGATCGAATCAGAAACGAAGAGATCCGCAGAAGAACCAGAGTAACTGACATAGCCCAAAGAATTGCTAAACTAAAGTGGCAGTGGGCGGGGCACATTGCTCGCAGAACCGATGCGATGGCCGGTGGGGCCGAAAAGTTCTCGAGTGGCGACCGCGTACCGGAAAGCGCAGCGTGGGTAGGCCCCTCACACGGTGGACTGACGACCTGGTGAAGGCGGCGGGAAAACGTTGGATGAGGGCAGCGCAGGACCGGTCGTTATGGCGATCCTTGGGGGAGGCCTATGTCCAGCAGTGGACGTCCATCGGCTGAGATGATGATGATGATCACCTGTTTTAAAGATTTTGACTAAATAATTTTATTAGATGATAAATGAAAACTTCGCCATTAAATATCCTTCAAAAATACTTTAATTAATGTTCCAATAATATATATGTAGGTATCTAATACTCAATATATTTATTGGACTCATGTTGTGACCTAATTTAATTAGATATTATGTAACAATCACGACGTTCAACTAAAAAGACAATTATGTGTAATTGCTCGTGTAATTGTATCTTGTTACCGAATTAAGTTAAAGTGGTATACAAAGCATGACACTGCCTTGACACTGCGATGTTTTTTCATACATTTCTTCATCTCTACCTCTGACACAATACATGCCTACATATTATCCATAATTTGTTATTGTAGGTATGGATGCACGGTTAGGTAGGTATGTTGCGAAATTTCCACTCGCCTAAAGCAGTTTAGATAAAACGCATCAATTTATAAATATTATTATGTAACGTGAGTAACTCTATACACTAACACTTATGGTATTCGACTCGTTTTCTGTTTAAAGCTTTGGACCCCGGCCCTAGAATCACAGTTGTCTGACAAAAATGTACGGTTTTAAGTTAACATTGTTACTAATCAACCTACTAACAAAATTATGGATTTTATTTTTTGGTCCGAAATAAATGAGTATTTAATTTTTAATTTAATTTAAAATTTAAAGTGAAAGGAAATAGTCAAAAAAGTGAATTCAGGAGAGGAGAGGAGAGCGGCTGCACTGGAGAGTGGAGTGATCTTGTATTGGAAGAACTCTCCGGATGAAATAACCTCAGGGTTAAAAGCTCCAACAAAAAAAAGAGTTAAGAAAAATGTCCGCATTTTGCTTGTACGCAAGATGTTTAATTAGCTATTTAATCACTGGTAGCTCCTCCTCTCTAAATTAATTAATCGAAATAAGAAATCGAAAATATTTGGTCTGGTGTCACATATGTGATGTGATGTGATGATGATGATGGTGATGGTGATGCTTCATGGCCGTGTTCGACCACAGCGACTGATTATTAAAAAAAAAACGGCTGGCTGGCTAATATAAATATAAATATAAGTTAACAGCCATAGCTGTTAACTTTAAGAGTTTCGTTGATGTGCTCTCAGGTGGCTGATGTAGCCTATCTTGGCTTTAAAGTGCGTCCGCGCGACTACACATCAATTTTCTATTAAGGATAATCGTGGTTGCACTGGATGGCCGCGGGTGGACTGGCTTTAAGTTCATCGCGATTGGCATCGAGATCAGCCCTACGCTTCTTAGCCTCTAAGTCAAACACTTTGTTTATGAAGGGCAGCAGGCAGCAGGCAGCATGCAAGTATGCTGGGAGACTGGCTCCTCTCTACAAAACGAAATCGATCCAACGCGGATGCAGCAGCGGTGAAGTCTAGTTTACTGTTAAAATCTTAAAAAATAATTTTAACTAGATTCATCAATTTTAATTGTGAACTCTAAATGTCAGCGCACTAATTGCCGGCGCATCGAAGTAATTATATTTTGAAATGTTTTAGTAATGCTGATGATACAATTTTTATACTCATGCGGAATTTTATGAACATGATAGAGTTGTTTTGCTCTATGGAATTATGTTCGGAAATAAATGATCTTATTATGTTTTTTTTTATGAATTAACGAAATCAAGTAATTATACAAGGATAAATTAACAAGATAAGTAACCTACATAAATATACAAAGCCATTTAGTTAATTAGGTAGGAATGTAACGATGATTTATGAGATTATGAGACAGGGACGGACTCATGAATAAAAATAAGTCTCCTTGGTTGGAGCCTTGTTTTAACTTCATAAATTACGTGAGTGGGATATTTAAAGTACTACCTATAATGTTAATAAATAATCTGTAGATAAACGAGCAATGTCGGTCGGTCGGTCACTAGCATAAATTGCAGGATTCTATCACATCGCTTTAACATTAATATTCGCTCGATTGAGTTGAAACTTTGCATATTAGTTAATGAGTGACCCATTCTGCCTACCGCCTTACATAAGCGAAGACAAACTAAAGTATTCTAATAGTCGACCTTTTGCCTATCGGTTTAGAGTTCATAATTATTTCGAGATATTATCACACTTTATGGGTTTAAAATTACATCATCATACATTTTTCGCAATATAAAGTAGATGTTTAAATTTAATACAAAAACATATAATATTTAATTCAGTCCTCAAACCAAAGATTATATAAACATTGAAAGCTGACTCTTAAAAAAGTGAAGGTTAATGTAGAGCATTAATGGAATGCACAACTTTCCTAGATATGAGTAGAGTACAGTACCCGGCAAACATCTTGAAAAACGGGCAGAGGTGAGGGGTATGCACAGTAGTGATTTCACATACAAATTTTATTCTGTACAGCCATAGATTTGGTCAAGAAGTTTGCCAGCAAATGTACCGTTAGGTATGTACCGATCAGAAGGCCTAGCATGCCACTCCGGAGAAAACGACAAAAATAGAGACGAGCCTATGTCTTTGTTACATTGCGTATCTAAGCGAAGCTTTGGCGCGCGTGGCAAGATAACGCTACTGAAGAGAAGGAGCACTAATCAACGACTTATACGAAACTCGTGAAATAATGTCAATTCTATACCGATCCATCCAATCACAATCGATCAACAACAATACGGACACAGAAACTGGACAACACAGCAGTAACACCCTCTGCATAGTATACTACATAAAGACTATACACTACACATATATATATTAGTAGGTATACTATATCTATGACACTACACGATATACCTATACCTACGTAAGTACTATCACAGAGCACTATAAAGACTATTAACTACTCCGCGACATAACTATACACCTAACTATACACCCATTTTTTAATAATAAAAAAATAGTTTTATGATTGTATGTAGATAATGAATTAATGAAACTAAACAACTTTCCCAGGAACATGGGTCGAAAAAGGAGAAAAATAGTTTTTGAACTGAACTTCGATCGGCTGATCGGCGGCTTTTGTATGGAAAGTCATAACATTTTTCTTATTTTCCAACCCTTATGTTCCATATGAAAAGTCGTTTTAACACCCTCTGGTGCCGAGGTGTGTCCTCCTCACAGATAATGATGTCCAGCAGATGACGGTAACTACTGCGATCATTTATGAGATCAAGACACTTCTTTTATTCCCGCGTCCTTTCGGTTTTCACATTTCGACGTTACAAGCAACATCCCATCCATAATAATAGAGTTCACCACCATTGCTGACTGGCTAATCTTTACACTACTGCAGGAGTGATTGTCATATGCAGTACAGCTCATGCTGACACGAACGAAGAAAAATAATGGAGCTTTTTGTATGAGCTAATCGTCGATAATATATCGGCCCTTGTTTATTTAATGAAGTCTCACTCAGTCATCTCTTCCAGCTACCCTGATACACGGTCCTGTCCTCGTAACTAGGTACATAATAGTCGTCAGCAACTCACCGGTGACGCAGAGCGCCAGCGCGAGCGCCGCGTAAGCCACAAGTCCTGGCATCCTGCGGCTCGGTCTGGTGGTCCCGGGGACCCACTGGCTGTGCTGTGCTGTGCTGTGCTGTGGGGGTCACTGCGCGGTTCGTGGTCCGTCAGACGTCTGCGCTGCGCATGCCGTGCGTGTAGCGCCTCCACTGCGCGACTCACCGCCGGTACCTCGTGTTATACTCACCTTACGACTCTTCTTCACTATAAAGTTCAACTTCACACATGCTACGTAATATGCCCTCTCGAACGAGCGCCTTTGATACTTGTTGTGTACGCATAAGAGTGATGTTAGAGGACTTTGTGTTAGAGTGGAACTATTGAGGGACGAGCGACCGTCCCCCACCACGCACGTAGTGGTCACTCTGTCTAGTTTGTCGTGGGTTCGGCTTCTCAACGGCATTATTAATCAACCAGAACTGTGCTTCCTTTAAGTAGTATATACAGGTTCCTTCTTAATATGCTGGTTTTTTTTTCAGTCGATGATCACACCACACCATCAAACAGAACAACTTTCTCTATGGGATCAACATCGAATTTGCGAATAAAATACAACGTGTTAATGAATTAACGTAAAACTAGAAAGTAGTTTGTTTAGAATCGAGAGCAGAATCGAATTATCATGGTTTCAACATTGGTTTTTTTTTTTTAAATATTAAATAATATGTTTGCAAAATTTAAAATTTTCTGAACCCGATGTCGACCGACCGCACGGGCGCACTCACCCTACTTACTACCTAAACAAGATTATAAAAATGTATCCATGAGTACGTTAGCACTTTCTTTCAGTGCTGAAATGATAACAAATCATTTTTTCCTCAAAACTTAAAATGCGAATAACTTAAAATTTTTACTATCAAAATAATGAAATTATTGTTTCAATCTAATTATTTTGTTATAAATCAGTTGGGGTGTATGAGGTTTTGCGCTAATTCATTAACACGTTGTATATGGTGTCCCATTTGGCTAGAGTAAGATTGCAGTTCTGTATGAAACGACTGATTTTCTTCTTTTCACGATGTCCCATGATTTGAATTTAATTTTTTTACGGTTCCGTACCCAAAGGGTGAAAATGGGACCCTATTACTAATTTTATACATCTCACTCCTTTCAATTCCTTTCTTACTCATTTCACCTTTCAAACAATTTTAATCCATATTTTCTGTTAGCTTTTATGTAATTTTGTTTTTTCCTGTAGTTCGTTTGCTAAGTTTTCAACCACTATTATGTTACCTATTCATAATAGTAAATAATCATAAGGTGTAAGAATCGCCGCAGGTGTTCAGTCGGTCGGTCTGTCGGTCGGTCGGTCGGTTATATGTTGTTTACGACCTGTCTCGTTTAACGATCGGGTTTCGTCACTTATAGATCCATCAACGTCGCTCTCTGTCCTCCACATATTTATGATAGTAGGCGACCATCGAACGGTGCCTTCGACCCACCATTACATTAGCACTATGGAGTATGGATATTTTAATGATGTTCTCTTTATACAGTCTCTACTGTGCAGTGGTACTCGTACTGTTCCTTGCAGTTCATTAAGCTACGGATACATTCGGGTTAATGTTGATTTTAGACAATTTCCACTAAATGATAAATACATACAAAGTTTTAGGTTGATTCTATTATGTTCTTGTTGAAAGAAAGAAAAAGAAAATTGCTTTATTGCCAATTATTACTTAAAAAGAACATATAAATGGAGACAGAGGAGTGGACTTCAATGAGCAATACTTTAGTATATATAAGTAACAACTGCGCGCTTTGTAATAAAGCTTTTAACCAAAGCCTGGGGGTGGAGAATTGGGGATATTACGGTCGTGAGTTTATACAGGGTGTACAATAAAATGGGACAGCTACTCAAAGGGGTGCTTCAGACCATCAAACTGAACAACTTTCTCTATGGGACCAATATCGAAATCGCGAAAAAAAAATCCGCTCTCCCATACAAAACTGCAAACATAACTCGACTGAAATGTATGGGACGGCAGATTTTTTTTTCGCGATTTCGATATTGGTCCCATAGAGAAAGTTGTTCAGTTTGATGGTCTGAAGCACCCCTTTAAGTAGCTGTCCCATTTTATTGTACACCCTGTATAGGGTCCTTCTATTATGCTGACACTTTTTTAAGCGGACGGATGATTTTGTGGGTTATGAACGTTTTCCTTCTTTACTATAGTTAGAGAATACTTTCCGCTACTGAATATGGAATTTCAGTCCACTCAGGTACTACTTTGTGATGTGAGTGAATTAAAGCTTTTAATGTCCTCACTTTTTAGGGGTGGCGATATGGTCGTGAGTTTATATAAATGTACCTACTTAATATGTGTATGTAGGTATATACAACGTGTTAATGAATTAACGCAAAACTAGAAAGTAGTTTGTTTAGAATCGAGAGCAGAATCGAATTATCATGTTTTCAACATAGGTAATGTTTATCAAAATTTTTAATTAATTTATTTGTAAAATTTTAAATTTACTGGACCCGACGTCAACCCTCCGCACAGGCACACTCACCCAACTGACTACCAAAACAAGATAATTAAAATGTATCCATGAGTAGGTTAGCGCTTTCATTCATTGCTGAAATGATAAAAAATCGTTTTTGCCTCAAATCTTTAAATGCGAATAACTTTAAATTTTAACTATAAAAATAATTAAATTATTGTTTCAATCTAATTATTTTGTTATAAATCAGTAGGGGTGTATGAGGTTTTGCGTTAATTCATTAACACGTTGTATAGTAGAACGATTAACTGGAGCTCTTATAATATTATAATGAACACAATATTGAAGGGAGCACACTAGCACGCATTCCATTCATCGCACATCTCATTACAAACGTCACCTCGTCCCTTTAAATAATCACATTCATTATGCAAACATTTGTATTACTTACTGTGGTATTCCCTATCTCTACGTATAATAAGTATACGTAGGTATGCTATACGTATGACATCAAACCTTGATGCCGAAAAAATATATTAGTCACTAGATCTCTGTATTTCTTGCTGCTTATGTTTTTGGTGTAAATAAAGTATAATGCATATTTGATTTGATCTTCAATTTGATATAATGTAGGTAAATACAACTTAGTACATACATAAACTCACGACCGTAATCTCTTTCGGGGTGGTCAGAAACATAATAATGCCAACTTTCGGTAATAATGCTTACATTTAGCATTTTAAGTTTCAACATACATTATGTTATACATAAAAAAACTTATCCGCTACTTAACATTTCTTGAGAACGATCAAATCTGTTACGTCTTGCAATAAAAAGGCGAACTCGAAACCGACAACGGGCATGTATGAAGTGATGTGTGATGTATGGATGTGAACGAGACGAAAGAGATAAGTAGGTACGGATCGTATGGATGGCGCTCTTTAGTCTCTACCTACCCCACTGGGAAAGAGGCGTGACGTTATAGATATAGATAGATATAACCTGTTGGTTATAATGTAAGGTTAACCAATTTTAATTTTAATAAGAGAATAGAACATGTATAATATGGAATCGAAAGTCATATAAATTAAAGTAAAAAAAAAAGAAGTGATGCAGTCTCAAGATCACTTGACCACAAGTTTAGTAAAGAATCATATGAAACCGCCGAGTCTAGATCGATTGTTGAGAAACATTATATTAATATCGTTTAACATTAAATACTGATGAGTGATGTGATAGGTTGCCTGGTGATGTTACAAGTATACCAGCGCGCGTAGGTAGGTACATTGCAACTTCTTGTAATCAACTCCTAGACTTTACTACAGAACAGATTTCAACTGTATTTACTGTACTGTATTTATTCTTGCGAGTGTCATGCGAGGTGACGAAAGGACCAGCAATAAACGACTAACTTTAACAACTATATTACAAAAGAAATAAAGAACCAGAGTAGGAAAGAACAGGGCAAGTGAACCAGTTGATGAGGATTCTGTCTATGGAGGTGCTACTGGGAATGTTCCTCCATTGAAAAGGGAAGTACTTCCGCCAGGCTAGGTGTGATGCCTGGGGACCGGCCGTGGTCCAACAGTTCTTAGTTGGACCTTGTATATATATCGAATCTCTGTGATTATTTCTCTTGCGCGATTTTATGTCTTGCATTCGATTGTGAACCTTATTTGTAGTAGGTTACGAGTTACGTATTTAGGATGAACGTTGTCTTTGTAAGGAGCATATTTCCGCGAGCGACGGTATCGCCATCTGTTGGCATCTTTGCTATAACTTGTGGGTGCTGGAGATCTGTAGTAGTTCACTAGTTCCCCACATGTCTGTAGGTGGATACCGAACCGAACCGAACTGAACTTTTTTATTATAATATCTGTGACCGATCATAAATTGTTCGGCACACCAACTAGATACAGATAATTTTTTTGAATCTTTTCTCTATGTTGTCTCCATAGTGAAAGTTATTCAGTTTGATGGTCTTAACCACCCCTTTAAATATTCCTAGGTTGTTTTGTTACACTCTGTATACAGGGTCCTTCTTAATATACCTATAATATGCTGACACTTTTTAAGGGGATGATCAGACTATCAAACTGAACAACTTTCTCTATGACTCCAACATTGAAATCGCGAAAAAAAAATCAGCTGTCCCAAAATACTCAAGTAATAGGTTTAGTATAGAGCAGCAGATTTTTTTTCTCGATTTCTATGTCGTCGGTAAGTTATCGAGCACATTCGACAAAAATATTGTCTCAAAAAGGTTAGGTTAGGTTAGGTTTTTTAATCATCATAAATCCCGAGGAATTTTAATCAAATTTTTGATATCATTCTTTGTTTCCAAAATATCGAGCGCCAAAATCAAAAATTCGGTAAAAATTTAATTATTTTTTCACTATTTCGGCCATAACTTTTAAAGTTTTTGATTTTCTCGAATAATTCTTTTTGCAATGTACAGCTCTCGTGAATAACGAGTCTATCGAGCCTTTTTAGGGTTCCGTACCCAAAGGGTGAAAACGGGACCCTATTACTGAGCCTACGTGTAAGTTAATAATGTTGTGTTCTGTGGTGGTGTGGTACGGAACCCTCGGTGCGCGACTAGCCCGACTCGTACTTGACCGGTTTTATTTTAATATCATATCTTCAAAACTCTCCGAGATATAAGGGGATCGAACTTTTTCGTGAAATCGGAGACTATACTGGTGCGAACGAAAAGACAATTAGCATAAGCATATGCTCACGACTATATTCCCCGAGAGGGTAGTCAGAGATATTCTGAAACTTCAGAACATCCACGTTTCACTAGTTTTATTTAGACAATTTTATTCCTAAAAGTCAAAAGATGACCCTTAAGATTTCCTTTTACGGAATGACATTTAAGTAATATGACGTGAAAGAGACGATGTGACGAGAGAGGTCACGTCACTTCACGTCACGTCGCCGCGGGGGGCGCATAGAATAAGAACCTATACGGGGGGCGTCACGACACGACACAGTCGTCGGGCGGTGACGGTGCACTAACTGGGATTGAGATGTCCATATCCGCAATAATCAATTAAATGTATAATGCAAAGCTTTATTTAGTACAATCTATTTGTTATTATGAAAGCTCTATTGTCCGCGGTCTGGCCTGAGTCTGGGAGGTCGGAGCGTGATGTCGCGTCGCGTCGCGCGTGTCGCCCGCGGCTCGGTATCGGTGTACTATCTAATTCACTCTTCCAGTTTGATCACACACGAATACAATTTCAAGGTGCACCACCTCGGTGCTCGTGTCAATCATCATCAGCATTTATACCACCGCAAAGTACCTAAGTATACCTTCATGTTGTTTTTTAGTCCATCACTCGCCACAATTTCGTCTTCAACCACGAAAAGCCAACATACATATTATATGGTCCTTCTTAATATACTGGCGGTTTTTTAAGGGGATGATCAGACCAGACCGTCGCATCGAACTTAACAACTTTCTCTATAGGACTTAAATCGAAATCACGAAATTCACGAAAAATAAATCTGTCGTTTCATACAAAACTGCAACCCTACTCGACTCATAATGTACGGGGCAACTGAGTTTGATAGTCGGATCATCCTCTTAAAGGGCTATGTAAAAAAAATAGGATTCTTCAAAGCTCCATATATCATGAAGTACTAACAGTAGGAGTATGATTTGCGGATATGTGTAAATTGAACATATAATTGAAGTTTTGATTAGAGCTAAAACACGATTAAGACAAATTTTCTCGATAGAAAAACAAGCCAAAGTAGCCTCCGTTTTTGTCTATAAACGCTTGTAACTTCTAAACGGTGAATAATAGAAACATCAGACTTAATTTAAAAAAAAGAGATTGCTATTATCTAAGTTTTGATTAGAGCAGAATTGAACTAACATAAATAGTACAATCACAATTAAATAAAGTTTGTTTTTTCGCTTGATTCGTTCCAGGCGCGCGCGCCGCCCCGTCTCTTTCTCTCGCATCTGGCAGTAATATAAGCTATCACACGTCCGTTTCGCTAAAATTATTTTTCGACATAGGCTCTTAAAAACGGTCAACGTATTAAATTGGACCCTGAATAATAAAATAATACATTATTATAATGTTCCTTAAAACTCAATGAAACAAGGAGTACAGGTTCCACGCTGTAATCCAACCGTTCGCTTTCTGCATGACAGATGACAGGCTAACTGCCTGTCTACATTATAAGATTTATAAGCCACTAACACCCTGCTAACACCCATATTCTTAGTTGTTTTCTTGACATTTCCTCACTCGAGTGGAGGACGTTTTTGACATATTTTTTATGACAGAAATGTCAAAATCCTTCTCGACTCGAGTGAGGAAGCCGCAAGGAAACAACTAAGAATACGGGTGTAAGGGGTCTATTAGACCACCGTCAATTATTCCGAAGACATGTGTTACGTATGTCGATGCAGTTAGATCAGTATCATAATAGTGTTTCATGTCCCCGAGGGCACTGAAGTCCGGCTGAAGTCGGAGAGTTTGATGGCTGGCCGCGCATCGTTCATCGCTTGTCGCGCCTGTGTCGCCGTGTCGCCGCCGGCGATCGGTGCCGCGACACATTGTTCTCGTTATCTCTACATTACACCCATTAGTTAACTCTCTCCTATTTAATAATCTTTTATCAGTTAATTATGTAAGTCTATTGTACCGAGCCACTCTTTACTTTGATTTATGTCGAGTGCTGAATTGCATTTTTAATTACATTGCAATTAATCGAGTTCCACCACTTAAACCCTCTTAAGTTTGCCCTGGTTTTGTAATCATGTAAATATATTTTTTGTTGGCTCATTGGTCGTGTGGTGAAATCGAACGCACAGACCTATTATGTTCATAATGTTAGAATCCTTAATAATGTTTTAAGCAATATTATACAAAGGCAATAAACTAGCGTAAATCACCCACGTGCTACCACGTGACGTTACTATTACGAGACCGAAGCGTTAGATTTTGCGAACTTTTACCTACTTATCTACATCTACACTAATATTATAAAGCGGAAAGATTTGATTTTTTCTTTGTGTTTGTTTGTTTGTATTCGCGTATTCTTAGTTGTCGCCACGCGGCGGACAACTGGAAATAAAAAGTATCGATTGTCGCCAGTTGCGACGCGACTTATGGCAAAATATTTTGTCACGTGTTACCACCTCTATCAAATAAAATAAAATCGCGTAGGTGATTCAAAATTCGGTTTATCAATAGATACCTACTTATGTTTTGTATGACAACAAATATTACAGCAGTAAGCATAAGCTATATTTCATATATCTATTATCTACCCGTGCGAAGCCAGGGCGGGCCGCTAGTTCAGTATATAAAATAATTATGTGAGACTCGGACGCAATCATTTGGCTATTCACGCTGTTCTGCGGAGAAACGGGTGTCATGTTACTTACTTATTTATATTATAGTTGTTTTAAATAGAAGAGTGTCAATATTATGAATGTAAATGACTCATTGGGCAGGTAGTATAGACTAGAGGAAGGAAGTTGGAAAATGAATTGCTTGAGGGATGACATATGACATAATAATGTAAGGAATGGAAGGAGATGACATATTCTAAGGCAGGTGATCATGTAGGTACTGAAACATACTTTTAGTCTGACAGTTGAAGTTGAGGATTGAACTGACCCTAAACTTGGACAAAATGTGCATTAAGTAGCCAGTCCTTTCCTAACATATAAGTAGTATACCTACATAACGTTACTAATATGTATTTAATTAAGTTATGCACTTCGCACCACACAAGCTTTAATTTCTTCACGAAGCGAACATTATTTTGTTCTTATTGCTAAGTCTGGAGTTTCCCTCTTCCGTTTCGTTTTCCAAGTAAAGACGAGTCTATTCAATCCGGATTCAGAACGGTAACGCGCTACATCTTTACTTTTCGATAAAAAACTCAAATAAATAGGCGATAATTAAGGAAGGCCGCATCTTAAGTATTGTAAAAACCCCCGAGTACTCTGTGAAGTGCTTCCACATACCTACATATTACAGTGTATCTACTGCCGGCAGGTAGAAGATGACACAATGCGGCCTTGCGTGCGCCCGCGCAGCACCGCGCCGCCCCGCGCCGCGCCGGGGGCTATTCCGTCCAAACAACCATCATTAGATTCATTAGTTAGTTGTTATTTATTGACCGAGATTATAAAACAGTTCGGTGGCAGATAGACAATGCACAACCAATACCGCTGAAGATAGAAAAGTGATAGGAGAATATATAGGGGTGCAATAAGAAAGGATTTTTAGATATTCTAATTTCACGCGGACGAAGTCACAGGCTAAAGCTAGTTTTTTATAAACCTTGACTGGTTATATCACAGAGCTACATCATACATACACAAACTCACGCCCATAATCCCTTTCAGAGTAGTCAGAAACATTGCTAATAAAGCGCGTAATTACTTATATTTTATTTACAACACTAGTTAACATTTCCTATACCGAAAATCCCGGAATCTGGTTTTGTAATCCCGGCTCTTTGACTGCTGCAAAATCCCTGGATTTCCCGGTATTTTCGGTTCCGGTAATTCCCGGGAGAGGAAGGACAAGTTAAAATCGGCCGTAGCAGGGGCAAGGCTCTCCGAAAGAGGAACAAACGGGTCGGATGGTGTGCTCTTTTCCCGCCAGAGGTTGCATCTACTGTCACCTTGTGTGGGGTTGACACACTTTAGGATGTTTTTACGTCTCTTGGGTCTTTAAGTCACAGTCCGGACACTGCATACAAAAATTGAAATTGACAAGATGACGTCGGCACATGCGAAACCAAAGAAAAAAAATAACGTGACGATGCCGTGCACAAAGAAAAGTCAATGTCAGTTCAGGCGCGGGGTGCGCAGGGGGTGTGGTAGGATGCGTTCCGTTTTTGCTTTTTTAGCTCTAAAATTTGTGAGATGCCTAGTACGATGAAGAGTGTACTACCTTTGTTAAGTATAAATCTCGAGGATGTAACGATGAAGTATAATTACCTTAAGTCTTCTTCTTGGGTAACGAGTAACCAGGGCGAGGTAACCAGGGGGCGATAGAGGGGGTGAGGTATAAAGTTGGTGGGAGGAAGGGAGTGTCCGTATTGTATCTAGTAATAGATACCTTTTCTTATACTGTGCTTTAGTGTACCGTGGAGTATATTTGAATATATTTTAATGCCATGGATCGACTTCCAGTTTTGCGTCCGATGGCGCAATCCCAGCCAGTGGTTAAAGCATCTGCCTTATAAATCTACCTTTTTAGAATTTTAGTCTGTCTGTTTGTTTGTTTTTAACAGTATCACGCAAAAAATCATCAACAAAACAATTTTATTTGATAGCTTATGATTTGACTTAAAATCTGCTATACCGGGTGTTACAGGGTAAATAGTTGCATTACTTTAAGAGGGTGATTGTACCCATGATACTGAAACAATTTCTCTAAGTTGAGGTAAGATCAGGTGAAATAGGGGTCAAATGTTTTCCTATCACACATAAAAAAAAGTTACTAACTATAGGAAATTCGCAAAAAAATTTTTCTTTTCATTGCTTTTACAAACAACTTTTACTATAGGAGCAAACCTGTCCGAGCAAAAAAAATCTGCTGTTCCTTAAGTACTAAACTGCAATACCTACTCGACTCAAATGTATGAGACGGATGATTTTTTTTGTTCTCACAGGTTTGCTCCCATAGTAAAAGTTGTTCAGTTTGATGGGTGAAGTATGTGGTTTAAAAGTTAATGATACTTGTCTTTACACCCTGTATAGTGATTGCGTCACACAAAGACCAATACTTCACAGCGAGACTGGTGGTCAAGTGATCTATTAATTAAATCTGCAGGTCATGTCGCGCTCTCTCCGGCGCGGCGCCGGCGCAGCCTCGAGCGCGAGCAGTTCCCTCCTTGCCTTGGTCGCTACAACTAGGTACAGTGTAATAAAAACAACTAGTGCTGAAGCTCAGCGCAGCGGTCGCGACAGGTTAAGGGGCCATTCGTCCCGGAATCACCTGGGAAGGGGTCTCTTATTTTTCATTTTTGTACAAGATTTATACAAGTTACCGAAAGGAAAAACATACACAGTATTATCTAGTGAAATCATAAATTGAATACACGATTGAAATTACTTCACACGCTAGAATCTTTTTTCGAAAAGCTAAGAAAATAAAGCATTCTGCATTATTTTCTAGTATAAATAACTGGAATTTTACTCACAAATTCACCATTAGTTTATCTAGTGAAATCATAGAAAAACTAAGTATAAAAAGTACTATTATTAATTAAATCGAAAATATGGCACACGTACGCACTTTTCGGGGGGCTGAGCAATCGCGTTTCTCATAGAAAATATTATTATGAAAATATAATTATAATTATGCCCCCTTAATGCTCGCGCGGAATGCGGGGGCCGCCGGGAGGAGCGCGTCCCGGTACCGACTGGTCTATACACATTAGCACGGACGGGCGCAGCAGCAACGACGCAAAATATTACCTATTTTTATACCAATAGAGTTGAAGAGAACAGGATACTCCGACCTTATCGCACAGAACAGTTGGCGATTTCGATGTTGGTGCCATAGAGAAAGTTGTACAGTTTGACGGTCTGATCATACCTTTAAAAAATGTCCACAAATTAAGAAGGACCCTGTATAATATCCTTTAATTTTACTTTGATCTTAGCCCCGAAAGGGATTAAGGTCATAAGTTTATGTATGTATAGTATTCATATACAAGGTGTAACAAAGCACCCTAGTAATACTTAAGGGGGTGTGAAATAAACTGCTGTACCGACTCGACTAAAATTTATGTGACAGCAGATTTTTTTTTTCGCGATTTCGAAGTTGGCTCTATAGTGAAAGTTGTTCAGTTTGATGGTCTGAAGCACCCCATTAAGTATTACTAGGGTATTTTGTTACAGCCTGTATATCCATTTTTACATTGATCTAGCTGTGCCCGCCCGTCCCAATATAATGTGCCACGTCCCGTGTGCACACCGCGAGCATCTGCCGAGCTTCACCACCAGTAGTTGTTGTTACACTATGACTAGGTACAACGTGTACTCATACTCATACTTACGTTTTAATAAACTAGTTAATACATTTTCAAGCTTAATCATAATGTAAGGTCAAAGTTGATATTAAACATGTCCATCTCCATGTCCAGACCGATATTTTGAATTAATTATTTTTACAAATTACTTACTCAAATAATTTCACGATCGAATCGTATTTCTCTCTACGCAGGTATTTGAAATAAATTAACATTTGAATATTTAAATACTCTCGAGTTGATTACAAATCACATAATTATGTTAAATGATATGTGCGAAATTATAAACACATTTTGAGGAAACCGGAATACATACTTATAAGTAATTATTAAAACGTATAGGAGAACCATTTAATCAAGCCACAGATTAGAACGTCATCTGAATTATTACCGGCCGGCACACCGCTCTCCTTTACGCGCCGCTTCTCTATAAACAAGCTACAACCGTAATCTACAAAATATTGTATAGTATCTAAGAGGAAGTATCTCTTTATCTTTATTCTAACTTGATCTTAAGTGTAGTATGTAGATGGAGCCGAATATTAAATAATTTGTGGCAGAGTAACGTCGCGTCGTCGTGGCGTCGCAGGCTTCGCGTCGTCTCATAGAAAAGACATCAACGCGCGCATCAAACTTTATTACAAAACAAGCGTTTACATGTGACTTCGTCCGCAAGGGTTCCCGTCATCGTAGCGAGATAAATGATATATTATACCAGATTTTAAGTCTAATCATAAGTTTTCAAACAAAAAAGTGTCATTGAAATCGTTTTAGTAGTTTTCTCGTGATGCTCGAACATATACAAACGGACAGACAAAAAATTCAAAAAAGATACTGGAAAAAAGCTTCATTCACCCTAAAACCTTCGATTCACTAACAAACATACCTCAATGAACTGAAATTCCATATTTAGAAGCAAGGAAAATATTATCTAGTCCAGGCCGACTCGTACCAATGAGTTTTTCGAAATTTATGTACGATTTGTAACACCACTGGCTTTTCAGTAAAGGAAAACATCGTGAGGAAACCTGCATGCTTCAATTTCGAGGCATGTATTGTACCCACTGTCCATTACAAGTGGCGACGGGCTCACTCCCCGTCACACTGGACAGAGTTTCGGTACTACTAGTGAAACGTGGATGTTTTGAAGTTTCAGAATATCTCTGACTACCCCCTCGGGGAATATAGTCGTGCGCATATGCTTATGAAAATATTATCTGTAGGTATACTTAGTAAAGATGGAATAGTACATTACTGCAGCGGCCAGCAACAGAGGCATTGATGGACTAACGTGTAAATGTGGGCCGAGGCGAAGCCGAGGCACACATACGTAAGTCCATCAATGCCTAGTTGTGGCCAAGGCTTGTATAGTACTTTTCTCAAATAATGCGCGGAAATGAAAACAATAAATATTCTCAAATAATTCGCGGAAATTAAAACTCTTTTCAAAATCAATGACGAACAACGAACAACAATTTGTTTTTTTTTTCAATAAACAGCTTTCTATTTGCAAGCCAGTTCGAAATAATAAAAAAACAAATAAAATTAAATAAAACCTTTGATGAGTTACCTCCTTTGTCGCCATGTTTCGGAGTAAAAGATCGTTCCATTTTTAAATTACACGACAGATATGAGTTTAGTATGTAATTTATTTGGCCGCTAAACACGACAGATATGGATTTTCATACAACATTGCCGGCCGCTGCGCGCATGTATTTGGCCAGTACAGCAATGTCGATTTATCTCGAAGAAGGTTGTCAAAATAATGCTCACATTTCCAAGCATGTTTGAGAAAATTATACTTACCTACGTTCATAACCCACAAAATCGTCTGAGTGCAATAACTTGTCAATATATAGATGCAATCACCCTGCACTACTGCAGTTATACGAGCGTTAATATCATGATACAAACTTATATGAGATCACGCACCGCCGACCTGACCCCCATGCCCCATCCCTAAGCGGCGCCGGCGGTGTGATACTTACATAACATACTGCATAAACCAACCAATTCATATCTAATAATAATAGCAAGTGTCAGCGTCATCTTGAACAAGAAGTACCTAGGACTCCAAGGGTGGCCAACCTTTTCGGCAGCTGGGCCAAAATTCGGAAATAGATCTCTAGTCCTTATAATTATGTTGTCCAACTCCCACATACCTATTTTATCATTCGACACAAACATCATCGATCATGTCTGTATTTTGTTTTGAAAACCAATAATTTGACCAAAAGCGATACAAAATGAGATGTGATGTGAAGCAACACGCAAACACGCACAAGTGGTCAGATGTAGACGAACCTACCTGTCTACCTTATAGAGGCCGGTACCTATAGATAGATATACCTACTGCAGTCAGTTGAGTAACCGACCCTCAGCGCAGTCACCATCGCCGACCACTAATGGGGCATGCGTATGTATGTCTACCCACATACCTAGGCTAATACCTATATACTACTTATAAATTTCAAAAGACTAGGTGGTGCCCGGACTTCGAATTAATTTGCAGATGGCGCTGTTTAGTAGGTACACAAAATTTAGTAGCTTTTGCATGATGCTAGCACAAACAAACAGAATAACAGAAAAAACAGGCAAAACATCAAAAATATGGTTTCGAATCATCTTTTTACTATTATATAAAACTGTAACATTAGCTCGAAGTGTGTCTGTACATTGAAGTATTAAAAAAATTTACTGTTCCAAATCACAAATTTTTGGATTTTTAGGCTGTTTGTTTGAGCATCACCCAAAAAATACTGAACCGATTTTGATGAAAGTTTTTTTGTTTAAAAGCTTATGATTTGACTTGAAACCTGGTGTATCTATAATTTGTGCGGACGAAGTCGCAGGTAAAAGATCGTTCTATATATTAGTATCCTCCTAATTTTCTGTTATATTTCTAAAGGTGATGAAACTATGACTACTACGAGTAAGTACCTAGGAATATGATGATGACTGCCGGGTAGGTATCTCCCTGTTTATATGCTTAGTACATATTATGTAGTTGTTTGAATGTCGATGTAAACCGAAACATTAACAGTGCCATGGGAGCATATTTTTTTAGCCACGGCGCTGATTTATTATGAAAACGTTGCGTAGGCAGATATAGGTATGTACTATCGGGGACTTTTCCGCCTGACCACTTAAGAAAAAAATCGCATAATTTCGCCCAAAATTTATGGTTTGGAAACTATTATTAATTGGTCTATTCATCAATAGGGCGGGGTAAGACATCGCTTTTATTTTTTAGTATGCAAGCAAAAACGAGCCTAGTGGTGGTCAGGCGGAAAAGTCCGCGATAGTACGTAAGTCGCGGGTTGCATCAAACGCATCACGACTAAACGTTTTATTGCACTAAATTATATGTGAACATAACACCGACACCGCGACCTTACAACATTCTGTTAATTGTACCTATTAGAAAGTGAAGCCTCCGGTAGCTCTGCCAGAGTTAGGTACCTAGACACACGCGTAAACTATTAATAACGCCAGATTTAAATGTTAATAAAAACATTAACATTTGGTAAAAGATCAAAAGACTTGTGAATATCAGTCGAATGTTTTGGTACCTACCTACCTAGTTGCCGCTAAGATGAGCCAAAGATCGTTAAAAAAATCAAGGTTTAAAATAGAAATATTTGTATTTGCCAAAATACCTACTTTGTTATAAAAGGGTGTCAATCAAACACCGCGTGGTAGTCTCACAGTAGTCTCTTTACATACGTTAGCTACAATAGATCTATCCAGGTCGCAGTAGCTATTGGTCAGTTGGTCAACCAAGCCCTTAGAACCATATAATAAATACGTTAGTAACTTAATAATCTACTCTCATCAACACTGATAGCAAAGCAGTAGGAAATCGGACTCTGCGGAATGGAAGCGCCCAAATCGACGCACGCACACATACGGTCACGTAAACGGCCCTTGACTCTATATAGGTTACTTCAGAGGTCGGGGTAGTAATTATAGTCTGGGCTTCGGGTGACAGCTGGACACCCATGTGTAGCAAAGATTTTCTCCTAGGGGGGGGGGGGGGGGGGGGGGACCAAGTACAAGGCCCTTAATGTGAACTTTACTATACTGAACCGTTTTACTCGATAAGTCCGTGATGGACCCACCACCTAGTGGTAGGGTGGCACCCAACCATACCCTAGGTATAGTTCAATCAAACTCCACATCACATGGACCGGGTGAAGAAAAAGGTCGCTGTCGTGTGTCGTGCGTGCTCGACTCGCGTCAGATCACACGAAGAGATCATTGAACGAAAGCTCCACAGGAATCTTATAACTATATAACTATACTAATTCATTTTAAATTGCGTTTTAAGAGTCGTCAAATTTATTTCGTTCGTGTTTTTAGATAAAATAATCATCAATTTAGTCTTCAATTTCTTTCAGCATCAATTTTGTTTGGCATTAAAATAATTAATTATGAGATTGTGGTTCACCTTTAATAAATTTGTGTTATAAGTACCTACCTACCTCTGTCCAAATATCAAACTAAACTGCTCCATCCCAAGGTGTCGACTAATTAATTAATTACACACTGGAATTGGTCTGTCTTCTTCTTATCGTGTGGGCACAGCCCTGATGTCATAGTTTTTTAGACCGCCTTACGGCCTCTGACGTGGTTTTTATGTAACGACTACTACCACCAGAGATATTAGCCGGGACCACTGGCTTAACGTGCCATCCGAAGCACGGAATCATCTTTCTTTTCAGACAATCAGGTGATCCAGATGCAATGTCGTCCTAACCAGCTGGGGAAAAACGCAAAAAGTGACATATCACTAGGTGTCCCCGTGAGAATCGAACCCACGACCTCCGTGTCAAGAGCCCAAAAGACCACAGAGGCAGTCTGTGCTTACATATCACAAGTAACTAATACCACCTGTTAGAAAAAGCAGAAATCGAATTTAAATTTAGAATATTGAGAGTTATTTCTTTTCTGCCTACTGGCAACACGAACATTCTTTTCCAAGACTGACGGATTGACGAATGTTGAATTTCGGTTCAGAGTTTTAAAATATTGTAAAGCTTAACAGTTGTTGTACAGTTGGCGAATAAACAGCATATTTCATTTACTCTAGTCAGTGGTTTTATTAGTTCAGAAGTGTGTAGTGCCCACAAAGGTTTGTAGTGCTGCAAAAGAGGTACGTACAATTTCAAATAAAAGAAAAATAACGGTTCATTGTTAAAATTAGTAACGACTTAAAATCATTAGTGTTCGCGATATTTGCTGGATAAAATAATCATAAAAGAAATAGTGCAGTCAAAACTACTCACCTAGAATTTTCCTTCGTTAACAAATTACCGCTATGTGACTAAAATCTACCTACGACTCACGGTGGGTGATGATAAGATAACGAGACTGGACATGAATGATCGTTGCGTTGCATGGTTATACAAACATATCGGGGCTATAACTGCAAGTATAGTTCAATGACCTAATTCATAATTATATTATGCATAGATTTAATCCTCTATGGGAATATAGATCTAATCTCATTCAAGCATATTATTTTTATTTTATTTTTTCTGCTGAAGGGAACTGATGATATTTATTCCATTTTCGTTGTAATTTTTTTTATTGAGTTTTGAATAAACTACCAACCGATTATATCCCTAATAGTTACCCTAATAGTTATTAGGTGCTCATCTTTGTTTTTTCACGTTTATTATTTTGATATTTATACCTTCGTGACCTATATATTTCCTTATTGTTATTACTTAGGTACTTATTTTGTGTTAGTTTTCATCTTATTTAGTGCAATCAATGTCTTATGACTTGTATAACACGTTTACCAGCCTTTTAAGTCAGACAATTTACCTTTCAGCCGAAGATATTTCCTTGCCTTAGTTTCATATGTTCCTTATCCTTTAGTTATTGGCATTTAATCAACATGTCTGATACACCACCCATAAGTAGGAGCCCGGGAAAAAGGGGACATTCAACTGAAAGAGTGTCTCACAGAGATGACGATAAATATGGTAGTGATAGGAAACGGAAGCGACAAGAGTCTCTCAGTAGCAGTAGTACTGCTTCCTCTTATTCTCCGAGTCCTAGACGTCATCGTCGCTCTCGAAATAAACGATCGCATAGGGCACGTCGACATCGTCGTCACTCCTCGAGCACTTCTCGATCTCGAAGTCGTTCGGCGATAACAGTACTGGACCTCGTTCTAGTAACCAGATTTTAGAATCTTTAGTTACTGCTTTACAAGGCAGTAATAATCGAGGAGCGACGACTTCGATGCCAGTGTTACAAGGCGCTTCGAATGTTATATCGGAATATGATCCCAAATCGAAGCTACAAACGATGAAAGACTGGATTTCTAAAATAAATGAGTCGGCTGAAGTATATGGATGGTCGGAGCGCCAAACTATATTTTACGCTTTGCCTAAACTTGCTGGTCTTGCCAAAAAATGGTATGATGGTCTTACAAGCGTCAAGTATAGTTGGATAGAATGGCAGGAAAAGTTACTGAAAGCTTTCCCAAGCGATCAAAATTATGGTGATTTGTTGACAGAGATGTTAAACCGAAAGAGTAGAAAGAGTGAGACATTGGTTGAATATTACTATGATAAAATAATGTTGTTAAATCGCTGCGAACTAACAGGGAGGCTGGCAGTTGATTGCATTTCGCATGGAATATTCGACTACAACGTACGAATGAATGTTCAGGGTGCTCAATACGAAGAGCCAGAGCAAGTGCTAAATTATTTTCGTAACATCTCAAGTAGGAACACAGACTCAATCCCCCCTCGCAGACAGTTGATGGAGACGCGTGATCCCTCAGATGATGAATCGAAGCGAAAGACTTTTGACCCTTTGCACAAGCGACCCATGAAATCTATCACTTGTTACAACTGCGGCGAGATTGGTCATGTCGTTAATAAGTGTAGCAAAGAAATAATCAAATGCAAGAGATGTAGGCAGTATGGTCATATTGAAACAAATTGCACTTTCTCTGGTTCTGGTAGTGGGCCTGTAAACAATAACGAGTCTGGGCCTAAAACTGTAAAGAAAGTTATGAATAATGAAGAAACAGAACAGTAACAACAAATTTAATAAATCAATAAGGCAATAGGAAAAACTCCAGTGTAGGTTGTCTTCGGAAAAGACTCTCTTTGCTGAAAACCACCTTCACAAAATTTCTGAGAGGTTCCCAACGAACAATTTCATGGTCGAGAAGACGTTCTGGTCTCAACATTATGTTATACTAGCTGGTGCCCACGACTTCGTCTGCGCAGGATTTGGACAATTCACACAATATCTTTATAAATTATAGCCTATGTATTATTCTGATGTATAAGCTATATTATTGTAAAGTTTCATTAAAATCCATTCAGTAGTTTTTACGTGAAAGAGTAACAAACATCCATACTCACAAACTTTCGCGTTTATAATATTATTAAGATAATTATAGTCGTATAAGTTTCGTAAGAACGTGCGCTTGGGCCCATCGACTTATCGTCATAAAAGTGACGCGTTACCACGCCGTACTTGCAAACCAGGGTCCTGGGTTCGAATCCCGGTTCGGTCATAGATGTTATATGTTTGTGCCGTTGTTGTATAGTTCCCCTAACAAAAAGCCTGCGAGGTTTACTTGGGATCATTACAATGTATGTGCCTGTGAGCGCTATTTATACTTATTTATTTTTTATTTTAATCGTTTTCTACTTGTTTGGGTTTATTTTACTTAATAATAAAATAACATTCAAACACACGGAACTAACACAAAATGGTGGAAGTTGTAAACAATGTTCGCAATACCTCACATGATTTTTGTGGTATAGCCGTACATGACGAAGAGTAACAAAAATTCCTGTAATATAACTTTTATGAAACCGAATAATAGTCTTATGTTTGACTATACGACCAAATTGTTTGTTGGGTTGTCATTAAACAGTGACATTGAGAGTATTCGTGAGCAGGGTCTCTACCTGCACATTCGAACTTCGCAATTGCGTGGATGTTTTCGTTTCGTTCTATTACAATGAAGTGCGGACTGAAACAGTGGCGAATTATCGAGCATCGGAAGTCCGGGTACGGGGCCAGGCTTCAACATCGATTAGTGAGCAACAAAAGAAAATAAAAACTAAATTAGACAACACCAGATGTTCTGAAGGTTTACAGAGTTGGAGATCTTCATCCTCGTAATGTCGGGGAAACTAACAAGTTAGTCTCACCTTACAGCGGGCCCTTTAAAATTACTGCGGTTTTAGACAATGATCGCTATAGAATTAGTAGCATTGAGGGTTTTTCAAAATGGAAATACTAAAATATATACTCAGCCGATAAATTGAAATCTTATTGGATCAGCTTGTGCTCAGATTTTAATTCGGATAGCGATAATGAGAGTGATTATGCGAAGAGTCATTAAATAGAACGTGTCGTTGTTGTGTACCTATTAACGTGATTGATTAAATGCCATTTTCCTGTATACATTTCTGTCCCTTTTCTCACCTAAAAATGAGGCTCCTTGCGTGTGACCAGATTGTGGGGACGATGCTTCGATGCCGCGCCTTGTGTGCGCGATATGACGCCTTGTGTGCGTAAACCAGCGCCTTGTGTGCGCATAATAACGCCTTGTGTGCGTGATAAAGTGCCTTGTGTGCGCTTAATAACGCCTTGTGTGCGTAAACCAGCGCCTTGTGTGCGCATAATAACGCCTTGTGTGCGTAAACCAGCGCCTTGTGTACGTCCAACAACGCCTTGTGTGCGTGCAACAAAACAACGCCTTGTGTGCGTGCAACAGCGCCTTGTGTGCGTGCAACAGCGCCTTGTGTGCGTGCAACAGCGCATTTTGTGCGTGCAACAGCGCCTTGTGTGCGTGCAACAGCGCCTTGTGTGCGTGCAACAGCGCCTTGTGTTTGTGAAGCAGCGCCTGGTGAGCGCAAATAGCGTCTTGCGTGCGCCAAGCAGTACTTCGTGTAAAATGACCGCCGCGCCCAGAGTGTGCGTGCGGGTCTAAAGCAACCACTACTGCGCTACGCTTCGTTGTGTTTTCATTGTAAAGTTTGTGGTGAATAAGTGTCTTCTTCTTATCGTGTGGGTAGCAATCCCTGGTGTGCTAGTGTTATTTATAGTGAATCAGTGGTTCTTACTTAATAAAGTGCGTAAATATAAGTTTTATTTCAATTCGGTAATTCGGTTACATAATTTTGTTAATAATGTAAATTTTATAGCCATAAAGTACAATGTGTATGATAAATGAATAGGGACATTCAATTCGTTTCTAGGATGGCCGAATTGTCATTAGCTTTGCATATTTTTCGTTTGGTTATATTTTATCATACATGTTGTATTAAGGTAGTTACTCATCTACCTACTATTCATATCATGTTTTGTGGCATGCATTGGGAGAGGCCTATGTTCAGCAGTGGACGATGATAGGCTGATGATGATGATGATTTATATATCAAAGTATTATTTATAGTCAAATACAAATTATTATAATGAGTGTAATTTGAGCCAAAAGCTTGTTACAATTAATTTTTGTTTTTGTTTTGTTTATTGTCATTGTTCAAAGTGAATGGTTGGTATATTTCGTGTTTTGTTTGTTAATTATGAATATCAAACCTTAGATCATTTAACTGTGGATGAGCTACGCAAGTAATTATACAAAAAAAAAAAACTTTTCTGCTACTCTTAGTAGTGTGGTGGAATTCACACCTTTGATTTTCATTCCATTACTTTAGATTCTAATTTTGGTTGTTAAATATAGTCTCATGTGTACCCCAAGCGAGACAAAGTTATTGTTCCACATTTATAGGCGGTTTCGTTTATAAGGTATAAAATTGTATGTAAATGCACATGATGAATTGATCTTGTTTCTTGACAGAAGGGAATGCTAGCGCGAGGCTGGTCCCTAGTTATATGGTCTAAACCCCAAACGCATATGCGACAGCAATAATTTAATTTTACTTATTACAAAAATGTTATTAAAAAAGAATTAAAAAAAACATGACTTAACTAATGTGTTGACAAAATAATGGTAAATTCTAATATCTATGTATTAAAGTTACCTCTACGTCTGAGGTCAGACATGGGTCAGAATGGCCGACTGTTAGAAAAAGCAGAAATCGAATTTAAATTTAGAATATTGAGAGTTATTTCTTTTCTGCCTACTGGCAACACGAACATTCTTTTCCAAGACTGACGGATTGATGAACGTTGAATTTCGGTTCAGAGTTTTAAAATATTGTAAAGCTTAACAGTTGTTGTACAGTTGGCGAATAAACATCATATTTCATTTACTCTAGTCAGTGGTTTTATTACACCTAATACCTACATGTGACCCATATTTAACATCTACCTATTTAAGAGTTTAAAAAATTTTTCCTTAGCCTATTTCATCCCACTGCTGGGCAAAGGCCTCCCCTTTGATTCATTCTACGTTGGAAGATATTTTGATTACCCACAACGCTCCATAGGTATTTATTTATATAAACTTCAGATTTTCTTCCGGAGTAACTAGATACTAGGTGGGTATATTGTATCCAAAGGCATCCTCTCGTCACGCCTTAGGCTTCCACTCCCTTGATGACCAAAAGTGTTTTTTGAATTGTGAGATTCAAAATCGTGATCGAATATTGCATAATCAATCTTCATAGTAATTTTGACATTTTATACCTGTCTGCTGATTTCAACGTGTGACTTTCAAAAGACTCACTCCTGACGAAGGTCGCTTCCGAAAGGACGAAGGATATAATGTCATGGAATAAAATAATATTATAACGAAATATAATGTATCGATAAATCACAAAGCCTATCACGTTACATAACGCATTACCTATAAGTTGGTTTCTTTGCATATGAAATGAATTTGTGCCAAATCTAAGATGTCTGTATTCGTTAGATAAATGATTGTGGTTGCGCCACGCGTCCACCTGCGAGCTGTGCTGCGATCTGATCTGATGTCCTTCTTACCTAACCTAACATCGTCCCTCCGCGTCACACGATTTTTATCTAAGTCTGTGAACAAGGATATGTAGTAATAGATAAGATACTCTTTCTTAGACTGTGACAGAGGGTCTCCATGAAATTAGATTTTCGCAATAGCTTGAACGTTTTCGTTCTAATGAAGTTCGGACAAAAACGGTACAGACCTACAGGGTCAGCACTGCACTCAGAAGGGTAGGTTTATCTGTCTCGATCGAAGCATTGCGGCTCAGATTGAGAAGAGTAAAGAAAAACCACTTACTTTACTTTTTTCACTTATCTGGAACTTTAGCAGAACTATCTGACTACTTATTGCCAGATATTTCTAAGTAGCGCAATAATGTAAGCAAGTGGTGGAAGGGGCTCTTCAAAGTACATAATTATTTAATCGCACAACAGATAATTACCTATTTCAAATATTATGGATTTTTAACCATGTTACAGCCATGTTGTGCTATTTCAAATCAAATTAAAGATTGAAAAATTAAGTCTCGGGCGGGACTTGAACCCGCACCCTTCCAAACCGGGGAAGTGCGTTATCCAATTTCGCTACCGAGTCCACTAGCCAGAGAACGAAATTTTCAATCTGTTGCGTCTTGAGGGGACGTGTGTGCCATCTACTGGAAGTTATAAATTGGATAACGCACTTCCCCGGTTTGGAAGGGTGCGGGTTCAAGTCCCGCCCGAGACTTAATTTTTCAATCTTTAATTTGTTTTGAAATAGCACAACATGGCTGTAACATGTTTAAAAATCCATAATATTTGAAATTGGAACAGGGTGTGTCATCTATACTGTATGAATTCCAGTTGTAATTCTGGACTTGCAGGTTGGCTAGTTTGTAATAACTTCCAGTAGATGGCACACACGTCCCCTCAAGACGCAACAGATTGAAAATTTCGTTCTCTGGCTAGTGGACTCGGTAGCGAAATTGGATAACGCACTTCCCCGGTTTGGAAGGGTGCGGGTTCAAGTCCCGCCCGAGACTTAATTTTTCAATCTTTAATTTGATTAGATAATTACCTACTGCATGTTAAAAAATACTATCATCATTTGTTTGTAGTACCTTACCAAACTTTCTACAAAACAAAGAAACTCGTAAGGAACTCCCATTTCATGTCTTGGATAAAGTAAAGGTTGACGTCTACAACACGTACCACGGTATCGTACCCATACGATAGATATGAGTTGATATCTAACTCTCCTCCGCGTCTGACCTTTACTCAGCTTTCACTACATGTCAGCATCTTACCTAAACGTCTTAGGTATTGTACTTAATAATGTTATAATTATAAAGTCTAATTGGAATATCATAAGATTTAAATAAACTGCGTCCTTATAAGTGTGGTTTGAACTATTGTGTAAGCACTATCTACATACTAGAACTAACGCTGCAAACAAGCGTCGTGCGCCACATGAGGGTGCGACGAGCGCAGGCGGGTTAAAGAGAGCGATGCGATAGCGATTTACTAAGAAGAAAGTGTTGCGATATGGCCACAAAGAACGGGACGGCGTTGCGTTGTATCGTAGTTCAGTGGTGAAATTAGATTAGATGATAGGAACAATGACCGCTACCGGAGTTTCGGTACTCTATTAGTGAAATGTGGATGTTCTGAGGTGTCAGAATATCTCTGACTACCCCCTCGGGGAATATAACCGTGAGCAAAGCTTATGCCTGACCGGCATACCTCCTCGTACCGCACGCCCGCTTATCATCCCTTAAAAAGCCGTTACGTAGCATATTAACAAGGACCCTGTATTGTATAGATAGGTAACATAAGCTGTGGTTGTAGTCCGTAGTCCGACCACCCCTCAGAGACAAGTAACAGTCGTGATATTATGCATGACGCATGTAAATAAATTCGTTACCTACGTCCGGGGATTATTTAATACAGACATGTCTAAATGGTTATTAATATAAATAAACACAAGTTTACGTAATATTTACAATTTCCATGTATATTTACATAAATTAGTAATGTAACAGCAGGTCGAGTTATGTGGCATGACGCATGACTCTATTCCCCGTCTAAGTCTGTTTTCACACACTATGAATTTCTAGACGGAAATTATTAGGTACTAATACAGGATGTTTTGGTGTGCAATAAAGTATAATTGATGTTTGTTTGATGTTTGATGTAAGGAAAAGTATCATTAACCTTTAAAAACAACTTTTACTATGGGAGCAACCCGATCAGAACAACAACAAAATCTGCTGTCCCATACGTTTGAATAGAGTGGGTATTGCAGTTCAGTATGGGACAGCTGATTTTTTTGTTCTGACAGGTTTGCTGAAATTGAAATTGAAATTGAAATTGAAATTGTTTATTTGCATTGAATAGGTAGGTACAATAGGGTGTTACAATAATAGGTAGGTACAAAGTTTCTTCTATCCAGCTAAATTATATGGCATGCAAATATTCACTTAATTAATAATGTCAGTGAGATCTAATTATAAAGCAAAAAATTCATTCAAATCATAAAAACTACAGTCAATCAACCACTTGTACAATTCTTTTAAAAATAATTTATTTGGCAAAGTTTTTATTCTATCTGGTATTTTGTTAAATAGCTTGATACACATACAATGGCAATGCTTTTTATATAACTTAATCCTAGATCTGTTTTCAAAAACAAGGTCATTAGGTCTTCGCAGGTTTCTATGGCGGACGATTCCAGCTGTTTTGAAAAATTCTGGGTGCTGAATAACAAATTTAATCATTTCAAAAATGTACATGCAGGGAAGCGTTAAGATTCTTAGTCTCTTGAAATGTGGTTTACAAGTATCTTTAGGACCAATACCACATATTGCTCTAACACACTTTTTTTGTGATATGAAGGCTTTCTTAATATCTAGACCATTTCCCCAAATAATAAGGCCGTATCTGAGGACGGATGCTACGTATCCGTGGTAAGCTGTCATCGCTAGTTTCTGTGATACCAACCTTCTCAGTCTACGGAGAACGTATACAAAGCGATTTACCTTACCACAAACTTTTTTTACATGTTTACCAAAATTTACATCTTTATCTAATACAATTCCTAGAAATG
The DNA here is from genome assembly GCA_922987775.1 of Agonopterix subpropinquella. Lineage (NCBI taxonomy): Eukaryota > Metazoa > Arthropoda > Insecta > Lepidoptera > Depressariidae > Agonopterix > Agonopterix subpropinquella. The sequence continues at coordinate 54,671 of OV277694.1, read as the reverse complement.
TCACTTCATCACTTCTATTCAAAAGTTGTCCTTTATAATTTACATTAATATCAATTTGTTTACGTCCTTTTGTTGTAAATTGTACATAATTCGTTTTATTAAGATTTACATTCAAATTATTTATGTCAAGCCATTCAATTATAGATTTTATAGTATTATTAATGTCAGATTCATATTTATTTAGATTGTCAATATTAGATGTCACAATAACTGAAATGTCATCGGCAAATAAAATACATTGGTTATTTGTTACGCTAGGCAAGTCATTTATATACAAAATAAATAATAAGGGTCCAAGTACGCTTCCTTGCGGTACGCCGAATTTGTTGTGTCTAAAACAAGAGGTAAATGTAGATACATTTTTGCCCTCGCTATTGATGCCAGAAAGTTCAACACGCTGTTGCCTGTTTCGTAAATATGATTCAAGCCATGATAGAGCGGGACCGCGAATACCATACTTTTCCAACTTCATCAGCAGTATGTCATGAACAACGAAGTCAAAGGCCTTAGACATGTCAAAAAAGAGGACTGTGACATGTCGCATTGCATTTAGGCTCTTAAGTACATTGTCCATCAACGTAAAACATGCTAAAGATGTAGATTTTCCTTTTTGGAATCCATTTTGTTCTGTTTTTACTATATTAAATTTAGAACAGAAATCCAAAAGCCTCTTGTGCATACATTTTTCGAAAATTTTAGACAAAATGGGGATCAGTGTGATTGGACGATAATTGCTTAGATCTGTTACACATCCTTTTTTAAAGAGAGGCTTTACAACAGATAGTTTAAGCCTATTCGGAAAACAACCGGTTTCGAAGGACAGGTTGACGAGGTATGTTAGAACTGGAGCTAATTCAAACACACACTCTTTAAGTACTTTAGTGCATAGCTCGTCATATCCGTAGGAATGAGAATTATTTAAAGATTTTACTATATTTATTAGCTCGTTTACTCCAAAGGGTGTTAAAAAAAATGTATTTGCTATAGGTTTAATTGATGTCAAAATATTAGAGTTCTGTAATTTTTTATTATTAGGACCTTCATTTGGCAAATTAACATAGTAATCATTAAATGCATTTGCTACTTCTACTGGATTGGATATTAATTTGTCATTTAATTTTATATTTTCTATGATCGGAATCGAATGCATATCCATCGATTCCTCTTTGATAATATGCCAAGAGGCCTTGCATAAATTTTTACTATGTTGCATGAATTTATGGTTACAGTTTTTCTTCGCTCTATAGGTAAGTACATTGTTTTAGAATTTTATTATATTTTAAGTATTTGTCTTTATTTTCTTGCGTTTTATTCTTGTAATATTTAAAACGTAGTGCTCTATTAACTTTGTAAGAATTTTTTAGTCCTTTTGTAACCCACTTAGGTGTATAACCATGACTACCAACCTTGATTTGGACCTTTGGAAAGCATAAATTATATATTAAACAGATAAAATCATGAAAATTGTCGAAAGCCACATTTATATCAGTTTGTTGAAAGACATCTTGAAACATCGAAGATCTCATGATGTTCTTAAATTTATTTAAGTTTTCCTGATTTAGGTCTCTTTTACTAACATACCAGTAGTTGATATATGGAAGTTTCTTTTTAACAGGAAAAATAAGTATTTGGGCGGTATCATGATCTGAAAGTTGGAGTGGAATTATTTTACCTAATGCTTTCTTTGTATTGCTACATATGAGATCCAAGCAGGATGAGCCTCTTGTTGGAACATTGATGTGGACCGTCAAGTTAAATCTCTCCATAATATCCAGAAAATGTTTAGATGCTTTAGTGGTCTCTAGTGTATTAATATTAAAATCACCAGTTATTACAATTTTTTTGGACTTATATTTCTTTGCGAGGTCATTTAAAACATACTCTAGTTTAGCGAGAAAGAATTCTGCATATTTTTTATGTGAGTTGTAGAGGCAAAGAATTATTAAATTATAGGCGGCAATTTCTACCCCACAGCACTCAAATATCCTAGGTGTTAAATATGTATCAAATAGTTTCAGTTCCTTCGAGGGAATGTTTTTTCTTAGTAAAATACAAGCACCTCCTCTCTTTTGATTTCTGGAATAATTCGCTCCTAATTTGTAATTGTTTATATTTATGTACCTTTCATCGCCTTTTTGTACAAACGTCTCTGTCAGACAAATAATTTCTGGCTGAGCTCCGCCTTCATTTAGTTCTGACAAAGTAATTTCGAGAAGTTCCTTCTTACCTAATATACTTTGTATATTTTGGTGAAGAATTAATATATTATTACTAGTCCTTACTGTTTGTTGTTTGGTTCTGATAGTAAAAGTTGTTCAGTTTGATGGGTAGAGTATGTGGTTTAAAAGTTAATGATACTTTTCCTTACACCCTTTATAAAATCTATATTGACATTGATTATTTAGTTAATCTAACTTTTTAGTGTTCCGTACCAAAATTGGCAAAACGGAACACTTATAGAATCAGCTCGGTGTCTGTCCGTCCGTCTGTCACAGGCCTTTTTCTCAGAGACCTTAAGACATAGGAAGTTGAAAATCGGTAGAGATATAGAAATTGCTGGTCCAATATCATAAATAATGTAAAAAAAGCTTAATTTTTAAATTGGGGGGCAATTTAGGGAGTAAGAAAGGGTTAATAAAAAATAAAGGGTATCAATTGAAAGCTTAAAAAATACGAGTCTAAAAATATACTACTCAGATTTTTTATAAAAACTTAAATTTTGAATTCAATACGGGAAATTGCTGTCCCCACCTCTATTTCAAAAAATATAGCCGTATAAGATCTGAAAAAAATCATGAACATCAGAAATAACGTGTAGATGGCGGGAAAATTATCGGGGTGGCTCTAACTTGGATAGTTTTTTTTCTTTACCCAAAAAACTAACACCAGAGATACCAGTGTAAAATGATCTTCAGTTACTATGTGACCACATACTAAGTAAGTGTCAATTTATAGTGGTTTTTTCAATGACCCATGTTAAACAACTGGTAGTACGGAACACTAATTGCCCGAGTCCCGACTCGTACTTGGCCGGTTTTTTTTACTATAATATAATTTATACTACACATAATATAATTTTACTTCGATCTAAGCCATGATATTTATCTATGGCCATGATAGGCCAATCAGTTTACGGTTTGACCCGGGACTACTATAGAATTGATTTTTTTCGGTAGTATCTTAGTTTAGAATAAACCTTACCAAGAAATTCATTTTGCATTTAGCAGCAATCCCGAATGCCGATAATTTTAATGGCATTGTTGTTTTGTACATTTCATTAAAATAATTTGTATTTAGATCGATTGTATTATTTTATTATGCAAAGTCAAAATTCTTAGAAGTAATAATTTAAAAGGAATATAATAAAAGTGCACACGCAGCGCTTTGTTCTCTACTGGAATTTGATTTCACGTGGCACTTCTACTAACATTACGGGGCTGTAATAATCAACAATATTTGAAATTGTGTCTGGTAGTTATTGTAAGTAGTAGTTACAACTTTTGGTATTGTTTGGTACTTAATTTAGGATTCTCGGTATTTTTTGGTACTTTTGGTGGTTATAATATGAGTCCGGTATCTTCTTTAGCGAAAAAAAAGAAGAATTCTTATAATAATAATTATAACTATTTTATTTCTTATTTCACGTTTTTTTTCTCCTTTCTTCGTCTTTTCCCTCTTTTTTTAATCCTTCTTTCTTCTTTCTATTCTTATTAATATTCTCTTCCTTACTTTTTTAATCTCTACTTCCTTCTTCTTATTTTCTTCTTATACATTTTCTGTTTTTCTTCTTCTCTTTTTTTCCTTCTTTTTCTCTTCTTGTGCTAATTCATTCTGTTTTATTTTTGTGTTTTCTTTCTTATTCTTGTTCTGTAGTTCTTCTCTCTCTTTCTACTACTTCTTTCTTCTCTTCATACTTTCTACTTCTTTTCTTAATTTATCTTTAGCTATGCGGCTATGGTTAGGTTTGCTCAGGTTAGGTTTGCTCAGGTTAGGTTTGCTCAGGTTAGGTTTGCTCAGGTTAGGTTTGCTCAGGTTAGGTTTGCTCAGGTTAGGTTTGCTCAGGTTAGGTTTGCTCAGGTTAGGTTTGCTCAGGTTAGGTTTGCTCAGGTTTTTTTTTTTTTTTTTTTTTTTTGTTTTTCCTGCCTCCAACATAATCGGAGCCTGTTCTATCGAATTACTCTTTCGTTCCAGTTCTATCATTTTTGCTTCTCGCACTTTTATCCTTCATACTATGTCTTTCTTATTTCCATCATCTTTCTTTATCTTTCAGGGTGGGATTTCCCTCTATTTCTATCCATACTACTCTGCTATTTTCTTTATTATATCTTTCTTTTTCAATCTTTATTTCAATAAAACTCTTTACACGTCTTCTTTATTTTTACATTTTTCTTAGAGCCTACGTTCCTAATTTATTTCTTATACTTTAGTTACCGAATTTATACATTCTTAATTATCTATACTTATCTCTAATACATTTACATCGTATTTTGACAGCATAGTTGCTTACGGTATTTTACTTATAAACTACTGCTTACATACTTTAGTTTCCATTTCTACAATTTTTTCTTCTTACATTTTATATGCTAATCCCTAATATATTACATAATATTATGACAGCATATTTTCTAATCGGTTTTATTTCTTTTAATAACAATCTTTACAATTTGTTCGCAGTATTTTACAAACTTTTCTCTACTTTTGCCCTCCATTATTTCCTTCACATTTTCGGGGCATATTTTAAAATCAATTTCTTGCTCTAAGTTAAAGCGCTCTGCTGCATGCACGGGGCATTCGAACAGTACGTGCGGGATCGACTCTTCGGCGTCAGGTTCACAGATGCACGATGGGCTCTCCTTACACTTGAAGCGGTTCAAGTATTGTGAGAACCCACCGTGCCCTGTCATTATCTGTGTCCTTTCGCTGCTGACTTCTAATTTTCTTACGATCCGGTAAGCCGTCATAGCATCCGGAAAGAAAATTTTTGTAATTTCCGCGGTCTCTCCCGTCACGTATCTCCGATTCCATTCGTCAAGCGTTGCCATACGTATGCTTCGCTTGACGAACGAAACCGGACACTGGTCGTAGTCCAGTTTTCGTTTGGAATTCCCAGCGGCCTCTTTGGCAAGTTGGTCAGCTCTCTCATTGCCCTCCAGCCCTGCGTGGGCCTTTATCCAGAACAAAGTTATCATTTTGCCCTGGAGAAATATAGTTTTTATGTTATCTCTGGCTTCTACGGCTAGGGGGTGAAGGCAACTGGGGTTCTTGACCGTTTGGAGAGCTGCCATTGAGTCGCTGAAAATTCCAAAGGAAGTCGCTTCGCGCTCGAGGACTGCCCTAGTTGCCTTGCATATCGCCAGTAGCTCGGCCTGGTAAACCGTGCAATAATTTGCTAGAGCAAGTTTTCGGGCTTTGGTCTCGGTTTCGCAACTCCATTCGGATAGTGCGGCACCGACTTTGCCTCCTATCTTGCTTCCATCGGTGAAGATGCGGACGTCAAGATTGCTGTGTTGGTCTACTTGCTCTTGGTTCACCAGGCTCACGAACTCCAGGTCGATACGCTCGGCAGGGTGTGGGGCCTCCATTGCTGGAGCCATCAGCTCGATCTCCCTGTCCGCCAGCTCCGGCTGAGTTACTCCTCGCTTGGCTTCGTATAATGAACGCCGCCTCACGAACTCGGAGGTCGAGGGGGAGCAATCCAGTCAGAATAAGTGCTGAGTTCAGGGAGACCGTGCGGTAAGCTCTGCACATTTTCTGCGCGATTCCACGCTGGACTACTGCGAGCTGCTTTATAACGGCCAGCTTCGCTGCAGCCGGTGCCCAAACGCTAGCGGCATATAGGATGATAGGCTCTACTGTCGCCATATAAATGATTCTTATCACTTCGGGGTGAAGTCCCCAACTAACTTTTGCCGCTCTACACAGTTGCTTGTGGACGCCGATAGCCTTCCTGCATACGTTCGAGACATGGGTGTTAAACGTCAGTTTATCGTCTATGGTGACGCCTAGTAATTTAATTTCCTTTGACATGCCAATGTCGACCCCCCCCATGCTCAGGCGTGGTGTGTCGTATTTCAGCTTTCTTGTGATGATCATCGCATTCATCTTGTGCGGAGCGAATTTGAGCTTCTTATCGACGCCCCACGCCAAAACATGTGTGAGAGTGGCATTGGCACGTGTTTCTATTTCCCCAGCTGTCTCGCCGTCGAAGACTAGGATGACGTCATCTGCGAACGCCTGGGCGTAGTCTCCCCTGTGTTCTAGACTTTTTAGCAGAGGGTCCAGCAAGAGGTTCCAAAGAATTGGGCCCCCAATAGAACCCTGGACGCATCCCTTGTTTGTGCCCTTCTCATATTCTTCCCCGGCGTACCTGACCGTGACTCTTCTGTCCCTGAGGTAGCTGTCCATGACCCTTCTCAAGTTTAGCGGACACTTCGCGGCGGAGGGCCTTCGGGCTTTGGTGATGGAGCCGCTTGTGGGCGGCTGCCGCCGGCGGGGTCGCGGAAGATTGCGAAAGCGTTCCCGTTACCCCGCCACAAGGCGAAGCGGAGGAAGATGGGGGGGTTTTTAGTGGGTATACCGTGGGTCTCATTAGCCTATACGGGAGTCCCACATAACCACTCGGGTGCCCCCCTGCGCCCGGGTGGTATGCGTAATGCATTTTCCCCCCCGAAACAAAAAAAAAAAAAAAAAAAAAGGTTAGGTTAGGTTAGGTTAGGTTAGGTTAGGTTAGGTTCCCCCCCAGGGTGTTCGCCTTGCCGTGGCGGGGGGGCTCAGTAGCTCCAAGCGTGTAATGCTTGGAGTGAAGCTAAGAACACCACTTGCACGGGGTGGGGCCGCACTGGGTTAAACCGCCCCGTGCGTGTGGGCTCTCCGCACGTCCCTCTGATAAAGTAGCAGAGGGCGTAGTGGACGAGCGAGGGCGGAGTCATCCGCGGGTAAGAGGTGCCGTTGGGCACAGGGAGGAGCTCGGTGCATGCGGATGCATGCGCTGAGCTGCACGTAACCTCCAGATGGAGAACGTGGACTGTCGGGGTATTTGCCCGGGTCGCGTGGAGATAACCACTATAAAAAATCAATAAGGGGCGACGGGCCCGTCGAGGGTGGTGGCAAGAGCGTCCGCCCAAAGCGGGCATGGGGTTATGAACCCCACCGCTCGGCCCGACCCGTAGACTCACTGAGAGAGACGGGGACCGTCGGGGTACTAGCCCGGGTCGCGTGGAAGACAACCACTCTAAAAATTACCCTAAATCCCAAGTTCCAGTAGTCCGGCGAGGGGATGTATGGCTGGGGGGTTCTCAGTCCCAAGGGCTACAATGAAAGCGAGTATGGAATATGAAAACTCAGAAGAACGTATTACCCCAGGCGGGTACCTGCTGCTCCGCAGTGGGAGAACCCCGCCCTGATGATCTCACGACACCTCGTGCCGTGGGAGAGTCAGGCAGCCTTTCCGTATCTGGGGAGGGCAATCTGAGTTCCCATGCCTCCGGGCATGTAGTAAATCCGCCGGAGACCGGCGAAGGGGCGCGCACGCCCAGTTTTGCGCGCCCGAATGAGTTAGTGGTGGGAGGATGCCCTCGCACGTGCACGCCCAGTACTGCGCGCTCCCAATCCTTGGAGTCCAACCGAAGTGAGGAGCGAAGAGGAGGAGGAGTGAAACTGATTTTCAGGTCAGACACGCCTCGTCCATCAATGGGAAGGCCAGTCGGCGGGGCTGACAGCGACGGTAGTGCATCCAACATGTCGCTCTCCTCAGACCCCGGCGAGCGGCGGTCGCGAAAGCGTAAGCCGCAGCGCCGGGAATTGGAGGAAAGCGACCCCAAGAGGCGTCCTGAAAGCCCTGGCCGTTCGTCTTCTCAGATGTCGTTAGAGAGGGAAGACGAGCAGCCCTCGGCGAGTGTCGGTGCGGAGATGCTGGCAGGCCTAGCGGCAGTGGAGAGGGTAGCGGACAGGCCTAAAAGCTCTAAAGCAGACCTTGTCCGCTCCTTCCGCGCGGCATGCGAGGCGATCCGGGCCGGCACCGCCGAGCTCTGCACCAGGGCGGAGATCCGCGACCGGGAGAACGAGGACTTCCGTAATCAGGTCGTGTATCTCAGCGCGCGAGTGGTGGCGCTGTCTAGAGAGGTTTTGAGGCTCAGCGGAGAGGAGCGGATGGAGTCGAGGGGTGAAAATGGATCGGGGGCGGGCCCACCTCTCCATCCCTCCATGTCCACGGTGCCCCCTCCCACCAATCCTTCGGAGCCCCTTTCCGATGAAAAGAAGAAAAAGAAGGAGGAATATAAGAAGGCGGATGATATGAAGAGGGCGGAAAAAAAGAAGCAGGCGGAAGAAAATAAGAAAGAGGAAGAAAAGAAGAAGGCGAAAGAAAACAAGAAGGCGGATACGCCTAAGCCTCAAAAGCCGCGGTCAGGGCCCACGAACGGCCAGGGCAGCGGTGTCGAGTCGGACTGGAACGAGCTGGCAACGGTTATGAACCGCGAATTCGCTCGCTTCCAGTCTGACCTTATGGCTAGATTTTTCCCTACGATGGGACAAAGGCCCCCTTTGGGCCAAAGACAGACGCAAGTGCCGGAGACGGAGCCCAAGCCTCTGTCTAAGGCCCAGAAGAAGAAGAGGGCCAACCGAAAGAAAAGGGTTGCCGCCTCAAAACCAGGGCTGAATGCTGCCCCTCCCCCTGTTAACCCTGGAGGCCCGCAGCCTAATGGGGCCCAGGGGCAGTCGTCCTGGGCCGAAGTAGTCGGCCGGAAAAAGCGCGGTGGCCAAAGGAGGAAGCAGGACAGGGACGGCCCTAAGCCACAGAAAAAGCCACAGTTGCCAAGGCCCCCAACCACAGCCGCAATTGTGGTCACTGTGCCTCCAGAGGCCAAGACCAGCTTGGCGGCGGCGATGCAGGCTGTCACGGCCCAAATAAAGCTGTCGGAGCTCGGCATAACTGGCGGGCTACGACAGCGAAGGGCGGTAACCGGGGGCCTCCTGCTGGAAATCCCCGGACCGGAGAGCGCCACCAAAGCCGACGCCTTAGCGAAGAAAATGGCGGCGGTACTCGAAGGCACGGGCGCAATGATATCGCGCCCATCTAAAACGGGGGAGATTAGGGTGATGGACTTAGATGAGTCCATGACCCCCACAATTGTGGCGGCGGCCATCGCTGAAGCGGGCGGATGCTCCCTGAACGATGTCAAGGTCGGGGAGATCAAAATAAGCCCGTCTCGGCTAGGTACGGCCTGGGTGCGGTGCCCGCTCGGGGCTGGCAGAAAGCTGGCAACCCTGGGACGGTTAATGATAGGCTGGGCCGCGGCAAGAGTCGAGGCGCTTGGGGCACGGCCTCTACAGTGCTTCAAGTGCCTCGAAATGGGGCATGTCCGAGCACGCTGCCCCAACACGGTGGACAGGAGCGCGCGCTGCTATCGATGTTCTGAGACGGAGCATATTGCCCGTCTTTGCACAGCGTGCACTCCCAAATGTCCCGTGTGCTCGGACATGGGCAGGGCTGCTGACCACAGGTTGGGGAGCAAGAAATGCTCCCCGCCAAAGAAGAAGGGGGGCGCCGTCCAGTCGCTCTCCTCCCCAACTCGGGGACAGGAGGAAATAATGCAGGCTTAAAATGCTCCCCAGCCGCAGAATATTGCAGAGCAATCTGAACCACTGCCACGCAGCGCAAGATCTGCTGATCCAAACGCTCGCGGAGTGGTCGGTTGCCCTAGCGGTAGTAGCCGAGCCTTACTCGGTTCCGTCCCACCCAAGGTGGTTCGGAGATCGGGGGGGCATGGCTGCAATTTATTGGGCGGGGGGAGACGACCTCCATTGTTCCCTCCTGGATCAGGGGCTGGGATTCGTGGCCGTGGAATGGGGCTCCTTTGCCATAGTGGGATGCTACATCTCTCCAAATAATGTGGGCCTCCCCGTGTACGAGGCCTACCTGTACGAGCTGGCCAATTGCATTCGCGGTTGCGCCCCTCGTCCAGTCATCGTCCTGGGTGACTTTAACGCCCACTCAAGTGAGTGGGGCGACACCCGGGACGATGCAAAAGGAGAGAGGCTCCTCGAGTGGGCGGCAGAACTAGACCTCCGGCTTTTAAACCGGGGGTCAGTCAGCACCTTCGTGGGATGGCAGGGGGAGTCGATCGTGGATCTTTCATGGGCGACTCCTTCTGCATTCCACATGGTGCAGGGATGGAGGGTTGCGGAGGAGATGGTCACGTTATCTGACCATCGGCACATCGTTTTCGATGTGTCTCTCCGCCACCCCAGCCGCCCGCTCCAGGATAGTATCCCCCCGCGACGATGGTCCCTTAGGCGGCTCGACCGTGACATGCTCGTGGCCGCCGCCAACGTCGCGGGCTGGACTGAGGGAGGGATCTCGCCTGATCTGGAGGTGCAGGCGGCCCAGTTTCGGGACACGATGGCGTCGGTGTGCGACGCCTCGATGCCCCGAATCGGGCCGCCCCGGCGAGGCTCGGCGTACTGGTGGAGTGAAGAAATCGCGCAGCTAAGAAGAGTCGTTTTGGCTGCGCGACGCCGGTACCAACGAGCCCGCCGGAGAAGAACTCGGCAAGCCACAGTAGAGGAGGAGACAGAGAGAGCCAGGCGGGATTACGTAGCCGCCGCAAAGGCGCTCGGCATTGCGATTGCCGACGCCAAAGCCCGGTCTTGGAGAGAGCTCATGGAGGGACTGGATAGGGACCCATGGGGGCGCCCGTATAAGATGGTACTGGGCAAGATCAAACCGTGGGTCCCTCCGCTGACGGAAACCCTGGACCCCGAGTTCGTGGGAAGGGTGGTCAACACCCTTTTCCCCAGGGTCCAGGATAGTCCCCCTGACCTCCCGTCACAATCGAACCAGCAACTCTGGTCCGATGAGTTTGAGGTGGCGGAGGGGGAGCTAGACCGAGCTGTGCGGCGGCTCGCATCCCGCAACACTGCCCCGGGACCTGATGGAGTCCCGGGCAAAGCGCTCGTGTTGGCTTTGTCTGTCTTGGGGAGTAGACTGAGGCTGCTGTTCAGTGACTGTCTGCGCCTCGGTGTGTTCCCCCTCGACTGGAAAGAAGCTAGTCTGGTGCTCATCCAGAAGGCTGGAAGGACCGCAGACTCTCCGTCCGCGTTCCGACCGATATGCCTGCTGAACGAGGCGGGGAAACTCTTCGAAAGGGTTATCTCCGCCCGTATCAGCGGGCATCTGTCGCGGGTTGGCCCCGATCTATCGGACTGTCAGTTTGGATTCCGGCAGGGACGATCGACAGTGGATGCGATCCGCTGCGTTCGTTCCCTGTCGGAGTCGGCAGTCCGATCGGGGAGGGTTGTGTTGGCGGTATCACTAGATATCGTCAACGCATTTGGTACCCTCCCCTGGCAGGCCATTAGGGAGGCACTCGACTATCACGAGGTGCCTCCCTATCTGAAGGCAATAATAGGGGCCTACCTCTGTGGCAGAACGGTACGGTATACCGGTCGGAATGGGACGGAGATGAGGAGAGAAGTCTGCTGCGGGGTTCCACAGGGGTCAGTTTTGGGCCCCCTATTGTGGAACCTCGCATACGATGCGGTCCTTCGCACCGGACTCCCCCCCGGCCTAAGTGTCGTCTGCTATGCGGACGACACTCTCATTACGGCCGAGGGGTCAAGCTTCGAGCGAACGGTACGGCTTGCCGAGTTAGGGGTGGCATGTGTTGTTGGCGAGATTCGCCGGCTGGGCTTGGAAATAGCGCCTCATAAGACAGAGGCGCTATGGTTCCATGGCCTCAGGAGAGGCCGAGAACCGCCCAGCCTGCGAATCCGAGTAGGTGACGCCGACGTCCAGGTGGGCCGGTACATCAAGTACTTAGGCCTTACCTTGGACAGCCGATGGGGCTTTGAGGAGCACTTCGTGCGCCTGGTCCCCCGTGTGCGGACGGTAGCAGGCGCTTTACTTCGCCTGCTGCCAAATCTTGGGGGGCCACGAGAGGATGTTCGCCGCCTCTACGGTGGCGTCGTGCGATCTATGGCCTTGTATGGGGCACCCGTGTGGTCTAACGATCTATCGGGTTCCTCCCGCTGCAGAGCTCTACTCAGGAGCCTGCAGCGGATCATGGCCATAAGAATCGTGCGAGGCTACCGTACAATCTCGTATGAGGCGGCGACGGTTCTGGCGCGTTCCCCCCCCTTTGAAATCCTCGCGGCCATGGACGCGGCTGTCTACGACCAGCTGCGGTATGGCGGCCGGGGCGAAGGGGCGGGGAACCCGCCGGAACAAGAGCGCGAAATGCTGAGGCGGAACCCACACCGACGCGCCTTGAGGGACTGGCGTGCACAGCTAGAACTTGGTGGCTGTGCGCGTCAACGCGCTGTCGGTGCAATTCTGCCTCACCTCGAAGCCTGGATCGGCAGGGAAGGGCAAGTCACCTACAGATTGACTCAGATACTCACCGGGCACGGTTGCTTCGGTGAGTATCTGAGTCGAATCGGACGAGAAGAGACAGCACAGTGCCACCACTGCGCCTGCGACCTGGACTCCGCTCAGCATACGCTGGAGGTCTGCCCTGCGTGGGCAGACGAGCGTCGAGTCCTGGTCGACCAGATCGGGCGGGACCTCTCCCCGCCAGCATTGGTAGAGGCAATGCTGGCGAGTGAGGAGGGCTGGAGGGAGGCGGTCTCCTTCTGCGAGCAAGTCATGCTCCAGAAGGAGTCCGCCGAGCGGGATCGGGAAAGGGCCGATCCCGCTCGAAGAAGACCGCGTCGGGGCGGTGGTAATGCCCGCTAGCCTCGACGCCGTCCAAGGGTCACGGACGAGAGCGCCTCGGGCCGTTGAGGTGCCCGTTGAAACGTGGCCCGGGATGAGCACCCCCCGGTGAGGCCGGGGGGTGTCGTCGAAAGGGGGGCACTGCCCCGATCCATGCCACCATTTACACGGCATGGCTCGCGACAGTGCCCTCCGCAGGGGAGAGTAATCTCCCCAGGGAAGAGCCCTCCTCAGTAAGAGGGGGGCGAGGCAGGGGAAGGGGAGGCCTGGAGCGTAATCGGTACCAGGTCTCCCCATAAACTGCCTGAGGATGGCCTCCGCGGGGTTTTAGTGGGTAGGTCCACCCTTTTGGGTGGAAGAGTCCCACACTACCACCCTCCCGAACGCCCCGGGAGGGGGTGTGCGTAACGCATTTCCCCGCGTCAAAAAAAAAAAAAAAAAAAAAAAAAAAAAAAAAGGTTAGGTTAGGTTAGGTTAGGTTAGGTTAGGTTAGGTTAGGTTAGGTTAGGTTGGGGTAACCGTCCAACACTGGGCGGAGGACCTCGCCGCTGCAACATTCGGCCGTCGGACGTTGGACGCGCTCGGGCCAGTCCTACAAGATTGGCTCGAGCGGTCGCACGGTTTCCTCTCCTTCCGTCTGGTTCAGGTATTGTCCGGGCACGGCTGCTTCGGATCGTACCTGCACCGGATCGGAAGGGGGGAAACCCCGTCGTGCCATGGCTGTGGCGCGGCGGAGGACACGGCGCAGCACACACTCGAGGTGTGCCCGTCGTGGTCCGAGCCGCGCCTAGACTTGGTCGCGGCGGTCGGGCGAGACCTCTCGCTTCCCAGCGTGGTCAACGCCATGCTGGGAGGCGAGGAGGCATGGGCGGCGGTCGCCTCCTTCTGTGAACTCGTCATATCACAGAAGGAGGAAGCGGAGCGCGCGCGGGAGGACGACCCTCTCGCGGCACCGCTCCGCCGGCGGAGAAGGGGCAGGAGAAGGCGGTTGCATAACCGTCTTCAGCCTCCCGGTGGTGAGTAGCGGGCGGCAGGCGCGGGGGCGCCTCCGCCCGCATTGCACTACTCACCACCCTAGCGGAAAGGGGAATGGCTGGGCACTCACGGTCATTCCCAGGCTCCTCCCGTGCGGAGGAGCGTGGTAGGGCCCGCCGAAAGGCGGGCGATCGCCGGCGGGGGACAGGACGTAAAGGCTCTGCTGGTCTCCCAGTCCCCTGCCATCCGGGCGAAGCGGGAGTGCCGCTGGGTTATTTTAGTGGGTATACCGGTGACACGCACCGGGGAGTCCCACATACCCCTCCCGTCCCCCAACGGGAGGGGATGCGTAATGCATTTTTTCCCAGCGTCAAAAAAAAAAAAAAAAAAAAAAAAAGGTTAGGTTGGGGTGCTAAGGTCGGGTAACCTCCACGAGAGCTTGCCGCTTCCCGTCCCTTTGGATACGTCCGTAGGGAAGGGAAGACGGTGGAGCCGGTGCATCCTGGGCGATGTGCAGTGACTTCCCCAAAGTGGGATCTTGCTGCTCATCGGCAAATGACCCGACACGTTCGTTCCTCCACGTGTCCCTCTGGTTTTCAGAGGGCACAGTGGAGGAGCAAGGGCGGGCTCTGTGTGTACTCACCCTACCGCAGAGCAGGCAGGCGGAGGATTTTCCTCTTCTTGCCACCGTCTTCGTTCATATCGTAATCCTTTCTAGGACCGAGGGTCTTGCCTTAATCGGCCGGACTGTGAGGAGTAAACCTCTATAAAAAATCCTCAATCCTCGGCGTTGGGGCTACGTGGCGTCGAGGTGCTCGCAAGAGCGGCTGGGGAGCTCATCAGTCGTTAGCGGCCAACCTTGGGGAGGATTCCCTTGCCGCTGGAAAGGGCGTCACCCAGCGGTGGACCCCGTTGTATCGTCCCATCATCGTGGGAATAGTATGGAAAATTTAAATAATAAAAATTCTCCTGCTTCGGCAGGCGCCAGGGGTGGCGTTAAACTTCCAATACCAATCGCTTCGGTTGGTAGGAGTAGTGGTGTCGCTCGGGTTGTAACAGACCCTGAGATGGCAATGGATGTTGCAAGTGGTGGTCAGCCATCCCTAGTCTTCCCTGCTTCGGCAGGTGGATCCGAAAGGACCCAGGAACGGGATGGTGATTCGGAGGTTGACTCGGATGACGATTCGGTGTCGTCGTGTTCGGAGAGCACTTTGAAGCGGCGACGTGAGGTTGACCAAGGGGAATGCTCTTCATCGCAACCCGTGGCGAAGATCCCTACGGCCAGAAGAGGAAGAGGCCGTTCAACGGCTACTGGTCAGGTGCACCTGCCGAATTCCCGGAAAGCCAGAAACGAGGAGATCCGTATCCAGGCTGAGGCAGTTATAGCCGAAATGGAAAAGGAGGGATGGCAAAATGAAGAGGAGACATCTTGGCTCATCGACGACACTTCTAGAATTCTAGGAGATGCAGGGTCGCTCGATGAGTCAAATCTTATGCAGCGAATCATGGCCCAAGTGGCCGTGATCAAGCATGTCGCTGTCACGTCGGGCAACATTAAGGGAACTAACATTCGTTGTCTTAAAAATGCCGCGAACCAGATTGTACTGGTGGGGGAGCAGCTCCAGAAGCGCACCGCCACAGAGGAAACGACAAGACTGCAGGCGGATAATAACCGCCTGCAGGCCGAGGTGGCTAGGCTCCGTAGGGATGTCCAGGAAATGCGTGCACAGTACAGGCAGCCGCCTCCAGTGCCTATAGAGGAGATTACGCAGTCCATCATGGTCCAAGTTGGGACCATGATGAACGCTAGACTGGATGCACTGGAGGGAAGGCTTCTCCCCAAGGAGAATGTTCGCCCTCCTCTAGCGCATGATAAGCCTCGTTCTGGGGTCCCGGTATCCCCGGGTCCTAAAGCGGGTCCTGACCCCCAACAAGGAGGGAGCAAGAAGAAGAAAAAGAGGAAGGTACAATCCAAGGGCGGTCCACCGCCCCCTGTACCACCTCATGGAGACGGGGATCAAATACCCACGGAACCCACAAGGACCACAGAGGAGGGATGGAATAAGGTCAGCAGGAAGAAAAAGGCGAGCCATAAGCCGCCTTCGAAGCCTGAAGCCAAAAAGGGAGGGAAGCCGGTTAAGCTGCGACTCCCTAAGTCGTCGGCTGTAACACTTACGTTGCAGCCGGAGGCTGAGGAGCGTGGCGTAACCTACGCCAAGGTGCTGCGTGTGGCGACGCAGAATATTGCGCTCGCTGACCTCGGCATTTCCACCGTGCAGTTTAGGGTGGGAGTGTCGAGGCAGCGAATTCTGGAGGTACCGGGATCCGAGTCCGGCGTGAAGGCCGATGCCCTAGCCGGCAAACTTAAAGAGTTATTCGGGGAAGAGGTCATCCGGGTCGGCCGGCCCACGAAATGCGCAGAAATGCGCATTTCGGGGCTGGATGACTCGGTGACCTCCGAAGTAGTGGTCGAGGCGATCTCCCGGGTTGGTGGATGCCCAGCGGCATCCATCAAGGCGGGAGATTTGGGCCGCGATCACACAGGCAGTGGCATCATGTGGGTGCGCTGCCCGGTTGAAGTGGCCAAAAAGGCCTCGGTGGAGGGGCGGATAGCCGTCGGTTGGACCTCGGCGCAGGTTAAAATCCTGCCGCCGAGGCCAATGCGTTGCTATCGGTGCCTCCTTCCGGGGCACGTTATTGGTGAATGCAAATCGGAGGTGGACCGCAGTGGTCTTTGTTACCGCTGCGGGCAGGCTGGCCACGTGGCCAGGCAATGTGCCTCTCCGCCGCTGTGCGTCGTCTGCACTGCGGCGGGGAAGCCTGCCAAGCATTGCTCTGGGAGCGCTGCCTGCGGGGTGGCGCATCCCCCAAAGAAGAAGAAGAAGCCTGCGGCCAGGGCAAAGCCTCCGCCGCAGGCTCCCTCTTAGAGCCATGGGTGTCGGACTTGGGGAAGTCCGGTGCCCAAATCCAAGGGCTCGAGATGGCGTGCGCGTGTTCCCGCGCGCCACTCACACGTAGTTCAGGGGAGGAAAACGCTCCAGTCCTCCCCTTCCAGAGGCGTGGCCTGTACAGGCCGACGCTGCCGGATATGCGGAAGAGTCCTTCTGGGTTTCCCGTGTACCCGGCGTACAGGCGTAGAGGTGGAACACGGTGGGGTTTTAGCCGGTAGGAGTCCGGCATAACCCGTCGCCGTCCCCAAGGCGGCGGGTATCCATGAGGATTTCCCCACCTAAAAAAAAAAAAAAAAAAAAGGTTAGGTTAGGTTAGGTTAGGTTAGGTTAGGTTAGGTTAGGTTAGGTTAGGTTAGGTTAGGTTAGGTTAGGTTAGGTTAGGTTGGGGTGGGGTGCTAAGGTCGGGTAACCTCCACGAGAGCTTGCCGCTTCCCGTCCCTTTGGATACGTCCGGAGGGAAGGGAAGACGGTGGAGCCGGTGCATCCTGGGCGATGTGCAGTGACTTCCCCAAAGTGGGATCTTGCTGCTCATCGGCAAATGACCCGACACGTTCGTTCCTCCGCGTGTCCCTCTGATTAGCAGAGGGCACAGTGGAGGAGCAGGGGCGGGCTCTGTGTGTACTTACACTACCGCAGAGCAGGCCGGGAAGGATTTCCTTCCTTGCCACCGCCGGGGGGGGTGCGTTATCGTCTGGAGGGGGGGCTCCAGGTGACCGCGGCCTTGCCTTAATTGGCTGGGCCAAGACATGGAGAGTCAATAACACCCGACAAGGAAAAGTCGTTAATAACCCTCAGGAAACCGGTTGGCCTCCTGTAGTAGTAGACTTGTCCGGGCACAGGGGGCTCTGCCCGGATCGACGGTTTTTCCCCCACACTCGTGGGATTTATTATGAATAAAAAACACAATTTAAATAATGATGATTGTGAGGGAGATAAGTCTCCAGTGCTGCCTTCAGGCAGCGTAAGTAGTGAATTTCTGGAGAATTTTCATACTCCAGTACTCTCGGAGAGTGATGAGTATGAGTCGGACGCTTCAAGCGTGACAATCTACTCCGACAAAAAGGCAGGGAGTAAAGAGAGAAAGCGTCGGCTTGAGGAGCTGGATGACATTCCAATGTCACCCAGTGTAGTTGTGACCACTAAAGTGGCCAAGAGGGGGCGTGGTCGCCCTCCTACCACTGGTCAATACGTGGGCTTGGCCGCGGCTAAAACAGCCTTAAATGAGGCTAAGAGAGAAGAGATGCGGCTCCAAGCGGAGCAGGAGATGGACGAGGGTTTGCGAGAGGTAGCGTGCTCTCGCCTCTCCGACTCCTCAACTATGACAGGTGGCAGTCAAGAAAGTCTTGATGGCGTTCGGGGTGAGCCCCAAAGCATTATGTGTAGTTTGAGGACAATCAGGCATGTTGCCACGAATTCTAAAAACCTACACGGCAGATTCGTGAAGAAGCTAAAAGATGCAGCTGATAACGTGGAGATGCGGATGAATAATCTCCACCAGCTCAGTTCCACTGAGAGGACAGAGCAACTGGAGGCGGCTAACGCTCGTCTCCAGTCGGAGGTGGCTGAGCTGAGAAAGGAGATTTCGGAGCTACGGGCGCGGATCGCGCGGTCTCCCTCTGTCGCCTCTGCGGTCCCACCGTGCTCGCCCACGGCCACGGCCATGCCGTCCTTTGAGGAAATGATGCGTACCATAATGATCCAAGTGGGGATCATGGTGGACGCTCGCATTGAGGCGGCGAAGGAGCCTGCGGGCACTCGTCTCCGTCCCCCTCTGGCCGGTGATAAACGAACTCGTGCTGAGAAGAGTACTGGTCCGTGTCCGGAACTGGACCCTAAGCCCCAGCGTGTTGGGAAGAGTACTGGTCCGAGTCCGGAACTGGAACCTAAGCCCCAGCAGTCGGAGGGCAACAAGAAGAGAAAAAGGAAAGCAAAGAAGAGGGGTGGGACTGGCCTGTCACCTGAGACCGAGCCTAACCAAGAGACACCGCAGCCCAATCCGGAGGGTTGGACTGAGATTGGAAAGGGGGGCAAAAAGGTGCAGCCAAGGGCTAAAAGACAGAAGCTGCCCAAGAAGCCCAAACTTCGTCAACCCTCCTCTTCGGCTGTTACAATAACGTTACAGGAGGAGGCGGAAAAGGGGGGGTTGACATACAAGGAGGTCCTACTAAAGGCCAGGGAGGCATTTAGTTTGGAAAGCTTGGGCATTCCTGCAATCAGGCCTCGCACAGGGGTGACGGGCGCGTGCATACTGGAGATTCCGGGGGCCTCGAGCGGGGACAAAGCCGACGACCTGGCTAAGAAACTGCTTGAGGTTCTCGGGGAGGAGGCTGTTCGGGTCTCTAGACCCATGAAATGCGCCGAAGTGCGCATCTCGGGCCTGGACCAATCGGTGTCGACAGAGGAGTTGATCGCGGCGGTCTCGAAGGCTGGTGGATGTCCGCTCACATCCGTTAAGGCTGGTGAGATCCGCCGTGTCCGCTCAGGTACTGGGTCGGCGTGGGTGCGCTGCCCTGTGGCCGCCGTAAAGAAGTTGATGGAGGAGGACAGGCTCACCGTTGGGTGGTCCTCGGCTCAAGTCAACGTCTTGCAGCAGAGGCCCATGCGGTGTTTCAAATGTCTGGAGCCGGGCCACGTACGCGCCACGTGTAAAGCGAAGGTGGACCGCAGTAGCCTTTGCTACCGCTGTGGTGAGCCCGGCCACATCGCAAGGGGATGCACCGCCGAACAGCACTGCGTGGTCTGTGCGGCAAGTGAAAAACCCGCAGGGCATAGTGTGGGCAGTGCAAGCTGCTCCGTTGCCCACAAAAAGAAGAGGCCAACCGAGAATACCCAGAAGCGTAACGGCGAATCTGCCGGAAGAGGGAATCCTATCGCAGGTAAATAATGGCTGCGATAGGATTCCTCCAAACGAACATCAACCACTGTGCCAATGCTCAGGATCTTCTTCTTCAGAGCATGGCACAGTGGTCGATTGATGTGGCCGTTGTCGCTGAACCCTACTTTGTCCCACCCTGCGACAACTGGGTGGGGGATAGTGATGACTCTGTGGCGGTCGTCGTCCGAGCTGGCGCCGGCTTCTCTCCCCTTGCTAGAGTGGTTAGGGGCAGGGGATGCGTGGCTGTCCGGCTGGACGACATTGCAGTGATAGGCGCATACTTCTCCCCCAACAAAACGCGCCCTGAATTTGTGACCTATCTTGATCACCTGGAAGATGTGATCAGAAGGTGTCGTCCTCACCCTGTGCTAGTTGCAGGAGATCTCAACGCCAAATCAACGGTGTGGGGATCTCCTGCAACGAATGCGTATGGTGAGGAGCTGGAAGAGTGGCTAGTCACCAACGGCTTGACCGTCCTGAATAGAGGGTCCGTGCACACGTGCGTGCGGCAGCAGGGCGGCTCTATAGTTGATGTATCGTTCGCTAGCCCTGCCCTGGCACCTCGTGTGCGGGGGTGGACAGTAATGGGGGGCGTGGAGACGCTGTCGGACCACCGATATATTCGGTATAGCGTCTCCACGCTACTCCGAGACCCTAGTGGCCCGAGACCCATGGACGGTCCGAGGTGGCAGCTGCGACACCTGGAGAAGGATCGGTTGATAGAGGGGGCCATAGTAAAATAGTAAAAGCCTGGGAAAGTGCTCCAGACGAGACTGTGGAGGTTGAGGACGAAGCGGGTTGGTTTCGGGAGGCTATGACTCAAGTATGCGACATGGCCATGCCCCGCTCCAGGCAACGACCTCCCCGACGACAGGTGTACTGGTGGTCCGCGGATCTTGCGCAATTACGTAAAGATTGCGTGATGGTGAGACGCCGGTACACCCGATACCGCAGGAGGAGTCGTAGAGATGCGGACGAGGAGGCCTCTTTGTATGTCGCATACCAAGAGGTCAAAAAGACTTTCCAGGTGGCCATCAGGGAAGCAAAGATCCGTGCCAGGGAGGAACTCCTGGGTACATTGGACCGGGATCCTTGGGGCCGCCCCTACAAGATGGTGAGGAGCAAGCTTCGGGCTTGGGCGCCGCCTCTAACACAGACAATGGAGCCAGACCTGCTGGAGAGAGTGGTGTCGACTCTGTTTCCTCTGAGGGAGGAGCACTCGCCTCCAACGATGGCCCCTCCCTCGGGGGACTTGGAGGATCCCGACAATTTGGAGGTGTCTGAGGCCGAGATGCGCACAGCCGTGCTGCGGCTCCGCGCCAAAAATACTGCGCCTGGACTTGATGGCCTTCCGGGACGTGCGTGGGTTCTTTCTCTGGGCCCCCTCGAACCTAGGTTGAGGACACTGTTTTCTGCCTGTCTGGCTCAGAGCCGGATTCCACAATCGTGGAAGACAGGTAGACTGGTCCTCCTACGGAAAGAGGGGCGCCCGGCGGACTCTCCATCCGCGTATCGTCCCATAGTGCTGATTGACGAGGTGGCCAAGCTCTTTGAGCGGATCGTGGCTGGCCGCCTCGTCAAACACCTTGAACAAGTGGGTCCGGATTTGTCGGACGTGCAGTATGGTTTCCGCAATGGACGATCCACTGTGGATGCCATACTGCGCGTGAGGGCTCTCACGCAGGAGGCAGTTTCCCAGGGTGGGGTGGTGGTGGCGGTGTCTTTAGACATCGCCAACGCGTTTAACACTCTACCCTGGAGCTGCATCAGGGAGGCACTCCGGTATCATCGGGTGCCTCCTTACCTGCGTCGTATTGTAGGGGCGTACCTGTCCGACAGGTCGGTTACGTTCCCGGAAAGGGAGAGATGGGGCCATAGACGAATGTCCTGCGGTGTTCCACAGGGGTCGGTCTTAGGACCACTCCTGTGGAACATAGGGTATGACTGGGCGCTGCGTGGGAGCAACCTCAGGGGTGTCGCCGTGACGTGTTACGCCGACGACACCCTTGTGACGGCAAAAGCCGATAGTTTCAGGGCAGCCAGAACTCTAGCAACTGCTGGAGTGGCAATGATGGTGGACCGAATACGGAGACTGGGCCTTGAGGTGGCACTAAGTAAATCCGAGGCCCTGTGTTTCCACGGACCTCGGAGGACGCCACCTCAGGATGCCCATATCACAGTAGGTGGTGTCCAAATCAACTTCAAGCGGTCGATGCGGTACCTTGGGCTGGAGTTAGATAGCCGGTGGGACTTTGGCGCCCATTTTCAAAAACTGGTCCCGAGATTGCTCGGATCAGCGGCTGCTCTTGGGCGGCTGCTGCCCAACTTGGGAGGACCGAGCGTCTCGTGCAGGAGGCTGTACATGGGGGTTGTGCGATCGATGGCGCTGTACGGAGCCCCAGTGTGGGCAGACACCCTGAATAGCCGGAATATCACGCTGCTGCGTAAACCGCAGCGCGTGATGGCAATCAGGGTGATCCGGGGCTATCGCACGATCTCATGTGAGGCGGCGTGCGTGCTGGCGGGATCCCTGCCTTGGGACCTAGACGCAAAAACACTCGCGTCGGTATATCGTTGGCGCTCTGGAGCGCTGAGTCGGGGTTACTTGCCAGCACCACGGGAGGTGCAATACCGGAGGACCAGGCTGCGTAATCGCGAGCTAGATGGGTGGGCGTCCCGGTTGGAACAGCCGATCGCAGGCCTAAGGACCATCGAGGCAGTTCGTCCAATACTTGAGAGGTGGTTGGATAGGAAGCATGGTGTCCTAACCTTCCGCGTGACGCAAATCCTCTCGGGCCACGGATGCTTCGGGGGGTATTTGTGTCGAATTGCGGGAAGGGAGCAAACAGCCAGGTGCCATCACTGTGACGGCTGTCTCGATGAGTCTGCGCAGCATGTGCTGCAGGAGTGCCCAGCGTGGGCGGGAGAGCGCAGTGCGCTCTCCAATGTAGTTTTTGACCTCTCGCTGCCAGCCGTGGTTCGTTCTATGGTTGACAGCGAGGCGTGTTGGCACGCGGTTCTCTCCTTCTGTGAGGCAGTAATGCTCCAGAAGGAGACGGCGGAGAGGGAGAGGGAGGCATCTTCTGAACTCCCGATCCGCCAACGACGTATAGGGCGCAGGCGAGCTGCGTTTGCTCGTGGCTTGCCTCCCCCATAATTATGAGTCTCTGGGCGCCGGGCTTGGGGAAGTCCGGCGTCCAATTTCTAGGGCTCGAGATGGCGCGCGCGTGTTCCCACGCGCCACACACACGTAGTACAGGGGAGGAAACCGCTCCAGTCCTCCCCTTCCAGAGGCTTGGCCTGTATAGGCCGACGCTGCCGGGTATGCGGAAGAATCCTTCGGGTTTCCCGTGTACCCGGCGTACAGGCGTAGAGGTGGAACACGGTGGGGTTTTAGCCGGTAGGAGTCCGGCATAACCCGTCGCCGTCCCCAAGGCGGCGGGTATCCATGAGGATTTCCCCACCTAAAAAAAAAAAAAAAAAAAAAAGGTTAGGTTGGGGTGCTAAGGTCGGGTAACCTCCACGAGAGCTTGCCGCTTCTCGTCCCTTTGGATACGTCCGGAGGGAAGGGAAGACGGTGGAGCCGGTGCATCCTGGGCGATGTGCAGTGACTTCCCCAAAGTGGGATCTTGCTGCTCATCGGCAAATGACCCGACACGTTCGTTCCTCCACGTGTCCCTCTGGTTTTCAGAGGGCACAGTGGAGGAGCAGGGGCGGGCTCTGTGTGTACTTACACTACCGCAGAGCAGGCAGGCGGAGGATTTTCCTCTTCTTGCCACCGCCGGGGGGGGGTGCGTTATCGTCTGGAGGGGGGGCTCCAGGCGACCGCGGCCTTGCCTTAATTGGCCGGGCCAAGACAAGGCGAGTCAATAAAACCCCGACAAGGAAAAGTCGTTAATAACCCCGGGGCACCTGGGCAACCCTGTGTATCTCCCTGCGGGGAGGTCCCTTGCCGCTGGAATGAGCGTCACCCAGCGGTGGACCCCGTTGTTTCGTCTCATAATCGTGGGAACAGAATGGAGAATATTTCAAAAACCAAATCTTCTGCTTCGGCAGGTGCCAGTGGTGGCATTAAATCACCTTTACCTCCCGCTTCGGCGGGTAGGCGTAGTTCACCCGCAGTTCCTGTTTCGACAGGTTCTGCTGCCAGAGGGGGCATAAAACCCGTAGTACATTTCTCGGAACCCAATACCGTTGATCCGGTAACGGGCAAGTTCGTTTTTAGCCACGACCTTCGTGGTAATTCCGAATCGGAGGTTGACTCGGATGACTCGATGGTGTCGGTTCCGTCCGACAACTCGCTTAAGCGAAGGATCGAAGCGTTAGGTGGGCACTCCGGTGGACCTCTGTTTCCGAGGTCCGGTGTTGCCAAGAGGGGGAGGGGTCGCCCCCCGACGTCTGGCGAGTATGTCGGCCTGGCCAAGGCCAAGGAGGCCCTAAACGCCGCCAAACGCGAAGAGCTCAGGCTCCAAGCGGAGGTGGAGTACGCCAATGAGCTGCGTTTGGCGGAGCAGGAGGTCTCTCGTCTCTCTGAGTCAAGTGTGACGGAGGACGAGAGCCCTCCAGCTGAGCAGGGATTGGTGCCCCGCATTGCGGCAAATGTGGGCGTCATCAAAACCGTGGCCGGAAGGTGTAAAAACCTGAAGGGCACGGACGTAAAGGCTCTCAAAAATGCGGCGGATTCAATTTCTCAGTTGGTGGAGCAGCTGAGCAAGCGCTCTACCTCCGATGAGGTGAGCAGATTGCAGGCAGAAAATGCTTGTCTGCAGTCGGAGGTGGCAGCGCTCCGAAAGGACGTGGCGGAGTTGCGCACTCGGGTGGCTCAGCCTCCCCAGTTGTCACTCGAGGAGATGACGCGTACCATCATGGTCCAGGTTGGGACCATGGTGAGTGCGCGTCTCGACGCGATGGAGGGGAGACTGCTCCCCGAGAGGCGCAACCGCCCTCCTCTTGCGCACGACCGGGTTGAGGACCCAGTTAACCCTGATCCTCAACCAGAACCTGCCCCTAAACCCCCCAAGGGGAAACGAGGAGGAGATAGTCTGGGGCAGACGAGTGGGAAGCGGGCCAAGAAAGGTCCACAGCCGCAGCCTTCTGTGCCGCCTCGCGACGAAAAAACTCAGGAGCCGCCAAAATCCCAGGAGTGGGTCAAGGTGGCCAAGAAGGCAAAGAAGCCAAAGGCGGGGCCCAAACCTCCACCTGAGGCTAAACCTAAAAAGAGGCCGGTGAGGCTGCGTCTTCCTCAGTCTTCGGCTGTAACACTCACGTTGCAGCCGGAGGCTGAGAAGCGAGGCGTAACCTACGCCAACGTGCTGCGTGAGGCGGCACAGAAAATAAAGTTGGCCGACGTTAGGTTGGGGTGCTAAGGTCGGGTAACCTCCACGAGAGCTTGCCGCTTCTCGTCCCTTTGGATACGTCCGGAGGGAAGGGAAGACGGTGGAGCCGGTGCATCCTGGGCGATGTGCAGTGACTTCCCCAAAGTGGGATCTTGCTGCTCATCGGCAAATGACCCGACACGTTCGTTCCTCCACGTGTCCCTCTGGTTTTCAGAGGGCACAGTGGAGGAGCAGGGGCGGGCTCTGTGTGTACTTACACTACCGCAGAGCAGGCAGGCGGAGGATTTTCCTCTTCTTGCCACCGCCGGGGGGGGGTGCGTTATCGTCTGGAGGGGGGGCTCCAGGCGACCGCGGCCTTGCCTTAATTGGCCGGGCCAAGACAAGGCGAGTCAATAAAACCCCGACAAGGAAAAGTCGTTAATAACCCCGGGGCACCTGGGCAACCCTGTGTATCTCCCTGCGGGGAGGTCCCTTGCCGCTGGAATGAGCGTCACCCAGCGGTGGACCCCGTTGTTTCGTCTCATAATCGTGGGAACAGAATGGAGAATATTTCAAAAACCAAATCTTCTGCTTCGGCAGGTGCCAGTGGTGGCATTAAATCACCTTTACCTCCCGCTTCGGCGGGTAGGCGTAGTTCACCCGCAGTTCCTGTTTCGACAGGTTCTGCTGCCAGAGGGGGCATAAAACCCGTAGTACATTTCTCGGAACCCAATACCGTTGATCCGGTAACGGGCAAGTTCGTTTTTAGCCACGACCTTCGTGGTAATTCCGAATCGGAGGTTGACTCGGATGACTCGATGGTGTCGGTTCCGTCCGACAACTCGCTTAAGCGAAGGATCGAAGCGTTAGGTGGGCACTCCGGTGGACCTCTGTTTCCGAGGTCCGGTGTTGCCAAGAGGGGGAGGGGTCGCCCCCCGACGTCTGGCGAGTATGTCGGCCTGGCCAAGGCCAAGGAGGCCCTAAACGCCGCCAAACGCGAAGAGCTCAGGCTCCAAGCGGAGGTGGAGTACGCCAATGAGCTGCGTTTGGCGGAGCAGGAGGTCTCTCGTCTCTCTGAGTCAAGTGTGACGGAGGACGAGAGCCCTCCAGCTGAGCAGGGATTGGTGCCCCGCATTGCGGCAAATGTGGGCGTCATCAAAACCGTGGCCGGAAGGTGTAAAAACCTGAAGGG
Organism: Agonopterix subpropinquella; assembly: GCA_922987775.1. NCBI lineage: Eukaryota > Metazoa > Arthropoda > Insecta > Lepidoptera > Depressariidae > Agonopterix > Agonopterix subpropinquella. The sequence continues at coordinate 28,651 of OV277694.1, read as the reverse complement.
CACGGACGTAAAGGCTCTCAAAAATGCGGCGGATTCAATTTCTCAGTTGGTGGAGCAGCTGAGCAAGCGCTCTACCTCCGACGAGGTGAGCAGATTGCAGGCAGAAAATGCTTGTCTGCAGTCGGAGGTGGCAGCGCTCCGAAAGGACGTGGCGGAGTTGCGCACTCGGGTGGCTCAGCCTCCCCAGTTGTCACTCGAGGAGATGACGCGTACCATCATGGTCCAGGTTGGGACCATGGTGAGTGCGCGTCTCGACGCGATGGAGGGGAGACTGCTCCCCGAGAGGCGCAACCGCCCTCCTCTTGCGCACGACCGGGTTGAGGACCCAGTTAACCCTGATCCTCAACCAGAACCTGCCCCTAAACCCCCCAAGGGGAAACGAGGAGGAGATAGTCTGGGGCAGACGAGTGGGAAGCGGGCCAAGAAAGGTCCACAGCCGCAGCCTTCTGTGCCGCCTCGCGACGAAAAAACTCAGGAGCCGCCAAAATCCCAGGAGTGGGTCAAGGTGGCCAAGAAGGCAAAGAAGCCAAAGGCGGGGCCCAAACCTCCACCTGAGGCTAAACCTAAAAAGAGGCCGGTGAGGCTGCGTCTTCCTCAGTCTTCGGCTGTAACACTCACGTTGCAGCCGGAGGCTGAGAAGCGAGGCGTAACCTACGCCAACGTGCTGCGTGAGGCGGCACAGAAAATAAAGTTGGCCGACCTCGGCATATCCACCTTGCAGTTCAGGGTGGGTGTGTCGGGGCAAAGGATTTTAGAGGTTCCGGGCACTGAGTCCGGAGTGAAGGCCGATAGCCTAGCAGGCAAGATGAAGGAGGTATTCGGAGAAGAGGTCATCCGAGTCGGCCGGCCCACGAAGTGCGCAGAGATGCGCATTTCGGGGCTGGACGACTCGGTGACCTCCGAGGAAGTGATCGCGGCGATCTCCCGGGTTGGTGGATGCCCAACGGCATCCATCAAGGCGGGAGATGTGCGCCGTGACACAGGCAGAGGCACTGCCTGGGTGCGCTGCCCGGTGGCAGCAGCTAAAAAGGCCTCGGAGGAGGGACGGCTGGCCGTCGGATGGTCCTCGGCGCAGGTTAAAATCCTGCCGCCGAGGCCATTGAGATGCTACCGCTGCCTCACTCCGGGGCATGTTGTAGGAGACTGTAAGTCTGAGGTGGACCGCAGCGGTCTCTGCTACCGCTGCGGGCAGGCCGGCCACCTGGCCGGGCAATGCACGTCCTCGCCGCTCTGTGTTGTATGCACTGCGGCGGGGAAACCTGCCGCGCACTGCTCGGGCAGCGCTGCATGTGCAGCAGCGCACCGACCGAAGAAGGGGAAGCCTGCGGCCGGGGCAAAGCCTCCGCCGCAGACTCCTCCTTAGAGCCATGGGTGTCGGACTTGGGGAAGTCCGGCGCCCAAATCCAAGGGCTCGAGAGGGCGCGCGCGTGTTCCCGCGGCCACTTACTCAAACGTAGTACAGGGGAGGAAACGCTCCAGTCCTCCCCTTCCAAGAGGCTTGGCCTAAGGTCGTCGCTGCCGGGGAAGCGTGACGATTCCTTCGGGCTTCCCGCGACCCCGGCACTCAGGCGATGCGATGGAACACGGTGGGGTTTTAGCCGGTAGGAGTCCGGCATAACCCGTCGTCGTCCCCAAGGCGGCGGGTATCCATGAGGATTTCCCCACCTAAAAAAAAAAAAAAAAAAAAAAAAAAAAAAAAAAAAAAAAGGTTAGGTTAGGTTAGGTTAGGTTAGGTTAGGTTAGGTTAGGTTAGGTTAGGTTAGGTTAGGTTAGGTTAGGTTAGGTTAGGTTGGGGTGCTAAGGTCGGGTAACCTCCACGAGAGCTTGCCGCTTCCCGTCCCTTTGGATACGTCCGGAGGGAAGGGAAGACGGTGGAGCCGGTGCATCCTGGGCGATGTGCAGTGACTTCCCCAAAGTGGGATCTTGCTGCTCATCGGCAAATGACCCGACACGTTCGTTCCTCCGCGTGTCCCTCTGATTAGCAGAGGGCACAGTGGAGGAGCAGGGGCGGGCTCTGTGTGTACTTACACTACCGCAGAGCAGGCCGGGAAGGATTTCTTTCCTTGCCACCGCCGGGGGGGGGTGCGTTATCGTCTGGAGGGGGGGCTCCAGGCGACCGCGGCCTTGCCTTAATTGGCCGGGCCAAGACATGGAGAGTCAATAACACCCGACAAGGAAAAGTCGTTAATAACCCTCAGGAAACCGGTTGGCCTCCTGTAGTAGTAGACTTGTCCGGGCACAGGGGGCTCTGCCCGGATCGACGGTTTTTCCCCCACACTCGTGGGATTTATTATGAATAAAAATCACAATTTAAATAATGATGATGGTGAGGGAGATAAGTCTCCAGTGCTGCCTTCAGGCAGCGTAAGTAGTGAATTTCTGGAGAATTTTCATACTCCAGTACTCTCGGAGAGTGATGAGTATGATTCGGACGCTTCAAGCGTGACAATCTACTCTGACAAAAAGGCAGGGAGTAAAGAGAGAAAGCGTCGGCTTGAGGAGCTGGATGACATTCCAATGTCACCCAGTGTAGTTGTGACCACTAAAGTGGCCAAGAGGGGGCGTGGTCGCCCTCCTACCACTGGTCAATACGTGGGCTTGGCCGCGGCTAAAGCAGCCTTAAATGAGGCTAAGAGAGAAGAGATGCGGCTCCAAGCGGAGCAGGAGATGGACGAGGGTTTGCGAGAGGTAGCGTGCTCTCGCCTCTCCGACTCCTCAACTATGACAGGTGGCAGTCAAGAAAGTCTTGATGGCGTTCGGGGTGAGCCCCAAAGCATTATGTGTAGTTTGAGGACAATCAGGCATGTTGCCACGAATTCTAAAAACCTACACGGCAGATTCGTGAAGAAACTAAAAGATGCAGCTGATAACGTGGAGATGCGGATGAATAATCTCCACCAGCTCAGTTCCACTGAGAGGACAGAGCAACTGGAGGCGGCTAACGCTCGTCTCCAGTCGGAGGTGGCTGAGCTGAGAAAGGAGATTTCGGAGCTACGGGCGCGGATTGCGCGGTCTCCCTCTGTCGCCTCTGCGGTCCCACCGTGCTCGCCCACGGCCACGGCCATGCCGTCCTTTGAGGAAATGATGCGTACCATAATGATCCAAGTGGGGATCATGGTGGACGCTCGCATTGAGGCGGCGAAGGAGCCTGCGGGCACTCGTCTCCGTCCCCCTCTGGCCGGTGATAAACGAACTCGTGCTGAGAAGAGTACTGGTCCGTGTCCGGAACTGGAACCTAAGCCCCAGCAGTCGGAGGGCAACAAGAAGAGGAAGAGAAAAAGGAAAGCAAAGAAGAGAGGTGGGACTGGCCTGTCACCTGAGACCGAGCCTAACCAAGAGTCACCGCAGCCCAATCCGGAGGGTTGGACTGAGATTGGAAAGGGGGGCAAAAAGGTGCAGCCAAGGGCTAAAAGACAGAAGCTGCCCAAGAAGCCCAAACTTCGTCAACCCTCCTCTTCGGCTGTTACAATAACGTTACAGGAGGAGGCGGAAAAGGGGGGGTTGACATACAAGGAGGTCCTACTAAAGGCCAGGGAGGCATTTAGTTTGGAAAGCTTGGGCATTCCTGCAATCAGGCCTCGCACAGGGGTGACGGGCGCGTGCATACTGGAGATTCCGGGGGCCTCGAGCGGGGACAAAGCCGACGACCTGGCTAAGAAACTGCTTGAGGTTCTCGGGGAGGAGGCTGTTCGGGTCTCTAGACCCATGAAATGCGCCGAAGTGCGCATCTCGGGCCTGGACCAATCGGTGTCGACAGAGGAGTTGATCGCGGCGGTCTCGAAGGCTGGTGGATGTCCGCTCACATCCGTTAAGGCTGGTGAGATCCGCCGTGTTCGCTCAGGTACTGGGTCGGCGTGGGTGCGCTGCCCTGTGGCCGCCGTAAAGAAGTTGATGGAGGAGGACAGGCTCACCGTTGGGTGGTCCTCGGCTCAAGTCAACGTCTTGCAGCAGAGGCCCATGCGGTGTTTCAAATGTCTGGAGCCGGGCCACGTCCGCGCCACGTGTAAAGCGAAGGTGGACCGCAGTAGCCTTTGCTACCGCTGTGGTGAGCCTGGCCACATCGCAAGGGGATGCACCGCCGAACAGCACTGCGTGGTCTGTGCGGCAAGTGAAAAACCCGCAGGGCATAGGGTGGGCAGTGCAAGCTGCTCCGTCGCCCACAAAAAGAAGAGGCCAACCGAGAATACCCAGAAGCGTAACGGCGAATCTGCCGGAAGAGGGAATCCTATCGCAGGTAAATAATGGCTGCGATAGGATTCCTCCAAACGAACATCAACCACTGTGCCAATGCTCAGGATCTTCTTCTTCAGAGCATGGCACAGTGGTCGATTGATGTGGCCGTTGTCGCTGAACCCTACTTTGTCCCACCCTGCGACAACTGGGTGGGAGATAGTGATGACTCTGTGGCGGTCGTCGTCCGAGCTGGCGCCGGCTTCTCTCCCCTTGCTAGAGTGGTTAGGGGCAGGGGATGCGTGGCTGTCCGGCTGGACGACATTGCAGTGATAGGCGCATACTTCTCCCCCAACAAAACGCGCCCTGAATTTGTGACTTATCTTGATCACCTGGAAGATGTGATCAGAAGGTGTCGTCCTCACCCTGTGCTAGTTGCAGGAGATCTCAACGCCAAATCAACGGTGTGGGGATCTCCTGCAACGAATGCGTATGGTGAGGAGCTGGAAGAGTGGCTAGTCACCAACGGCTTGACCGTCCTGAATAGAGGGTCCGTGCACACGTGCGTGCGGCAGCAGGGCGGCTCTATAGTTGATGTATCGTTCGCTAGCCCTGCCCTGGCACCTCGTGTGCAGGGGTGGACAGTAATGGGGGGCGTGGAGACGCTGTCGGACCACCGATATATTCGGTATAGCGTCTCCACGCTACTCCGAGACCCTAGTGGCCCGAGACCCATGGACGGTCCGAGGTGGCAGCTGCGACACCTGGAGAAGGATCGGTTGATAGAGGGGGCCATAGTAAAAGCCTGGGAAAGTGCTCCAGACGAGACTGTGGAGGTTGAGGACGAAGCGGGTTGGTTTCGGGAGGCTATGACTCAAGTATGCGACATGGCCATGCCCCGCTCTAGGCAACGACCTCCCCGACGACAGGTGTACTGGTGGTCCGCGGATCTTGCGCAATTACGTAAAGATTGCGTGAGGGTGAGACGCCGGTACACCCGATACCGCAGGAGGAGTCGTAGAGATGCGGACGAGGAGGCCTCTTTGTATGTCGCATACCAAGAGGTCAAAAAGACTTTCCAGGTGGCCATCAGGGAAGCAAAGATCCGTGCCAGGGAGGAACTCCTGGGTACATTGGACCGGGATCCTTGGGGCCGCCCCTACAAGATGGTGAGGAGCAAGCTTCGGGCTTGGGCGCCGCCTCTAACACAGACAATGGAGCCAGAGCTGCTGGAGAGAGTGGTGTCGACTCTGTTTCCTCTGAGGGAGGAGCACTCGCCTCCAACGATGGCCCCTCCCTTGGGGGACTTGGAGGATTCCGACAATTTGGAGGTGTCTGAGGCCGAGATGCGCACAGCCGTGCTGCGGCTCCGCGCCAAAAATACTGCGCCTGGACTTGATGGCCTTCCGGGACGTGCGTGGGTTCTTTCTCTGGGCCCCCTCGAACCTAGGTTGAGGACACTGTTTTCTGCCTGTCTGGCTCAGAGCCGGATTCCACAATCGTGGAAGACAGGTAGACTGGTCCTCCTACGGAAAGAGGGGCGCCCGGCGGACTCTCCTTCCGCGTATCGTCCCATAGTGCTGATTGACGAGGTGGCCAAGCTCTTTGAGCGGATCGTGGCTGGCCGCCTCGTCAAACACCTTGAACAAGTGGGTCCGGATCTGTCGGACGTGCAGTGTGGTTTCCGCAATGGACGATCCACTGTGGATGCCATACTGCGCGTGAGGGCTCTCACGCAGGAGGCAGTTTCCCAGGGTGGGGTGGTGGTGGCGGTGTCTTTAGACATCGCCAACGCGTTTAACACTCTACCCTGGAGCTGCATCAGGGAGGCACTCCGGTATCATCGGGTGCCTCCTTACCTGCGTCGTATTATAGGGGCGTACCTGTCCGACAGGTCGGTTACGTTCCCGGAAAGGGAGAGATGGGGCCATAGACGAATGTCCTGCGGTGTTCCACAGGGGTCGGTCTTAGGACCACTCCTGTGGAACATAGGGTATGACTGGGCGCTGCGTGGGAGCAACCTCAGGGGTGTCGCCGTGACGTGTTACGCCGACGACACCCTTGTGACGGCAAAAGCCGATAGTTTCAGGGCAGCCAGAACTCTAGCAACTGCTGGAGTGGCAATGATGGTGGACCGAATACGGAGACTGGGCCTTGAGGTGGCACTAAGTAAATCCGAGGCCCTGTGTTTCCACGGACCTCGGAGGACGCCACCTCAGGATGCCCATATCACAGTAGGTGGTGTCCAAATCAACTTCAAGCGGTCGATGCGGTACCTTGGGCTGGAGTTAGATAGCCGGTGGGACTTTGGCGCCCATTTTCAAAAACTGGTCCCGAGATTGCTCGGATCAGCGGCTGCTCTCGGGCGGCTGCTGCCCAACTTGGGAGGACCGAGCGTCTCGTGCAGGAGGCTGTACATGGGGGTTGTGCGATCGATGGCGCTGTACGGAGCCCCAGTGTGGGCAGACACCCTGAATAGCCGGAATATCACGCTGCTGCGTAAACCGCAGCGCGTGATGGCAATCAGGGTGATCCGGGGCTATCGCACGATCTCATGTGAGGCGGCGTGCGTGCTGGCGGGATCCCTGCCTTGGGACCTAGACGCAAAAACACTCGCGTCGGTATATCGTTGGCGCTCTGGAGCGCTGAGTCGGGGTTACTTGCCAGCACCACGGGAGGTGCAATACCGGAGGACCAGGCTGCGTAATCGCGAGCTAGATGGGTGGGCGTCCCGGTTGGAACAGCCGATCGCAGGCCTAAGGACCATCGAGGCAGTTCGTCCAATACTTGAGAGGTGGTTGGATAGGAAGCATGGTGTCCTAACCTTCCGCGTGACGCAAATCCTCTCGGGCCACGGATGCTTCGGGGGGTATTTGTGTCGAATTGCGGGAAGGGAGCAAACAGCCAGGTGCCATCACTGTGACGGCTGCCTCGATGAGTCTGCGCAGCATGTGCTGCAGGAGTGCCCAGCGTGGGCGGGAGAGCGCAGTGCGCTCTCCAATGTAGTTTTTGACCTCTCGCTGCCAGCCGTGGTTCGTTCTATGGTTGACAGCGAGGCGTGTTGGCACGCGGTTCTCTCCTTCTGTGAGGCAGTAATGCTCCAGAAGGAGACGGCGGAGAGGGAGAGGGAGGCATCTTCTGAACTCCCGATCCGCCAACGACGTATAGGGCGCAGGCGAGCTGCGTTTGCTCGTGGCTTGCCTCCCCCATAATTATGAGTCTCTGGGCGCCGGGCTTGGGGAAGTCCGGCGTCCAATTTCTAGGGCTCGAGATGGCGCGCGCGTGTTCCCACGCGCCACACACACGTAGTACAGGGGAGGAAACCGCTCCAGTCCTCCCCTTCCAGAGGCTTGGCCTGTACAGGCCGACGCTGCCGGGTATGCGGAAGAATCCTTCGGGTTTCCCGTGTACCCGGCGTACAGGCGTAGAGGTGGAACACGGTGGGGTTTTAGCCGGTAGGAGTCCGGCATAACCCGTCGCCGTCCCCAAGGCGGCGGGTATCCATGAGGATTTCCCCACCTAAAAAAAAAAAAAAAAAAAAAGGTTAGGTTAGGTTAGGTTGGGGTGCTAAGGTCGGGTAACCTCCACGAGAGCTTGCCGCTTCCCGTCCCTTTGGATACGTCCGGAGGGAAGGGAAGACGGTGGAGCCGGTGCATCCTGGGCGATGTGCAGTGACTTCCCCAAAGTGGGATCTTGCTGCTCATCGGCAAATGACCCGACACGTTCGTTCCTCCACGTGTCCCTCTGGTTTTCAGAGGGCACAGTGGAGGAGCAGGGGCGGGCTCTGTGTGTACTTACACTACCGCAGAGCAGGCCGGGAAGGATTTCCTTCCTTGCCACCGCCGGGGGGGGTGCGTTATCGTCTGGAGGGGGGGCTCCAGGCGACCGCGGCCTTGCCTTAATTGGCTGGGCCAAGACAAGGCGAGTCAATAAAACCCCGACAAGGAAAAGTCGTTAATAACCCCGGGGCACCTGGGCAACCCTGTGTATCTCCCTGCGGGGAGGTCCCTTGCCGCTGGAATGAGCGTCACCCAGCGGTGGACCCCGTTGTGTCGTCTCATAATCGTGGGAACAGTATGGAGGAAAATTTAAATAATAAAAATTCTCCTGCTTCGGCAGGCGCCAGGGGTGGCGTAAAATTACTCATTGGAGGGAAGAGCAGTAGAGTGCGGGTCGATTCAGACCCGGGGAGTGATTCGGACTGCAGCATCGTTTCGGCGACGTCCATTTCCGAGGGCGTTCGAAAACGACGTCTGGACGAGGTTGGTGGCCATCCTTCGTTGCAGTTAACAGCGAAGATCCCTACAGCCAAGAGGGGTAGAGGTCGTCCTCCACCCCCCTTGACTTCAGAGGCGTTAGGACGCAAAAAACATGTAAAGGTGGAGAAGTTGGACCGCGAAAGGGAGAAGTCTGTTTCGGAGGACTCCCTGACAGAGTCAATAGTAGACGACGTTTCTTCTGAGGAGGGGAATTTTGATGTTCGGCTCAAATGGAAGGATGAGGCCCTGGAGATGCTCAAGGCTTCCGCTGCCCATGTTGCGGATTCGCATCTTGAATCCTATTGGATTGCTGTGGCTAAGATTGATTCGGTGGTGAAAATGCTCAGTAAACGAGCTTCCATTGAGGAGACAAAAAGATTGCAGGCGGACAATGCCCGCCTGCAGTCTGAGATGGCTGACCTTCGGAAGGCGGTGCGGGAAATGCGGGATCGGATCACGATGCCGCCTCCTCCTGCGCCCTTAGAAGAGATAACGCGCGCCATCATGGCCCAGGTGGGGACCATGATGAGCGCGCGATTCGACGCGTTAGAGGGGAGGCTGCTCTCCGAGGAGCGCATCCGCCCTCCTCCCGCGCATGACCTAACCCGAGTTGAGGACCCGGCAAGCTCTGGTCCTCAATCGGGCGCTGCCCCGAACCCCCCAAAGGGGAAACGAGGAGGCCCGAAACAGGGGCAGCCAAGTAGGAAGCGGATTAAGGAAGGGCCAAAACCTTCTGTGCCGCCTCGCGTAGACCTTACGAAGGAGCCGCCGAAGTCCCAGTCTTCCGGGGAGGGGGACTGGACTGAGGTGGTCAAGAAAGGGAAGAAGCCGAAGGCTGCGGCAAAGCCAACGCCCAAGGCCCAACCCAAAAGGGAGGTTAAGTTGCGCCCCCCTCAGTCGACGGCTGTGACGCTAACGTTGCAGCCTGACGCTGAGAAACGGGGCGTAACTTATGCCAAAGTGTTGCGCGAGGCGACACAAAGGATTAAGTTGGCCGACCTCGGCATAACCACCCTGCAGTTTAGGGTGGGAGTGTCGGGGCAGAGAATTTTAGAGCTGCCGGGGACCGATTCCGGTAAGGAGGCCGATAAGTTGGCCGAAAGGCTGAAGCAGGAGTTTGGAGAAGAGATCCGAGTCGCTCGGCCCACGAAGTGTGCAGAGATGCGCATTTCGGGGTTGGACGACTCGGTGACCTCTGAGGAAGTGATCGCGGCGATCTCCCGGGCTGGTGGATGCCCAACGGCATCCATCAGGGCGGGAGATGTTCGCCGTGATAATACCGGACGTGGCACTGCCTGGGTGCGCTGCCCGATGGCAGCGGCCAAAAAGGCCTCGGAGGAGGGACGGATAGCCGTCGGGTGGTCCTCGGCGCAGGTTAAAATCCTGCCGCCGAGGCCATTAAGGTGTTACCGTTGCCTCTCTCCGGGGCACGTAATATCGAGTTGCAAGTCAGAGGTGGACCGCAGCGGTCTGTGTTATCGCTGCGGACAAGCCGGCCATAAGGCCGGGCAATGCAGTCTGCCGCCGCTCTGCGTCATATGCACAGCGGCGGGGAAGCCGGCGGATCATTGTTCGGGAAGCGCTGCCTGTTCGGTTGCGCACCGATCGAAGAAGGGGAGGTCTGCGGCCGGGGCAAAACCTCCGCCGCAGACTCCCCCTTAGAGCCATGGGTGTCGGACTTGGGGAAGTCCGGCGCCCAATCCAAGGGCTCGAGATGGCGCGCGCGTGTTCCCGCGCGCCACTCACACGTAGTTCAGGGGAGGAAAACGCTCCAGTCCTCCCCTTCCAGAGATGTGGCCTGTACAGGCCGACGCTGCCGGGTATGCGGAAGAGTCCTTCTGGGTTTCCCGTGTACCTGGCGTACAGGCGTAGAGGTGGAACACGGTGGGGTTTTAGCCGGTAGGAGTCCGGCATAACCCGTCGTCGTCCCCAAGGCGGCGGGTATCCATGAGGATTTCCCCACCTAAAAAAAAAAAAAAAAAAAAAAAAAAAGGTTAGGTTAGGTTAGGTTAGGTTGGGGTGCTAAGGTCGGGTAACCTCCACGAGAGCTTGCCGCTTCCCGTCCCTTTGGATACGTCCGGAGGGAAGGGAAGATGGTGGAGCCGGTGCATCCTGGGCGATGTGCAGTGACTTCCCCAAAGTGGGATCTTGCTGCTCATCGGCAAATGACCCGACACGTTCGTTCCTCCACGTGTCCCTCTGGTTTTCAGAGGGCACAGTGGAGGAGCAGGGGCGGGCTCTGTGTGTACTTACACTACCGCAGAGCAGGCAGGCGGAGGATTTCCTTCCTTGCCACCGCCGGGGGGGGTGCGTTATCGTCTGGAGGGGGGGCTCCAGGCGACCGCGGCCTTGCCTTAATTGGCCGGGCCAAGACAAGGCGAGTCAATAAAACCCCGACAAGGAAAAGTCGTTAATAACCCCGGGGCACCTGGGCAACCCTGTGTATCTCCCTGCGGGGAGGTCCCTTGCCGCTGGAATGAGCGTCACCCAGCGGTGGACCCCGTTGTTTCGTCTCATAATCGTGGGAACAGTATGGAGGAAAATTTAAATAATAAAAATTCTCCTGCTTCGGCAGGCGCCAGGGGTGGCGTAAAATTACTCATTGGAGGGAAGAGCAGTAGAGTGCGGGTCGATTCAGACCCGGGGAGTGATTCGGACTGCAGCATCGTTTCGGCGACGTCCATTTCCGAGGGCGTTCGAAAACGACGTCTGGACGAGGTTGGTGGCCATCCTTCGTTGCAGTTAGCAGCGAAGATCCCTACAGCCAAGAGGGGTAGAGGTCGTCCTCCACCCCCCTTGACTTCAGAGGCGTTAGGACGCAAAAAACATGTAAAGGTGGAGAAGTTGGACCGCGAAAGGGAGAAGTCTGTTTCGGAGGACTCCCTGACAGAGTCAATAGTAGACGACGTTTCTTCTGAGGAGGGGAATTTTGATGTTCGGCTCAAATGGAAGGATGAGGCCCTGGAGATGCTCAAGGCTTCCGCTGCCCATGTTGCGGATTCGCATCTTGAATCCTATTGGATTGCTGTGGCTAAGATTGATTCGGTGGTGAAAATGCTCAGTAAACGAGCTTCCATTGAGGAGACAAAAAGATTGCAGGCGGACAATGCCCGCCTGCAGTCTGAGATGGCTGACCTTCGGAAGGCGGTGCGGGAAATGCGGGATCGGATCACGATGCCGCCTCCTCCTGCGCCCTTAGAAGAGATAACGCGCGCCATCATGGCCCAGGTGGGGACCATGATGAGCGCGCGATTCGACGCGTTAGAGGGGAGGCTGCTCTCCGAGGAGCGCATCCGCCCTCCTCCCGCGCATGACCTAACCCGAGTTGAGGACCCGGCAAGCTCTGGTCCTCAATCGGGCGCTGCCCCGAACCCCCCAAAGGGGAAACGAGGAGGCCCGAAACAGGGGCAGCCAAGTAGGAAGCGGATTAAGGAAGGGCCAAAACCTTCTGTGCCGCCTCGCGTAGACCTTACGAAGGAGCCGCCAAAGTCCCAGTCTTCCGGGGAGGGGGACTGGACTGAGGTGGTCAAGAAAGGGAAGAAGCCGAAGGCTGCGGCAAAGCCAACGCCCAAGGCCCAACCCAAAAGGGAGGTTAAGTTGCGCCCCCCTCAGTCGACGGCTGTGACGCTAACGTTACAGCCTGACGCTGAGAAACGGGGCGTAACTTATGCCAATGTGTTGCGCGAGGCGACACAAAGGATTAAGTTGGCCGACCTCGGCATAACCACCCTGCAGTTTAGGGTGGGAGTGTCGGGGCAGAGAATTTTAGAGCTGCCGGGGACCGATTCCGGTAAGGAGGCCGATAAGTTGGCCGAAAGGCTGAAGCAGGAGTTTGGAGAGGAGATCCGAGTCGCTCGGCCCACGAAGTGTGCAGAGATGCGCATTTCGGAGTTGGACGACTCGGTGACCTCTGAGGAAGTGATCGCGGCGATCTCCCGGGCTGGTGGATGCCCAACGGCATCCATCAGGGCGGGAGATGTTCGCCGTGATAATACCGGACGTGGCACTGCCTGGGTGCGCTGCCCGATGGCAGCGGCCAAAAAGGCCTCGGAGGAGGGACGGATAGCCGTCGGGTGGTCCTCGGCGCAGGTTAAAATCCTGCCGCCGAGGCCATTAAGGTGTTACCGTTGCCTCTCTCCGGGGCACGTAATATCGAGTTGCAAGTCAGAGGTGAACCGCAGCGGTCTGTGTTATCGCTGCGGACAAGCCGGCCATAAGGCCGGGCAATGCAGTCTGCCGCCGCTCTGCGTCATATGCACAGCGGCGGGGAAGCCGGCGGATCATTGTTCGGGAAGCGCTGCCTGTTCGGTTGCGCACCGATCGAAGAAGGGGAGGTCTGCGGCCGGGGCAAAGCCTCCGCCGAAGACTCCCCCTTAGAGCCATGGGTGTCGGACTTGGGGAAGTCCGGCGCCCAATCCAAGGGCTCGAGATGGCGCGCGCGTGTTCCCGCGCGCCACTCACACGTAGTTCAGGGGAGGAAAACGCTCCAGTCCTCCCCTTCCAGAGATGTGGCCTGTACAGGCCGACGCTGCCGGGTATGCGGAAGAGTCCTTCTGGGTTTCCCGTGTACCTGGCGTACAGGCGTAGAGGTGGAACACGGTGGGGTTTTAGCCGGTAGGAGTCCGGCATAACCCGTCGTCGTCCCCAAGGCGGCGGGTATCCATGAGGATTTCCCCACCTAAAAAAAAAAAAAAAAAAAAAAAAAGGTTAGGTTAGGTTAGGTTAGGTTAGGTTAGGTTAGGTTAGGGTGCTAAGGTCGGGTAACCTCCACGAGAGCTTGCCGCTTCCCGTCCCTTTGGATACGTCCGGAGGGAAGGGAAGACGGTGGAGCCGGTGCATCCTGGGCGATGTGCAGTGACTTCCCCAAAGTGGGATCTTGCTGCTCATCGGCAAATGACCCGACACGTTCGTTTCTCCGCGTGTCCCTCTGATTAGCAGAGGGCACAGTGGAGGAGCAGGGGCGGGCTCTGTGTGTACTTACACTACCGCAGAGCAGGCCGGGAAGGAGTTCCTTCCTTGCCACCGCCGGGGGGGGTGCGTTATCGTCTGGAGGGGGGGCTTCAGGCGACCGCGGCCTTGCCTTAATTGGCCGGGCCAAGACAAGGCGAGTCAATAAAACCCCGACAAGGAAAAGTCGTTAATAACCCCGGGGCACCTGGGCAACCCTGTGTATCTCCCTGCGGGGAGGTCCCTTGCCGCTGGAATGAGCGTCACCCAGCGGTGGACCCCGTTGTTTCGTCTCATAATCGTGGGAACAGCATGGAGAAAACTTTTAATAAAAACTCTTCTGCTTCGGCAGATGCCAGTGGTGGCATTAAATCACCTTTACCTCCCGCTTCGGCGGGCAGGCGTAGTTCCGCAGTGCCTGTTTCGACAGGTTCTGCTGCCAGTGGGGGCATAAAACCCGTAGTGTATTTGTCGGATCCCTGTTTCGACGTTGAGAATCGTCAGAGGACTCTCTCCGAATCTGATTCGGAGCTCGACTCTGATGACGCGAGTTTGGTGTCGGTTCCGTCCGACGGGTCCCTTAAACGGCGACTGGAGGATTTAGGTGGTTATTCGTCGGGTCAGTCTGGCCCGAGGAAAGGAACTGCAAAGAGGGGGAGGGGTCGCCCTCCGACTACAGGCCAATATGTTGGTTTGGCCAAAGCGAAGGAGGCCCTAAACGCCGCCAAACGTGAGGAGCTCAGGCTTCAAGCGGAGGCGGAGTACGCCGAAGAACTGCGTTCGGCGGAGATGGAGGCTTCTCGTCTCTCCGACACGATGAGTATGTTGTTGGAGGGTGAGAACATTCCTGCCGAGGTAGGATTGGTGCCCCACATTATGTCTAATGTGGGCATCATCAAGACAGTGGCGGTTAGATGCGGCCATCTGAAGGGCACGGACGTCAAGGCCCTCAAGAATGCGGCGGATGCCATTGCTCGGGCGGCGGAGCAGCTTAGCAAGCGCTCCACCTCCGATGAGACGGAGAGACTGCAGGCGGAAAATATCCGTCTGCAGTCTGAGGTGGCAGCGCTCCGTAATGATGTGGCGGAGTTGCGCACTCGGGTGGCTCAGCCGCCCCAGATGCCAATCGAGGAGATGACGCGCACCATCATGGTCCAGGTTGGGACCATGGTGAGTGCGCGTCTTGACGCGTTGGAGGGGAGGCTGCTCCCCGAGGAGCGCATCCGCCCTTCTCTCGCGCACGACCGATCCCGAGTTGAGGACCCGGCTAGTCCTGGTCCTCAATCGGTTGCTGCCCCAAACCCCCCAAAGGGGAAACGAGGAGGCCATAAACTGGGGCAGCCAAGTGGGAAGCGGACCAAGGGAGGGCCAAAACCCTCTGTGCCGCCTCGCGATGAACAAACCCAGGAGCAACCACCAAAGTCCCAGTCCTCAGAGGCAGAATGGACCAAGGTGGTGAAGGGGAAGAAGCCGAAGGCGGTGACAAAGTCTCCGCCCAAGGCTCAACCCAAGAGGGGCGTTAAGTTGCGTCCCCCTCAGTCGTCGGCTGTGACACTCACGTTGCAGCCGGACGCTGAGAGGGGGGGCGTAACTTACCTCAAAGTGTTGCGCGAGGCGACGCAGAGGATTAAGTTGGAGGACCTCGGCATACCTGCCGTGAAGTTCAGGATAGGAGTGTCCGGGCAGCGAATCCTGGAGCTGCCGGGCACGGAGTCCGGAGTGAACGCTGACAAGCTGGCAGGTAAGCTGAGGGAGTTGTTCGGTGAAGAGGTCATTCGAGTCGGCCGGCCCACGAAGTGCGCAGAGATGCGCATTTCGGGGCTGGACGACTCGGTGACCTCCGAGGACGTGATCGCGGCGATCTCCCGGGTTGGTGGATGCCCAACGGCATCCATCAAGGCGGGAGATGTGCGCCGCGACACAACAGGCAGAGGCACTGCCTGGGTGCGCTGCCCGGTGGCAGCGGCTAAAAAGGCCTCGGTGGAGGGACGGCTGGCCGTCGGATGGTCCTCGGCGCAGGTTAAAATCCTGCCGCCGAGGCCATTGAGATGCTACCGCTGCCTCACTCCGGGGCACGTTGTTGGCTGCTGCCAATCGGAGGTGGACCGCAGCGATTTGTGCTACCGCTGCGGGCAGGCCGGCCACCTGGCCGGGAAATGCTCTTTGCCGCCGCATTGCGTTCTTTGCAATGCGGCGGGAAAGCCTGCCGAGCATTGCTCCGGGAGCGCTGCCTGCGTGGTAGCGCACCCTCCCAAGAAGAAGGGGAAACCTGCGGCCGGGGCAAAGCCTCCGCCGCAGACTCCTCCTTAGAGCCATGGGTGTCGGACTTGGGGAAGTCCGGCGCCCAATCCAAGGGCTCGAGATGGCGCGCGCGTGTTCCCGCGCGCCACTCACACGTAGTTCAGGGGAGGAAAACGCTCCAGTCCTCCCCTTCCAGAGATGTGGCCTGTACAGGCCGACGCTGCCGGGTATGCGGAAGAGTCCTTCTGGGTTTCCCGTGTACCTGGCGTACAGGCGTAGAGGTGGAACACGGTGGGGTTTTAGCCGGTAGGAGTCCGGCATAACCCGTCGCCGTCCCCAAGGCGGCGGGTATCCATGAGGATTTCCCCACCTAAAAAAAAAAAAAAAAAAAGGTTAGGTTAGGTTAGGTTAGGTTAGGTTAGGTTAGGTTAGGTTGGGGTGCTAAGGTCGGGTAACCTCCACGAGAGCTTGCCGCTTCCCGTCCCTTTGGATACGTCCGTAGGGAAGGGAAGACGGTGGAGCCGGTGCATCCTGGGCGATGTGCAGTGACTTCCCCAAAGTGGGATCTTGCTGCTCATCGGCAAATGACCCGACACGTTCGTTCCTCCACGTGTCCCTCTGGTTTTCAGAGGGCACAGTGGAGGAGCAAGGGCGGGCTCTGTGTGTACTCACCCTACCGCAGAGCAGGCAGGCGGAGGATTTTCCTCTTCTTGCCACCGTCTGCGTTCATATCGTAATCCTTTCTAGGACCGAGGGTCTTGCCTTAATCGGCCGGACCGTGAGGAGTAAACCTCTATAAAAAATCCTCAATCCTCGGCGTTGGGGCTACGTGGCGTCGAGGTGCTCGCAAGAGCGGCTGGGGAGCTCATCAGTCGTTAGCGGCCAACCCTGGGTTACCGCCTGATCTCCCAGGTGGATGTAGGGTTGCCCGGGCATCGGGGGCTCTGCTCGGGTGGACGGTTTATTTCCCCTACACTCGTGGGATTTATAATGAAAAATAACACAAAAACGACTTATAAAGATACGGAAGGCGGCCCATCGGGCAGTAAAAGGATGGTGCCAGTTGTTTCGCTTACGCGAGTGCAGCTGGACGACACTGAGGCAATCTCTCGGACAGAAAGCGAAGGGGAGGACACTGACGGTTCTCTGATGTCAGTGTCCTCACGGTCATCAGCGACATTGCACCCCTCCAAGACGCGAAAAAGGAAGTCGGCTGCCCACGGCAACGAGGCGCAGTCGAAGAAGAAGCAGGTCACGGTTGAGGATGAGGAGGACATCCTCAACCCGTTTGTGGCTCCTACGAGCACAAGATCGAAGGCTAACCTGCCCAAATTGGAGGACCTCACCGAGCGGTTGCGGGATCGGCCTACAGCTGATCTTTCATCCCATATCAAAGAGAACCTCCAGACTATCGAGAAGGCGATGGACAAGTCCGGGAACATCCGCGGAAACTATGTCCACATCATGCGGGTTGCGATGCTGGAAGTGCAGGCAGCGTCACAGGAAATGTCCCAAAGGGCGTCCGTTGAGCGTCTGGAAGAAGAGAACGCCAAGCTTCGAAATGAGGTCGCGCTTCTCAGCAAGGCGTTGGGCTTGCAAGATCAGAGACTTAATAGCCTGAAGTCGCAGTTGGAAGCCCACACTTCGGGCCAGGTGGACACTACTACTCCGGTAGACCTGTGGAAGGCTATGGTAGAAGGCAAGCTTGCCTTCCTCCAGGGCCAAATTCACCCGGAGGGCATAGTACGGCCTCCACTTGGGCAGAAGGCAGCTGGACTCGTTGGTCACACGTCAGCACCGAAAAATGGAAAGACGGTGGAGAACACTCCAGTGCAAGCCCCAAACGGAAAGGTGCCTACCCCTGGACAATCTGGGGAAGGGCCTAAGCTGCTTGGCGAGAAGGCCAAAAGTAGGAAGGCCCGAGGGTCTCCTCAAGATCGTGCGGCCACTGCCACCACGCATGAAGTGGTGCCTCCCTCGGCGGAACAAGAACAGCTCTGGTCCAAGGTGGTAGGCAGAAAGGCCAAGGCAAAGGCCAGTGCTGGAGCCAGGAAGGCTCCAGCCAAACTCGCGCCACCACCGAAACAATCGGCCAAGAAAATTAAGCCGCCGAGGGAGCCGAAAACTGCGGCAGTCACCATGACGATTCCCCAGGGGGCCAAAACCACCATCGCTCAGGTGATGTCGGCAGCCAAAGAGAGGGTCCAACTGGCGGAAATTGGCATCCCAAATATCCGCCAGAAAAGGTCGATCAACGGGGGTTTGCTACTGGAGGTCGCTGGGCCAGACGGCGCCGAAAAGGCGGACAAGCTGGCTCAAAAGCTTCAGGAGGTTCTGTCGGACTTGGAGGTGCGCATAGCGCGCCCCGTAAAGACTGGTGAGTTGAGAGTCTTCGACCTCGACGAATCCGTCACGCAGCAGGAAGTCGCAACTGCCATCGCTGAGGCTGGTGGTTGCAAAGCCGAGGACATTCGGGTGGGGGAGATCCAACACTCCCCCAGGCGCCTCGGCACAGTCTGGGTTCGCTGCCCTCTCGGCGCGGTCCGAAAGATCGCGACCACTGGGCGGGTGCAAGTGGGCTGGGTGTCTGTTAGGGCGGAGGTACTTGCGGCACGGCCATTGCAGTGCTACAGGTGCCTCAGGTCGGGACACACCGGCCTCCAGTGCAAAGAGGCAGCGGAAATAAGCCTGTGCTTTAAGTGCGGGCAGGACGGCCATAAAGTCAGTGAATGCACGGCCTCGGCGCCCAATTGCCCGCTTTGTGCGAGCCTTGGCCGTCCCGCCGACCATCGGATGGGGAGCAAAAGGTGCACCCCACCCAAGGAGAAGAATGGCAGAGTAGGGAGTAAGCAGGCTCCCCCCTCTGCGAATCCCCAAACGGCCGGTGGGACCTCAGCGTCTCATACGGGCAGCACTGCCCGAGGAGAGGATATGGAGGCCTAACACTCCTCCCATTAACCAAAGTCCTCCAGACTAATTTGAACCACTGCCGCGGGGCGCATGACCTGCTACTGCAAACCCTCGCGGAGTGGTCGATTGGTCTGGCAGTGATCGCGGAGCCATACGTCGTTCCATCGCACCCTCGCTGGTTTGGGGACGACCTTGGCTCCGTCGCCATTTACTGGGGAGGTGGGGAGGGTGATCCTCCATGCCTCTTTTTGCAGGCTGAACTGGGGATCGTGGTGGTGGAGTGGGGGGCCATTGTTGTGGTGGGTTGTTACGTCTCTCCCAATGGCAACCTCAACGATTACGAGGCGTACCTGGACCGGGTAGAGGGCGTGATACGTCGATACCTGCCCCGTCCGGTACTTGTCCTGGGCGACCTCAATGCCCGCTCCAGGGTTTGGGGTGACGTCCTCGACAATGCCAAGGGAGAGATGCTTCTTGAGCGGTCGGCGGGGCTCGACCTACGGTTACTGAACCGGGGGTCGTGTTCGACGTGTGTTCGGTGGCAGGGGGAGTCAATCGTGGACCTCACATGGGCGACTCCCTCCGTGGAACGTATGGTGTCTGGCTGGAGGGTGGCGGAGGAGGTGGAAACGCTATCCGACCACCGCTACATCGTTTTTGATGTGGCCCTCCGCCCTCCGGTCGATGCCAATCGCCAAAGCGGCAGCCCCCAGCGACGTTGGGCACTTACTCGGCTCGACCGCGACATGTTGGTCGCCGCTGCACACGTCGCTGATTGGACCCCTACTGAAGACGAGGCCTTGCCCGAGCCGGAAACTGAGTCGTCCTGGTTCCGGGATATCATGACGTCGATCTGCGACGCCTCGATGCCCCGGGTCAGGACGACGAAGAGGCGACCGGTGTACTGGTGGTCGGAGGAGATAGCGCAGCTGCGAGTTTCCACCCTCGCTGCCCGACGCCAGTACCTAAGAGCGAGGAGGCGTCGACTAGCGACCGACGAGGAGAAGGCGGCAGCCTATGAAATGTACCGGGACTCGTCTAAGGCACTTCGGGCTACAATAGCGGATGCCAAGTCCCGGGCATGGAACGAACTTCTGGAAGGCCTCGACAGGGATCCTTGGGGCCGGCCATATAAAATGGTGCTGGGGAAGCTGCGCCCATGGGTACCTCCTCTAACGGAGACCCTGGAACCCGATTTCGTGCGAGGAGTGGTGGAGACACTCTTCCCACGGATCGGAAGGGGTGCCATTAGGCGGGAGGAGCCGCCGCCGCCGGCATGGACTGACGACTTTTCGGTCACAACGGAGGAGCTCAAATGGGCAGTGAAGCGCCTCGCCGCGCGAAACACCGCACCAGGTCCTGACGGAATTCCGGGTCGGGCCTGGGTGTTAGCACTGACTGTGCTGGGCGATAGGCTGAGGCGTCTGTTCAGCAGCTGCTTTCGTCGTGGCCACTTTCCCATGCAGTGGAAAACGGCGAGACTGGTCCTCATAAAGAAGGAAGGGAGACCCGCGGACTCCCCCTCTGCGTACCGACCCATCTGCCTGCTGGACGAGGTAGGCAAGCTCTTTGAGCGGATTATTGCTTCCCGTATCGGCAGGCACTTGTCCAGCGATGGCCCGGACCTGTCAGACAGTCAGTTTGGCTTCCGTCAGGGTCGCTCGACAGTGGACGCGATTCTTCGCGTCCGAGCGCTGTCCGAGCAGGCTACGTCCCAGGGCAGAGTAGTGTTGGCTGTCAGTCTTGATATAGTCAATGCTTTCAACTCTCTGCCTTGGAGGGCGATCAGGGAGGCACTGGTATACCACCGTCTGCCTCCCTACCTGTGCGGCGTTGTCGGAGCGTACCTGTCTGACAGGGGCATACGCTACATGGGTCGGTACGGAAGTACCGAGCAGAGGGATGTCGTGTGCGGGGTTCCGCAGGGGTCGGTGTTAGGCCCTCTCCTGTGGAATCTCGCGTACGACGCTGTCCTGAGGACGGCACTCCCCAACGGCGTCAGTGTAGTTTGCTATGCAGACGACACTCTAGTTCTGGCCGAAGGGGAGTCCTTCGAGAGGACCATAGAGCTCGCCGAGCTCGGGGTGGCACGCATTGTGGAGAAGATCCACGAGTTGGGGCTGGAGATAGCGCCTCATAAGACCGAGGCGCTATGGTTCCATAAACGCAGGGGAGTGGTACCTCCCAGTTCGACGGTGCGGGTAGGTGACGCAGAGGTCCAGGTCGGCCGTCATATAAAGTACCTGGGCCTCATTATAGACAGTCGTTGGAGCTTTGAGGAGCACATCGACCGCCTGGTCCCCCGAATCCAAAGGGTAGCGGGTGCTATGCACAGACTGCTGCCCAACCTCGGGGGACCGTGGGAGGGAGTCCGCCGCCTCTATGCAGGAGTCGTGCGATCCATTGCGCTCTATGGGGCGCCCGTATGGTCGGAGAGACTATCGGGCGTCCGGCGTCTCGCGGCCAAATTGAACGCCGCGCAGCGTCAGATCGCAATTCGGGTCGCACGCGGATACCGGACAATATCATACGAGGCGGCGAACATCCTGGCGCGGTTTCCGCCCCTGGATATCCTGGCGGACATGGACGCGAGGGTCTATGACCGGATTCGCGTCCTACGTCAGAGAGGCGGGACCGTACCCGAGAGGGCGGTCGCAGAGCTCCGGAGGAAGGCTCGACGACGCGCACTTAACTGCTGGCGCGAGCGGCTCCATGAGCCGCGAAGTACGCGGCAGCGCGTCGTCAGAGCAATACTTCCCAGCTTCCAGGCCTGGCTGGACCGGGAAGGCCGAGGCGTCACCTACCGTCTTACTCAGGTGCTCACCGGACATGGCTGTTTCGGTGAGTACCTGAACAGGATCGGAAGGGAGGCTACAGCGCAGTGCCACCACTGCGGAGGCGATCAGGACTCTGCACAGCACACGCTCGAGGAGTGCCCAGCGTGGCATTCCGAGCGGCGAGTCCTGATCGAAAACATTGGAGAAGACCTCTCCCCACCGGCCCTAGTAGCGGCGATGTTGGGGAGCCGGGCGGCATGGGACGCCGCGGTCGCCTTCTGTGAGACCGTCATGGTCCAGAAGGAGAGCGCTGAGCGAGACCGCGAGCGGGCTGATCCCGCCCGAAGACGGAGACGCCGGGGACGCCAAGTTGGCCCCCCGATGCGCCACAACAACGCCCCGGGATAGGGGCGCCCAGGGTTGCGGACGGTCGGAGAAGGGGCTCAGGCCGTCCATTTTCCAAGCGACCCCTGGAAGGCAGCGGTAGTACGGCGTGGTCCTGTCCCGCTGCAGCGCGGAGGCGCTGCGGGAGTGTTGGCCCGGCATCAGTGCCGAGCCGGGAGAGCTTCGGCGAAGCGCTAGAAGGGCTGTGGACGCACATTGCTTTCCCATGGCCCTTCGACATGCGCTGAGGTGACCACCGGGGGGGTTTTAGTGGGTGAAAATCCCACATAACCCGACTCCTCCCCTAAGGAGTCGGGTATCTTTCAAAGATTTCCCCCCCGTCAGCAAAAAAAAAAAAAAAAAAAAAAAAAAAAAAAAAAGGTTAGGTTAGGTTAGGTTAGGTTAGGTTAGGTTAGGTTAGGTTAGGTTAGGTTAGGTTAGGTTAGGTTAGGTTGGGGTGGGGTGCTAAGGTCGGGTAACCTCCACGAGAGCTTGCCGCTTCCCGTCCCTTTGGATACGTCCGGAGGGAAGGGAAGACGGTGGAGCCGGTGCATCCTGGGCGATGTGCAGTGACTTCCCCAAAGTGGGATCTTGCTGCTCATCGGCAAATGACCCGACACGTTCGTTCCTCCACGTGTCCCTCTGGTTTCAGAGGGCACAGTGGAGGAGCAGGGGCGGGCTCTGTGTGTACTTACACTACCGCAGAGCAGGCAGGCGGAGGATTTTCCTCTTCTTGCCACCGCCGGGGGGGGGTGCGTTATCGTCTGGAGGGGGGGCTCCAGGCGACCGCGGCCTTGCCTTAATTGGCCGGGCCAAGACAAGGCGAGTCAATAAAACCCCGACAAGGAAAAGTCGTTAATAACCCCGGGGCACCTGGGCAACCCTGTGTATCTCCCTGCGGGGAGGTCCCTTGCCGCTGGAATGGGCGTCACCCAGCGGTGGACCCACTTAGATCGTCCCATAATCGTGGGAACAGAATGGAGAAAACTATTAAAAAAAAGTCTTCTGCTTCGGCAGGTGCCAGGGGAGGCACTAAATCACCCGTACCTTCTGCTTCGGTGGGTAGGCGTAGTTTGCGGAGTGGCGATTCGCCAGTCTTCCCGGCTTCGGCCGGTGGTTCTGGAAAGAGAACCAAGGAGTGGGTTCTTGGGTCCGAGGCTGACTCTGATGACGAGTCAGGTCTCGAATCGGTGTCGTCGCACTCAGAGGGAACTCTGAAGCGGCGACTAGATGAGTTTGGAAAGTCTGGTAGTCAGCCTGCTCCGAAAATCGGAACGGCTAGAAGGGGCAGAGGAGGCCGATCAACTGCTGGTCGGGCTGCCCCGAACGTGGTCGGAGAGGATTCCCAGTGTGAAGAGTCCTCCGACGACTCAGAGATGAAAGCGTCGATGGCTCAATTGGAGGCAAGTTTGGCAATTACTGATGCTGCGGGGTTAACCGATCCTGTGAGGAGGGCTAAACATATGGAGGAGTTTGAGAGGGAGTGCATGGTCTATGAAGAGTCTATAAAGAGGGCGAGGGGCCGTCCCCCGACCACTGGCCAGTACATAGGTCTGGCCAAGGCCAAAGAGGAGCTGAACGCCGCCAAGCGTGAGGAGCTTAGGCTTCAAGCAGAGGCGGAATATGCTGAGGAGCTTCGCTTGGCGGAGTTGGAGGTTTCTCGCCTCTCCAAGTCAGTTGAGACGGGGGGCGAGAACCCTTCAACTGAGGTAGGCTTAGTGCCCCACATTGTGGCCAATGTGGGCGTAATTAGGACCGTGGCCGGCAGGTGCAAGAACCTAAAGGGCACAGATGTGAAGGCCCTTAAAAACGCGGCGGACGCGATTGCGAGTACGGTGGAGCTTCTTGCTAGGCGCTCCACTAATGAGGAGACAGCCAGACTGCAAGCGGATAACACCCGTCTGCAGTCTGAGCTGGATCAGCTCCGCAAGGAGGTGGCGGAATTGCGCTCTCGGGTGGCTCAGCCTCCCCAAGTGCCGATCGACGAACTGACGCGCTCCATCATGGTCCAGGTCGGGACCATGATGAGCGCGCGGTTCGACGCGTTGGAGGGGAGGTTGCTCCCCGAGGAGCGCATGCGCCCTCCTTTGGCGCACGACGAATATGAAATGGAGGTCCTGGCGGATCCCGGTTCTCAGCCGGGCTCTGCCCCTAAGCTCCCTAAGGGGAAGCGAGGTGGTAAAAACCAGGGGCTGACGAGAGGAAAGCGGACCAAGGAAGGGCCGCAACCTTCTGCGTCGCCTCACGTGGGAACTGACCCTGATCCACCGACACCCCAGTCCTCGGGAGAGGCAGAATGGGTCAAGGTGGCTAAGAAGGCCAAGAAGCCAAAGGCGGGGCCTAAGCCACCGCCTGCGGCCCAAAAAACAAGGAGGCCGGTGAGGTTGCGTCTCCCCCAGTCCTCGGCTGTAACAATAACGTTGCAGCCGGAGGCTGGGAACCGGGGCGTAACCTACGCCAAAGTTCTGCGTGAGGCGGCGCAAAAGATTGCGCTCGCTGACCTCGGCATTCCCGCCGTGCAGTTCAGGGTGGGAGTGTCGGGGCAGCGAATCCTGGAGTTGCCGGGAACGGAGTCCGGAGCGAATGCCGATCGCTTGGCAGGCAAGCTGAAGGAGTTATTCAGTGAAGAGGTCATCCGGGTTGGCCGGCCCACGAAATGCGCAGAGATGCGCATTTCGGGGCTGGACGACTCGGTGACCTCCGAAGAAGTGGTCGCGGCGATCTCCCGGGTTGATGGATGCCCAACGGCATCCATCAAGGCGGGAGATATCCGCCGCGGCCACACGGGCAGTGGCACCATGTGGGTGCGCTGCCCGGTGGCAGTGGCTAAAAAGGCCTCGGAGGAGGAACGGCTGGCCGTCGGATGGTCCTCGGCGCAGGTTAAAATCCTGCCGCCGAGGCCATTAAGATGCTATCGGTGCCTCACTCCGGGGCATGTTGTAGGTGACTGCAAGTCAGAGGTGGACCGCAGCGGTCTTTGCTATCGCTGCGGGCAGGCCGGCCACCTGGCCGGGCAATGCACGTCCTCGCCGCTCTGCGTTGTATGCACGGCGGCGGGGAAACCTGCCGCGCACTGCTCGGGTAGCGCTGCATGTGCAGCAGCGCACCGACCGAAGAAGGGGAAGCCTGCGGCCGGGGCAAAGCCTCCGCCGCAGACTCCCCCTTAGAGCCATGGGTGTCGGACTTGGGGAAGTCCGGCGCCCAATCCAAGGGCTCGAGATGGCGTGCGCGTGTTCCCGCGCGCCACTCACACGTAGTTCAGGGGAGGAAAACGCTCCAGTCCTCCCCTTCCAGAGGCTTGGCCTAAGGCCGTCGCTGCCGGTAAGCTGCAGAATGCCTTTGGCGGTCCAGCGAACTGGCACCCAGGCGATGCGATGGAACACGGTGGGGTTTTAGCCGGTAGGAGTCCGGCATAACCCGTCGTCGTCCCCAAGACGGCGGGTATCCATGAGGATTTCCCCACCTAAAAAAAAAAAAAAAAAAAAAAAAAAAAAAAAAAGGTTAGGTTGGGGTGCTAAGGTCGGGTAACCTCCACGAGAGCTTGCCGCTTCCCGTCCCTTTTGGATACGTCCGGAGGGAAGGGAAGACGGTGGAGCCGGTGCATCCTGGGCGATGTGCAGTGACTTCCCCAAAGTGGGATCTTGCTGCTCATCGGCAAATGACCCGACACGTTCGTTCCTCCACGTGTCCCTCTGGTTTTCAGAGGGCACAGTGGAGGAGCAGGGGCGGGCTCTGTGTGTACTTACACTACCGCAGAGCAGGCAGGCGGAGGATTTCCTTCCTTGCCACCGCCGGGGGGGGTGCGTTATCGTCTGGAGGGGGGGCTCCAGGCGACCGCGGCCTTGCCTTAATTGGCCGGGCCAAGACAAGGCGAGTCAATAAAACCCCGACAAGGAAAAGTCGTTAATAACCCCGGGGCACCTGGGCAACCCTGTGTATCTCCCTGCGGGGAGGTCCCTTGCCGCTGGAATGAGCGTCACCCAGCGGTGGACCCCGTTGTTTCGTCTCATAATCGTGGGAACAGTATGGAGGAAAATTTAAATAATAAAAATTCTCCTGCTTCGGCAGGCGCCAGGGGTGGCGTAAAATTACTCATTGGAGGGAAGAGCAGTAGAGTGCGGGTCGATTCAGACCCGGGGAGTGATTCGGACTGCAGCATCGTTTCGGCGACGTCCATTTCCGAGGGCGTTCGAAAACGACGTCTGGACGAGGTTGGTGGCCATCCTTCGTTGCAGTTAACAGCGAAGATCCCTACAGCCAAGAGGGGTAGAGGTCGTCCTCCACCCCCCTTGACTTCAGAGGCGTTAGGACGCAAAAAACATGTAAAGGTGGAGAAGTTGGACCGCGAAAGGGAGAAGTCTGTTTCGGAGGACTCCCTGACAGAGTCAATAGTAGACGACGTTTCTTCTGAGGAGGGGAATTTTGATGTTCGGCTCAAATGGAAGGATGAGGCCCTGGAGATGCTCAAGGCTTCCGCTGCCCATGTTGCGGATTCGCATCTTGAATCCTATTGGATTGCTGTGGCTAAGATTGATTCGGTGGTGAAAATGCTCAGTAAACGAGCTTCCATTGAGGAGACAAAAAGATTGCAGGCGGACAATGCCCGCCTGCAGTCTGAGATGGCTGACCTTCGGAAGGCGGTGCGGGAAATGCGGGATCGGATCACGATGCCGCCTCCTCCTGCGCCCTTAGAAGAGATAACGCGCGCCATCATGGCCCAGGTGGGGACCATGATGAGCGCGCGATTCGACGCGTTAGAGGGGAGGCTGCTCTCCGAGGAGCGCATCCGCCCTCCTCCCGCGCATGACCTAACCCGAGTTGAGGACCCGGCAAGCTCTGGTCCTCAATCGGGCGCTGCCCCGAACCCCCCAAAGGGGAAACGAGGAGGCCCGAAACAGGGGCAGCCAAGTAGGAAGCGGATTAAGGAAGGGCCAAAACCTTCTGTGCCGCCTCGCGTAGACCTTACGAAGGAGCCGCCAAAGTCCCAGTCTTCCGGGGAGGGGGACTGGACTGAGGTGGTCAAGAAAGGGAAGAAGCCGAAGGCTGCGGCAAAGCCAACGCCCAAGGCCCAACCCAAAAGGGAGGTTAAGTTGCGCCCCCCTCAGTCGACGGCTGTGACGCTAACGTTGCAGCCTGACGCTGAGAAACGGGGCGTAACTTATGCCAATGTGTTGCGCGAGGCGACACAAAGGATTAAGTTGGCCGACCTCGGCATAACCACCCTGCAGTTTAGGGTGGGAGTGTCGGGGCAGAGAATTTTAGAGCTGCCGGGGACCGATTCCGGTAAGGAGGCCGATAAGTTGGCCGAAAGGCTGAAGCAGGAGTTTGGAGAGGAGATCCGAGTCGCTCGGCCCACGAAGTGTGCAGAGATGCGCATTTCGGAGTTGGACGACTCGGTGACCTCTGAGGAAGTGATCGCGGCGATCTCCCGGGCTGGTGGATGCCCAACGGCATCCATCAGGGCGGGAGATGTTCGCCGTGATAATACCGGACGTGGCACTGCCTGGGTGCGCTGCCCGATGGCAGCGGCCAAAAAGGCCTCGGAGGAGGGACGGATAGCCGTCGGGTGGTCCTCGGCGCAGGTTAAAATCCTGCCGCCGAGGCCATTAAGGTGTTACCGTTGCCTCTCTCCGGGGCACGTAATATCGAGTTGCAAGTCAGAGGTGGACCGCAGCGGTCTGTGTTATCGCTGCGGACAAGCCGGCCATAAGGCCGGGCAATGCAGTCTGCCGCCGCTCTGCGTCATATGCACAGCGGCGGGGAAGCCGGCGGATCATTGTTCGGGAAGCGCTGCCTGTTCGGTTGCGCACCGATCGAAGAAGGGGAGGTCTGCGGCCGGGGCAAAGCCTCCGCCGCAGACTCCCCCTTAGAGCCATGGGTGTCGGACTTGGGGAAGTCCGGCGCCCAATCCAAGGGCTCGAGATGGCGCGCGCGTGTTCCCGCGCGCCACTCACACGTAGTTCAGGGGAGGAAAACGCTCCAGTCCTCCCCTCCCAGAGATGTGGCCTGTACAGGCCGACGCTGCCGGGTATGCGGAAGAGTCCTTCTGGGTTTCCCGTGTACCTGGCGTACAGGCGTAGAGGTGGAACATGGTGGGGTTTTAGCCGGTAGGAGTCCGGCATAACCCGTCGTCGTCCCCAAGGCGGCGGGTATCCATGAGGATTTCCCCACCTAAAAAAAAAAAAAAAAAAAAAAAGGTTAGGTTAGGTTAGGTTAGGTTAGGTTAGGTTAGGTTAGGTTAGGTTAGGTTAGGTTAGGTTAGGTTAGGTTAGGTTAGGTTAGGTTAGGTTGGGGTGCTAAGGTCGGGTAACCTCCACGAGAGCTTGCCGCTTCCCGTCCCTTTTGGATACGTCCGGAGGGAAGGGAAGACGGTGGAGCCGGTGCATCCTGGGCGATGTGCAGTGACTTCCCCAAAGTGGGATCTTGCTGCTCATCGGCAAATGACCCGACACGTTCGTTCCTCCACGTGTCCCTCTGGTTTTCAGAGGGCACAGTGGAGGAGCAGGGGCGGGCTCTGTGTGTACTTACACTACCGCAGAGCAGGCCGGGAAGGATTCCCTTCCTTGCCACCGCCGGGGGGGGTGCGTTATCGTCTGGAGGGGGGGCTCCAGGCGACCGCGGCCTTGCCTTAATTGGCCGGGCCAAGACAAGGCGAGTCAATAAAACCCCGACAAGGAAAAGTCGTTAATAACCCCGGGGCACCTGGGCAACCCTGTGTATCTCCCTGCGGGGAGGTCCCTTGCCGCTGGAATGAGCGTCACCCAGCGGTGGACCCCGTTGTTTCGTCTCATAATCGTGGGAACAGAATGGAGAATATTTCAAAAACCAAATCTTCTGCTTCGGCAGGTGCCAGTGGTGGCATTAAATCACCTTTACCTCCCGCTTCGGCGGGTAGGCGTAGTTCACCCGCAGTTCCTGTTTCGACAGGTTCTGCTGCCAGAGGGGGCATAAAACCCGTAGTAC